>CM072512.1:67172948-67362948 GCA_036898135.1 Oncomelania hupensis | reverse complement strand
CCGTTAGGGTTAGGGTAAGGGTTAGGGTTAGAACACTTAAAAGTACTTAAAAAGGGGGTCGTAGCACGATGTGTGTGTGTGTGTGTGTGTGTTTGCGCGCGCATATAATTAAAGTTGCAATTCTTGTATTGCTTATTGCATTTGTCTGTTATTTTATTGATGTTTTTTGTTTCAGTTTCGTGAACAAGAAAGCTCCACAGCAAATCTTGGATTTAGAATAGAAGCTATTAGAGTAAGTGTTCCTATCTCTTTTTTACTCACATGGGTGCAGCAATTTGAATAAGTATGTATCCACCCTATCCTATCCTATCCTTTCCCGTAACCAGGAGGTCGTAGTGGCACCACAGATGATCGTTTAAACAGCATACTCCATCTTTCTCTGTCCTCAGCAGCCCTGATCGCTTCGCTCAGTGTCAAACCAGTCCATTCTCGAATGTTGTCCTCTGTTACGTTGAAACGCGAACGAAAGTATGTTTGAAACGCGCTCGATAGATCTAATCGTTTCATTTTGCAAAGTATTCAATAATGGAGTTTATTTACCTTTGATTTGAGTTTGCATTGTTGTTAGGAGAGGCTTTGTATAACGTTGATAATTTTCGTTAGTCGATATTGTTGGAGAATTTTCTGGATCCGTTTGTTTACTATCGATCGAAGTTTCTTGATGGACGTAGATAATGGAGAACATTCTTTTGACAGGAAGAGAGATGTATGACGTAAGTCAGTGATGACGATCTTTAATTCTGATTGGTTGGTTGTAATGCGTCATTTCTAGAACGATCTGTCGTCATCTCGAATGAGAAAATTTTTTTTAATGGATGCCCTGTGTGGTGTTAAGAGTTGTTGTTGATAGTGACTTGGAAAGTAAATTTGAGAGTGGAAAGGTGATTGAGCGATTGTATGCAGTTGTTGATGTGTGCTGAATAAAAGTGGAAAACTTCAAACGTCGACTTTGTGACTTGTATGCTGCTTGAGCAGGCTGCGTGGATAAACGAATCTGAGTTACACCCTATCAGGAATTCAGCATTGGGGCTGAATCAGATACTGATAGAAAACACCAACATCGATTCGAGTGTAACATTTTGGGGGCCAAGCCGGGATTCACGCCATTGCCAAGGGTTCAACTGCTACAACAAGCGAGTCAACGTTACGAGAGGCAGTCATCGAGGGTAGCCGCCAACAAGTTGCGTCGAGAGGGGCCAACATACTGGGACTACATCCGATAGATTCGGGTTGACTGCAAGGGCGTGTAGTCGCTGAAGAGTTGCTTCGTGAGCGACAACAGATCGGGACTACGTGGCTGCCGTAAGACTACGTCGAGGGACAGTCTCGGAGCTACATCGCCAGTATTAGAGGGAGCGACGAGCGGACGTCGCGTCTACTTCAGCACAGGAGCGTGTACATCAACACCAGCGTGGTGCAGCGTCGCATACGACGAGGACAGCGGGGCCTGCGTCAGCGAAGGCGACTAGTGACAAGCATCAGCGCTACTGCAGAAAGCGTGCTGTTCTAGAACACTCTAGAAAGGTACAGCACAGTCAAGAACTTTCTAGAAAAAGAACTTTCCAGAAAAAGCACTTTCCAGAAAAGAACATTCCAGAAAAGAACTTTCCAGAAAAGCATTAAGATGGCTGACTTCTGGCAGAAAGGGATTGCACTGAATCTCAAAGGCAAACAGCTGACGGAGTACGTCAAGTCCCAGGAGAGAATATAAGAAAGAGAATTAGAAGAGAAGCGTCTAGAAAAAGAAGAGCAGCGTCGCCGTGAAGAAAGAGAATTAGAGGAACAGCGACGGCGCGAAGAAAGAGAATTTGAACTGAAGCGTCTGGAAATTGAACAGCAGCGGCAAGAAAGAGAAGATGAGCGCAGGCGTGAGGAAAGAGAACCTGATCGTCAGTACCAGCTAGAGTTGGCGCGTATTCAAAACAATCAGCATGCGCCACAAGTCATCAGCGACAACAAGGCTCCAAAATTGCCAGCGTTCGTCGACGGGAAGGACCAGATCGACAGTTATTTGGCGAGATTTGAAAGGTTTGCCAAAAGTTCTAACTGGCAACCTCAAGACTGGGCGATTCGACTAAGTGCACTTCTGACGGGGCAAGCACTCGACGTCTACACCAGATTGTCGGACGATGACGCTAAAGACTACGACGTCTTGAAAGAGGCCCTATTGCAGTGCTACAACTTTACGGAGAAGGGCTACCGAAAACGCTTTCGTGAATGCCGGCCTAAGTCAGACGAGACGCCAAAGCAGTTTGTGGAGCGCCTGTCGTCATATCTACACAAGTGGGTGGAGTTATCAGGCGAAAGGAAGTCTTACGACAGTCTCCATGATCTGATCGTGAAGGAACAATTTCTCAATGCCTGTCACAAGGACCTAGCGACCCACTTAGAAGAACAAAAGCTGCAGACGCTTAAAGATGTGACTGAGGCTGCTGAAAGATACCTCATCGCTCATGGGAAGACCCTGGGGCCACCCAGCGCGACGAAACATTTTCAGAAGACTGGAAACCATGTGAACCAGATCCAGGGGAGCCAGACGAACCAGAAACAGACGGACTCCACGCCTCCTCCCAGGGAAGGGCATTCAAGAGGCTGTTTCACCTGCAACGCTACAGACCACAGAGCAGCTAACTGTCCTCAAAACAAAAGTAGCGGACAGCGGGGCAGTACGGACAATGCAGCGGTGGGCAACCCACAGAGACGTTTCTCCAATCAACGGCAAAACAGTAGATCTGACCATCAAGTGTGCGGCGGGAGCGTCATTCTTCCGAGTGAGACCAAGCGCACAGCTACTCCTGCGGACGTGCAAGAGTGCATGACCGATGGCCAACTTCTCCTTGCCAACGGAAAATCCATCCCCGTCGTCGCCAGCGCAGCTGTGACCGTCCAGAACATGCCTGTTTCCAAGGGACGCGTCGGAAATCATGAAGTGACTGTCCTAAGAGACTCTGGTTGCAGTGGGGTCATTGTCAGAGAAGATCTAATCGCTAAAGAACAGTTCACTGGCGATTCTAAATGGACACTCATGGCTGACAGCAAATGTGTGAAAGCGCCAGTTGCAAAAATTCATGTCAACACCCCTTTCTACATAGGCGAAGTCGAAGCGGTTTGCCTGAAGAAGCCGCTGTATGATTTGATGATCGGGAATATCGACGGCGCGAGACGACCCGACGACCCCGATCCAGAATGGAGTCCTGCCTCAACCCAACACGTCGAAGTTGTGGAGGAGGATCCATTGCCGTTTCCCGATGGAGACCTTACAGAGCTGCTACGGGGCAATGTGGTTAGTCCGGCTCAGCCCTGCCGACCAGAGATCGTCGGTGCTGTTACTACCAGGGCCCAGGCCAAGAGAGACAAGACGTCTACGCCACTGAAGGTCGCCGACAACTCTAAAGCTGCCATCGTGGACCGAGATAAGCTGATCCAGCTCCAGGAAGCTGATAGCACTTTAAACAAGTACAGGAACCGCCAAGACCACGTGACCAAGGGCAGTGGCACGGTCTATTTTGAGGTGAAGGCCAAGATCCTGTATCGAATCTTCCAGCACCCGAGGGTCAACGGAGGTAAACCACTACGTCAAGTTTTGGTACCGTTACCCCTAAGGCGCCATGTGATGGAAGTAGCGCATGACTCAATCATGGGAGGTCACATAGGCATCAAGAAGACGTCAGACAGAATCCAGGCGGTGTTCTACTGGCCAGGACTTCATGCGGACGTCAGCCGTTTCTGCCGATCATGTGACATTTGCCAGAAGACCATACCTTGAGGAAGGGTCCCGAAAGTGCCTATGCAGAGGATGCCTCTGATCGACCGACCTTTCAAGAGGTTGGCGTTAGACTTAATCGGCGAAATAAGACCTCCGTGTGAAGAAGGTCATCGGTGGGTACTGACTTTAGTGGACTATGCAACTCGGTACCCAGAAGCAGTGCCACTGAAGAAGATTGATACTGAAACTGTAGCAGAGGCACTGATGGACATGTTCAGTAGACTTGGAGTGCCTGAAGAAATTCTGACAGACCTCGGGACGCAGTTCGTCTCTGACTGCATGAAGGAGGTCAGCAGACTGCTGAGCATCCGGCATTTGACTACGACACCCTACCATCCGATGTGCAACGGGCTTGTCGAAAAGTTCAATGCTACGCTGAAGTCCACCCTGAAGAAACTGTGCAGCGAGCAGCCCAGACAATGGCATCGCTACATCAACGCCTTACTTTTCGCCTACAGAGAAGTACCGCAGGAGTCCACCGGCTTTTCTCCGTTCGAGCTGCTGTACGGAAGAACCATCCGAGGGCCGATGCACATCCTGAAAGAACTGTGGACGAAAGAAGTAGACACCCCAGAGGTGAAGAACAGCTACCAGTACGTGTTTGAGCTACGGGAGAAGCTGGAGCAGACTCTCGAGATAGCCAGAGAAAACCTGAAGAAGTCCCAGGACTGTGGAAAGCACTACTATTACCGTAGGGCTGTGAACAGGAAGTTCAAACCTGGCAACAAAGTGCTGGTGCTGCTACCTACTGATCATAATAAGTTGCTGATGCAGTGGAAAGGCCCGTACGAAGTGGAGACCGTGGTGGGAATCAACGACTACAAGGTGAAGGTCGGCCAGCATTCCAAGATATACCACGCCAACCTCCTTAAGCTGTACGTGGAAAGGCCATCAGAGACTGTGCATGCAGCAACAGCAGCTGTGACCGACGACAGCTTTGACAGCGAAGAACTGTTGGAACTGGGAGACTTCCACAGCAAAGAAGGCATTGATGATGTTAAGCTAGGACCGAGCTTGACGGAAGGTCAAAAGATGGAGCTCAAGGACCTTATGGGCAAGTTTCCCCATAGGCATAACTTCAATAAGGTCCCAGGCTCTACGAATTTGGTCAAACATGAAGTCCACACCCAGACCTGGAAGGAGCATCTGCAGACCTTGAGGGAGCTGTTCCACCGTCCCGCAGAAGCCAACCTGACCGTGAGACCCAGCAAATGCATTCTGGGAGCTGACAACGTCGACTTCATCGGATGTTCGATGGAAGAGGGAGACAACAGGAAGCACTGACTCCAGGAAAGCCCACGAGATCACCGTCTTTGACCCTGGGCCGATGACAACTGCAACGGACAAGGGCGTCGTTTCCTTGCGGTTGGAAGAATACTAACTGTGTGGATGAACTAAGAATATTGGTAATGACAGAATTGAAAATGAGAAACATTGACTCTGTGTGAATGAACTGTGAACATTGACAGTATCCAGAAAGGCTTGCAGATGAGAAACTTTGACTCTGTGTGAATGAACTGTGAACATTGACAGTATCCAGACAGTCTGAAATAAGTTTTAATTCCGTACTTTGCTTGTGCATTACGTTTCAACGCTGTTGAAAGAAATTAAGTACATTTCTTCTTGAGTGGGGGGTTATGTTACGTTGAAACGCGAACGAAAGTATGTTTGAAACGCGCACGATAGATCTAATCGTTTCGTTTTGCAAAGTATTCAATAATGGAGTTTATTTACCTTTGATTTGAGTTTGCATTGTTGTTAGGAGAGGCTTTGTATAACGTTGATAATTTTCGTAAGTCGATATTGTTGGAGAATTTTCTGGATCCGTTTGTTTACTATCGATCGAAGTTTCTTGATTGACGTAGATAATGGAGAACATTCTTTTGACAGGAAGAGAGATGTATGACGTATGTCAGTTATGACGATCTTTAATTCTGATTGGTTGGTTGTAATGCGTCATTTCTAGAACGACCTGTCGTCATCTCGAATGAGAAAAAAAATTATAAAATGGATGCCCTGTGTGGTGTTGAGAGTTGTTGTTGATAGTGACTTGGAAAGTAAATTTGAGAGTGGAAAGGCGATTGAGCGATTGTATGCAGTTGTTGATGTGTGCTGAATAAAAGTGGAAAACTTCAAACGTCGACTTTGTGACTTGTATGCTGCTTGAGCAGGCTGCGTGGATAAACGAATCTGAGTTACACCCTATCAGGAATTCAGCATTGGGGCTGAATCAGATACTGATAGAAAACACCAACATCGATTCGAGTGTAACATCCTCCCACCTCTTTTTCGGTCTCCCTCTTCTTCTACCTCCTTGCACTGTGCCTTGCAGAATGGTCTTTGCAAGGCCTGATGATCTGGTGACGTGGCCATACCATCGGAGTTTCCGTTTCTTCACCACTGTGAGCAGGTCATCGTGTTGTCCAATGGCTTGTGTGATGGTCTGTCTGACTTCGTCGTTGGTGATGTGTTGGGTATAGGAAATGCCCAGAAGTCTTCTGTAGCAACTCATCTCCATGCTTAGTATTCTTCGTTGTAGATCTGCTGTGAGGGTCCATGCTTCGCAAGCATATCGAAAGATGGAGATGACAATGGAGCGCAGCAGTCTTACTTTGTAATGTAGACTGATGGTCCTGTCTTTCCAAGTGGGCTTCAACCTTGTCAGGTCAGCAGTTGTTTGTGCGATCCTGGAGAGGACTTCCTGTCGGGACCCATTGTCTGATACAATGGCTCCTAAATACTTGAAGCTATGCACTGTGTTGAGGGATTGGTCTTGGACTTTGATGTCCGTGTTGATGCCGTTGGTGTTGTTGGTCATCAATTTGGTCTTCTATTTACTTATTTCCATTCCATAAGCTCTGGAGGTGGTGTCAAGCTGTTCAAGTTCTTGTTCCTCTGTAGCCAATCCATCAATGTCATCCGCAAAATGATGGTTGGAGATTGCTCTACCCCCTATGCTGACTGTGCCTTCGTGATCTGCAAGAGCAACTGACATGATGCGCTCTAGGAAGATGTTGAAGAGTGTTGGAGAGAGTTGTCATCCTTGATGCACACCGATTGTTGTTCTGAACCAGTTCCCGATGACGCTGTTATGGAGGACTGCACTGGTAGCCTTGTCATACAGGCTTTTGATGACTTCAATAATTTTAAGGCTGACGTTGTACACTTTCATTGTTGCCCATAGAGCTGCATGCCAGACTCGGTCAAACGTCTTCTTGAAGTCTATGAACACATGATATAGATGTTATTGGTGCTGTAGGTATTTCTCACAGATTATTCTGAGGTTGAAAATGTGTTCAGTGGTACTTCGCCCTGCCCTGAATCCTGCTTGTTCTTCAGCTATGATTTGTTCAGCTTGGGGTTTCAACCTGTTGAGTATTATTTTCAGGAGGACTTTGCTGGGATGGCACTCGCTGTGCACAGCTTCAAATATTTAGGAGCAGTTGTATCAGTCAATGTGTCTCGACAGGAAGTCTTCTCAAGGATAGCACAACCAACTGCTGCCCTAACAAGTTTGAAGCCCATTTAGAAAGACGGGACCATCAGTCTACACTCCAAGGTAAGGTAGCTGCGCTCCCTTGTCATCTCCATCTTCCTATACTCTTGCGAAACATGCATCCCCACTGCAGACCTATAACGAAGAATACAAGGAGATGAGGTGCTACAGAAAACTTCTGGGCATTTCCTATACCCTGCACCTCACCAACGACGAAGTCCGAGAGACCATCACTCAAGCACGATGACCTGCTCACAGTGGTAAAGAAACGGAAACTCCGATGGTATTGCCACGTCACCAGAGCATCAGGCCTTTCAAAGGCCATCCTGCAAGTAACGGTTCAAGGAGGCAGAAGAAGAGGGGGACAGAAAAAGAGGTGGGAGGACAACATTCGAGAATGGACTGCCTTGACACTAAGTGAAGTCAAGAGGACAGAGAAAGATGGATAACGCTGGTTAAACGATCATCTGTGGTGCCCCAACGACTTTCGAGTTACGGGATAGGATAGGATAGGATATTATATAGGATAATATAGGACAGGACGGGGTCGAGATAAATAAAGTAAACTCATTACATGCGAGGTTCATCTTTATGCAGTGAATCAAGTGTGGAGACGCCATAACAACAATGTTTATTCACAATTAAGCTTAAGTTACTGTTCCAAATATTTATTTTTTTACTTAAAAAGCCCGAACAGTGACCGTTTGTTAGCGTTTGCGTAATGCTACGTAACCTGAAACAAAGCATGGAGATGAGGTGCTACAGAAGACTTCTGGTCTTTTCCTATACCCAGCACATCACCAACAACGAAGACCGACAGACCATCACAAAAGCCATTGGACAATACAATGACATGCTCACAGTGGTGAAGAAACGGAAACTCCGATGGTATGACCACGTCACCCGAGCATCAGGCCTTGGGGGAAGACACGATGCAAGAAGGCAGAAGAAGAGGGAGACAGAAAAAGAGTTGGGAGGACAACATTCAAGAATGGACTGGTTTGACACTGAGCGAATCCATGTGGGTTGCTGAGGACAGAGGTAGATGGAGTACACTGGTTAAATGATCATCTGTGGTGCCACAACGACTGAGTTACGGGATAGGATAGGATAGGATAGGATAGTATTCATTGAGATACTTATGACAGATTTTGTGAATTCATGACGGTTTTTTCTCATTACTCTCTTTTAACAAGTCTTAGAAAATGAAAGAAGCCCGTTTAGTCGTTTCAATCATTTGCAGAAAGGCATAGCAGACTGCGATCCAGAAATAGGTTAAAGTAGTTCTTGTATTCTTACGACCTTCATATCACATGGTTACACGGCTAGAAACATTGTCATAAAACATTATGTGATTGGTCAAGTACCGTGGTATAAATGTTTTTGTCACATGCTACTTCGCCAATGAGAAAATAATGCATATGTGGAAATCAAAACATTTTGTTCTTCATGACCGAATGAACAAGCACTGCATGTGAATGTAAAATGTTTAATTGATCTAAATTTTTGGGAACCTGACACAAGTCAAGTCAAGTCAACATTTCTTTATTCCAATAAAATGGAAGATGTGACACACTGACAACTTTTGAAAGTTTGGAATTTTTAAGCAAGTATACATGTACCCGAAAAATCTGCCACAGCAGCATTCTCGCACATTGGGCCAGGGGAAGTTGCTTGCCTATGTGCTGCTGGACCCAGATTCAGATGACAGGAGACTTGTCTCACATGTCGGCAACCTGTAATAGGATATAGGTAATAGGTCTTCATGGTTTTAGTTCATCTAATTCAAAAGTTATTCTGTGTATTTGTCTATTTGACTCTCTAAATGCTTCTCATCATTGAAATAACCTTTCTGCTGCAGATGACAGGTGAACAACCAATGAAAAATCTGAAGAAGACCAAAGAGAAAGAACAGGTATGTTAACCCTTAGCCTGGTATAATTACGTAACATGTGTAACCACCTTGCAAATATATAATGAAATATTTGAAGGTCAGTGTCATTATAATAATATGGGAAAAAAGGTCATTGTACATGACTATATTTAGTATGTATCAACATTGGGTTATTTGATCATACATGAGCATCAGAGGTCATGTGAAGGTCAAGGTCAGCCTAAAGTCAAGTTCATTAAAGGCCAAGGTCATTGAAGGTCTAAGTCATCTCAAGGTCACGGTTTTTAGCACAATACAACTTTTGCTGTAGTTTATTTCATTATTTTATAATGTCCGTTCAGAGCCAGAGGTCAGTTAAAGTTCAAGGTCATTGCAAGATCAAAGTTAATATTACTTTGAATGGTAATGCCACTGTTTTAGTTTTTATGAGCATGTAGAATATTTCAAGTTCCATAAGGAGCATGTGAGTCATATGGGCGTTGCTTTTCTAGGTTTTTATTCCATTTTATTACTATATGTGTTCTGTTGTTGTTTGTTTTGGTCATTTTCTTCATTTATGTTTTTATTTTTTTAAATTATATATAGGACATAATGATCCCTACCAGATGACACAAATTTACTAGCTCAGATAAAGGCACCAAGGACTGCAAGCGGTATGTGGGAGGATCTTAAGTGCATGTCAGGATTTAGCGTAGGTCACACAGCACGCACTTTTGAAAGTACAGCTGTTCAGTCACAAATAGGTTGTTTAACCATTTTCCATGAGAGTCCTTTAGCCAAAGAGAAAATACATTCATTATCAATGACCCACACGTTCATCTACACTGACGGCTCCGTCAAGCCTGGTGACAAGCGTGTGGATTCTGCCTTAGTAATTCCAAGCTTGGAAATCTTTAAAGTGTTCAAGCTAAGTTCGTGCACCAACATTTTCACAGCTGAACTATACGCCATCCTTATGGCTCATGAATGATCTCCCGACCCTCTCCACCGCACTGGCTGTCCATGCCCTATGCGGTGCTCTTCAGACTTTTCCCCGCGGTGATTCTAGAAACAGTGGCGAATTACAACAGGAGATCCTTCTCCTATCCCACCAAATCATCTGTGAAGGATGTCAGATTGCCTTCCCTATCACTGTGACCTGTTTGGCATGCCGGAAACGAGATGGCCGACCGCGCAGCCGGCACTGCAACGGTCGTGGCCCTCTCGTAACTATTCCTGAAGTTAAGGGCGAACTATACGATCTGTCACCCTAGCTGCTCGTGACCGGTTCATGATGCGGTATTGCAGACAGCGAGGCCTGAACTTCTTTCCTACTGGACATAGTTATGTTCAGCCCCTTCCCCGTCGGAACTAGCGAGTCCTCGGACGAATCCGAACTCTTTCTACTGCCTCTCGGTTCACTCCTCCCGATGTCCTTGTGTGGAAACTATGTCCTGGATCCACTTCTTTGGCAGCTGCCTCCGCTTGGCAGTTCCTTCTCCCGACTTCGGGAATATGCCTTCAGCCTCCAGTCTTCTGATTGGTTAA
Source organism: Oncomelania hupensis (assembly GCA_036898135.1). NCBI lineage: Eukaryota > Metazoa > Mollusca > Gastropoda > Littorinimorpha > Pomatiopsidae > Oncomelania > Oncomelania hupensis. The sequence continues at coordinate 67,352,265 of CM072512.1, read as the reverse complement.
AGTCCCTCTTCTTTGGGGCTAGTTCCTCAGAGAGTCCTCTCTGATTCCATTCTGGCCTCCAACTTGGGCCATCTCTTTTAACCCCCTGTGTTCTTCCCTTTCACGGCCGCCGTTCTCTATATATCTACATCGATTTCCTCATCCTTTGCGGGTCCTGGCCCACCTTCTTCCTGACCAGAGACAGCCCTGAGTGGTCCTGGCCTGGGTCCGGGACCCCTCTGGGCCCCTGCCCCAATACAGTTTCAATTATACAGGCCTTTTTAGTGGATTAGATCCTGGACCTCCATCTCTCCGCACTTTTGCCGATGTTGTAGATGGGACGTCATCGCAACAGACCCCCGTCGTTTGTGGTCCTCCCCACCGACTACAGGCAGTGGGCTTTGATAGCCTTGCGGCTATCACTCACATCCCGATACTTTTCGCACCCCCACCTCAGTGTGGGGAAGCTCCCCACTCATGCCCTATGCGGTCTAGCATAGAGTTCGGTGCCCTGTGCAGGTCTCGCACCGACCTCGTTACTTCTTAGGCATGTCCAGCCAATCCCCGGATCCTGAATGCCGCAGTTTGACCTACTCTTACAGTTAAAAAAAAAGAGAAAATAAAAGAAAAACTGGCAGGAAAAATAGTCCAGTCAAACCAACAACAAACCTATTTTAAACCCTACGATCGTTCCGATCCGTTGCCTAACTTATTTTCTACACGAAAAGAAGAGACTGATGGCACGATTACGTTTTTGACACACTGTTACGTTGAAACGCGAACGAAAGTATGCCGGAAGCGTGTACGATAGATCTAATCGTTTCGATTTGCAAAGTATTCAATAATAGAGTTTATTTACCTTTGATTTGAGTTTGCATTGTTGTTAGGAGAGGCTTTGTATAACGTTGAAAATTTGCGTTAGTCGATATTATTTGAGAATCTTCTGGATATGCGTGTTTACTCTTGATAGAAACTTCCCGATACATGTCGAAGCAAGAGGTCGTTCTGGAAGATATAAAAATATGTATTGACGTAAGTCAGTGATGACGATCTTTAATTCTGATTGGTTGGTTGTAATGCGTCATTTTCTAGAACGAGCTGTCGTCATCTCGAAGGAGAGGAAAAATTATTTATTCGATGCTCCGTGTGTTGTTGAGAGTAAAGTTGTTGATAGTGATTTGGAGAGTTGCTGTGAAAGTTGTTGAGTTGAATTGAGAATTGTATGCAGTTGTTGGTGTGTGCTGAATAAAAGTGGAAAACTTCATACGTGGACTTTGTGACTTGTACGCTGTTTGGACGGGTTGCGTGAATAAACGAATCTGAGTTACACAACTATCAGGAATTCAAGCATCGGGGCTGAATCAGATACTGATAGAAAACACCAACATCAAACTGAGTGTAACACACACGAAGGTGACACACAGTTTTCTTTTCAATGTGGAAGAACCAACATGGTGTTTTAGCTGTGATAAGTTATTTTCAGTTCGTCATTTCTTGACTGTATAAAGAATACAGAATACAGAATCTTTTATTGTCCCTATAAACATTTAAAAGGAGATTTTTTATGCAGTTTCCATCTGCATAAAAAAAATCAAAACAACGAAATTAAATTGTAATTGCAACATAAAATTGAAAATAAATAATGATGATAATATTTACAGTGATTAATACTTGTCGACAATGACACTATCACACAAACACACACACAAACACTCACCCCACCCTTCACAACACACACACACAGACACACAGACACACACATATATATATATATATATATATATATATATATATATATATATATATATATATATATATATATATATATATATATATATATATATATATATATATATGTGTGTGTGTGTGTGTGTGTGTGTGTGTGTGTTACGGATAATGTTATCCTCCATGCAAACTCATTCACACTCACACGCAGAGACAGAACTGTTGAGACACAAGTTTCAATATATTTTGTAAAAAAAAATAATAAAACAATAAAATAAATTAAAATAAAATAAATAAAAATAAATACAATAAAGAAGTAGATATACAAAATAATACATATTTATTTATATATGACCTGGCACTCAAAGCTAAGAATGTATGTGAAAGGAGAAACACGGCCCGCCGATGACTGTATAATCTCAAATTTTGCAAGTGATGGCCGCCGAGATTCAAGGCCATTGCCACTGCCAATGTCAAGGCCATTGCTATAATGTCACTAAAGAAACTACATCACATGGCAGTGAGAATGCTATTGGGAATGGGATAATGGAGTATTTATTAGTGATGTACAAGAAACAAAAAAATGCAGATAGGATGGAACGGTGCAATGCGTTAATATTGTGATAGCATGGAATTATATACAACTTTAGTGGAAGCGCGTACAGGTTGTATGTTCAGATTTTACTGGAGAAAGAGCGAATTTTTAATACATCAACTTTAAACAAGATTTTTTTTTAAAGGCAAGTTGTGGAAAAATGTTTTAATTTTTACGAGAAACAAGATTTTTTTAAACGAAAAGATTTTATTAGTTGTGTAACATTTTAATGCACTACTTTTGAGGTCCTGATTCGGCTACGTGTACAAAATAATGAAAGAAAACGACCAAGGTAATCATACATGAGCGTGAGGTCACGTGAAAGTCAATGTCAAAGGTCAAAGTCACTGAAGGTCAAGGTCATACCAAAGTTAGTTTTTATGGTATATACAACTTTTACTGTTTGTTTTCTTGTTCTTCTGTAAGGCATATGCCAGACTTGCTTTGGATCGTGGAGACCTTGGGCTGTTTAACACTTGTCAGCCGCTTCACAGACTGTTCTCTATTTCCTGGCATTGATCTTCTATCCAGTTCTCCTTTGCTGTGCGCATGCCTTTTCGGATTTCATTGTTGATTTTTCGGTAGGCATCAGCTCCCTGTGAGGTGTTCTTTTTCTTTTTCATCTCTCTTCGTTTATCACACAGGTCCAGAAGTTCAGGTGTGATCCACAGCTTCTTCTTTGACCGGTGCTTTCCAAGGATCGCCGTGGCGGCATCTGTCACAGCTAAGTTGAAGTTGGTGGTCATGGTGTTGACATCTACTTCACCAGCTCCCAAAATGAGCAGTGGTGCAAATTTCCTTTCAATTGTGGCCTGAAATATTTCTGCCACCTCCGGGTCTTGCAGTTTGTCCAGATCGAACTTCAGTCTAGTGAACTTTGCTGTGTTTACTCTCTTCAAGTGAAGCCGGAAAGACATCATCACAAGATCATGGTCACTTCCGATGTCTGCTCCTGGAAAGTGCGTGTCCTGCCAATGTTGATGCTTGATCTGAAGCGTTTCTTGACCATGATGTAGTCGATCTGGTTGTGATGCTCCCCGCCGGGACTGTGCCATGTCCATCGTCTGGATTTTTTGTGGAGACCAAGCGTGTTTGCCAGTATCAGATTGTTGTCTCTGGCAAACTCCAAGAGTCTCAGACCCCTGTCATTTGTCTCGTTGTTGCAGTGGGGTTCACATGTGTTTTCCCAGTTGTGGTGCGCATCTTGCCCAACCTTGGCATTCCAGTCGCCTTTCACTATGACTATGTCCTTCTTCGGCACTTTGTCAAGGATAGCCTGTAGATGTTCATAGAAATCCTCCACTTCGCTGTCGTCATAGTCTGATGTTGGGGCATAGGCCTGGATGATGGTGATGTTGAAAGGGGCTGCTCTCAGACGGATGGTAATGAGTCTACTGGAGACTGGGCGGCAACCCATGACAGTGGCTAGAATGTTCTTGTGAATGTTCCTGCCTGTCATCTCTACCGCTGAAATAAACCTTGTGGCCTTTGTCGGTCGTTGTTTCACCTATGCCTTTCCAGCGCAGTTCACTGATCCCTAAAACGTTCCATCGATAGTGGTCCAGATGGTGGGCCAGATCTTCTAATTTTCCCTCCGCATTTAGTGTCCTGAAATTCCAGGTTCCTATAACAATGTTATTTCTGGTGCGGATCTTGCTAAGTTGTCCATCAGTAGCACACTTATTACTTCCGTCCTGGTGGCCAACGGAAGGCGCGGTCCTTGTTGACCCTGGCGACGACCGATCCGGTATGGAATAAATGATTTTATTCATCATGCAGTGTGTTTTGGGCAAGAAAGACCTGGCAGGGCCCAATCCTCTCCAGGCTGTTGGCCACAGCCAATATCCACGAATACAGTGTGGCTCGCCTTGGCCCCGAGCACGTGGTCGTTGAACCTGTAGTAACATGAGGTTCCTCCGTCCTGGCCGGTGAATTCTGTGTAGAAGACTTTTGCTCAGTGATGCCGTGCTGACATCACCCCTGTTAGTCGCCTAATACGACACGTCGGGAAACGTGGCGTCTATTCTAATCAGTGCCCGAACCCACAGGGCATATGACATGCTTACAGGGTTGATAAAACGGAAACTCCGATGGTATGGCCATGTCACCAAAGTATCAGACCTTGCAAAGACCATTCTGGAAGGCACAGTGCAAGGAGGCAGAAGAAGAGGGAGAGAGAAAAAGCAGTGGGAGGACAACGTTCAAAAAAAGGACTGGCTTGATACTGAGCGAAGCCATGAGGGTTGCTGAGGAAAGAGAAAGATGGAGTACGTTGGTTAAACGATCATCTATGGTGTCCCAACGGTTTTCGTGTTACGGCATGGGATAGTGTCACAAGCAGAGCCGTTTACCCCTCACTATTTGAGCTTTTGCTTGTTTAGCAGTAGTAAAACTTAGAAGGTTACTGTAGTCTATAGCAGACGATTAAGGTATAACTGATGTGTACACACACACTGCGAGCTGACGCGAGCCGTTTAGTGACATCATCGCGGCATACGATCGAGTTTTGAACTTTATAGCCACTTAGATGGTCTTAGCCAATCGGGACACAGGTAGAGGGTTAGAACCAGTTCTGGCTGATTCAGTCCAAGCCAAGTATAGGTCAGTTGTGTGGAAAGCTCTGAGGAGTACACAGTTACCCTCGAGCAGAGAAATATCTCCACTGATAGAACAGGGAAGCAGTGCTTGTTGAATATTTGAATTCAATTAAGTAGCCACGGGCCTGACATTGTCGAACAGGTAAATGAACATACTTCTGTTTCATCGTGATGTATTTATATTATTGTGGAAATTATGTTTGTGGAATTTGCTATGCATAGATTTGAATTGTTAGTCCGAATTTGCCTTACCACGTGGAGAAGCCGAACACGTGTCAAGCACGACCGGTTTTGACGCCATGTTGTATACCTGATGGAACCATTGTTGTTTAACCTATATGTATGCTTGCTGACCAGTGGCTATACCAGTGAATGTTTATAATATTATTAATTCTTTATGTGTATAGTTAGCCACGATTTATATTTATGTATGTATAGGGAATTAGAGTGGAGATTCCAGTGGACCACGGACCTAGCAGAGTGTTCGTCGCTTATGTATAGAGATGTGGAGCTATCGCTGAGGGCTACTTTGGCTTTCAATGAGACGCTCTGCACAGACCTATTATTCAGGGTTGTGCAGAATTTCGTCTCATATGTTACAGACGAGCAGGCAGGATATTGTAAGCCCAACTCAACAGAAGAGCAGAAACTAATCTACTATTCGAGTTGGCTGCCGAGGCATCTACAGCATCGTGCGCAGATAGCCTCAAACGTCGTACCAAAAGTCAAAGACTACACGACGACCCAGCGTGTACCAGAAGCTACCTCAACGCAGTGCTTCAAACACGCAACACTTCAGTTAAGTGCCCAGGAAACTGCACTTAAACTGTAGCAAAAGGACCACAGTAGTCCAATCTTCATAAACGGTAGTAGACAGTGCCCTATGAAGAAAAAATAGCTGCCTAGACTATCAGCGAGCGAACCATTCGCATTGACAATTGAACTTTTAAGTTAGATTCGTACTTCGAAGATCGTGTATAGAGTAGAAGAAATAAATGTGTGATTTTGACTGTTATCAAGTGGCTGGACTACATATGATTCATAGCCGTGTGAAAGCTAGTGTGACAGTAATCTTTTACCATTTTTCTATCTATCTCTGTACCCCAGCCTTAACACAGACTGAGCTAAACAAATAAATGTATTAAAGTAATTCACAGGGTGACTCACTAGCGGTTCCTATATAATAGACGTGAGGGTTACAGCATTCCATTGTGCAGAGCCCAGCAACAATAAAACCTTACGTTACAGATAGGACAGTATAGGATAGGATAGGATTTCTCTGATAATTTGCATTACCACAATGTATCATCACTGTCCAATATTACTCCTTTGGATGAGAGTATGTGCACGCATGCATTCCACTGCAGACAGGTGAGTGGCTGCTCACCCAGCAAGCACTAGGTCCCTTCTCCCCAAAACCCGGTCACTTAGGATTGTGCCCAGTCCGCCTCGTCTTGGCGTTAGACTATGCACCCAAAGGCTGCAAGTGGGCTCTCGAGCGTCTTATACGCGCCTTATTCTTAAATCAGAATCAATGGACGGCGATCGGGAACCAATATACACGCTCACATGTTTACATACACAACAAACATATTCATCACTCAAACAAGTGGTGTAGTGGCAAGTAGCTAATAGACCGAAAGGAAATAGAATTTTATTTTTGAAATTTTAGACAGACTGCACCCACTATCATTATTGAAGGGTATTTATAATAATAATAATAATAATAATAATAATAATAATAATAATAATAATAATAATAATAATAATAATAATAGAGAACAGTTGGCCTAGTGGTGTACACAGTGTTCTGGGACCAGGCGAAAACATTACAGCCTGTACAGGCAGTGGTTTAGAGCCTGTTGACCACCTAGATTAAAACAAAAAGAAAACAGCAATTAGAAGGGCCAAGACCATATGACTCACATGCTCCTTATGCATGTAACTTACAATATTTAAAATGAAAATGAGTGCCCAGAGAAAAAACACAAAATAAAATGGTGGCATTAAAATGCAAAGTTAATACCGACTTTGATCTTTCTATGCTCTTGGCCTTGAGATGACGTTGACCCCCGGCTCCAAATATACTCATGTACTATATCAAAGAAAAATAAACAGCAAAAACGTTGACCTTGTGACCTTGACCTTCAATGATCTTGCCATTGGGATGACCTTGACCCTCACGTGATCTCTCATGCATGTCTAAATCAAATTACCATTGCTTTTGCATACTATTGGTTAAATAAACAACCATTCTACTGTACGATGACCTATTTTTTGTATATTTTTGCAAAGCCTAAAATGACCTCGACCTTCAAGATCAACGCAAACACGGAACATATATGAAAGATCATTGGGTCATCTCTAAATACAAGTTTGGACAATAGCTCTCATAGTACAGGGTTAAGGTCACTTCAAAGTACCTATACAAACTGATTTTGGAGAGCTCCATTGACCTTGCATGACCTTGGAATGAGGTTAACCAATTTGAATAGTATCTGTGTCTCATTGATATCTATCATGCATCAAAGAATCATGTTTAATATTAATAACATATTTTTAAAAGTGAAATTTAGTGACAAATTGTAATTTTTTGATGACCCTGTGAGCTTGACCTTGAAGCGAAGTCATTTTTACTGATAATTTATGAGGTCTCAAGTGTGGTTGTGATAGTTGAAAGAGATTCTGACCACCGCCTTAAGCAGCTCTTGAGCTGGAAAAACGCTATATAAGAACGTTTAAATAATAATAAATAACCTCTTATAATAACAGGAACTAATAATAAGGCTTAGAGGAAATAACGATGAAAACACGCATCAATTTGAAGTAGGCATTTATTGCTTCCCTTTTTAACGATTTGTTTTGGAGACAAGATCCACTCCAGAAATAGCATTCTAAGTTAACAACAATTAAAACAAAACTGAGTACGTCAGTTTATAAATGCTTTATTCTGGATCGAGTTTTAGAAACGAGACATATTTAGAAAATGAAATGTATGACGGTCTACTAGTACTAGCGCCAAAAACTGAAAATTACAAATATCATGAGATAAGCTTAATTACAAATATTATGGGATAATTACAATTATAAAAAAATAATTATAATTATCCCATAAAAAAGTATAAATATCTTCGCGTGATCATGTTTAATGTTCAGTTTTGGCCATAGCAATCCGCCTGGAAATGTGCCAAAACCGAAAATTGTAATTATCACGTAATAATTATAATGTTCACTTCATAATTACAATTACAATTTTGATCATGCTTAATTCCGACTAAGGCGGCTTATAGCGCCAAAACATGCATTGATAGGTATCAGAGGTAATAGCAATTAACACGTGTTCTGTGTAATTCACATTATGACGGCCTACTAGCGCCAAAACCTGATAATTATAAATATCATGTGATAAGTACAAATATCAACGACATATTTACAATTAACGTAAAAATTACTGTTATCGGTTTTGGCCCATTTCCAGACAGATTGCCAGAGCCAAACTGAAAATTAAACATGATCACGCAAAGATAATTGTAATTTTTCAATGATAATTGTAATTATCCCTTGATAATTGTAATTTTCATATGATGTTAGTAATTATCTCATGATATTTGTAATTATCAGGTATTGACGCTAGGAAGGCGTAGGAAATACTGATCATTATTAATTAACATTGTGGATTGCCGGTATCTCTGTAAACTACACAGAACACGTGTTAATTTCAATTATCTCGTGATAATGGTGACTCTCGGTTTTGGCGCTAGTAGGCCGTCATAGTAATGGATCCTTCTGTATATATCATGCATTTTTTCATAGTGCGCTTATCCAATGTTGAGTTATTGTCCGCTATATACAAATCCACATTTTAGTACTATTTCCGACCCCCACTCTATTGCCACCACACTAGACAAGCTAGCTTCCCTTTCTCCTTCGAATGAGAGTATAAACCGAGTTTTACTCTGGACACACACGCATTCTATCGCACAGACTTAACAGATACTGATGCCGATGTTCTAGGGTGTGCCCGTTACATACAGGGTGGGCCAATAAAATGTTACCACTTTTTAATCGTAAATAAGTGTGTTTAAAATGAGAACGTTATGGAAAATGTTATTCACAAAAATGTCCAAATTATCATTTGATGCCAACAATAATCAATTTTTTCACTGGATTTCCTCAAACAATTATTTTCTGGAGATAGGCTTATCTCATGGCGCACAGACAACTCATGACCTACCTGGAGAGTTGTTTCCCTTGCGATGTCGGACGGGTGTTTTTTCTGAGACGAGTCTACTCACCTTGTTTTTTCGTTTTCTGTGGTGGTTGAGCTTCGTCTTTTTTTTCTTTTGGATTAATGTGTACAATTTGGATGCTGAGGTAAGCACCAAAAAGATTGTTGTTGCTGAAAGGTTAGTAATTCTGATAATTTCGCTTCGAACTCCGCGATCACTAGCACCGGGTTTGAAGTTGACATTTGAAATATGTCGTCTGCTGCAAGTGTGGAGCCGATATTTTTATTGCGTCGTGAGCTTCCTCCCGAGGAAAACATTCGCTATGACACCTTAGAAATATGTCTGGCTGCCGAGAAAGTGTCGGGCTTGGAAACAATACTTGGCGCGCAAGAAATTCGAGGTCTGTGGCGTATTTATCCACTGACAAAACATGCTAGGAACAAACTTTTGCTGAACGGCGTTACCTTGCGTTCATGCTCGATACAGGCGCATGACAAGAATCCATTTACAGTACGCGATGAAGGTGGCGAGATTCCTGTCACAAAGGTTTGGATTTCTGATGTTCCTATCTCTGTTGAGGGGAAAGATATTGAGTCAGCGTTGGTGAGACTTGGATGTGTTCTCAGGTCTTCTTTGATTTTTGAGAAGGTGAGGAACAAAGATGGTAAATTGACACGCTTCCTTACCGGTAGGAGATTCATCTTTGTAAACATCCCCACTAAACCATTGGAGAAAACTGTAACCTTTGGAGGGTTTACTGCTAAAATCTATCATAAAGAACAGCCGAGAGTAGAACCCCAGCAGTTGACATGCAACAAGTGCCTTGAGCGTGGTCACAGATCATTTGGATGTAAAAACAATGTAAAATGTCGAGATTGTCATTTAGAGGGTCACAAACGCGGGGATCCAGTTTGTGAAGGTCTTTCTCTCCCTTCTACCATCCCTCAAAACAGTGACAAAGTGAAAGAGTTTGTCGCAGAACGGTGTGAGGAGAGAGAGGTTGTCGCAGAACGGTGTGAGGAGAGAGATATTGCGGAGAAAGATGCCATGAATCAAAAGAAAAAAGCACAAGTGGATAGAGGCAGAGAAGTGAAGAAGCTGGCAGGGAATGGGAAGAAGCAAACCTCACTTCCATTTGGCACTCGAGCCCGTTCATACACCCCCAAGCGTAACAGATCGGGCAGTAGCGATTCTCGTAATGTGGTCAAGCTGGCCAAGCTGAATGAAAAATGTCCTACAAACGACACACTTGGCGAGTCAGGGGGCGTGGTTGGCGAGTCAGGGGGCGTGGTTGGCGCGTCTTAGTGGGCCTATTTGTTTTGTTTTCCCAGGCTAGGTGACTTCCGCTTTTGATTACGGACTTTGGAATATGGCTTGTGATTCGGCTTTACGTATTTTCTCCCTGAATATTCGGGGAATGAGGTCAAGAAGCAAAAGAAAGTCAGTCTTCAACTTTCTGAGGCATAATAAATATGACATAATTTGTTTACAAGAAACATACATAACAAAAGATGTAAGTGAGGATTGGAAAAGAGAGTGGGGTGGTGAACTTGTGTTTTCTTCAGGGACTGCACATAAAGGTGGACAAGTGATTTTGATAAGAAAAGGGTTTAGTGGTTGTAGCGTTCAGTTTGAATCAGATAGAATTCTTGTATTGTCCATTGAAATTGAAGAAAAGAAATTTGCTGTAATCAATATTTACGCTCCAAATTTAGACAGAGACAAAAGCTCATTCTTTGAAACTATTGCTGATGTTCTTAGTACCTATGCACACTTTGAAAATATTGTTTTGTGCGGTGATTTCAACTGTGTTTTGAATAATGATAAGGACATTATTAGTGGGGATAAACATTCAGAACTTCTAGTTAATAAATTTAATGATGTATTAAACTTGCATGATTTGCATGATGTATGGAGGATGTTTCATTCAACTGACAAAGAGTATACCTGGTCTAAAAGAGGTCCATTTATTGCTAGAAGGTTAGACTATATGCTGGTTAATACCTCTGCATTTGAGAAAGCGATTCAGTGTGATATTGTGTCAGTATCAATGTCAGATCACAGAGGATGTTCGCTTGTTCTTAAATTTTCAGATATTGCAAAGGGACCGGGGTTCTGGAAATTCAATAACTCCTTGCTTCAGGACATTGAATTTGTTGAACAAATGAATGCACTTATTGATACTTACAAATTAGAAAATACTGATGAACAAGATACTCAGACTTCATGGGAATTGCTTAAACTACGAATTAAAAATTTCTCAATAAATTATAGCAAGCTAATAAGTTATAAAAACAAAAATACATTAATACAACAGTACAACACGTTAAATAACCTTGACCAAGAGCTGGCTAAATATCCTGATTCTGTTGACATTCAAAATGAAAGAGAAAGGGTAAAACTAGCCATCGAACTTGTAGAGCAAAATAAAGCACGAGCAGCACAGATTAGAGCAAGAGCCAAATGGGTTGAAAGTGGGGAGAAAAACACTAAGTATTTTTTAAATCTGGAAAAATCCAGAGCAAACGGGAAAATTATGGATTGTCTAAAAAATGAACATGATGTAATAGTGACTAGTCAAAAAGATATTATGAAATTGCAACATAACTATTTCGCCAACATGTATAAAAAGAAAGTTAACAGTGAAAACATAAGTGAGAAAATAGATAACTTCTTGAATACTACTGCTCTACCGCATTTATCACAAGAACAAAAAGATAGCTGTGAGGGAAAACTTGCTGCAAATGAAATACTAAGTGCACTCAAGCAAATGAAAAATGGATCAGCTCCAGGCAACGATGGTCTAACTATCGAATTCTTAAAATTTTTTTGGACACGTATTCAGCCCCTGGTTATTGCATCTTTTAATGCAGCATTTGATAACGGCTCGCTCTCACTTTCCCAACGTCGTGCAGTGATTACACTCATACATAAAGGTAAAGATCTACCCAGAAATGAACTTAAAAATTGGAGACCTATTTCCTTGACAAACTCAGATTATAAATTATTGGCTAAATGTCTTGCGTTGCGCCTAAACTTTGTAATTGATCATATTATTAGCAAGGATCAAGTTGGGTACATTAAGGGGAGAAATGTTGCTACACTTCTTAGACTTATTGATGACGTCACTGAACAACTTAATGAACAGGATAAACCTGGTTTATTGGTTACGGTTGATTATAGTCAAGCCTTTGATAGCATTTCTAAAGAATTTATGCTAAATGCTTTTGAGAAATTTGGTTTTGGTCCAGACTTCATGTGTTGGGTGAGGGTATTAATGTGTAACACACAAAGTTGCATCCAGTATTGTGGATGGTTATCAGAATACCTCCAGACTGATTCCGGGATTCGACAAGGTTGCCCTTTTTCACCCCTGGCCTTCATAATTGCAATTGAAATTTTAGCCATTAAAATTAGAGCGGATAGAAATATTAAAGGAATAAAAAATTGGAGAGCTAATGATTTATACTTTGAGGAAATTGCTAAAATTATTCTGTACGCTGATGATATTACTTTATTCCTGACAGATCAGCAAGATATGAAATATGCTTTAGATAACATCCAGCAGTTTTCTTTATTTTCTGGATTGCATATAAATAAGAATAAATCTGAAGCTATGTGGTTAGGATGTAGAAAACATTGTACTGATACATATTTTGATTTTATCTGGAAAAATAAAATAAAAATTCTTGGTGTATATTTTTGTAATAATAAATGTGCATCAGTTGTTCTAGAAAATTGGACAGAACGAATTGCCAATGTTAAAAGATGGATTTCCTCTTGGGAAAAGAGGAATTTGAGCATTCTTGGAAAAATTTGTATAATTAAAACATTTCTTTTGTCACAGTTTATTTATGTAATGCAAGCGCTTTTAGCTCCCGATAATGTTCTGATAGAGCTGAACACACTCCTGTTTCGGTTTGTTTGGCGGAAAAAGGACTGTAACCGTAAAGCTTTTGAAAAAGTTAAGAGAAGTGTTTTATGTGATACCATTGAACACGGTGGTTTGAATATGATCGATGCCAGACAAATGCAGTTGTCGTTCCTTTTGCAGTGGGTGATGCGTTTGTGCAGATCTCAGCCACATGATAGATGGTCTTTGACACCAAACCTGCTATTTTCTCATTTTGGACCTAACTATACATGCTTTTATTCAAATGTCAAGAGTAATAAATTTAGAGGCTTAGAAAAAGTAAAATCTCTTTTTTGGCGGTGTGTGTTAAAGACGTGGTTAGATAACAATAGGCACGCTGCTGATAGTGTCTCAACAATACTATGGAACAATAATAACATCCAATATGCAGGAAATGTTCTGTATTTTGAAGAATGGATTAATAGTGGTTGTGTATCTGTGATTGATGTTGTTGATGCCAATAGTTTTCTCCCTTTTGAGCAAATATGTTTGAGACTTGGAAACTCTCCCAGTAGGATCATTGAATATACAGCGGTTCGGGCTGCTGTAACCAGTTTTTTAAAAAGGTTTCCCAATTATAATGATTATGCAGGCACTCGCTTTTTCCCCGCCTTTGGCGGTAAAATATTGACCAAAGCGAAAGACTTTAGGAAAGAGCTTGTTGCAGAAAAAAGAACTTGTCCTTGTGCAGTTGCCTTTTGGAAAGGAAAATTTGACATTAATATTGATAACTACTGGTCAGTTTCTGTTAATGCTACAAAAGAGGTTAGACTCCGGGTCCTTCATTATAAAATTTTACAAAATATTTACCCTACTAATATTATGTTGTCTAAAATGAAAGTCAGGGACAATAACAAGTGCTCTTATTGTCATAATACTGTAGATTTTATTGAACATTTTTTCTTTTATTGTCCAGTCATAAGGCAATTCTGGCTAGAAATTGAAAATTACATTGTATTTCATTATAAGGTTAATATAAAACTTAGTGTTTCAGATGCACTGTTTGGGATTTTGAATGGGGATAATATAAACAAAAATGTACTTGAAAAAATTAATCATATAATTCTAATAGCAAAAATGTGTATTAGTATATTCAAAAAGACTCAGTCTTTTTTCTTACCTAAGGTTATTTTTGAAAAACAAATGTTGGCAAGAATTTTGTAACGTGGTTTAATCATTTTAAAAAAATGATGATGATGATGATGAAGATGACGTGGAGGAGGAGCAGGAGAAGGACGACGACAACAACATTGATTGTTTACTACGACTAGTATTACTGATTACCATGATGCTGGTGGTATGATAATGATAAAGACGACAATTATGTTAACCATAGAATAATGTTGAAATAGGAACAGACACTGACTAATGTATAGCAAACCACAATCATACAAACGGCCAAATAGAATACAGAAAAATAACAATTGAGCTATTGCTTTTGTACATCAATATAACACATTGATACACCTGTTAGAAACGAGAGCTATAATTACGGTCGTTGTCTGTATAGTACGCAAAATAGCCCAACATTATACCAACATATATTGAGTAATACCCAAATAAAATGGCTGTATGGAAATGTGATCACACGGGAATGAATAAAGTTGTATTGCAGTGTATTGTATTGTATTGCAGTGTATTGTATTGTATTGCAGTGTATTGTATTGTAGTGTATTGTATTGCATTGTATTGTATTGCAGTGTATTGCATTGTATTGTATTGCCGTGTATTGTATTGTATTGCATTGTATTGTAGTATATTATATTGCAGTGTATTGTATTGCATTGCAGTGTATCGCATCGCAGTGTATTGTATTGCATTGCAGTGTATTGTATTGCATTGTATTTTATTGCATTGTATTATATTGCAGTGTATTGTAGTGTATTGTATTGCAGTGTACTGTAGTGTATTATATTGCAGTGTATTGTATTGCATTGCAGTGTATTGTATTGCAGTGTATTGTAGTGTATTGTATTGTATTGCAGTGTATTGTATTGAATTGCAGTGTATTGTATTGCATTGTATTGCAGTGTATTGTATTGTATTGCAGTGTATTGTATTGTATTGCAGTGTTTTGCAGTGTATTGTGTTGTATTGCGGTGTGTTGTATTGTATTGCAGTGTATTGCATTGTATTGTATTGCCGTGTATTGTATTGTATTGCATTGTATTGTAGTGTATTATATTGCAGTGTATTGTATTGCATTGCAGTGTATTGCATCGCAGTGTATTGTATTGCATTGCAGTGTATTGTATTGCATTGTATTTTATTGCATTGTATTATATTGCATTGTATTGTATTGCAGTGTATTGTAGTGTATTGTATTGCAGTGTATTGTAGTGTATTATATTGCAGTGTATTGTATTGCATTGCAGTGTATTGTATTGCATTGTATTGCAGTGTATTGTATTGCAGTGTATTGTATTGTATTGCAGTGTATTGTATTGAATTGCAGTTTATTGTATTGCATTGTATTGTATTGCAGTGTATTGTATTGCAGTGTATTATATTGTATTGCAGTGTTTTGCAGTGTATTGTATTGTATTGCAGTGTATTGTATTGCATTGTATTGCATTGTGTTGCAGTGTATTGTATTGCATTGCAATGTACTGTATTGCATTGTATTGCATTGTATTGTATTGCATTGCAGTGTATTGTATTGCTTTGCAATGCATTGTATTGCATTGTATTGCAGTGCATTGTATTGCATTGTATTGTATTATATTGCATTGTAAAAAAAAAAAAAAAAAAAAAAAAAAAAAAAAAAAACTCATGACCTACCTACTCCCCTGATCTTTCTCCCGGAGACTACTTCCTATGGGGGGAGAAGGAGAGAGTGTACTACAACAACCCACAGACAATTGGGCCCTGAAGACCAACATCCGTCAGGAAATTCGGAGAATCTCACTTTAGTGGCAATATTGTCATCACAAACTTCAATGTGCGTTTTGCAAATGTAATCCAGAGAAAAGAAAAGTGTGGATTGAGCATATCATCAATTATTAAACCTGTGTAAAGAACGAGTGAAAAAGTGGGAAATCTTTGGTATCATATGATAATTTGGTGCTTCCGTGACATTTCTGTGAAGAAAATTTTCGAAAACGTTCTCATCGTAAAAACTTACGTACAATTAAAAAGTGGTAACCTTTTATTGACCCACCCATAAATACACCCAGCAAGCACTAGGTTCTTTCTCCCTCATCCTGCAAGTTGGTGCCTCGGACATCTTCAGTTACAGTTTCGGCCAGTCCCTCGGACATCTCTTGAGCTGGTAAATCGCTATGCAGAACAATAAGTATAATAATTATAATTAATGATTTATAAAATAGATGCATGTGTGAGACCGTATACTTGTGCGTGTGTGTGTGAGGTACATAGAATGAAGCTCTTTCAAAATGAAACTGTCGAACATTTTCTCTTTCACTGTCCCCTCTATACTAACATCAGAATAACTACTATCACTACCCTCAAGCAAGGACAAGTAACGTTAAATAACTTACTGCACGGAAACCAAACCTTTTCTCTATCTGACAATCAGCTTCTTTTCAGTACCACTCAAGAGTTTATCAAACAGTCAAAGCGTTTTCGTTAAGTGAAATTCTCCGCTTCACCACCGCACAAACGTCCCGGTGTTCAGCTCAAACCATCTCTCTCTCTCTCTCTCTCTCTCTCTCTCTCTCTCTCTCTCTCTCTCTCTCTCTCACTAAAAACACACACACAAACACAAACACACGTCTCCTTTTTCAATTATTGGTTTAAAAGTGTCCATTTCCTAATAATATACGCATTTGATTTCTAGCTAATTATTTGATTCATTGTTTTTATTTGTTTCTTTTAGTTACTTATTTATTTATATATGTGTGTGCGTGTATGTCCGTGTAATTATTTACTAAACCTTATTATCTTTAATTAATTTATTATTATTATTATTTTTTTTTAGAATTGCAATTGTTGTATTCTTCTTTATTTATATGCAACTATCAGTTGCCTGCCACTTAATTATTATGTCGAATTTTGTCATACAGGGTGGGCTTATATAAGCTTGCTTGTTGCCTATCCTGTAAATCATTGTTTGAAATTATATGTTTTTTTCCTTGAATAAAAATATTTGTTTAAAAATGAAGCTTTTTCAAGTTGTGCGCTTTATAAATTCTATTTTTATTTATTTATTTAATAATCTATTATTATTATTATTATTATTATTATTATTATTATTATTATTATTATTATTATTATTATTATTATTATTATTATTAATATATTATTATTATTATTATTATTATTATTATTATTATTATTATTATGGTATGGCATCGTATGATGTGTTGATTATGTTGTGTTTTTTTCCTCAGGTTGCTAAGGCGATATATAATTTTATTAAAGACCATCATCAACACTTACATATATTGTTGACAAGATTGTTGGATGTTCGTATGAAATTTGAGAACTCTTCTTTCTTCAAGCATCATGAAGTAAGTCCTGTTTTAATGTTCACTTTCAGACTGATGTTTCAAATAATTATGTTAGAAAGTACAGAGAACATGACAGTGAACGAAGGTTTGATTTTCTGAGAGGTATAAGACTGCTACTTTGTTGAACTATGCTGAAAGTAGGAGACAGCTGTAGAAAAGCATACACACTACGATATATTTATATTTCAAGCTTACAGAAAGGTCTGACAGCTTTTGGTCATGTTCATGATTTTATAAACCTATGTTTTCTTTGGCATTTCATGCACTGTTGAAAGTAGGCGACATGACTGCCTCCTGGAATAATCTGAGCATCCAAAATTTACATTTATTACAGTCACCAATTCAAAATGATTTTTCTGTTTTTAAACAGTCAGGGTTGTCCTTTCTGGCATACCATTCCGCCCTCCCAAAATGATCGTTATCCATTTAGGTTGCTTCGGGAGTACCTGTCTTTGACCTGCTCTGCGCTGGTACCCTCTTTATCACGGACATTGGTACTCCAGCAAAGTGCAAGACGATGTGACTTCAAATGGAATGCTATAAATGCAGTGAACTGAATGAGGAACATAAATGATAATAGGTTATCCCGCACGCAAATTTTATATACTCCAGTCTGCTGTTATTCAAAAATGCTGCTTCTTGGACCACCGAGTCACCTCTTGAAGGTGCTATTGAGCCTGTAATAGTTTAAAGTCAGGTGGCGCCTGCCAACTCTTCCATTCCCAAAATTAACCAAGACCGTAGTTTTAATCCGTTTATAAAGACTGGGAGCTGATGCCTACCGAAAAACCAACAATGACATCCGAAAAGGCATGCTCACAGCAAAAGAGAACTGGGTAGAAGATCAATGCCAAGAAATAGAGAACAGTCTGAACAAGAACAACAGCAAGAAGGCCTATAAGATCTAAGACTGTGAAACGGCTGACAAGTGTTAAACAGCCCAAAGCGCATGCCTTAGAGAAGAACAAGAAGTCTTGGATAGACAGAGTTGCCAACCCCCAAAAAAGTTTTCAGTAGTAAAAATTCTGAATTTCAGTAGTTTTATGACATTTTCAGAAGCCATACGTCCTCGCATTCTTTTTAACGAAGACATGCATACACACACACACTACTAAACAAGCACAGTTGCAAGGAAAGATGAAACACTTCATACAATACTCCACATTTCATCTGTTATCATTACAGATGAAGAGCTTTTTATTAGATCGGATGTAGATTTTCCAAAACATGCCCAAAAGGTGCACTCTTTTCAAACAATAGCAACATATACTAAAGATCTTATCCAGTTAGATATAACACATATTGAGAATTTACGTAAGGATATAATATCGCCAGTTCCTCCATGGGAACTTGAAACAGCATATTATGATATACATTATTGTAATGAAAAAAAGAGTCAAAATCAGAACCTTCTTGCAGTTGAAGTTCGGAATCATTTATGTGAGAAGTATTCAGAAACTTTAAAAGTATACACTGACGGATCTGTTTTAAAAACAGGGGAAACAGGAGCTGCTTTTGTTATCCCAGATTTGAAAATATCAGAATCGTTTTATATAGGAAAAGGTTATTCTATTTTTACTGCGGAATTAATTGCTATATTAATGGCTCTAAATAAAATTTCTAGTTTATGTCTGAATATATTTAGTATAGTTCTATGCGTAGATTCTCTATCTGTTTTAGATGCTCTAAAAGCTAATATTAACTGTGAACGAAAAGAAATTATTTTTGAGATTAAGAACATTATTCATGGATTGATAATTAGTGGTACTGAAGTGACCTTTTGTTGGATTTCATCACATTGTGGATTTTTATACAATGATTGGGCTGATCATGCTGCAAAATTAGGTGCATTAAATATTAATTCCTTATCCTATCCTATCCTATCCTGTCCCGTAACCCGAAGGTCGTAGGGGCACCACAGATGATCGTTTAACCAGCATACTCCATCTTTCTCTGTCCTCAGCAGCCCTGATGGCTTCGCTCAGTGTCAAACCAGTCCATTCTCGAATGTTGTCCTCCCACCTCTTTTTCGGTCTCCCTTTTCTTCTACCTCCTTGCACTGTGCCTTGCAGAATAGTCTTTGCAAGGCCTGATGATCTGGTGACGTGGCCATACCACCGAAGTTTCCGTTTCTTCACCACTGTTAGCAGGTCATCATGTTGTCCAATAGCTTGTGTGATGGTCTGTCGGACTTCGTCGTTGGTGATGTGTTGGGTATAGGAAATGCCCAGAAGTCTTCTGTAGCACCTCATCTCCATGCTTTGTATTCTTCGTTGGAGATCTGCTGTGAGGGTCCATGCTTCGCAAGCATATAGGAAGATGGAGATGACAAGGGAGCGCAGCAGTCTTACTTTGGAATGTAGACTGATGGTCCTGTCTTTCCAAATGGGCTTCAACCTTGTCAGGGCAGCAGTTGTTTGTGCGATCCTGGAGAGGACTTCCTGTCGGGACCCATTGTCTGATACAATGGCTCCTAAATATTTGAAGCTATGCACTGTGTCGAGGGATTGGCCTTGGACTTTGATGTCCGTATTGATGCCGTATTAATTCCTTATCAATTAAATTAAATCTGTCTTCCAAAGAAATTCAAAATAATATTGAAAATGATCTTGTAAAGAAACTTCAGTTCTATACAAACTATACAAATCTTCGTGGATTTCCCAGATCAGTTTCATCTACGGCAAACAGAATATTTTTAAATTCAATTAAAACCAAATATTGTAAAAATGTAAAGTGCATTTGTGATGAACCTCTAACTCTAAAACATACATTATTTGATTGTATTCAGATTCATCCTCTTTTGCCCCTTGAAGTAAATACTATAACATCAGTTAAAAACATTAGTAATGAATTAAGTGTGGGATTGGCAAAAGCTTTAATCAATTCTCCAGTCGCTCGTTTTATTTAACTTAAATTGTTATTGTTCTGTTAGATAGATATTAATAGTCCCTGGGTGTATGTATGTGTTTATATGTGTCTGTTTAAATGCGTGAATCTGTATGTATGGTCTTTATCATCTTGATGAAAAAAGACGTTAATAAATCAACCAACCAACCAACTCCACATTTATTGAACTTGCTCTATTCTCTCTCTGGGAACATGTCTAGTCTTTAGCAAGGCCCAATCTGGTGGCAGCCTTGCACTTTCTCAGCAAATTGTCAGATAGCTTTGAGTCATAGCATGGAGTGCCTTGCAGTTTTGTTTTCAGCTCAAGAACAGCCTCCAGTTGCTCTGGGCTGGGCAAGGACCTGAAATCTGTTCTATTTTTTCTAACTTGGCTGAAGATCCTTTCACAGGCACAGTTGCTGATTGGAAACAGCAAGATGCTTGGGAGTCCGGGAACATTGCCTTCACTAACTTACTGAAGTGATCTGCTACCGACGCAGGCAGATTGTGCTCTGCAACGAAGGTCGTGAAGAGTGTTTCCGCACGAATTATTGAGAGATCCATATCGGGCTTGAAGAAGGTGGCTACCGACTGAACAGGGACTAACTTTTCTGGATCATGGCAACGACTTTTGTGACGGTTGCCATTCACGTGTCGCGTCACATCGTGGAAGCCGCCATGTTGAATGCTAAAATCTGCCAAGCACGCTTTACAATACACGCTGTGTTTTGATCTCGATGACGCAGTGATGCACGGAAAGTTTTCAGAATACTCTTTCCTGTACTCTTGATTTGCTGTCCTCTTCTTTTTTTCTGGGCTTTCATCGCTAGTTTTCTTTCTTTTTGGCATCATGGATTCAAAATATGCCGCACACAAACTTTTCTTCTCGCGCTGTAGAACGTGACCCGGAAACGAAAGTGTCACAGAAAGGTCGAGGTTTTATGCACCGATTGGCCGTTTGCAAAACCACTTCACGGTGATTGGTCGAATTTCCTAACGTGCACTGGGAGCGTGATCTATTACACCGTGCACGTAAACCGAATGACCGTGACCTTGAGGTGCTACGGGAGGCATAGGCGCTCAATAAAACTCGTTAAAACTGTAATACTATCGTCGAAAATTGACTTTCCGTAGTAAATTTTCGATTTGCGTAGCTCCGTAGCCGCGTATTCATTTCCGGAGTAAACTACGAAATTCCGTAGAGGTTGGCAACCCTGGATAGATGGGCAGAGTACTGCTCTGACCTTTACAACTACACACCAAAATGGAGACACATTAGTTCTAGCATGTCACCAGAATAGAGAAGAGGAAGAAATCCTCCCAATTCTCCGAGAAGAAGTTGAAGCAGCAGTGCAATCGCTGAAGAAAGTAGTCAACGGGAGTGGACAACGTAACCGCGGAATTGCTGCAAGCAGGAGGAGATTTGACGCCCTCGCCATTATCTGTAACAAGATCTGGCAGAGTGGGGAGTGGCCTACACCATAGACCTATTCGCTTGTCGTCACTCTTCCCAGAAAAAGGTAACCTTCAGGAATGTGAAAATTACCGCACCATCAGACTCATCAGCCATCCCAGCAAAGTCCTCCTGAAAATAATACTCTGGTTGGACCCCCAAGCTGAACAAATCATAGCTGAAGAAGAAGCAGGATGAAGTACCACTGAACAGATTGTCAACCTCAGAATAATCTGCGAGAAATACTTAAAGCATACTTAAATCTATATCATGTGTTTGTAGACGTCAAGAAAGCGTTTGAGCGAGTCTGGCATGCTGCTTTGTGGGCAACCATGAGAGTGTACAACATCAGCCCTAACATTATTGAAGTCATCTAATGCCTGTATGACAAGGCTACCAGTGCAGTCCTCCACAACAGTGCCATCGGAAACTGGTTCAGAATAAAAATCGGTGTACGTCAAGGATGCCTACTCTCTCCAACACTCTTTAACATCTTCCTAGAGCACATGATGTCAGATGCCCTTGCAGATCACAAAGACACAGTTAGCATTTGGGGTAGAGCAATCGCCAACACCCGTTTTGCGGATGACATTGATGGATTGGCTGGAGAGGAAAAAGAACTTGAACTGCTGGTACAGAGGCTTGACACCACCTCCACAGCCTTTGTAATGGAAATAAGTGCACAGAAGACCAAAATGATGACCAACAACACCAATGGCATCAACTTGGACATCAAAGTCCAAGGCCAATCCCTCAACACAGTTCAAGCTTCAAATATTTAGGAGCCATTATATCAGACATTGGGTCCCGACAGAATCACTAATAAATGTTTTACTGAGGGAGGAATGAAAGTTTCCTTTAGGAGGTCCAGTTCTTCAAACACTTCCCAATAGTCGAAGTGCTCATAAAAACACACGCCTTTCCGAATAAGTGAAACATCTGGAAAATATTAATTAGTAAAAGGATAGCATCCTTGTTGGAGAGAGTAGGCATCCTTGACGCACACCGATTGTTGTTCTGAACCAGTTTCCGATGGCGCTGTTATGGAGGACTGCACTGGTAACCTCATACAGGCTTTTGATGACTTCAATAATTTTAGGGCTGATGTTGTACATTCTCATGGTTGCCCACAGAGCTGCATGCCAGACTCGGTCAAACGCCTTCTTGAAATTTACGAACACATGATATAAATTGACGTAGAAATATATAAAGCAACTTTAATTTTATTTTCAGTATGTGGATAACTTAATATGGGTGGATAATAATAGCCATCAATTTTTGGTAGATCAGATTTCTTGCAGTTTAAAGATTGTAAAGCCAAAACAGAAAATGAACGTGAACTAATAAAATCTTGTAACAAATCAATATGTATTTTACTCCTGCAATTCCATTACAGAATTTTCAAATTGTTATTCTGACTATCCTTGGACTGCATTGCAAAATTGCAGAACATTAGCTGTAATAATATTATATACACGGATTTTGTCTTCAACCTTTTTCAAGTAATCATTAGCTTGATTAAATTATTAAAAGCCCAGAATGATTAAGTGGAACAGACCAGTTTTTATCACAGTGTTTACTTGGTTCAACATTTGTAATGAACATCAAATTAAACCATCTTGTAATTTCATCAATCAATAAATCAGGTTTATTGAGCTGCAGGGAGAAAGCTATAAGACGTAAAGGCAGAATAGACAAGATTATCACTCCCTTCAATTTTCTCATGTTGATTGTTCTTTATTTCTGAGTCAATTTTTTTTGCAGTTGTTAAAAGAGCTGACTATTTTGTTGTGTATGTTCCGGGCGGGGGCTTTCCATGTCAAGGTTGCTTTAGGAATAGCCCCCTTAATTGGCACACCACATAGATTTTCAAGCTGTTCAACACGTTTTTGTTGCGACAAAGACGCGCAAGAAACAAGCCAACGGCTGCCACCTACGTTCTTCACCGCAGTCGGGTTTCCTAAAATTTTTCTCAAAGGAGGAGGTGAACCATGGACCTAGGTTCCAAATTCGTTTGGAACCACAGCCATGATCTATAACGATGACAGGAAAGTGATGTCTACTGTCATCTCCACTAACTGAGGACAGATTTTCGTCCCGAAAGGGTAAACGCCTCCTCCCTCCCTGCTTCCTTGAATTATGATAACGACCATCTAAAAAATCCGCCTCCCCACTTCTTTCCCCTTTCACACACTCACTTTCTCTCATTTTGTCTCGTCTCTCACTTCTCATTTGCCTCTCACTCTTCATATTTATGTGGGTATTTAGAAATCAGATATACCCACATACACACACACCCACACCAAAACACAATCACGCCTACTTTCCCTCCAATTTTCAAATCTTCAAATTTCCCTCCAATTGTGGCCTGAATAAATTAGATGAATTAGATGAACCAATAAGTTAATCTTCCATTATATACAGGACTAGTGGTTTTTGTAGACAGAGAGACAACTGTTGTCTGCGAGTTTCATTTGGACCTCCCCATATCCCCTTTGATACCTCACCATACCCCCCCCCCTGATATCTCCCCGTCCCCCCCATGATGCCTCACCATACCCCCTTGATACCTCCCCGAACTTACTTGATACCTCCCCATACCCCCTTGATACCTTCCGTACCCCCCTTGTAACCTACATGTACCCTCCGTTGATCATTTCGCAGGTATGGATGAAAGGAATCGACCATCACCATACCCCCTTATATATACCCGTATCCCCGTTATGCCTACCCATGCCCCTTTAAACCTACCCGTAGCCCCCTATATACATACACGTACCACCCCATCCCGATACTTGGTAATAATAATAATAATAATAATAATAATAATAATATTGAATATAGAATAATACAAATAGAAATCATAAAAGACACCAAGGTTTTAAAATAAAATTTGATATAAGATATTATAATAATAATAATAATAATAATAATAATAATAATAATAATAATAATAATAATAATAATAACGGCACGTTCTTGACACAGGTTGAATCGAAACCGCACATGGAATGAGGCTATTGCAGTTTGTGGACATTTTGTTTATTTATTTATCTCAGAAACGGTTAAACGGTCAATAAGGAAATGTCGGCTATAACGATTTCGTGGGTTTTGAGCGCACAGCAGGCCGATCCGCAGCGCCCAGCACCTGCCCAGATCAGCGTCCATACCGGACAAACTTTACAGTAGAGGCGAAGAAGGACTTCCGGCTAAGCAATTTATATATATATAGATATACAAATATGATAATCCTAAATAGAATAATTCTGCACAAGCTATTATTTCTAGTCATAAGAACCCAGAAAATAAATATTTCTTTAAATTAAGAAAATATTATATTCTGATATGACGACTGATCAAATTTTTCAAAATAAAATGTAATGAATAAGAATTCGATCAGTATAAGTATAATACTTTTTTAGTTAGATGAAAAAAACACACACAAAAACCGATGTTGTTGTACCATCAATTGCAGAAATGTCAAGTGCAAATATCAAATGTTTAAGTTATTAGTCAATAATCCGCTGGTCGCCCGCATCAAGTTGGTAAAGTCGAGTATAACGTCTTCTTCGGCAGAACATCTATTAATATATCCAGAAATAATAGTCACACAATCAGCTGATCACTCCATATATGTTTGAAAAAGTTCACTGTAATAATAACAACTTCCAGCACCTTTGTTAATGACAGAGAACCATCGAAGATGTGCTACTAGTGAATGAATGATCAGAAGGTTTCCATTAGATGACGTAACATTTCTGACAGTTATAAAGAAGTCTTAGAACAAGTCCACACCCAAAATGTTCAAAACGCCTAGATCCCAAAACAATAGAAAATTTTTTTTAATTAAAGTTTAGTAGTCGCAAAATCCGCTTGTTGCCCGTATGGAGTTTATGCGATTTTCTCAGCAAAACATCAATTAATATAATTAAAATTAATAATCATGCCAATCATGTTGCTATAAAAATAACAACTTCTTGCGCCTTTGTTAAGGATAAGAATCTTTCGATGACGTGTTACTAGTGATTTTGTTGTTGTATCAATTTTTATTCATCAGATTAACATAAGTTGTACTGATACTAGTTACTAGTGAAGGTCGAAAATCACACAGTCTTCTTTAGATGACGTAACGGTTCTGACGATGACGTAGAAGTCTTAGAACACGGCGACGCCAAACATGTGTAACATATTTAGAACGAAGGTTCCTTTATTAAAAACAACGAAGTTAATCTTCCAATAGTTTCTGTTAGATATGACAATAGATGGGCATACGATACGACTGGGGAGAACAACAACTAGAAACATCGGCTGCAGAAAGTACAAGAATAATGTAACGCGCCAAAGAGATTTTCAGAGTTCACTTCAGTCAATGCAGATGTCTCATTTCACAGCTTACAACAACAGTCTACGACTCAAAAAAGATAATACTGGAATTTCAAATCGATATGAAAACGGTCACAGGATTAATCATTGCCAGATGTTTCCCCCCAAATATATAAAATCCATTCGATGCCGTTCGACATGCCCTTGGTTTCATTATGGCGTCACAAAAAATCGGTCCTTGTCATGGGAAAATATTGCCAAAGTTCTATGAAAAAACAATCATCTGGATTAACAGGTCATAATATCATAAACTTCACACACTTCGAAAGCACATCAGAATAAGAAAATCTTCCAAACTTCAAAATCACTAAATCAAAACATCGAAAATCGCCCACAGATCCGTAGATGACATCGAAACAGAACCACAGGCACCGAAGACAATCACAAAAGAGAGAGTTACAATAGTCAAGCCGTGAGAGAATGAAAGCTGAGACAAGGTTTGAGTGGCTTTGGTAGAGAGAAAGTGACGGATGCTGTTGATTCGACCGAGTTCAAAATTTAGGTTTCGGATTAGAGTTTGAATTACATTACATTACATGGTTATTGCTTTAGGCCCAGCGGGCTCTTCCGAGCCAAATCAGGACTAGAGAGGAGTTATCTTAAAATATTATAAAATGATTCAAATCTTAAAAAAAACCAAGCCTGTTACTCTTTAATATTCAAACAAACTTTCACACGCAACCTCTTGAAAAAACTTCTTTAAATCTGATGTATTAAAAATACGTTCTCTTGCTTCAAGCTAATCACTTAAATCAGTCTTACCAAATAGAATCCAAACAACACAAAACAAGACATTACATTACATTGTTGTTTCTTTAGGTCCAGCGGACTCTTCCGAGCCAAATCAGGACCAGAGAGGCATTATCTGAAAATCTATAATATATATATAAATTGCT
The DNA here is from genome assembly GCA_036898135.1 of Oncomelania hupensis. Taxonomy (NCBI): domain Eukaryota; kingdom Metazoa; phylum Mollusca; class Gastropoda; order Littorinimorpha; family Pomatiopsidae; genus Oncomelania; species Oncomelania hupensis. Next base: position 67,325,137 of record CM072512.1, on the reverse strand, counting down.
TAGTCGGAAGTCCTTCTTCGCCTCTACTGTAAAGTTTGTCCGGTATGGACGCTGATCTGGGCAGGTGCTGGCCGCGGCCGATCGGCCTGCTGTGAGCTCAAAACCCACGAAATCGTTATAGCCGACATTTCCTTACCGAACGTTTAACCGTTTCTGAGATAAATAAATAAACAAAAATGTCCACAAACTGTAATAGCCTCATTCCGCGCACGATTTCGATTCAACCCGTGTCAAGAACGTGCTGTTCCGTAATACCGTAAATTTTGTTTTATTTCCATTCAAAACACGTTTGCACTCATGTCACCAATCTTACAAAATTTTGTGTTTAACTAATTAAATTTGATTAATTAAAATCGAATCGGGGTTTCAGCATGTTTTCCCATATAAACCAAAAAATTGACGGTCTTTATATGAAGCATTAGTAGCTCACTTGGTAAGACCACTGACCTGTATTTGACGCTCGCCTACCGTTCTGGAGACCCGAGTTCAAATCTCACGCGGGCCATATTTTTTTAAATGTTTTTTTTGTTGTTTTTTTACACTACAAAAATTATGGATATTTTTCTTTTTAATTTAGGCATTTTACTTTTAATTTATTATTATTATTATTATTTATACACTAATAATAATAATAATAATAATAATAATAATAATAATAATAATAATAATAATAATAATAATAATTATTATTATTATTATTATTATTATTATTATTATTATTTATTTTTTTTTTTGCACTACAAAAATTATGGATATTTTTCTTTTTAATTTAGGCTTTTTACTTTTAACTTATTATTATTATTATTATTTATAAACTAATAATAATAATAATAATAATAATAATAATAATAATAATAATAATAATAATAATAATTATTATTATTATTATTATTATTATTATTATTATTATTATTATAATTATAATATCATATCAAATTTTATTTTCAAACCTTGGTGTTTTTTATGATTTCTATTTGTATTATTCTATATTCAATATTATTATTATTATTATTATTATTATTATTATTATTATTACCAAGGATCGGGATGGGGTGGTACGTGTAGGTAAAAGGGGGGCTACGGGTAGGTTTAAAAGGGCATGGGTAGGCATAACGGGGATACGGGTATATATAAGGGGGTATGGTGATGGTCGATTCCTTTGTCGTCCCCTATACGCTTATGTGTCCGGGGACGTTAATCTATTTTAACTAACTAACTATCGATTCCTTTCATCCATACCTGCGAAACGATCAACGGGGAAGTATCAAGGAGGGTACAGGTAGGTTACAAGGGGGGTACGGAAGGTATCAAGGGGGTATGGGGAGGTATCAAGTGGGTTCGGGGAGGTATCAAGGTGGTATGGTGAGGCATCATGGGGGGGGACGGGAAGATATCAGGGGGGGGGGTATGGTGAGGTATCAAGGGGGATATGGGGAGGTATCATCGTCCAAATGAAACTCGCAGACAACAGTTGTCCCTCTGTCTACATTTTAAACAGCAACCTGTGTACAAGCCTGTTACTCTTAAATATTCAAACTTTCCCAAGCAATCTTTTGAAAAATCTTCTTTAAATCTGATGTATTAAAACTACGTTCTCTTTCTTCAATCAAATCACTAAAATCAGTCTTACCAATAAAATCCAACCAACAACACAAAACAAGACGACATGATTTATATGCGATAAAACAAAGCAACATCATGTAAACATTTAAACAGGTGTTGACCACTGTATACTTTAAAAATCTCTTTGAAAGGTATTGAACCAAAATATGTTTCTCTTTTATCAAGCAGATCAGCACATTCCGACATGAAATGGAGAACGGAAAAGGATTTATCACATCCAAAGCACCATATGGTGGTTCTTCTCCTTTAAAAAGGAAACTGTGGGTGACATAAGTATGCCCAATATGAACGCGAGACAGAACTGTTTCTTCTTTGCGAGTGGATGCAAAGTTAGGCAAAGAAGCTGACAAATCGGGAAGAATTTGAAATAATTTGGAATAATTTGTTATTGATATGGTTAGACCAGTCAGTCTGCAACAGCCGTTTACAATAAGATCCAGTCATACAACGCAGGTCAGAGTAAGGAACAAACTGGAAAATGGAGGGAAATCAAGATGCAGAGCTTCTTTAGCCGCTTTGTCCACTGCAATATTGCCGCGGATGCCCATGTGACCAGGTATCCACCTAAAAACTGTCTTTTTACCCTCAGAAACAAGTTGTGTATGGAGGTCATGGATCTCTGCCAGAAAAGGATGTGATATCTTTCTCGTGGAAAGAGCCTGGAGTGCTGACAGTGAATAAGACATTATTAAAAACGAGGTTCTTTTGGATTGATAAACCTATTTCAGAGCTAGATGAATTGCCTTGAGCTCAGCTGTATAAACAGAACAAAAATCAGGTAGATGCTGTTGCAAAGGCTGGTCTAGGTGTCTCCCAGAGACCGACGCAGCAGCAACCGAGTCTCCATTCTTTGACCCGTCTGTAAAACGTTGTTCATATCTTGGGTATAAAGCACACTGTAAATAAAGTTGGTTATAGACGGTTTCAGATGTATTGATTTTGAGGAAAGTGGACAATTGCCAGTTAATGTTTGGGGTACGTAATTTCCATGGAGGAGCTTCAGTCCGTAGCTCATCATCGTTGATGAAAGCAACATCGATGCCTGCTTTATTCAAATCAGCCTGCATTCTGATGCCAAACGGAGGAATTGCGTTAGGTTTGGCTTCAAATTTCTGCACCAAATCTGGGTTGAGAACACAGTCTGTTCTCTGGACATGCTAGAACTGATGGGTCTCCGTTTTGGTGTGTGGTTGTATAGGTCAGAGCAGTACTCTGTCCATCTGTCCAAGACTTCTTGTTCTTCTGTAAGGCATATGCCAGACTTGGATCGTGGAGACACTTGTCAGCCACTTCACAGTCTGGTAGGCCTTCTTGCTGTTGTTTTTGTTCAGACTGTTCTCTATATCCTGGCATTGATATTTATCAGTACAACTTATGTTAATCTGATGAATAAAAGTTGATACAACAACAACTTCTATCCAGTTCTCCTTTGCTGTGCGCATGCCTTTTCGGATGTCATTGTTGATTTTTCGGTAGGCATCATCTCCCTGTGAGGTGTTCTTTTTCTTTTTCATCTCTCTTCGTTTATGACACAGGTCCAAAAGTTCAGGTGTGATCCACAGCTTCTTCTTTGGCCGGTGCTTTCCAAGAATCTCCGTGGCGGCATCTGTCACAGCTGAGTTGGAGGTGGTGGTCATGGTGTTGACATCTACTTCACCAGCTCCCAAAATGAGCAGTGGTGCAATTTTCCCTCCAATTGTGGCCTGAAACATTTCTGCCACCTCCGGGTCTTGCAGTTTGTCGAGGTCGAACTTCAGTCTAGTGCACTTTGCTGTTTTTACTCTCTTCAAGTGAAGCCGGAAAGACATCATCACGAGATCGTGGTCACTTTCGATGTCTGCTCCTGGAAAGGTGCGTGTCCTGCCATTGTTGATGCTTGATCTGAAGCGTTTCTTGACCATGATGTAGTCGATCTGGTTGTGATGCTCCCCGTCGGGACCGTGCAATTTCCATCGTCTGGATTTTTTGTGGAGACCAAGCGTGTTTGCCAGTATCAGATTGTTGTATCTGGCAAACTCCAACAGTCTCAGACCCCTGTCATTTGTCTCGTTGTTGCAGTGGGGTCAACATGTGTCTCCCCAATTGTGGTGCGGACATTTGAAAGATCGATTTTAACAAGGATCTCTCTGATTCTGACAATTTCGAACATGTACGGTCGCAAACCGAGAGGTCCCATTTCTCTCATTGCTGATTTCTGGACCGAAGATCAGAATTCTAGTGATACATCAGCGAAATCATTGTACACTTACCTCTTTGATTTGAAGATTATTCTTTCTGAGGTTTGTGAAATTGCTTCCCAAAATTCTGCCGATTCGTCTGTCAAGAACGAAAGGTACTTTGCCAAGGCACGAACTTTTTTTGTTCATGATGAGGTACTTGTTTTTCTTCCCACTGACTCTAACAAACTTCTCATGACATGGTCAGGTCCTTATTTTGTGCAGGAATGTCTTCATCCTGACTATGATTCTTGTGAAAGGCAAGTCTAAGATTTTCCATGCAAACATGCTCAAACGATAACTTCGTCGTGTTGATGCTGCCGTTGGTGTTGGTGAGGAGTCCACTACACGGTTGTCAACAGGTGTCTTAGTTGACTGGTCTTCCATTTCTCCATTGTTGCTTCCAGATGTCGAGGTTGTGAACCTCAGTGTTATGTTCCTCGTGCTGATGTTCCTACAGATTGGCATACTGTTCCATCAGCAGCTATTGGCGTTGTCCAGGATGATGATGGTTCGGATCTCTTCCCACTGTTCCTCTCATGTTGTCATCTGTCAATGACGAAGACATTTGAAAGATCGATTTTAACAAGGATCTCTCTGATTCTGATGGTCAATCACTGTATGCAGTGTTTGCAGATTTTTCTAAGGTGTTGACATCTTTACCCGGTGCGTTCAATGGAAATCTCTTCCTTGACGTCAATCTTACGACTGATATTCCAGTTTGTCCACGGGCGTATGATCTACCCTTTTCTTCTAAGCAGATAGTTATGAGAGAGATTCAGACCATGCTTGATCTTGGGGTAATTGAAAAATACAAATCTGCCTATTCATCACCTGTTGTCCTTGTTCAGAAAAAAACGATGGTGCTTGTAGGTTTTGTATTGACTCTAGAGCTCTCAACAAGATTACTGTTTTCGATGCTGAACCCATTCCAGATGTGGACGAGTTGTTCACAAGGCTTGCGCACAGTACGTTTTTCACACGTATTGATCTGTCAAAGGGTTACTGGCAGATTGTTGTCAACCCAGTGGATCATCACAAGACGGCGTTCGCAACGCACATTGATCTATATCAATGGATCAGAACGCCTTTTGGTTTGGTTTCTGCCCCAGCAGTGTTTGCTAGGATGATGAGAATGCTTGAACTTGATGAGGCCTAATCTATGAATTTCTTTGATGATATTTTGGAACACAGTACTACTTTTCAAGATAATCTTGTGCATGTTAGAGATGTGCTAATCAAGCTGCTTCACTACAATTTGACTGCAAGACCAGTTAAGATCTCGTCTGGCTACAAGAGTCTTGAGTTTCTTGGACATGTGGTGAGAGAGAGGATGCTGCGTCCAGAAAAGAAAAAGATCGAGAAGATTTTGGCTATCCCCACTTCGACCACCAGGAAACAAGTCCGTTCTTTGTTAGGATTGTCGAGTTTCTATAGACGCTATGTCCCTGCATTCGCAACCATCACTGCTCCCATTACAGATCTCACGAAGGAGACAAAAGCACGCACAATTGCATGGACACCTGCTTGTGAGGAATAATAATAATAATAATAATAATAATAATAATAATAATAATAATAATAATAATAATAATAATAATAATAAATTGCATTTATACAACGCATTTTTCATTAGAATAACAACTCAATGCGCTTACACACATCATTCGTACGCATCATCACAACATTCGCACTACATCATGTACAGCATCATTGAGAAAGTATTATTACTGTTCATACTATTACACAGAAAACGCCTTGCGGAACAAGTGCGTTTTTAAGCAGCTCTTAAAGGAAACAAGGTCTGTACAATGTCTTAAACCGGCAGGCAGCGCATTCCAAACCTTGGGTGCTTGAAAACTAAAAGACCGGTCGCCAACTGTCTTAAGCAGACGCTTGGGCGTTTTCAACAGTTTTTTATCTGATGAGCGCAAAGAACGGGTTGTAGTGTAGGTAGTGAGTACCTCAGACAGATATGGTGGAAGTGACTGGTCGAAGTGACGGAAAGCTAGGACAGCAATTTTGTATTCAATGCGGAAATTGACAGGGAGCCAGTGGAGCTGCATTAAGAGAGGCGTGACATGATCACGTTTCCGTTTTTGAAGCACAAGCCGAGCAGCACAGTTTTGTACACGCTGCAGTCGGCTAACTTCATCAATGGGGAGACCAGCTAGAACTGAATTACAATAATCAAGTCTGGATGTTACAAAAGCGCTGACCAACTGTGTGCATGCATCCCTCGAAAGAAACTGCCTCAAGGACGCAATACGCCGAAGCTCAAGAAAGGACACACGACAGATGGTACTGATGTGGTCATGCATGGACAAAGAACTATCTAGCTTGACACCCAAATAACGAACAATATTACTAAATGGGATGGTGCTGCCGCCGATGTTTGCAGAATCGCTGCCGACCAGTTTAAGACGGGAAGATGAGCCTACAGGTATAACCTCGGTCTTGTCAGGGTTAAGCATCAACCTGTTGCTATTCATCCAAGCCTGGACACTGTCAATACATGTTTCTACTTCAGACACAACAGAAGGGAAGTCATCTGCCTGACCACTCTTTGACAGTTCTGTATCATCTGCGTATTTGTGGAACATGCAGTTGCAGGCTGTGATAACATTAGATAGTGGTTGGGAGTACAACAAAAACAAAACAGGACCGAGCACAGAACCTTGGGGGACTCCGCATAACAGGGGACTAGGAGTAGAGGTATTGCAATCAATGACAACAGACTGGTAACGATCAGTGAGGTACGAGGAAAACCACTCAAGAACAGTCCCTCTTAAACCAAATGTAGTGCCCAATCTCTCTAGAAGTATGTGGTGATCCAGCGTGTCGAACGCAGCACTCAGATTTAACTAACAATGCTACAAGAGAAACACGCTTCTCGTCAGCCTGTCTAAGTAAACAATCAAGGACACTGAGAACAGCTGTCTCACAACTATGATTCTTGTATGCTGACTGGTAGGCTTCCAGAAGACCATTTTGAGATAGATGATCTTGTAACTGTTTTAACACAACCTTCTCCAGGATCTTGGAAATAAATGGAACATTAGATACAGGTCTATAATTGTTTAGTACATCGCTGTCAAGTCCAGTTTTTTTCATTAACGGTGTCACAACTGCCTGTTTAAACTGCTTTGGGACAATACCTGTAGTAAGAGAAGCATTTACAATAGCAGAAATCAAAGGCACAAGATCAGCAAGGTTATGTTTCACAAGAGGGGTTGGCAATGGGTCAATCATACAAGACTTTGTAGGAGACTGCGCAATCAAGGCATGAATGTCACTCTCCGAAACAGGCTGAAAGGATGACAACGCAGGTCCATCATACACTTCAAAAGATGGAGCGTCACATGGGCGTGCATCAAGGAAGCGTTGGTTAAAATCAGACACATTTTTTCTTCTGCGCGCATCAAGGAAGCGTTGGTTAAAATCAGACACATTTTTTCTTCTGCGCCTGTTCTTCAGTTACATAGGCTAGACCAACCTTTCATTTTGTGCACGCATGCTAGTTCTACTGGTTTGGGTGCTGTGCTGCTTCAAGAGTTAGAGGAAACGCTTCACCCCGTGTCATTTGCGAGCAGGAAGTTGCTCGACAGAGAAACACGATACAGTACAATCGAAAGAGAATGTTTGGCTATTGTTTGGGCCATTTTGAAATTTTCCAAATTTCTCTGGGGGGTTGATTTCGTTCTTCAGACTGATCACAGACCGCTGACGTACTTGCATACTAGTCGCTTTAAAACTCTCGCATCATGCGTTGATCATTGTCCTTACAAGAATTCAGATTCACATTTGAACCACTTCCAGGTACACAGAATGTATTCGCTGATCTGTTGTCACGCGCTGATCGTGATCAGTCAGTTCCATAGTTCAAGGTTTCGTGGTCGTTGCTGTGTTTTGACATTATCATCGGCACTTGTAAAAAGATCATCGGTCGGTTCTTTTTTTTTTTTTTTTTTTTTTTTTTTGGGGGGGGGGGGGGGGGGGGGAGTGGGGTAATGTAACGAACGCATTTCGTATATTTTTGTATGAATAGACGTTATGACGTCACTAGCGTAAGTGCGGAAGTTCGCATGTCCAAATTTAAATATAAGAGTGAGCTGATTTTATTCAGGGAGTACATACCAGTTGGAAGAGAAAGACGTGTCCTTTGGAGCTCTAAGAAATCGGGATTTCTCTATTGGAATAGTTTATCTTGTGTTACACTCGATGTTGTTTTTTATCAGTTGATTCAGCCCCAATGCTTGAATTCTTCTGATAGGTGTAACTCAGATTCGTTTATCCACGCAACCCGTTCAATCATCAACAAGGATGGAGTCGTCGTATGAAATTTTCCAACTTTATTCAGCATACATCAACAACTGCATACAATGGCTTTTTCCACTCTCAACTTTTCACTTTTAACACAACTTTCCACTTTACAATTCTCTCTACTATCAACCACACCCCTTTTGAAACAGTGCGGCACTTATATAGTCTCTCTATACTCCAGAACAATTTAGGACACTCCAGCGTAACGCACCACAACCAATCAAAATTAACTTCGTCATCACTGTCTCACGTCATACAACCTTATTTGAGATGGAAGCGTCTCGTGGTAACCACTAGATTTATCCACACGCTTCGATCGATCGTAAACAACCAACTCAAGAAAATTCTCAAATAATATCGACCAACTAAAATTATCAACATTATACAAAGCTTTTTGAACAACAACGCAAAATCAAATCAAAGGTAAATACACTCTATTATTGCATGCTTTGCAAAATAAAACGAACCGATCTATCGTGCACACGAACTATCATGCGCGTTTCAACGTAACATCTTAAATACAGGTATTTATTATTATTATTATTATTATTATTATTATTATTATTATTATTATTATTATTATTATTATTAGTATTATTAGTATTATTATTAGCTGTTTATAATAAGCTGTGAAGCTATTCTGACGAAAATCGGAAGTAATGCTTTTTTATGAATTATTGTGATTGAGATGCAGAAGAATCCATTGTTTGAAGGAAGTACGGTAAATGGTGTAAATACCGTATTTGGTCATGTAATTATTATATGGTGATGCAGTTTATAATTATGATGCCATGTTGTATTCATTCATATGACTGTGAAGATATGGGGCTGAAAGAGAAACGTAATTCAGTTGTATAATTTATACTAATGATGAATGAATGTGTAGTAAATCTGTTATAAATTGGAAGTGAGCTGTGATTATAAAGTTTGGCTCATAGCCAATTGTGATGTGGGCTACACAGTGGTGTACGGTGTTTGAAGTGGCTATAGATATTGTCATAAGAATTGTGACAATAGTGACTGTATCAGTGAAGAGGCATAGAATATATTCTACGAAAGAAAAGGATCTTCAAGCAATCTGAAATATAATAGTGTGTCAAAGACGCATATAGACTCTTTGAGCATAAGAGCACAAATTTACAATTGGATAAATGTTGTATAAAGCGGCCGGTTTGGAGTGGCAACTTTCCTGGTATGTGGCTGATGGAGCTGACCCTGTGACGTCCGTCTACAAGACCGGATGTGGTCTCCATCAATGCCGACTATCTCTCCTTCTACCAACCATCACTGGTGCAGACGTGCGTTGGGCGAAGAAAGTCTCCAGACCAAAGCTACGGGATAACCTACAGTGTCTCCCAGGGGTAGCTATCTGTTCCTAGCGTCGGCTGTGCATACCACGTCTAGTGATTGTCTGCGAAGACAGTGAGTAAGATCACAATTACTTAATACTGAGAGACCAGGAAACTCCAACGAGTCTTCTGTGTCATTATTGACAGTGAAAATTCATAAAGGCAAGTGACGTCTCAAGAGAGAGACAATGTGTCCTCCATATAAGCCACTGACTGAATAATTGTTATGATCTCGTTTATTGGCCTATAAGCCACTGACTGAATAACTGATGTGATCTTGTTTATATGGTTTATAAGAATTGTATGATTTAATGTTATTGTATATGAATGAGTGAAAATAGCGAAACAGAAGGGCAAAGAGAGATAACTGTGTGGTCTTTGTCCTTGTTTGTAAGCACGTATGTGGTGGTGAGAAAATTTAAAGTAAACAGAGATAGAGCATGCATCCTTAGACTGAACGGACAGCCACACGCACACACTCACTTCATTAGATTATTCATAGTTAAGTATACAAATATTTAATTTAACGCAAAATCCGCCCGTTACAATCATACCTAACATGAATGTTAAACAGCTATGGTTCTGAGCTTTCCAAATGATATGTATTTGTGTTGCTGACCTTTTAACTATACCGAGAAAAAAAACGTCACAATGACGAGATAACACGTCACTGGCATAAATCTTCACACTGATGAATGACGAAGATAAGTCATCATAAGCAGCCAAAGGGTTAAGGAGCGACACATTTTAGACCTTTCATTCAATTCCCTTGTTTGCAGTTTAATATCCTCAGGACGACGGTTAACATAAATTTTATAACTGAAAATCAGTAAACACGATCAGTTGTTTTTATACTTTATTTTTAGTAACAGTAATCACTAATGTGCAGTACAGTTTTGTTTTCCTTTTCCAGATTATTGGTAGTTCTTTGCTGATCATGTACGATGCAGACATGTGTCAGGCATGGATGATTGACTTTGCAAAGACAATTCCTGTTGATACTGATACTATTTTGGACCACAGGACACCGTGGAAGATTGGCAATCATGAAGACGGTTATCTCAGCGGCTTGGATAATTTGATTATGGTAAGGAGACGAACACACACACACACACACATACACACAAACGCACGCGCGCGCGCTCACACACACACGCACGCAACCGCGTACACACACCCACACATCAAGTTGTTACTTTTTAACTAACATGCATGCAATGTGAGTCTATGAACCCTCCCTTTTCCCAAATTTCCTTCCGTCCATCTGTGCAAAAACTAAAGTGGCTAATATAGGTTAATTGTAGAGTATAGTCACTCGACACCAGATCAGAGGGTAATGGCGATTACTGGTCACTTATTCTGACACCAGCAAACCAGCTGATGGTGAGGGAAAATAATATGGTCACACGTTGGCCAATTTAGGAATCGAACCACGGACCGTTCGGTTACTAGTAAGCCGCTCTACCAACTGAGCTACCTGGCCCACAAAAGTAGTTAATTAATTGGAACCTATTACAGCCGATCTATCACAACCAAACTTGGTTCATCCAAGACCACGAAAATGATCAGCAAATGAATGTTAAACTTCATGCAAGGTCAAGGTCACAGGGTCACAAATGTTGGAGTAAAAAAAACCCCACTAATTCTTAATAGTGATAGCCCATTATCCATACACAACTGATCACTTCAAAATTAAGTTAAGGGTCAGCAAATGATAATAAAAACAAAACAAAACAAACGACACATATTCACCAAATTTATCTTTTTTCCTGTTATTGATATGGAACATTCTTTCATGCATGGTAGATATCAACGAGACACACATGCCACACAAATTTGGTCAACCTTGCTCAAAGGTCACTGGAACTATCCAGTCGGTTCATATTGGTACTTTGAAGTCACTTGACCCTAAACTATGAGAGATAAAAAGGCCAAACTTGTATGTGAAGATAATAAATCTTTCATATCTATATCTATATCTATATCTATACATATAGATATGTTACTTTTTTCGTTGATCTTGAAGAACAAGGTCATTTTAGACCTAACAAAAACGTTAAAAAATTGGTAATCGTACAGTGTAATGACTCTATATTTGAATTGACCCATAGTATACATCAACATTAGATCCGAGGTCATGTGAAGATCAAGGCCATCGCAAGGTTATTTTTTTTTTTTTGGCATAATACTTTACAGAATACAGAATGTATTCAGCCAAATGACGACATACCTTGCCTATGGAAATTGTCCCGATGTGGGTGAACAGTCACACACATACACACTCAACATTTCACCTTTTAAGACTTCAATAAAAAGATCTTGCATACACAGTTGCAGCATTAAGCGCGATCGCAATGGACATTTCAAGTATACAAAATGGACATATGTATATTACAGACAAGCTTTGACAAAATCTAATACACATGTACACGCGCGCTCACACACACACACACACGCACGCTCTCTCTCACACACCCACACATACACTGAAAGATACATCATATTTAAAGGCAATGTATATTTAAATAACACTGTTACATTGAAATATATCATGGAAAAAATAAGAAACTACCATATATTTGAATAAAAGTTACTTTGACTTTATAAACATCTCTCTCTCTCTCTCTCTCTCTCTCTCTCTCTCTCACACACACACGCACACATATTATAAGCAGTAAGACTTAAGCCTATACACGCACATACTCAAGTATACTTACACCTCACATTTTGAAGACTGGGCTAAATATATACATTTTATATTTATAAACATACATTCAGCATTAAAATTATAGTGGAGTTATAAGGGGGAAAAATGCACGTGATTATGGAATCGGTTAGTCAAGAAGGACCAGCGCGGTTTAGAGCAACAACAGTCTGGGGATAGAAGCTGTTGCTGAAAGGCTGCATGGAGGCGCGCAGTGGACGGTCGTGTCGTGTGGAGGGCAGCAGCTGGAACAACCCATTGACCGAATGAGATGTGTCAGACACAATCTTCCCGGCCTTGTTGGCGGTACGCAAGGCGTAGATGGAGGTCGAGAACATCAGAACGTTCTCGATGACAGCTCTGTAGAATTGAGCAAGGATGTCACTGCTAAGGCCAAACGTCTTGAGCTGGCGTAGGAAGAAGAGACTCTGCTATGCACTCTTCACAATGGCGTCGACGTTGTCGTTCCCCTTGAGGTCGCTGGAGATGGTGGTGCCCAAGAGCTTGAAGCAATCCACTGACTGGATTGCTTCACCACTGATGACGAGGGAATCCACACGGCCCTTCTTGCGGATGTCTACCACCATCTCCAACGTCTTGGAGGCATTCAGCTGGAGGTTGTTGCCGTCGCACCACGACACCAGAAGGTCGATCTCCTGTCGGTAAGCGGTCTCATCGCTCTTGGAGATGAGGCCTTCGATCGTAGTGTCGTCAGCAAACTTCACCAGCCGAACGGAGTCGTAGAAGGAGACGCAGTCATTAGTGAAGAGACAGTAGAGGAGAGGGGAGAGGACACAGCCTTTAGGGGCGACAGTGTTCAGTGTCAGTCTTGGAGTGGTGGTTGTTGATCTACACTGTCTGGGGGCGTGGTAACAGGAAGTTGAGCAACCAGAGACAGCTGGAGGGGGAAAGGTCAAAGAGAAGGAGTTTGTGGTACAGTTTCTGGGGACTGATGGTGTTGAAGGCGGAAGAAAAATCAAGAGGACGCAGGCGTAACTGCTGGGCGACTGGAGGTGCTGCAGGACGAAGTGGAGGGCCATGGCGACAGCGTCGTCAACGGATCGGTTAGCCTGAAAAGCAAACTGGAGAGGATCCAGCTAGCCTCTGGTGATGGATTGAAGGTGCTTGAGGACCAGACGCTCAAGCGCTTTCATCACATGGAGGTCAAGGCGACAGGTCTGTAGTCATTGAGCAACGAAACACTTGACTTCTTGGGGACGGGAATGATGGTAGATGCCTTGAAACAGTGGGGACAGTGGAGAACTGAAGGGAGGAGTTAAAGATGCCAGTCAGAACGGGAGAGAGCTGGTCAGCACAGTGCTTCAGGGTTGGCGCGGAGACTCCATCGCGGCCTGCTGCCTTTCTGCTGTTCTGCTTACCGAGCAGTGCCCGCACCTCCCGCTCACCGACAACGAAGGGCGGAGGCAGGGGAGAAGCTGCGTGAGGGAAGGTAACCGTTAATAGCGTGGTGTTCTGGCGGTCAAAACGAGCGTAGAAGTCGTTGAGCTTGTCGGGCAGAGAGGGGTCCTCGTCTGCTGGCGTGCTCGTCTTCTTGAAGTCCGTAGACGCGCCAGACAGCACGGGAGTCGCCGGACTGGAGCTGCGCCTGTAGCTTTTCTTTGTACTCCCATTTGGCATGACGGATCTTCATCTTTAGTTCACGTTTGGCTCGCTTGAACGCTTCGTGGTCCATTCTTTTGTGGTCGTCGTTCCTGGCCTTGAGCTTGGCCTTAAGGCTGCCGGTAAACCATGGCTTGTCGTTGGCCCAAGACCTCACCTGTCCAGGATACACATCTGCTCGCAGAAGGCGATGTATGATGTCACTACATCGGCCTGCTCGTGGACGTCGGCACAGGTGTTTGTCAAAGCATCCCAATCAGTGCAGTCTAGGCAGCCATGCAGTTGCTGGATAGACTATGGTGTCCAACGCCTGACTGTTCTGACACGGGGCTTGGCTGATTTCGTGATCAGAGCGACTCAGCGGAGGACGACGGATGGAGCGGTAGGCGCCGCTGATGGTTCGCCCATCGTCTTCACGCTGACATGCTGCTTGTACTTCGGCAGTTCTGTGCTCAGTCTGTTGCGGTTGAAGTCGTCCATCACCAACACACGGCAGTCGGTAACGATTCTCGACATCCGTCACTTGCTTGGAAAGTGAACGGATAGCATTTGCAGCATGCGCCTGTCGGATGTATACGCCCATCAACACAAGGGAGGTAAACTCTCTCGGTAAATATGGCTTGCACTGCAATTATCGTTTCGAGATCAGGCGAGCAGTAACGTGAGAGAACACAACAGTCAGAGCACCATCTGTTGTTTACAAGAAAACAAATCCCACCTCTACCAAGTTTCCCCGTCAGTTCTGGCGAGCAATCGGCGCGATGCAACGAGAAGCCAAAAGGCTGAAAAGCAGTATCAGGCATGTCCGGGCTCAAGGACGTTTCACTAAAACAAAACACTGAACAGTCACTAAAATAACGTTGGGTTTGCAAAAGATAAAACTGTTCGTCTCTTTTGTTGTCCTTGGATCGCACATTCGAAAGAAACATTGCAGGCAAAGGAGTGCGAGAGGAGCGACGACAAAAACGAACCAGTAAACCAGCTCGCTTTCCCCTCTTACGCTTGGTAGTAAGCTTCGGTGGGCGTCTGTGATAGTAATTGCGCCGAGTTCACCGACATAAATATTGGGCGGAATCAAACAAACTGTGCAGTACTTACTGTCAACAGTCTCATTCAAATGTAAAAGAAAATTTCTACTTTACATCCGGACACTCTTGAATAAAACAATGTAACTAAAACCACACAACCATCACAGAAAACACCCAACATCATCATTTGATTATGCTAGAGGTCTGGGTCATCTCAAGGTCAAGATTATCGCAAGATCAAAGTCTTTTATAAGACATAAAATATATTAAGATGCTGATGCATCTTAATGCCACTGTTTCAGATTTTCTATCTTAATGCCACTGTTTCAGATATTCTGGCCACGCATTTTTAAGGAGCGTCTAAGTCGGTGAGCTTTGCCCCATGAAAGCCCATCATAAAATATTACGTCATTAATCATCGCCCGGCGAGTTTGGAACTTAATGCGTGCTTCATAGTCAGTAAGGAGCATGTGAGTCATATGGGCTTTGCCCTTCTAGTTTTGGTTTTCACTATCAACTGAAGTTTCTTTTAATTCAGTTTGTGAATTAGGACTAGCGAACTGAGATTTTTTTCCCTTATAATAATTTCCGAATAAAATTTGTCCATCTGTTGCACTTGCTTTCATAGCAGTTGCAATTTATAAAACCTTTTAAAAATCTGCCATAATTCCCCCTTACTAGCACTTCGTATCACGATTCGCACTCTTCAAAGGCATCCCTCATCTCTGAAACAGGAATGCTGCCCTCCCCCTCACCCCACCTCCGTTGCCTGCCCCCCCCCACCCCCCAAAAAAAAAAATCAAAAAACTCCTAATAAAAAGTTCACCAGATTTTGTCACTCCGAAAAAAAAAAAAGATGGCACAGTAGGATGGTGTATATCCACGAAAGCTCGGACATTTTCAGGGAGAGAATTACCTCAAATCACAGGATCAAGAAATGTTAATCAAAAATTACACTTTTTCTTCTCTCAAATTATTTATCGTGGCTTACTGACTATGTTGTACATGATAATGAGACTAGTGTGTCGTTTTGTCAACCTTTCTCAACGTTCGTCGCTGAAACTGTCCAAGTTCATATAGGCATTTTGAAATTACATTGACCCTAATTAAGGTAAAAAGGTAAAGGTAGTCCCATAGCCTTGTGGCCGTAGGGGAGCGTGATGTTGGAGATCACACTTATCTTGGGCCAGCGTAATGAGGGTGATGCCCAACTCTCTCCCTCGCTGCTTTACCTTCCCCACCCTCAAGAGAGTAGGTACTCAATCACAGTTGAGTCAACTGGGGGCGTTGTTGTTTGTCGCTTCACACCTTAGCGGTCACCCATCCAAGTGCTAACCGCACCGGACGGTGCTTCACTTTCGACACAGTAGCGAGTGCTCCAACCACTGCACTATCCGACACCCTAATTGGATGTATGAAATTTAAACTTGTTGAATAAAGGCAGCATATATTGATCTTTTATATTTGTGATATTCAAGCATCAATCTTGAAGATCATCATGTTAAGTTTGACAAAATATAAATTATTTGTTTTCATACATTGCAAGATCTCTATATTCCTCAAACAGTATGCTTTAACATTGTTTTATATTATTGTACATAAGGTGTGAAGGTCAAGATAGTTATCTCGAGGCATTGCCACTTTTCATCATAACACATTTTCATGTCACTTGTCTGTTGAATATGCAGGATTTTCATACAATCATCCCAAGGTCAAAGTTAAGACCGCATCAGTACTCTTATTATTAATAACTGTCACGAACTGGCTAGTCTTAACTCTGCTTGTTGACTATTTAGCCATGTGTAGTCTTTGTAACAGTAGAGAAGTTAGACTATTACACAGCAGCAATTAAATTACACAGCAGACCACAAACCGCGAGCCCGACCCACGCTATCGCAGTGAGTCAGCACTTGAGTTTTGAATCGGACCGTTTTAACCAATCAGAGCAGGCTCAGTGGGTAGAGAGCAGTTTTGACTGTGTCAGAGCCTAACACAGTTTGAATCAGTCGTGTGTGAGACGAGGTAGAGTCAACATCTCCACAGCTAGAGAAATCTCTACACTCATAGACCAGGAAGCAGGACTTTGAAATCTTAGAATTCTCTCAAGTCATCACGGGCCTGAACTTGTCAAACAGGTAAATGAACACCCTTCTGTTTCATCGTGATATATTTGTATTATTGTTGAAATTATGTTTGTGGAATTTGCTATGCATAAATGTGAATTGTTAATCCGAATTTGCCGTACCACGTGGAAGAGCCGAGCACGAGGCGAAACACGACCGGTTGCGCCGCCATGTTGTATCCCGTACGGAACCACTGTTGTTTAACTTATATGTATGTTTGCAGACCAGTGGCTGTACCCGTGAATGTTTATAATATTATTAATTCTGTATGTGTATAGTTAGCCACGATTGATATTTATGTATGTATAGGAATTTAGAGTGAGATTCCAGTGGAACCCGGAAGTAGCAGAATGTTCGTCGCTTATGTATAGAGATGTGGAGCTATCACTGAGGGCTACTTGGCTTTCAGTGAGACGCTCTGCACAAACCGATTATTCAGGGTTGTGCAGAATTTCGTCTCTTATATTACAGACGAGCAGGCGAGCTATCCCGAGCTATCCCGAGCTATCCTGTGCGCACCCCACTCCACAGAAACGACTAGTTGGTTGAGGAGACTCTACCGCACAAGACGGAAAGAGCTACCTTGAAACACACCCTGTCAGACCCCACAGCGTGGCAAGGGAACCCAACTACACAACTACAAAGGTGTACCAGAAGCTACCTCACAGAAGGACTTCGACCGCACCATCAGAAAGTTAAGTGAACACGCCAAGGTGCACTTAAACTGATCATAACAGGACCACAGTAGTCCAACTCTTCAGAAACTGTAAAACGGACCACAGTAGTCCAAATCTACATGAAACATTATAGCAAGTGCCCGAGGAAGAAAAAAACAGCTGCCTACTAGACTATCAGCGATCGAACTATTAGCAGTGACTGAGACTTTTTAAGTTAGATTAGTACTTAGAGAATCTTGTATAGAGTAGAAGAAATAAATGTGTGATTTTAACTGTTATCAAGTGGCTGGACTACATATGATTCATAGCCGTGTGAAAGCTAGTGTGACAGTAATCTTTTACCATTTTTCTATCTATTTCTGTACCCCAACCTTAACACAGAACGAGCTAAACAAATAAATTTATTAAAGTAATTCATAGGGTGACTTACTAGCAGTTCCCACCGAATAAACGTGAGGGTCCATAATTCCATTGTGCAGAGCCCATAAACCCCACGTGACACTTTAATTGGCGAGCCTAGCTAGGATCTGTGTATAATAGGAATTGGGTATAACCGGACCTAAGTACAATAAAATTAGACAACAGTAGAAGTAGAATAACTTAGAATAGTGGTAACAAGGACTGATCAGTTGGGTGCACTATTCTTTATTTAAAAACTTTTTTGCTTCAAATATTTTTGTGCCTGTATGTTGCATTGTTCTTTTGCAGGTTTTGCTTAAGTAACTGTTGTATGCCATTTGACTCTTGTTTTATTCCATTATTGATTGCGAATTTGATTGTCTTTGCATTGTTTTATTGAATTGCAATATTGCTAGTGTTTTGGTATTCCACGTGATTCAGAGGTTGTTCATAGACACGTTTGACAATGTCGGACCCAGTGGCCTTGAGATTGCGCTTCAAAGAATTAGGGGAAGCTTTACACTTAGCAGGGGGAGACCTAATTGCGTATATCAATGCAGAGGTAGAGAAACAGGAGGCTAAGGCAGAGAGGGCAGCAGAGAGAGAGGCAAAGAAATTAGAAGCAGAGCAGAAGAAACTAGAGTTAGAAGCAGCAAGAGAGCAAAAGAAACTGGAACTAGAAGCAGAGCAGAAGAAATTAGAAGCAGAGCAGAAGAAATTAGAAGCAGAGAGAGAGGCAAAGAAATTAGAAGCAGAGCAGAGGAAACTAGAGCTAGAGGCAGAAAGAGAACAGAAGAAGGCAGCATTAGCAGCAGAGAGAGATGCAGAAAGTAGGAGATGGGAGTATGAGAGGGCAGAAAAGGAAAAAGACAGACAGCATGAGTTAGAGCTAAGAAGATTGGGATCAGGAGCTTCAAGTTCTTCCTCAACCCCTCCCCACTCAGATCAGCTAGAGGTAGCATCCAACCCTGTACAAGGAATGTCATTTCCACTGGGAACATTCAATGAGAGAGAAGAAGGTCTAGATCTCTATCTGACTAGGTTTGAGCGTCTAGCAACAGAGTACAAACTAGATCCCACTCATTGGTCTTTTAAGCTTAGTCAAGGGCTTAGAGGAAAGGCTTATGACATCTACAGTAAGCTACCGACTGACAGAGTGACTGACTATCACAAAGTAAAAGAGGCACTCCTAACGGGATTCGAACTGACAGGAGAATGCTACCGGCAAAAGTTCCGCACCAATCGGAGAGTGAAAGGAGAGAGCTATGCGCAGTTCGCGGATCGGTTGTCCACAACGCTGGATAAGTGGATTAGCCAGTCAGCCACGGCTAAGACGTATGATGGACTGACAGAACTGTTAGTATGGGAACAGCTACGGGAAACCATGACCCCCGAGCTGAGAACATTCTCAGTAGAGCAGGGCGCGGAAAGACTGGAGGATCTGGTCAAGGTCGCAGATAGGTACGTGGCCGCACACGGAGAAGCCAAGAGCTTCAGGCGAGACCTAAAGCCTAACGGGAAAGAGGCACAGAAACGAAGCCCTAACCCGGGAAGAGCGCACCGCGAATAAGCCGAATAACCCCAGACCTGGGCAAAATAAAGGACCCAACACGGAATTCGGGAAAAGAGGTCCCGCAGAACAGAGACGGTATTGTTCGTTCTGCAACAGAAACAATCACTCCACCGCAGAATGTTTCAAGTTGGCCGCACAACGTAGGGAAGAGCGCGAAAGCCGGCCAGCGCACAGAGTTCTAACTCAAAGTAGCGGTAACAAGCCACACACATCGGAGATCACCCATCGGTGACAGACACGGTCAAGGTCAACGGAAAAGAAGCGAACTGTCTGTATGACACAGGTCTATCATACGACGCGATAGTTAGCGAATCTCTTGTATCGCGCGCGGACTTGACGGACAAGACAGTCGACTTACAAGGAGCAGACTTGACGAAACCGACGACTACTTGCCCAATAGCATGGATCGAAGTAGAGAGTAGGTACGTCACAGGACGAATCCAAGCAGCTGTTTTACAGAAACCCCTGTATGATCTAGTGCTAGGTTGTAGGTATGTGTTCTTAGGCACGCCCCCAAAACTGTAGAGATAGCTGCAGTGCAAACCAGGGCCCAAGCTAAAACCCAACCACCCCAGCCCGAGTTCGCTCCGAATCCAGGACTCGAAGAGATCAAAACAGCACAGAAAGAAGACACCTCGATAGCGAAGTGCTTCCAGAAGCTACCCAAGGCGCACACCCCCCGCACAAGGGAGACTTCTACATGGAAGAGGGAGTTCTACATCGACAAGGAGATGGAGATCACACCCAACTAGTACTACCAGCCACCCTTCGAGCCCAAGTACTAGAATTAGGCCACAGCATGCCACTCAGCGGACACATGGGAATTGGAGCCACAGTGCAGAGAATCAGCGCACACTACTATTGGCCAGGAATCACGGAGGATGTCAAGCGCTACGTGAAATCTTGCCACCAATGTCAACGATATTCCCCGCGACATCACACCGTACCAGTTACCTTAGGACCATCGGTAGTAGTCGGCGTGCCATTCCAGCAAGTCTCAGTAGACATAGTAGGACCACTGCCCATGACCAAGAAGAGGAACAGATTTCTACTCACACTCGTCGACGCATGTACGATGTGGTGCGAAGCAGTCCCGTTGCCAGCGATCGACACCAAGAAGATTGCAGATGCACTCATCGCCATCTTTACCAGAGTCGGATTCCCGGACAGCATTAGAACGGACAACGGATCTCAGTTCACCGGCCGCCTGATGCAAGACGTGTTCGAGTTGATACAAGTTCATCACATTCGCACACCACCATACCACCCAGCCAGCAACGGACAAGTAGAAAGACTGAATGGAACCCTTCTCACCATACTCAGGAAAGTCGCCGACGACAATCCAGAAGCGTGGGACACCTACGTGAATGCGGCACTGTTCGCATACCGAGAAACGCCCCATGCAGCCACAGGCTACACCCCGTCAACATTGCTATTCGGCAGACCTCTAGCCGGACCGCTAGAAGCCCTACGCAGAAGTTGGACGGAGGCCAAGATAGACGACACACCAAGAGGTGCCACCAAGTACGTCGCAGACCTGCAGGAAACCCTCAAAGCAACGTGGAAGAAAGCTGGTGAAGCACTGAAGAAGGCAAGAGCCCGTCAGGCGAAGTACTACAACCGCCACGCGAAGGACAGAACTGCAAGTCGGCGATCAAGTGCTACTCTTACTTCCAAGTGGAACCAACAAGCTGGACATCGCTTGGAGAGGACCGTACCGGGTGACTGCCAAGAAATCCAAGACAGTCTACCAAGTAGAGGTGAACGGGAGAGCCCGATACCACCACATCAATCTCCTCAAGAAATACACGGACCGACCAGCGACCCCCAGCACACACATGGATGGCCATCGCCATCGCGGAAGAAGTTCATCCCCAACTACAACAGCATCGCCGTACCACTGACAAATGGAACCCGGAAAATCGCCCCGGACAAAGTCGTATGGACAGCGGAATGCGAGACAGCATTCCAAACACTCAAGGACAGAATGACATCGGCGCCAGTACTCCACCTACCCGATTTGACTCAGCCATTCGTTCTTCGCACCGACGCAAGCGACTTAGGCCTCGGAGCAGTACTGCTACAGCGCGACCCCAAGAATGCAGAGACGCTATTCCCTGTCGCCTACGCCAGCAGAAAATTGAGACCCGCCGAGACCCACTACGCCACGTCGGAGAAGGAATGCCTTGGACTAGTCTGGGCCATACAGAAATTCCAACTCTACCTGTATGGGACCCACTTCACAGTTCAGGTGGACCACCAACCACTATCGTTCCTGGCAGCCTCCAAGTCTTTGAACTCTCGCCTGATGAGATGGGCACTCACCCTTCAGCATACTCATTCCAAATCGAGTACATCCCCGGCAAGGAAAACCACGGAGCCGACTACCTCAGTCGCCATCTCGTGGAGGACACAGCAGCTGTCGCCCACCCAACACAACTAAGGGCCACAGCACCAGAATTCGTCCCCGCCCAGTAAAAACCCTGTCACTAGTGTCCATAGCTACCTGGCACAGCATTGCAGCTCAGGTAGAGCAACTTAATTAGTTTGTAAATAGGACCCTAGGATAGTGCAGTGTTAAACTAGGCTCTGTAGTAGAAAAAGGTCGAATCCAGTAGTCATCGCCTTTTTTCAGTTGAGGGAGCCTGTCACGAACTGGCTAGTCTTAACTCTGCTTGTTGACTATTTAGCCATGTGTAGTCTTTGTAACAGTAGAGAAGTTAGACTATTACACAGCAGCAATTAAATTACACAGCAGACCACACACCGCGAGCCCGACCCACGCTATCGCAGTGAGTCAGCACTTGAGTTTTGAATCGGACCGTTTTAACCAATCAGAGCAGGCTCAGTGGGTAGAGCAGTTTTGACTGTGTCAGAGCCTAACACAGTTTGAATCAGTCGTGTGTGAGACGAGGTAGAGTCAACATCTCCACAGCTAGAGAAATCTCTACACTCATAGACCAGGAAGCAGGACTTTGAAATCTTAGAATTCTCTCAAGTCATCACGGGCCTGAACTTGTCAAACAGGTAAATGAACACCCTTCTGTTTCATCGTGATATATTTGTATTATTGTTGAAATTATGTTTGTGGAATTTGCTATGCATAAATGTGAATTGTTAATCCGAATTTGCCGTACCACGTGGAAGAGCCGAGCACGAGGCGAAACACGACCGGTTGCGCCGCCATGTTGTATCCCGTACGGAACCACTGTTGTTTAACTTATATGTATGTTTGCAGACCAGTGGCTGTACCCGTGAATGTTTATAATATTATTAATTCTGTATGTGTATAGTTAGCACGATTGATATTTATGTATGTATAGGAATTTAGAGTGAGATTCCAGTGGAACCCGGAAGTAGCAGAATGTTCGTCGCTTATGTATAGAGATGTGGAGCTATCACTGAGGGCTACTTGGCTTTCAGTGAGACGCTCTGCACAAACCGATTATTCAGGGTTGTGCAGAATTTCGTCTCTTATATTACAGACGAGCAGGCGAGCTATCCCGAGCTATCCTGTGCGCACCACTCCACAGAAACGACTAGTTGGTTGAGGAGATTCTACCGCACAAGTCGGAAAGAGCTACCTTGAAAACACACCCTGTCAGACCCCACAGCGTGGCAAGGGAACCCAACTACACAACTACAAAGGTGTACCAGAAGCTACCTCACAGAAGGACTTCGACCGCACCATCAGAAAGTTAAGTGAACACGCCAAGGTGCACTTAAACTGATCATAACAGGACCACAGTAGTCCAACTCTTCAGAAACTGTAAAACGGACCACAGTAGTCCAAATCTACATGAAACATTATAGCAAGTGCCCGAGGAAGAAAAAAACAGCTGCCTATACTAGACTATCAGCGATCGAACTATTAGCAGTGACTGAGACATTTTAAGTTAGATTAGTACTTAGAGAATCTTGTATAGAGTAGAAGAAATAAATGTGTGATTTTAACTGTTATCAAGTGGCTGGACTACATATGATTCATAGCCGTGTGAAAGCTAGTGTGACAGTAATCTTTTACCATTTTTCTATCTATTTCTGTACCCCAACCTTAACACAGAACGAGCTAAACAAATAAATTTATTAAAGTAATTCATAGGGTGACTTACTAGCAGTTCCCACCGAATAAACGTGAGGGTCCATAATTCCATTGTGCAGAGCCCATAAACCCCACGTGACAATAACTAATTTCATACTTTCACATTATCGCATGTGTATAGTTAGAATAATTTTTTAAGTAGCTGAAATTAGGTGCTGATTTTTAGCAGCAGTAAAAGTTTAGCACCATGACTTATAAACAACTATTTTCTGACAATATTGTTTACTTCTGCCTCATGTAATTCATCTAAACATAAAAGTAAGTGTTGGATGTATGTTTGTATTTATGTGTATATGGGAAACGGTGCCCACCTCCAATGAAAATACTCTACACCGCATTAACCTAGTATAGTATTATTACTCTCTCTCTCTCTCTCTCTCTCTCTCTCTCTCTCTCTCTCTCTCTCTCTCTCTCTCCATGCTCATTGCTTGGCTCGCATCAGCTTCTGTGCTAATACATGTGTTATTTGACTATAAATGACATTTTACTCATATTGATTTTGCTGCTCAAGCCACCCAAAGCGCCCCCTTTCAGCCTTTTGTCGCATCATCTGACGCCCAAACAACTGAGCACAACCCTGAGCGACCGGGAATGGAGGAGAAGGGATATAGTGCTTATTGGTTTTTAGAGAGAGGTCAAATGTGAGAAAGAGACGTGGTCGTTAAAGAGAGGATGAAAGAGGAAATACAGGTTCTCATACTCTCACTAGAGGGTGGAACCGGTACGATTTCTCAAACCGGTTTTTAACCGGTTTTTCCAATAGAAAACCGCGGTTTAAAACCGGTTAACCGGCTAGAAGTTACAACTGGTTACCCCGGGTAAAGGCGCATAGTAAGCAAGGGAAATAACCTCTGTATTGAATTTTTTTTTGGAATTTATGTCGCTAGCTACTTAACTCTGAGGCTATTTCCCTCCTCCACTGTGGGTAGATTTGGGAGTTTGCTTTTCAATTTTGAGTTTGTGAAACCGTTGGTGGAATCTGAAATTGCGAATGTCATATTGGTTAGAAAAGCAATGCGCATTGAAAGATTAAAAGCCTGTTCCAAGTTTGTGTTCTGTGAAATTCGTTTGTAAAAAGTCCTTGCTTTCACACTGGATTTTACATCTATAGTTACACACACACACACACACACACCCACACACACCCATACACACACACACACACACAACCACACACACACACACACTGCTCTTGCTGAGAGAGAGAGAGAGAGAGAGAGAGAGAGAGAGAGAGAGAGAGAGAGAGAGAGCGAGAGAGCGAGAGCAGCAAAAGGTGGTGTCGGCGAATGTGTGCATTCAGATTTGAAGTGCCACCGCCAAGTTTAATACTTGCCTTACACTCTTTACAGTAACCGGTATTATGGTCAACCTTTCCTGCTTCTGTCTCTCGCAGGAGAAAGAATCTCCAAATGTCAGCTTTCCCACTCGTGTTCACTACGAATTTCTCTGTTTCTGCCATTTTGGTAGTGCTTTACGGGACGAATGATGTCCCTTAGAAAAACCGCGGTTTTCCGGTTTTTGAAGGCCAAACCGGTTTACCGAACCGTGAGAAAGTCGAACCGATTTTAACCGGAAAACCGGTAAAACCGAACACCCCTAACTCTCACACATATTTTAAAGTGGGCCTGATTGGTAGGATGGGTTTTTAGGCGGCGGTATAATAGCTGCGTTAGTGTCCAGCATTTGTTATTATTATTAATTTGATTTATTCAAAATAAATAGAACCATTTAGGAAACTTATTTTCCCTGCATGTGTTATAATACTATATTACGATACAGAAAATTTTTAAGGGTAATTAGACCTAATAAAATTCTAATAAAAGTTGTAACAGACACATGATATCATCCTTTTTTTGTAACTTTGTTCTTTGCAGTTCATTATTAATTTTATTACCACTGTTATTTTGTGAGCAGATCATTCAAGACATCATTGAGGGCAAACTTGGTGACAGAGCATTAAGCTTGGAAGGTGACAGGTGATGTTTGCTACGTATTTACAAGTTTGCTCAAGCGCACACCTGAAGTTTTGCTATTCCCTGGATATGCCCAAGAATGTAACATTTACGGAGCCTTGTTTTTCTGCTGGTAACTGCATATGCTATTCAGCGGTAGACAGTCAAACATAGCAGAAAGACCACAAGCAGTGACTATTAGACGTGAATCTAGAATTTCACTTTCAACTAATTAATCTTTATTTAGAAGCATATTTTCGAAATAATTATTTGTTTACAAACAATGTAAGATTTTTCTAAATAATATATTTGTCGGTAAAAAACTTATTATTTACCTAAACAATATATTATTTAGGTAAATCATGATATAGGTAAAAAAATGCCTTGCTACTAAATAAGGAATTATTTACCTATTTAATGCATTATTTAGCAGATTATGTGAAATAATGTATTATTTAGAAATTTCTAAATAATGATTTGTTTACCTATATAATGCATTATTTAGCAGAATTTCCTAAATAATGTATTATTTAGAAGACGTTGTTAAATAATGCATTGTTTACGTTGTAACGTATGGATATTTTGATGGTGTGTGCCTTTTTATAATAGCTAAGTGAATGCAAATGTAATTAGACCTAATATCCTATCCCTATCCTATCCTGTCCAGTAACCCGGAGGTCGGAGGGGCACTACAGATGATCGTTTAACCAGCATACTCCATCTTTCTCTATCCTCAGCAGCCCTGATGGCTTCGCTCAGTGTCAAACCAGTCCATTCTCGAATGTTGTCCTCCCACCTCTTTTTCGGTCTCCCTCTTCTTCTACCTCCTTGCACTGTGCCTTGCAGAATAGTCTTTGCAAGGCCTGATGATCTGGTGACGTGGCCATACCATCGGAGTTTCCGTTTTTTCACCACTATGAGCAGGTCATCGTGTTGTCCAATGGCTTGTGTGATGGTCTGTCGAACTTCGTCGTTGGTGTTGTGTTGGGTATAGGAAATGCCCAGAAGTCTTCTGTAGCACCTCATTTCCATGCTTTGTATTCTTCGTTGGAAATCTGCTGTGAGGGTCCATGCTTCGCAAGCATATAGGAAGATGGAGATGACAAGGGAGCGCAACGGTCTTACTTTGGAATGTAGACTGATGGTCCTGTTTTTCCAAATGGGCTTCAACCTTGTCAGGGCAGCAGTTGTTTGTGCGATCCTGGAGAGGACTTCCTGTCTGGACCCATTGTCTGATCAATGGCTCCTAAATATTTGAAGCTATGCACTGTGTTGAGGGATTGGCCTTGGACTTTGATGTCCGTGTTGATGCCATTGGTGTTGTTGGTCATCATTTTGGTCTTCTCTGCACTTATTTTCTTTCCATAAGCTCTGGAGGTGGTGTCAAGCCTATGTACCAGCTGTTCAAGTTTTTGTTCCTCTCCAGCCAATCCATCAATGTCATCCGCAAAACGAAGATTGGAGATTGCTGTACCACCTATGCTGACTGTGCCTTCATGATCTGCAAGAGCATCTGACATGATGCGCTCTAGGAAGATGTTGAAGAGTGTTGGAGAGAGTAGGCATCCTTGACGCACACCGATTGTTGTTCTGAACCAGTTCCCGATGGCGCTGTTGTGGAGGACTGCACTGGTAGCCTTGTCATACAGGCTTTTGAGTCCTGGGGGTCTGAGACCCTTGGAGTTTGCCAGATACCACAATCTGGTACTGGCAAACACGCTTGGTCTCCACAAAAACTCCAGACGATGGACATGGCACAGTCCCGGCGGGGAGCATCACAACCAAATAGACTACATCATGGTCAAGAAACGCTTCAGATCAAGCATCAACATTGGCAGGACACGCACTTTTCCAGGAGCAGACATCGGAAGTGACCACGATCTCGTGATGATGTCTTTCCGGCTCCACTTGAAGAGAGTAAATACAGCAAAGTGCACTAGACTGAAGTTCGACCTGGACAAACTGCAAGACCCGGAGGTGGCAGAACTATTTCAGGCCACAGTTGGAGGGAAATTTGCACCACTGCTCATTGTGGGGGCTGCTGAAGACCTAATAATGAAAACTATATTCCATCTTAGTTGTGACGACACGAGTTTTGAGGCACGCTAAGTTTATGCTGTGTCAGGTTGTACATAGTTTCATATCTATGAGAGTGCGATGTGCAAAGTTTAAATCAGCGTTTTGAAATGCATAGCGTATGTCAGGAATTAGGTTTTTCACGTGCTCGATGGCTATTAGTCCTAACAAGCCTGAGGATAAGGTTGCTTTAGTGGGAGCGACAACTGATTCGGCATTACCTGAGCAGATTCAAACTTGTCAGGGTACTATAAATGGGGTGCAAGCTACTTGTATGTTAGATTCATGGTTTACTACTGTAGGTGTGAAGAAGAGTCTTGTGCAAGCAAGATGATCAGTATTTGAATCGCGCAATTTTTTTGCATTCAATTTAATGGAGAAAAAATTGAACTACCACTTGCTAGAGTTAACATTGATTCTCCGTACTTTTCAGGCACGGTTGAAGTAAGCATGTGTGGTAGAACGGCCTATTTTGGGTCGCATTCCGGGTTGTAAATTTGGTTGTTTTGAACTAGCCCATGCAGTTCAAACCAGGGCTCAAAAACTGAAAGCGGACAAACCATTTAGACCCCCTTTGACCGCAAAAGTTCCTCATCTTGATGTACTCGTATCTGCAGACGTACTTTGCAAAATGCAAAGCGATGATGCGTCTTTGACACAGTGTTTTACAAAATTGGGTGTCATGCAGAATGGGACGCAAAATAGGGAGAACTTTATGTTGAGGGATGGTTTATTGTACAGAACACATCTTCAGAAGAACAATGACATGTTCTGGCAATTGGTCGTTCCACAACAGTTGCAGGAATCGGTTCTCATAGCTGCTCACGATGGACTTGTTGGGGGACAACATAGCAAGTAACAGCACGTTTAAACGTATTTCGTCATTCTTTTACTGGCCAGGTTATCGCAAAGCTATCAAAGACTACTGTCGTTCTTGTGATATTTGCCAGAAAGCCTTCCCAAAAGGCAAAGTACCCAATGCGCCGTTGCAACCCATGCCTGTAATTGAAGAGCCATTTTCGCGTGTGGCGGTTGACATTATTGGTACCTTGCCTATTTCAGAATCGGGAAACAGATATGTACTCACACGTATCGATGCTGCTACCCGATATCCAGAAGCAGTTGCACTAAAATCTATTACAACAGAAGCAGTTGCTGATGCATTAGTCCAAAATTTTTGCCGTTTGGTGGTACCTCATGAAGTATTGTCTGATCAAGGGTCTCAGTTTACTTCAGACATGATGAAGGAAGTACTTGGACTATGTCATGGAAGGCTATTTAAACCATGCACTAAGACTTCTCGCCTTAAACAGTTCAGCCTGCTGTAGTCTTTGTAAATTAAAGTTGATGCCAAGCAGACGACGCAAGTCAGTTGTGTGCTAAGCATGTGTACGCTAACGCTGGCTCAGTTAGGCAGTGACCTCATTCAGCTGATGTATGGCCAGAGACACCCGCTAGAGGCGCCACTTGTAGTCTAAATTTTCGCGGGCTTTTGCTGACCGCAAGGCTAGGCAGTCATTCTGTGCCTAACTCTCACACGAGACAGAGCAACGCTCTGAAAGATCGCTAGCAGAAGACTAAAGCAGGGACAGGTGAAATTCAATTCAACCTAGTATAGCCACAGCCTGACCAATGTGGAGCATCTAGCACTGAGCTACGATAGCTACAAAGGGGTAAATGATCTATCTTTTGTTTCATCGCGCTTTATTGATATTATTGGTGTATTATGTTTGTGAGGTTTTGCCATGTTTAGAATTGTGAATGTTAGTCAAACTTTGCTTGACCACAGGGCGGACACGCGACCGGCTTCGCCACCATGAGGAACCCCCACTGTTGTTTCTCCTATGTGTATTATTGCAGACCAGTGGCTGTACCGGAGAATATGTATATTGTTAATTACTTCTCCATGTGTTTAGTTTAGCCATGATGTGCATATGTATAGGAATTAGAGTGGGGATTCCAGTGGACCACGGACATAGAAGATTGTTCGTCGCTTATATATAATTATATCTATATCTATATATAAGTGGAGCTATCACTGAGGGCTCTTTCTGCCATCAGTGAGACGCTCTGCACACCCTTAGTAAACACGGTGTTGCAGAAATTCGTCTCATATTTTGCAGACGAGCAGGCATCGTTGGCCCGAGGCAGGAGGAAGACCACTAAGCGTCACCCCTGACATTCGGCCTGCAGTGGAGCATCTAGCACTGAGCTACGATAGTCTACAACCAAGGAGGAGACACCATCACCACACCTCAAACTTCAGTTAAGTGCTAACGAAATCGTGCACCCACACTAATGTAGAAGGACTGTGCGGTAGTGCACTCTCCTAAAACCAACAATAGGCCAACCAGAACAAATAGCCCAATGATGAGACATTAGCAAATATCAAGAACAGTAGCAGCATAGACCCATCAAGGAACGAACTTGTAACGGGCGGATATTTAGTGTGAGTGCATGCAAAGTATAATTATATGACTCCTAAAACGAATTAAGCGTGCATGCGAGACTCTCTCTGTTTACTGTCACACCCACAAACGTACGGACTCTTCTCAACACAAACACACAACAACACAAGATATCCGTTCCACGTTCTCAAATATTTATATAAATAATCAACAATAATTCTTATCAATCTTTCACACAAATTCTTTCACACAAATACCTTATCACTGTCAAACTTTATGCACGTGTCTCAAACTATTCTTCCTGTTCACAAGTATTCACAAAATATCACTGTAGTTCCTGAAACGTCAAATCGACTGTAGAGACTGTAGAGCTCAAACACACAACCGGTATTCTAAAATCCTGGGTCCAACGTAAATATAAAATAGGACTGTACCTTTTTCTACGGAAGAGGCAAGAACTCACACAAGCTGGTGACTAGCTTCCGATGACGTCGTAGCAAGAAAGCGAGTCGATACTTTCGTCGACGGACGGAGAGACTAGCCTGCCCCAGTCCGCCCGGAGGAAACGTCTTGGTCGAACGTGCAAATAGGGTCGATCCCCCTCCGACGCCTCAGAGATCCCCTTGTCCTCGTTTTTCGGACAGGACGGAGCCAATTCTGCTCCCAGTAGGCCACAGCCTCCAGTAGGCCGCTATAACAATATACATACACAAACGTCAATTCTCTGACTCGGATAATTTATTTACTCTTCTTTAGTTTCACCTTTGCTCACCTCCCTTTGTTCCTCATTTGTCCCGTTCCGTTTCGTATGCGATCACCACTTTCCTTCCTCCACCACTATTATTCATATCCAGGTAATCACCTCATGAATGAAGATTACTATCAACCATACTCATGCCTTTCATTCATATTTCATTATCTACTACTCTACAACTATCGCCCCACGTAATTAATAATATTAATACATCAATGAAAATTCAATATTCCATCTCAGTGGACAACAGCTCACTACCTTTCAATACACTAAATGCAATACAAAAATATACTTGTCCAACATTTTACAATCATAAAAAAAACCATTATAAATACCTGTAATCTTTACAGCACAAAAATACAACGTCCACTTCCAGACAGAAAGTCCCACCGAACCTATACACCTTGACAAGCTCATAGTGCTTCCTTCATCTTTCAGTTATTCCTCAATTAACTTTTTTTTTATTTTCTTTCTTTTTTAACTTTCTTGGCCTACTAAGCACACAACCACACAGCCTGACACCAACAATTCGACTGAGCAATTTTGTCTCTAATTCAAACTATGCCTTCTTATCATTGGCTCCCGACTTCAGCCAATCAAAAATCATAACTGAATATTAATTAAAAAATACCGGAAAAATCCCGTTCTCTACAGAACTATTCGAAGTGAATTTGGACATTTTAGTGTAGAGTGTTTATAGAATTATGTATAGAGTAGAAGAAATAAATGTGTGATATTTACTGTTAACAAGTGACTGGACTACCTATGTTTCATAGCCGAGTGAGAGCTAGTGTGTCAGTGAACACTTTTCTCCATGTATAACCCTATCCTCACACAGACCGAGCTAAACATAAATGTATTAAGATTATTCATAGGGTGATCACACTAGCCGATCCCCGCAGACAAAGTCGAGTGGGTAATAGCCTTCCAATGTGCAGAGCCCAGTAACAATAGACCTAACGTCACAGGCTACTATCAGTGTCACAGTTACACACAACTCCATACCATCCTCAGGGAAACGGTCTTGTGGAGAGATTCAATGGAACGCTGAAGTCAATGATAAAAAAGTTATGACAAACAAACCAAAGGACTGGGATAGGAGCATTGTTTGCTTACCGTGAAATTCCTCAAGAAACCACTGGGTTTTCCCCGTTGGAACTACTGTTTGGTAGTATACCACGGGGTCCAACTCAGCTTTTGTACGAGTCTTGGACGGACACTGGTAATGCGCAGTCGCAACCACTCTGTATGTCCAAAATTTGAAATCTTCGTTGAGTGATATGGTGGACATAGCCCAAAAATCTGTCCAAGAAAAAACAGGTTACATATGGGAGGCGAGATATAGCAAACGCTCGAGCATTTGCGCGAGCATTTGCACGAGCAAATGCGCGAACCTCGCGCACTTGCTCGCGCATGTGCTCCTGCAAGTGTTCGAGCAAATGCGCGAGCAAGTGCGCGATCATTTGCTCGAGCGGTTGCTACGCCCGTTGCTATAAGGGTTTTGCTGAAAACTGTCAAAGGAAAGGAACTGAAAATCTACACATGTTTTTTTTGTAGATCTCCGACCTAGATATTTTGTATTTATCTGCATTAGTTTGATGTTAAATATTTACGTAATATTTGTGGCCCTTAAACTTAATTTTTAAGTGCTAGTTTTCACTAATTATTATTAATATTATTACTGTTGTGCACGTCTCAAATTCTTTACATACACATTCTTTTCCGGGTATAATTTTTACGTTTATGGAGCGGAATATAGCAAACGCACGCACATTTGCTCGAACACTTGCTGGAGCAAATGCGCGAGCATTTGCTCCAGCAAGTGTTCGAACAAATGCGCGAGCAAGTGCGCGATGTTCGCGCATTTGCTCGTGCAAATGCTCGCGCAAATGCTATATCTCACCTCCCATAGTTACAAACTCAAACCGGGGGCTAACAGAACTTTACCAACGGATACCAAAAAGATGTTAAAATGGCGAGGTCCATTCACTGTTATTAAGAAAGGGGTAATTGCGACTACCTTGTTGAAATGGATGGGGTGCACACACTTTTCCACATCAATATTCTCCGAGAATATATAGAACTGTGAAAATACCTGTACAAACGGCTATGATCGCTGTTGTTTTTCCATGAATGATAATTCCAAGGACAATACAATGATGTATAAAAAAAATATCATTGAATGTTGTGCCCACAACTCAATCTGAATCAATCATTGATATTCGATTTGATGATGCATTGCCTACGGAAAAACGCAATGAAGCAAAGGCTGTTTTTCGAGAGCATGCACATATGCTTACCGATTTACCTGGTAATACAGACTTATGCACTCACGCTATCTTTGTTACTGATGACAAACCTGTTAATGTAAAACAGTACCCATTTCCTTTTGGCTCAGAACAAACAGTTGATGAAGAGGTTAAAAAGATGTTGGCTATGAACGTAGTTGAACGATCTTCCTCTCCATATGCTTCTCCAGTTGTTCTGGTGCGTAAGAGTGATAAATCGGTTCGGTTTTGCATCTATTTCAGAGAACTCTATAACGAGGTTTGATGCGGAACCAATACCAGATGTTGAAGCTATGTTTGCATTTCTAAATTACAAACATTATTTCACCAAAATTGATTTGACAAAAGGGTATTGGCAGATCAAAATGGCAGACAAGGACAAAGAAAAAAAACAGCTTCTCGAACGTCTCAAGGACTTTTTCATTTTTGTCGGATGCCATTTGGATTGTCAACTGCTCCGAGTACATTTGCTCGCATGATGCGATTATTAGACCTTCAAAGATTTAGTGCTGTGAATTTTTTTGATGATATACTGATAGCAACAGTAGATTGGCAAACTCATTTGCATGCTATCCATGGTTTGTTGTGTGAATTGTCTCAGCAGGGTTTAACTGTTATACCAAGCAAGGCTGAAGTGGGGTTTCAAGAAATTGAATTCCTTGCTTATGTGATTGACAAAAACAGTATGCGTCCAGAAAAGAACAAAATTTCTCAGGTTTTGTCTGGAAAAGAACAAAATTTCTCAGGTTTTGAATGTGTCGGTGCCATCTACCAAACGCCAAGTTAGAGCTTTCCTCGGACTTGCGGGGTTTTATCGCCGCTATATTCCAAATTTTGCAACTTTGGCATCACCACTCACAGACTTAACAAGGAAGCTTTGTTCGAACAAAGTTCGTTGGACACCTGAGTGTCAGGTTGCTTTTGATACTATAAAACGCATTTTGTCAAGTGGGCCGGTTGTGACTTCGCCAGACTTCACAAAAACTTTCACTGTGCGCATTGATGCTTTTGGCATTGGAATTGGCGCGATGATTTTCCAACTTGGCAATGATGGTCACTTGCATCCGATCCTGTAAGCTAGTAGAAAACTTATAGATCGTGAAGTCAGATATTCTACTACATGTATTGAGAGAGAATGTCTTGCTTTGTGGGCGATTAAAACGTTTCAACGATACTTGTTTGGACATCATTTCATTGTTGAGACGGATCATTGACCTCTTACTGTTTTGACAAAGTCAAGCAAGACAAACAGTCGTGTTTTAGGTTGGGCTCTTGCTCATCAAGATTATTCTTTCACTGTCTTGCCCATTGCTGGAAGTGTTAATTATGAGGCTGATGTACTCTCTCGACTGGTGGAATAAATCCATTCATGGGTTGTTGTATTTAAAATGTGTTATGCATGTGTCTGCTTAAGAATTTCACAGTTGCAGGATTGCAAAAGTTCAACTGTGTGACTCAAAACTATGTCAACTGGTGTGGCCCGTGTGAGATTTGTGGACTCGGCCTTATGACCGGTGGACGTGTAATATGACTGTGCAAGGACAGTCAACAGTAACTGTGAGGGGGGACATTTCTACATAATTATGTAAAAGACGACATTTCAACGACACTCCGGGGAGCGGCGGCATCACTTTCTTCTTCTCATATTTAAAATGTTTATTTAGTTAGTAGTATTTGATGAATTAAAAAAAAACACAAACTATTAAATCTGATGAAGATCGGCTGTATGCAAGCTTTCATGTTAACTTTACTTCAGGCTAGTACAGTGCGAGTTCTTATATATGCTTATATCCTAGGTTAGCATATGTTTGTGAATGCTAGAGGTTGACATTTACAAATAATTATTGGAGTATGTATGGTATTCGCTTCCTATTCATGAGCAAAGTTTGGAAGGGTTTCACTTCTACTAAAGAGTGACTTTAAGATAAAAAGCTTCACTTCTGAATTTTTTTGCTCTATGGTACTCACACTTTGGTGACTTAGCGGTTGTGATGTTTTCAGGGGGGAGGGGGGAGGGGGAGTTGACAGGAGTCGTTTTGATTTAAAATAAAAAAATTCGCTTCCTCAATTTTTATTTTGTTATGGGGGTGAGAGGGTGATGTCACGAAGCCGTGGGTAAGTTATGATCGTAGAGAATAGTCATGTTGCATGTGCTAAGTATATAGTAATTGGATAGCCAATCAAAATGATTTCTTGTGTGACGTAAACGTATATAACTGGGGGGGATGCTGGGCAGATGGTTAGGGAATCTAGGAGATGCGTGTGATTGAGCAAGAGAGCATATCTTTGGGAGGCGGCCCGACCGGTTGTTAAAAGGTGAGTTACATTATTTTATGAGAGGTCTTATTTTGAAAGAATTCGGTTTCGGAAATTATGCTAATAAATAATAATAATAAAAATAATATATCTATATATATAGTTCGCAGTTTGCTAATTTCATTTTATAATATTTACAGGTTTATTGGGGCTTGTAATGGCCGGTCGGAATCGTATCTCAAAGTGAGTGATAGGTTTTTGTATGTATGCCTGTGTGCGTAGTCTTTGGGGTGTATAGTGCAGAATAGGCCTAGTGTGAGAACTGAGGGTTGGTAGTAGTTTGTTAGCGTAGGGGTAGTACAGCATGAATGAACTGAATGCCGTATATTGTGTGCCTGGGTTATTTTTAAATGAATTTGTATTTTAGGGTGTGAATAAAAGGGTTAATTTCTTTATTAATTATTTCATTAAAATGTGTACGTAAAGGGTTCAAATTAATATTGTGAATTTCTTATAATTGAGATGCTAAATTCATTTCAAAATTTGAATATTTTGGATAATTGAAATAAAAGTTGTAGTTTTGATTCCCTCTGTGGCTGATGGTGTTAAGTTATTATGTGGTGTTGTGATGGTTAATATTTCTATGGCTCAGTCTGCCTGTAATCTGGAATCTTATTAAACTTATACTAAAGTTAGCGCACCTGCCCAAGGCAGTCTGTGACAATTAAACTCTATGGCATAATAGAAGTGATAATGTACTATTTTTTTCACACTGGATGGTTATTTTTATATTATATTCTTGATGAAAATGGTGTATTAAATTTCATTAAAGTGATTATTAAAGACTGTGTTTTTCACAAAAACTCTATGGCAAAAGTAAAACAAAGTTTGTGTACTTTTTCCCTCTATTGGACTTATGTTAAATTTTTATTTTACATGGTGTATATTTCTAATCTGTCTTTCGATGAAATCTGTGTCTATTGTTAGCTTTCCCAAAAGTCCATAACAATACCATATTTGTGGGTTTCTTTTAAACGGTGCAAAAGGTCAAAAACAGTATTTATGGGTACTCTTGTTTCCGTCTGTCTTTTCGCATGATGCCTCAGTAACTCCTTTGATTTTATTTCCGATCAGTCAGACCATCAAACTGAGATGTACACTCCTTTGGAGGACTTTGAGTGTGGTTCAAAGGTCAACTCACATTAAACTCGTCTGTCTTTTCGCTCTCTGATGCTTTTCATTCCTCAAGCTTTTCAGTTGGTCACTCAAACGAATGCCGCACAACTCCTCTGTGGACATTCAAAACTTCCATGCTCAGTGTCTCCTTTCATGTCTGTTTGTCATGTCCTCACTCCTTTCCAGATCCATAAGTTCTTGTGTATCTTGTAAACAGTACTATGAGATATCTTTTCTCTTCGAACCATATTCATGTACAAATATTATTTGTTTTTCTATTAATGTAAAAACAAAAACATACATTAATCCTTTCAAATGCATTACAAGAAATACAGCAAAAACAAATCTTTATAATCTTTCCTAGCAAAAAATGAAATTCAAAAAAGAAAACATGAACATTATTAGAAAAAACTGTGTGAAAATTTATTAAAAATCTAATTTTTACAAAAACTAACTATCCTTCTGATTAAGGTAAGAACTTATATTCCTCATACTGATCCTTCTAAAAACCCTTGTGTCACCATTCCATTCATCTCCTGTCTCCTCCCACCCTCTTCTCTCCTCCTCCTATTCTCTACCATCTAGTGACGTGGCCTTAATAGTGCAAGGCTGATGATCTAGTACCATCGTAGTTTCAGTTTCTTCACCACTGTGAGCAGGTCATCGTGTTGTCTTGTGTGGTGGCTCTTGGTGACTTCGTCGTTGGTGATGTGTTGGGTATAGGAAATGCCCAGAACTTCTGTAGCACCTCATCTCCATTTTTCGTTGGATCTGCTGTGAGGGTCTATGCTTCGCAAATATAGATGAATATGGAGTGACAGCAGTCTTACTTTGGATGTAGACTTGGTCTATTTCCAATCTTCAAACCTTCACTGCACAGTTCTTTGTGCAATCCTGAGAGGACTTCCTGTCGGGAATGGTCTGATCTGATACAACAAAGATTTGAAGCTATGCACTGTGTTGAGGGATTGGCCTTGGACTTTGATGTCCGTGTTGATGCCATTTGGTGTTGGTCATCATGTTGGCCTTCTCTGCACTTATATTTCCATAAGAGGAGGTGGTGTGTAGCCTCTGTACCAGCTGTTCAAGTTCTTGTTCCTCTCCATCAATGTCATCCGCAAAACGAAGATTGGAGATTGCTCTACCCCCTATGCTGACTGTGCGCAAGCATGAGATGCGCTCTGATGAAGATGCTCTAGAGTGTGAGAGAGTGTGGAGGAGAGATGGTTGCATTGTTCTGAACCAGTTCCCGATGGCGCGTTGTGGAGTGGAGGACTGGTATGTGTCATTGTGCTACAGGCTTTTTGAATTTTACTGATTTTTCATTGTGTAGAGGAGAGACTGCATGCCATAGGTCAAACGCCTTCTTGAAGTCTATGAACACATGAGATAGATGTTTGTTGTTGCTGTAGTATTTCTCACAGATTATTCTGAGGTTGAAAATCTGTTCAGTGGTACTTCGCCCTGCCCTGAATCCTGCTTGTTCTTCAGCTATGATTTGTTCAGCTTAAGGTTTCAAGCTGTTGAGTATTATTTTCAGGAGGACCTTGCTGGGATGGCTGATGAGGCTGATGGTGCGGTAATTTTCAGACTCCTGAAGGTTACCTTTTTTTGGGAAGAGTGATGACAAGCGACTGTGTCCATGGTATAGGCCACTCCCCACTCTGCCAGATCTTGTTACAGATAATGGTGAGGGCATCAATCATCGCTTCTCCTCCTGCTTGTAGCAGTTCCGCGGGTACGTTGTCCACTCCCCATGATCCCGCTGACTTCCCTTTCTTTAGCGATTGCATTGCTGCCTCAACATCTTCCCGGAGAATTGGGAGGATTTCTTCTTCTTCTCTGTTTTCGGGACATGCTAGAACTGATGGGTCTCCATTTGATGTATGGTTGTAAAGGTCAGAGCAGTACTCTGTCCATCTGTCCAAGACTTCATGTTCTGCTATAAGGCATATGCCAGACTTGCTTTGGATCGTGGAGACTTTGGGTTGTTTGACACTTGTCAGCCGCTTGAGAGTCTGGTAGGCCTTCTTGCTGTTGTTCTTGTTCAGACTGTTCTCTATTTCCTGGCATTGATCTTCTGTCCAGTTCTCCTTTGCCTTTTCGGATGTCATTGTTGATTTTTCGGTAGACATCAGCTCCCTGTGAGGTGTTCTTTCTCTTTTTTATTTCTCTTCGTTTATCACACAGATCCAAAAGTTCAGGTGTGATCCACGGCTTCTTCTTTGGTCGGTGCTTGCCAAGGACCTCAGTGACGGCATCTGTCACAGCTGAGTTGAAGGTGGTGGTCATGGTGTTGACATCTTCAATAAGGATGCAGTCAATATAAATAATTTCAAAAATAAAAATTCGATTTTCTTCCGTCTTCTAATAGCGATCTCCTTGCCTTTACACCACCTGTTTGAGTGATGTATGTGTATTTGGTGTGTATGAGGGTATATGAGACAGGTGAGCGTTTATGTTGGTATAGATCGCCGCGCTTTGAGCCTTGGGGAAAGGCGCGTACACAGCATCCTGTATTATTATTATCTACTTCACCAACCCCCCAAAATGAGCAGTGGTGCAAATTTCCCTCCAATTATGGCCTGAAATAGTTCTGCCACCTCCGGGTCTTGCAGTTTGTCCAGGTCGAACTTCAGTCTAGTGCACTTTGCTGTATTTACTCTCTTCAAGTGGAGCCGGAAAGACATCATCACGAGATCGTGGTCACTTCCGATGTCTGCTCCTGGAAAAGTGCGTGTCCTGCCAATGTTGATGCTTGATCTGAAGCGTTTCTTGACCATGATGTAGTCTATTTGGTTCTGATGCTCACCGCCGGGACTGTGCCATGTCCATCGTCTGGAGTTTTTGTGGAGACCAAGCGTGTTTGCCAGTACCAGATTGTTGTATCTGGCAAACTCCAAGAGTCTCAGACCCCTGTCATTTGTCTCGTTGTTGCAGTGGGGTCCACATGTGTCTCCCCAGTTGTGGTGCGCATCTTGGCCAACCTTGGCATTCCAGTCGCCTTGCACTATGACTATGTCCTTCTTCGGCACTTGGTCAAGGACCGCCTGTAGATTTTCATAAAAATCCTCCACTTTGCTGTCGTCATAGTCTGATGTTGGGGCAAAATGGATTGTTTACCTATATAATGCATTATTTAGCAGAATTTGCAATTATTTAGATGTGCTAAAAATGCATTATTTACGTTTCAATTCATTGTTTAAGGACGGCAAATTTCATTAATTAGGGTATTCACAAATACAAGTCGTATCACTGTTAGGTTGTAGTGATAAAGAAAATTGGAAAATCATGGTTTTACGCTTTGGCGATTTAAAATGAGGCAATTGCTTTATTTTACTGTAATTTGTATATGTTCGCAACAGTATTAATATAGGAAACTGCAACGGTAACGGCTCCGGAAAAGATGGATCCATCATTATTTCAGCATTGCCAGGATTGCCTTGAGAGTAAATACAAATGTAGAACTCGCAAGTTAAAGGCAATATTGTGAAAGAAGAAAATATACCAGAAGCGTTGATTCCAGTTTTTGTAACAATTAAATACTCCTGCTACTGCCACTTCTTCTACACATATCTGCGTTTTGTGGTACATAAATACGAAAAGAAAGCATACTTCTTTTCTTCTGATGGAGATAATGAAAACACTGAACACTCCCGCACAAGGATTTTTCCTGGCTTGTACCTGCCCCTGACTCATACTTTTATTTTATTTTTTTAAAATAATAACGACAAATATGCATAATACATGCTTTGGGTCATGCAATGGACGTGTATTTATCAGATCTAATTAATTATAACAATAGGAAATGAACAAAGAGCACAATTTAATCAAGGGAAAAAATAAGTATATAAAGAAAAAAAGTGCACAATTACACTGTATTAAAAGTATCACATTTTGTATTTCAGGTCTTTGAGATAGATCCCAAAAATAAATAAAAAGATAAACAAAAATGAAATTATTATCATTATCATTGTTAAATTACATTACATGATTTAGGTCCGGCGGACACTTTAATCCTTTAGCTTTATTCTGAGACTTGTCGAACTCCCCTGCAAGCTGCTGAATCACTGCAGCACTGAATACTCCACATTGACATGCGTGGGTCTATGGATGTTTAGATCTGCCTCACGCGTGACAGCGACTGAGTGTGCATTGTTGCCGCGTAAAAAAACCACACTCACACACACCTACAAAACACGCACGCACACATACATACACACACAACCGTGTAGAAACGACGTTGTGATGACTTTCATGAAACTCTACATACGTTACTTTGACATTTTTACAAATTTGTCCATTTTTTTAAAGCTAACTTTTACCATAACCCTAACCCAAATCCTAACCCGTAACCTAACCCTAACGGAACACTGTTTTGACGTCAAAATAACGGGGTCCGTCAAAAGAAAGTACGTAGAGTTTCATGTGTATGTCAGAGTAACGGCGTTTCTACCTAGCCTGTACACACACACAGCCGTGTAGAAACGCCGTTGTGATGACTTTCATGAAACTCTACTTACGTTACTTTGACATTTTTACAAATGTGTCCATTTTTTGAAGCTATCTCTAACCCACACCCTAACTCTAACCCAAACCCTTAACCTAACCCTAACACAGCCCTAACCCTAGCGGAACACAGTTTTGACGTCAAAATAACGGGGTCCGTCAAAAGAAAGTACGTAGAGGTTCAAGTGTATGTCAGAATAACGGCGTTTCTACCTAGCCACACACACACACCCACACACACACACACACACACACACGCAAACACACACTCATTTTTGTAGAAACGACGTTGTGATGACTGTCGTGAAACTCTACATTTTGACATTATTTTGCCATTTTTTGAAGCTATCTCTAACCCTAAGCTTAACGTAACCCTAAGCCTAACTAACTAGCCTAACTAAGCTATGGGGTGTCGGATAGTGCAGTGGTTGGAGCACTCGCTACTGTGTCGAAAGTGAAGCACCGTCCGGTGCGGTTAGCACTTGGATGGGTGACCGCTAAGGTGTGAAGCGACAAACAACAACGCCCCCAGTTGACTCAACTGTGATTGAGTACCTACTCTCTTGAGGGTGGGGAAGGTAAAGCAGCGAGGGAGAGAGTTGGGCATCACCCTCATTACGCTGGCCCAAGATAAGTGTGATCTCCAACATCACGCTCCCCTACGGCCACAAGGCTATGGGACTACCTTTACCTTTTTTTTTTTTTTTTAAGCCTAACACAGCCTTAAGCCTAACGGAACACTATTTTGACGTCAGAATAACGGGGCCGTCAAAAGAAAGTACGTAGAGTTTCAAGTGTATATCAGAGTAACGTCGTTTCTACCTGCCCGCGCAGACACACACACACGCACACACACGCACACACACACACCCACACACTCACGTCTCCATACACATAAAGACCCACAATTCACAGTTTTTACAACATCAACAACAACAACAACAAATACTGTATTAGGCACTGTATATACTGTATGCTGGATCATACTAACACACGCAGTACTAAAATTCACGC
This sequence comes from Oncomelania hupensis, assembly GCA_036898135.1. Taxonomy (NCBI): domain Eukaryota; kingdom Metazoa; phylum Mollusca; class Gastropoda; order Littorinimorpha; family Pomatiopsidae; genus Oncomelania; species Oncomelania hupensis. Next base: position 67,282,967 of record CM072512.1, on the reverse strand, counting down.
ACACTCACACAAACACTCACACACACACACGCAGCCCACGCACGAACGCAGGCAGGCGGGACAAAATTCTGGCTGGATAGCTAAATTTATCAGACTGATTGATTGGCTGACTGACTGACCGACACACATACCGGCACGCCATTTCACACTCACAAAAATCACGCACACTCACACACACACACACACACACCCACACACACACACACACACACACACACACACACACAAAGCTCTGGGTGTTAAAGTGCAGCGAGGTACGCGATCCATGTGATCAGTAAATAAAGAGGACAAGTGAGTTTTCAGTCTGCCGCACATTCATTTTTGTATACCTCGCTAGCTGTACTATATTGTAAAAATTCCAGAACTACCTATTGAATCAATAGGAAACACTCACGTTCACAAACACTCACGTAAACAAATTACCATTTAGAAAATATGCTTCTTGTAATCGCCGCCATTTAGAAAATGGTGTTTCCATTCGCTCGTCAAACGCCTCGTATTAATTTAGGTTTAAGTAATGACGCACACTAAACACAGAAGCAGCATACAGTTCATTTATTCGTAGTCAAAGAAACTTCACGAAATATGTCAAACGACTCATATAATAATACGTATGTGTGTGTACATATCAGTATGGGGACAACTAATTTATGTATACGTGACTATGAACTACTTCTCGTGCCAGTAGATGTGTGGTAAAATACTGCGGAAAGAAAGAAACACAAACACAAGAAACATTAGCAAGTGTACCAAACAATGTCTCAAAAACCCTTATTCAACAAGATACAATCAAAGCAATGAGACGGAAAGAATACACATACCAGAGGATAATTTAGAGACAAATATTTTAGTTGATTTTAAAGAAGACAATTTAGCTAAGGTTACGTGGAACCAAGCCAGAACAAACAAAGGAACGAACGCTTTATGTTCCTTTAACTTGCACGACGATTAGGCTACGTTTATTCTTTCAAGCCTCAAAAAAAACAATTCACAACTTTCCGGCACCTCTCATAAAAACTCGTGGGTATCGCCATTATAAATTAAAACGAGGTTATATGAAACCAAGTTCCGGTTTGGCTTGTTTTCCTTTTATCAAAGCTTGATGCGTGACTTTTAAATATGGCAAATTGCCGAAAACGACGATTGTTAGAGCCAGAAAACGAGTGGGATAAGTATTAAAACGGTGGAGGAAGTACATGCTCAGTGAAAGGATGCAAAAAACAATCGTAGAGGCCTGTATATGTGGCGACTTCGGAGGTGCGTCGATCATCGACAGAAAGTGAAACAAGACCTGAAGACTCTTGTAGTTTTCCATAGCTTCGCCGTCGCAACCTTCACAAAACACGAAGTAACTGCTTATTTTAGGCTAGCGTTGTGGCCAAGTGGGCTAAGGCGGGACTAACTTGCCTTGTTCACAAGCCAGAAACCAATGGCGCCTGACAGGTGTGGGTTCGAGCCAGCATCTGGGCGTTATGTTTTTCCTAATATTTTTCAAAAATTCACAAATAATGTTAGGTAGGTAGGGTTTAGGCGCGCCACTGGCGATAGAAAGGGATAATAAACTGCAGCAAAAAAAATAAAAATATGTGAGGGTACGATACAGGTGGCCAGTGACACATGTTATTATTCTTGAATATTTGGAAATAACTCACTAAAACACGCGGAGAAAAAAAAACCGGAAGTATTTTTCATACAGGGGATTCCCGTTGGTGCATAGGATAGCAGAAAAGTGTGAATTGGCGCAAGACAATTTGACTATGTTCATCTAACATTAGTCAATTCATTAATATAAACAATTCGGCTACGTTCACCCAACGAGCCTCGGTACGGTGCCTAAACTAGGAAATACTCGTCGATGACCTAGCTCAGTAAAATATTCTAAATGAATTCACATACGTAAACATTTAACAACATATTCTAGGAAATACACCTGAAGTCCCAGAACGTAGCTAACTACCTTGGCAGAGACAAAACAGCAAAGCTTTAAGGAAAAACGCTATAAATACCGAAGTGGGTTAAAATTTCGAATAAGGCCGATAATTCGACAAAAAACGTTATTTTCATTAAAGACCAAAAACAGTTATCTTATTCGTCAAAACTTAGTCCGACAAATTGTGACGACAATTAGCTTTAGTCAAACCGAAGAAATTCAGCATAATTATCGAATTATGACTGACCATAAGCTAAAAACAAATAAGCTTTACTTGTCCTTATTTACAAGGCCTGAACAAAGTGTTCACCTCAAAAATTCTTCTGACAAAGCAGAACGAATTCTAGAAAATCAAAAGCTTAAAGAATATCAGAATCAAATCAATTTGCAGAAAAGGCATCAAATGAGTCACTAAAACGAGAAAATCATAAAGATCATAATCATTTGCACAAATCAACAAAAACATATGCAAAACGCAAAATAACTATAAGTACCTTATGACCGCTGTAAGACGTTTGGAAACCATACAAATCCAAAAGGCGACAACAACGTCTGGTAGCAAAGGCAGGAAAAATAAAGGCTTTCCACAAACTCTACAACTCTACAAATGGTGAACACCACATTTAAAACTATCTATCTCTTTCAAAACAGGTAAGCACAACTTTTTTATCATAAGGAACTAAAAAGAATTCAACCTTCTCTCAGACCCAGCAAGGTGAGAATTTATCACCTATTCTATTTTCACTGTTTCTGAATGATTTAAGGTCTTTCCTTGCCGAACATATTGATGGTTTATCGTTGCCACGGAATATTGGTAATGGGTTCAACTTCTCAGATGTTGACCAGTATTTTAAATTGTTTCTGTTATTATATGCTGATGACAGTCATTTTATCAGTCAGCTGAACACATGCAGAAAGCTCTAGATGTTCTTAATTTATATTGTGCGAAGTTTGGTCTGTGTATAAATATTGCAAAACGAAAGTTATGATTTTCTCCCGCGGTAAAATCAGAAAGTTGCCTGTCTTCAAGTTTAATGATGTAATCCTTCAAATAGTTTGGGAATATAAATATTTAGGCACCCTCTTTCATTATAACAATAAATTTCAAAAGAACTTGAAAGCCCAGAGCGTGTCAGCTGAGCGTGCAATGTATGCACTTTTAAGGAAGTGTAGAAAGTTAGATTTGCCGCTTGATGTCCAGCTAGATCTCTTTGATAAATGTATCAAACCGATTCTATTGTATAACTGCGAGGTGTGGGCTCACGAAAAAATGGAAATATGTGATAGGTTGCAACTAAAATTTTTGAAGATGATCCTTAACGTAAAAAATTGCACGCCGACTTGCATGGTTTTGGGTGAGGTTGGCTGTATTCCTGTCTCTTTGGATGCCAAATGCAGGTTACTTTGTTTTTGGTATAAATTGTGTATCGATTGTTGTAACGATTCCACAAAAATGTCGGTGCTTATGTTTCGTCTGTGCTCTTATTTGTTTTTTAATAGTGAGTATAAATTATCTTGGTTAAATACTGTTCGTTCTCTTCTGGACGATCTCGGTTTGTCTTTCATATGGGTGCGTGGTTGTAGTTATTCTATGAATTATTTTAAGAATCTAGTCAAACAACGTCTGAAAGACCAATTTTTGCAAATCTGGCATCAGAATATAAATGAGCATAACAGTTGTATTACTTACAGAATATTTAAGGAAAATTTTTGTTTTGAGGATTATTTAGTTAATTTGTCACCATTTTTTAGAATAAATATGTTAAAATTTAGACTCTGTTGCCACCAACTTCCGATTCAAACTCAAAGATATCTAAATATTCCCAGAGAAGAAAGATCGTGTTCTTTGTGTGATTTAAATGAAATAGGTGATGAATTCCATTATTTGTTTAATTGTACTAATCCCCTTCTAAATGACAACAGATTTTCCCTATTGCCGCGGTATTTTAGGAATCACCCAAATGTCTTCAAGTTAAATCAGCTAATGAACTCGAAATCAAAAAGCACACTGATAAATTTAAGTCGTCTTATTGGAAAAATATTTTCACTTTTTAAGTAGTACAGCATTGGATTTTTTTTATTTTTTTTATTTTTTTTCCCTCCAATATTTGAATACTGTTTGGTGTCATGCATGTGTGCTTCACTGTTCTGGCATTCTTTCCCTTGTTCTTTCACTTCTCTCATGACTGTTGTTTTTGTTTTATCTTGTATCTTTATGCGATTGTACCTTTGAGTGCATATCGGTGTCACAAATGTTTGAACATTGTTGTTGCTTTTTCATTTAGTGCATATGTTATTGTTTGTAGTTAGAGGCTGCTGTATCTTGTAATATAGTGCCGTTCTTGTAATCACTATGTATATATTGTGTATCCCTATCCCCCCATCTTCCACCCTTGTCTGGCTATACGGCCCCCCTGGGCTAGGAGCCTAAATTGATTTGCTGTTGATCATTTGTTTGTTTGTTTAATAAAAGGACTAAGGAGTAAGGACTAAGCAATCTAACTAACCAGAAAAAGCTGAAACAAACGTATATATGTGTTACTATCAAAACTCAGTCTTGCGTCATAATCCCGATCTCATGAGATAAAAAAAAATACGCAAGCAAGATTTACAAACGAAACACAGTTCACCACTAATATTCAAACCCATATCAAAACTCGGCACGCTTTTGCCACTGACTTGAGAGAGCAATAGATCCGGAGAGAGGATGAGAGAGGAGGGGAGAAACACGACAATCACAAAGAGAAGAAGCACAAGAAACACAGTTAGAGGGGCAAGAAAGACATGCACCAAAGAAAATCAAACGAAAGGAAAAATGAACAGTCCAGTCATAAAAACAAAAAGATGCGTCGGGTTGGACAATGAGGTGATGATACGTCTTGTCAGTCAAAATCAATAAAACCAAACAAAAGAAAAGGATAGAAAGAAGAAGCAACATGCAGTGGGGAGGAAAAAGATGACAGATAAACACAGGACACTTTACACACCAAGAAAGTACATGATATCACAAATAACACAGACTCTCTATCTAGATCAAAAGCCCATAATTAATTTCAAAATTATCTATATATATAAATTGCTTAGCCGGAAGTCCTTCTTCGCCTCTACTATAAAGTTTGTCCGGTATGGACGCTGATCTGGGCAGGTGCTGGACGCTACGGATAGGCCTGCTGTGTGCTCAGAACCAGCGAAATCGTTATAGCCGACATTTCCTTACCGAACGTTTAACCGTTTCTGAGATAAATAAATAAACAAAATGTCCACAAACTGCAATAGCCTCATTCCGCGCGCTTCCGATTCAACCCGGCCGTGTCAAGAACGTGCCGTTTTGTAATACCGCAAATTTTGTTTTATTTCCATTCAAAACACTTTTGCACTCATGTCACCAATCTTACAAAATTTTGTGTTTAACTAATTAAATTTGATTAATTAAAAATCGATTCGAGGTTTCAGCATGTTTTCCCATATAGACCAAAAAATTTATGATTTTAATACCAAGCCTTGGTGGCTGAATTAGTAAGACATTCGCCTACCGTGCGGGAGACCCAAGTTCGAATCACCCGCGGGCCATATTTTGTTGTTATGTTGTTTTTTTTTACTCTACAATGTGGATATTTTTCTTTTAAATTTAGGCATTTTAATTTTAACTTATTTATTTATTATTATTATTATTATTATTATTTATAAACTTTTTAACTCTACAATATGGATATTTCTTTTTAATTTAGGCTTTTTACTTTTAACTTATTAATTATTATTATTATTATTATTATTATTATTATAATAATAATAATAATAATAATAATAATAATAATAATAATAATAATTATTATTATTATTATTATTATTACTACTATTACTATTATTATTATTATTATTATTATTATTATTATTATTATTATTATTATTATTATTATTATTATATCTTATATCAAATTTTTTTTAAAACCTTGGTGTTTTTTATGATTTCTATTTGTATTATTCTATACTAGTGGTTTTTGTACCCTGGCAAGCCAGGGTACACAGGTTGCTGTTTAAAATGTAGACAGAGAGACAACTGTTGTGTGCGAGTTTCATTTGGACGATGATACCTCCCCATATCCCCCTTGATACCTCACCATACCCCCCCCCCCTCTGATATCTCCCCGTCCCCCCCCCATGATGCCTCATCATACCCCCTTGATACCTCCCCGAACCCACTTGATACCTCCCCATAACCCCTTGATACCTTTCGTACCCCCCTTGTAACCTACCTGTACCCTCCTTGACAACTTCCCCGTTGATCGTTTCGCAGGTATGGATGAAAGGAATCAACCATCACCATACCCACTTATATATACCCGTATCCCCGTTATGCCTACCCATGCCCCTTTAAACCTACCCGTAGCCCCCTTTACCTACACGTGCCACCCCATCCCGATCCTTGATAATAATAATAATAATAATAATAATAATAATAATAATAATAATAATAATATTGAATAATACAAATAGAAATCATAAAAAACACCAAGGTTTTAAAATAAAATTTGATATAAGATATTATAATTATAATAATAATTATTATTATTATTAGTTTATAAATAATAATAATAATAATTTAAAAAAAAAAAATAATAATAATAACGTACCACCCCATCCCGATCCTTGGTAATAATAAAAATAATAATAATAATAATAATAATAATAATAATAATAATAATAATAATAATAATAATATTGAATATAGAATAATACAAATAGAAATCATAAACACCAAGGTTTTAAAAGAAAATTTGATATAAGATATAATATTATAAATAATAATAATAATAATAATAATAATAGTAATAATAATAATAATAATAATAATAATAATAATAATAATAATAATAATAATAAAGGTAAAAAGCCTAAATTAAAAAGAAAAATATCCATATTGTAGTGGAAAAAAAACATAAAAAAGAATATGGCCCGCGTCAGATTCGAACTTGGGTCGCCCTAAACGGTAGGCGAAAGTGTTACCAACTGAGCTATCAATGCTTCGTGCAAAAACAAAAAATTTTTTGGTCTCTATGGGAAAACATGCTGAAACCTCAATTTGATTTTTAATGGAAGCGCGCGGAATGAGGCTATTGCAGTTTGTGGACATTTTGTTTATTTATTTATCTCAGAAACGGTTACATGTTCGGTAAGGAAATGTCGGCTATAACGATTTGGTGGGTTTTGAGCACACAGCAGGCCGATCAGCGGCCTCCAGCACCTGCCCAGATCAGCGTCCATAGGAGACAAACTTTATAGTAGAGGCGAAGAAGGACTTCCGGCTAAGCAATTTATATATATAGATTTAATATTATTATTATTATTATTATTATTATTATTATTGTTATTACCAAGGATCGGGATGGGGTGGTACGTGTAGGTAAAAGGGGGCTACGGGTATGTTTAAAGGGGCATGGGTAGGCATAACGGGGATACGGGTATATATAAGGGGGTATGGTGATGGTATACGCTCAATGTGTCCGGGGACACAAATCTACCTAAGAAAGAAGAAAGGTCTATTCCTTTCATCCATACCTGCGAAACGATCAACGGGGAAGTATCAAGGAGGGTACAGGTAGGTTACAAGGGGGGTACGGAAGGTATCAAGGGGGTATGGGGAGGTATCAAGTGGGTTCGGGGAGGTATTAAGGGGGTATGGTGAGCCATCATGGGGGGGGGACGGGGAGATATGGGTGGGGGGGGGGTAAGGGAACCTGTGTACCCTGGCTTGCCAGGGTACAAAACCACTAGTCTAACTATAATATCGATCACGCATGACTCATAGGCATGCACACTTCTATTTAAAGATTATTTAACTGAAAGTGGTAAAATAACACCGACAAAAAAATCGCTAATCAATATTTTACAATGGGAATTCCATACAAATTACAGCGAGAAAGAAGGAGGGAGGCAATCACATGGTATTTGTTTATTTTTTTTACTATATGGCTGAGCGGTATAGCGTTGTTTTCGTCTATGTCCTTGTTTAGCGCATAGATCAGCTTTGCAGGCAGGTGAGAGGGAATGGGGGAGGCGGGGGGAGATATTAATCCACTTGAAAGTTTTGCACAGACAGACGGCGGACAGACAGACGGACGGAGGGACAATTGTTTAAAATGTTATCTTTTGGACTATTTAGGACTCACCTAGCTAGCACAGATTTGTTAAAATCTGGATTTTTAGTTTTATTTGTGTGTGTTTGCGTGTGTGTGTGTGTGTTTGTGTGTGTGTGAGAGAGATAGAGAGAGTAATAGACACAATGCTATGCATGCGAGTCAAAAAAAACCGTTACATTTATTAGATTTTTTATATAGACACTACAATTCATGGCACATCATCCTGTAACAGTCCATTGGTTAGTTTTTCGGTCCATTTTTTCTGTTTTGATTTATCTATAAGACATACTGAGGCGATTTTGATTATTATACTGTCCTATTTTATTTTATTTTATGGGGCACCATACATGATCGTTTAGCCAGCGTACTCCATCTTTCTCTGTTCTCAGCAACCCTCATGGCTTCGTTCAATGTCAAGCCAGTCCATTCTCGAATTTTGTCCCACCTCTCACTCTTCTTCTGCCTCCTTGCACCGTGCCTTGCAGGATAGTTTTTCCAAGGCCTGATGCTCTGGTGACGTGGCCATACCATCGGAGTTTCCGTTTCTTCACCACTGTGAGCAGGTCATCGTGTTGTCCAACGATGTTTACTACATTTGCTCTTTCTCAAAAAGGTCAAGGTCGCTGTCAATTATATTCTTAAACTATTTTATGCTTTATACAATACAGTACAATATAATACCACATCTGTATTATAGGAATTACAATAGGCTCAGAATCTCAATTTAATACACAGCTAACCACTTTTATCCACATAACATTACATGAACTTTGTAAAAATCATTCCAACAAGCCTCACTCGCATTGCTTCAAATCTTACAGACAATAGTAGGCCTACAACTACCTCAGCACACTTATTACATCGCTGTTACAGTTAACAAGGTATCACAGTGAACTTGATTCACATTAGCTTGCAATACAACAACAAAGAATAAATTATCCCAGCACTTCGCACTAAACCTTTTTACCACCTTTGAGGCATTGAAACATAATAAAAAGTAAAAGTTATCAGAATAGGCTCATAATTGATAGTTTGCAGAAAGTTCAATAGTGAGTGGCCCAGTATTCCATATTATCTTTTTGTATTTCCCGACATATTTGAAAATATTTTAAAATACGGGGAAATGAAAATGACCCAATTGTCGGTCAGTCCTTTGACAGCATATTTCAAGAACCATTGAACGGATTTTGACCGAACTTTATAGGAACATTACGTAGGTTACCTCCCGCACAATCATATTTGCTCTACAGCAAAGGCCAAGGTCACTTCATTCATTCTGTTGCTAAACATTTAGCTCAATATCTCAAAAACGGCTGAACCGATTTTTATGAGTTTTGATACACAGGTACATCATATCATTAATCATCCTTCAGTATCAGTCCGGTTGTCAGTAAGTAGGTCAATCGGTCGGTACGTCGCTCTGAATGTAACCTTTCTGTTTAAAACACTTTTTGCATTATCTCAAGAATAACTGAACCGAAATTCATCATTTTTACCTTTAAGATATACTTTACCAAGCATTTTACATCATTCGTATTTGTACTTTTTCAAAGGTCAAAGTAATTGTGCTTCACCATCTTCTAAAAACAAACTGCGCTGTATCTCAAAATTAGCTAAGCCAATTTGGATAATTTTTGGTTTAAATCGTGGCCTATCATTTCATGTTTACCAATTACTTCGTTAGGATAAAGCCAAGTCACAACCCCACCAAGAAAATTAACCCTTTTGAAAATGCGTATTATTTGGCTATACGTGTGTGAATCTGTGAAAAAACATTTGAATGGCTTGCATTGTTGTTTCTTTAGAATAAAGCTAAGCGACAACAGCATTTTGTTAAATGCTTGTATTAAAGATTGAAAGTGTGCTTGGGAATAAATATGAATGCTTTGCAATCTTGTTTCATTACAATTTTAAAGTATATAAAAGTCAAATCAGACACGGATAACAGAGATTAACAAGATGAGTTTGGACCGATGGTGTCACCCTTTAATGGCGTCGTGTGGGCAATGACTTAGGAGTAGCAGCACGAGAAGACAACAGATTGCGTGGTGTGGGGTTCTGTATCACATTGTCCAGTGTCTGCAAAGCTTTTCTAGATTCCCTGCCCAAAAAAATAATGCACATTCTCATCACATTATTATACAAAGATCCAAATGTTAAACTTACTCTAAAGTCCAAAGAGACAAATCCTGTCCATATATATATATATATATATATATATATATATATATATATATATATATATATATATATATATATATATATATATATATATATATATATATATATATATATATATATATATATATATATATATATATATACTAATGTACTAATGCGATTTAGGGCCACTTTTTGTCTCCCTAATGTATGAAAATTCAGTACTGCGTTGATAGGGCGAACCAAAACGGGTCGCCTTATGATTTTGGCCCACAGTTTCTTCCCATTGCATTGATATTCCCCTATCCACCGCGCCATCGTGAACCCCTTCCCATGAACTAGGCGGGAAACGATTTGGAACTGTTCTTAGATACATTATATTGGAGAAATATGCCCTTCAATTTTGTCAGCATTAGGGCGACTTCCGTAAAAACCGCTATTACAGCGACAACATTTTATATCAAATTAACTAATTTTGGGGGAAGGATTCTTTTCATCAAATTTGTTCTACATGCTCTGGCCACAGTCAAGATTCTAATTTTGCATTTTCAACATTCTGCCCCATTCCGTTTTTATGCACAAAAAAAAGTAGATCAGTGGTAGCCACATGCACTTTTGACTTTCGTCAGCAAGAGAGAGAGAGCGTCGCACCGTTTTTCGAAAACTTGAACTATGATATTCTAAATGACAAGTATTCTATTTCTTGAACTCTTTTAAAATCAGGAAGTTCCCAGATATAACTGTAAGCGTCTAGAATCCTTTTGCTGATTTTAGACGAATTTTAAAACGCGTAACTATCATTCTGTGCGTTGCTGAAGTTTTACATCATGGCCACGCAAAAGTAAGATGAAATGAGCGGGGAGATTGATAACTGAGCGAATTTAAGCAGATTTGCTCCATCTAGATACTGTGAGTTTTACAGCCATTTGAAGCTGCTGATAACACAATGAGCTGTTTAAAGAAAATGGTTTCCAAAGTTTCGTCACGCCACTGAGATTTTTAGAAATAAGATCCTATCCTATCCTATCCTGCCCCATAACCCGGAGGTCGTAGGGGCACCAAAGATGATCGTTTAACCAACATACTCCATCTTTCTCTGTCCTCAGCAGCCCTGATGGCTTCGCTCAGAGTCAAACCAGTCCATTCTCGAATGTTGTCCTCCCACCTCTTTTTCGGTCTCCCTCTTCTTCTACCTCCTTGCACTGTGCCTTGCAGAATGGTCTTTGCAAGGCCTGATGATCTGGTGACGTGGCCATACCATCGGAGTTTCCGTTTCTTCACCACTTTGAGCAGGTCATCGTGTTGTCCAATGGCTTGTGTGATGGTTTTTCGGACTTCGTCGTTGGTGATGTGTTGGGTATTTGAAATGCCCAGAAGTCTTCTGAACCACCTCATCTCCATGCCTTGTATTCTTCGTTGTAGATCTGCTGTGAGGGTCCATGCTTCGCAAGCACTTTGGAATGTAGACTGATGGTCCTGTCTTTCCAAATGGGCTTCAACCTTGTCAGAGCAGCAGTTGTTTGTGCGATCCTGGAGAGGACTTGCTGTCGGGACCCATTGTCTGACACAATGGCTCCCAAATATTTGAAGCTATGCGCTGTGTTCAGGGATCGGCCTTGGACTTTGATGTCCGTGTTGATGCCATTGGTGTTGTTGGTCATCATTTTGGTCTTCTCCGCACTTATTTCCATTCCATAGGCTCTGGAGGTGGTTTGAAGCCTCTGTACCAGTTGTTCAAGTTCTTGTTCCTCTCCAGACAATCCATCAATGTCATCCGCAAAACGAAGATTGGAGATTGCTCTACCTCCTATGCTAACTGTTCCTTCGTGATCTGCAAGAGCACCTGACATTAGGCGCTCTAGGAAGATGTTGAAGAGTGTTGGAGAGAGTAGGCATCCTTGACGCACACCGATTGTTGTTCTGAACCAGTTCCCCATGACGCTGTTATGGAGCACTGCACTGGTAGCCTTGTCATGTAGGCTTTTGATGACTTCAATAATTTTAGGGCTGATGTTGTACACTTTCATTGTTGCCCATGGAGCTGCATGCCAGACTCGGTCAAACGCCTTCTTGAAGTCTATGAACACATGATATAGATGTTGTTGGTGCTGTAGGTATTTCTCACAGATTATTCTGAGGTTGAAAATCTGTTCAGTGGTACTTCGCCCTGCCCTGAATCCTGCTTGTTCTTCAGCTATGATTTGTTCAGCTTGGGGTTTCAACCTGTTGAGTATTATTTTCAGGAGGACCTTGCTGGGATGGCTGATGAGGCTGATGGTGCGATAATTTTCACACTCCTGAAGGTTACCTTTTTTTGGGAAGAGTGATGACAAGCGACTGGGTCCATGGTGTAGGCCACTCCCAACTCTGCCAGATCTTGTTACAGATAATGGTGAGAGCATCAATCATCGCTTCTCCTCCTGCTTGTAGCAATTCCGCGGGAATGGTGTCCACTCCCGCTGACTTCCCTTTCTTCAGCGATTGCACTGCTGCCTCAACTTCTTCCCGGAGAATTGGGAGGATTTCTTCTTCTCTGTTCTCGGGACATGCTAGAACTGCTGGGTCTCCATTTGGTGTATGGTTGTAAAGGTCAGAGCAGTATTCGGTCCATCTGTCCAAGACTTCTTGTTCTTCTGTAAGGCATATGGCAGACTTGCTTTGGATCGTGGAGACCTTGGGCTGTTTAACACTTGTCAGCCGCTTCACAGTGTGGTAGGCCTTCTTGCTGTTGTTCTTGTTCAGACTGTTCTCTATTTCCTGGCATTGATCTTCTATCCAGTTCTCCTTTGCTGTGCGCATGCCTTTTCGGATGTCATTGTTGATTTTTTTCGGTAGACATCAGCTCCCTGAGAGGTGTTCTTCTTTTTTTTCTTTTTGTTTATCACACAGATCCAAAAGTTCAGGTGTGATAAACAGCTTCTTATTTGGTCGGTGCTTGCCAAGGATCTCAGTGGCGGCATCTGTCACAGCTGAGTTGAAGATGGTGGTCATGGTGTTGACATCTACTTCACCAGCCCCCAAAATGAGCAGTGGTGCAAATTTCCCTCCAATTGTGGCCTGGAATAGTTCTGCCACCTCCGGGTCTTGCAGTTTGTCCAGGTCGAACTTCAGTCTAATGCACTTTTGCTGTATTTCCTCTCTTCGATTGGAGCCGGATAGACATCATAACGAGATCGTGGTCGCTTCCGATGTCTGCTCCTGGAAAAGTGTGTGTCCTGCCAATGGTGAAGCTTGATCTGAAGCATTTCTTGACCATGATGTAGTCGATCTGGTTGTAATGCACCCCGCCGGGACTGTGCCATGTCCATCGTCTGGAGTTTTTGTGGAGACCAAGCGTGTTTGCCAGTATTAGATTGTTGTATGGCAAACTCCAAGAGTCTCAGACCCCTGTCATTTGTCTCGTCGTTGCAGTGGGGTCCACATGTGTCTCCCCAGTTGTGGTGCGCATCTTGGCCAACCTTGGCATTCCAGTCGCCTTCCACTATGACTATGTCCTTCTTCGGCACTTGGTCAAGGACAGCCTGTTGATTTTCATAGAAATCCTCCACTTCGCTGTCGTCATAGTCTGCTGTTGGGGCATAGGCCTGGATGATGGTATTGATGATAAAAGAAATGATAAAGATGATAATAAAAGAGATGAAAAAGAAGAAGAACACCTCACATGGAGCTGATGCCTACCGAAAAATCAACAATGACATCCGAAAAGGCATGCGCACAGCAAAGAAGAACTGGATAGAAGATCAATGACAGAAAATAGAGAACAGTCTGAACAAGAACAACAGCAAGAAGGCCTACCAGACTGTGAAGCGGCTGACATGTGTTAAACAGCCTTGGTCTCCACGATCCAAAGCAAGTCTGGCATGTGCCTTACAGAAGAACAAGAAGTCTTGGACAGATGGAAAGAGTACTGCTCTGACCTTTACAACCACACACCAAATGGAGACCCATCAGTTACAGCATATCATGAAAACATAAAAGAAGAAGAAATCCTCCCAATTCTCCGGGAAGGTGTTGAGGCAGCAGTGCAATCGCTGAAGAAGGGGAAGTCAGCGGGAGTGGACAACATACCCGCGGAACTGGTTCAAACAGGAGGAGAAGCGATGATTGACGCACTCACAATTATCTATAACAAAACCTGACAGAGTGGGGAGTGGCCTACACCATGGACCCTGTCACTTGTCATCACTCTTCCCAAAAAAGGTAACCTTCAGGATTGTGAAAATTACCGCACCATCAGCCTAATCAGCCATTCCAGCAAAGTCCTCCTGAAAATAATACTCAACAGGTCGAAACCCCAAGCTGAACAAGTCATTGCTGAAGAACAAGCAGGATTCAGGGCAGGGCGAACTACTACTGAACAGATTTTCAACCTCAGAATAATCTGCGAGAAATACTTAGAGCACCAACAACATCTATATCATGTGTTCGAAGACTTCAAAAAGGCGTTTGACCGAGTCTGGCATGCAGCTCTGTGGGCAACCATGAGAGTGAACATCAGCCCTAAAATTATTGAAGTCATCAAAAGCCTGCATGACAAGGCTACCAGTGCAGTCCTCCACAACAGCGCCATCGAAAACAATGGGTGTGCGTCAGGGATACCTACTTTTTCCAACACTCTTCAACATTTTCCTAGAGCGCATCATGTCAGATGCCTTTGCAGATCATGAAGGCACACTCAGCATAGGGGAAGAGCAATCTCCAACCTTCGTTTTGCGGATGACATTGATGGATTGTCTGGAGAGGAACAAGAACTTGAACAACTGGTACAGAGGCTTCAAACCACCTCCAGAGCCTATGGAATGGAATGGAATAAGTGCAGAGAAGACCAAAATGATGACCAACAACACCAATGGCATCAACACGGATATCAAAGTCCAAGGCCGATCCCTGAACACAGCGCATAGCTTCAAATATTTAGGAACCATTGTATTAAACAACTGCTGCCCTGGCGAGGTTGAAGCCCATGTGGAAAGACAGGACCATCAGTTTACATTCCAAGGTAAGACTGCTGCGCTCCCTTGTCATCTCCATCTTCCTATATGCTTGCGAAACATGAACCCTCACAGAAGATCTACAAAGAAGAATACAAAGCATGGAAATGAGGTGGTACAGAAGACTTCTTGGCATTTCCTATACCCAACACATCACCAACGACGAAGTCAGAAAGACCATCACACAAGCCATTGGACAACACGATGACCTGCTCACAATGGTGAAAAAACCGGAAACTCCGATGGTATGACCACGTCACCAAATCATCAGGTCTTGCAAAGACCATCCTGCAAGACACATTGCAAGGAGGTAGAAGAAGAGGGAGTCCGAGATAGCGGGAGGACAACATTCGAGAATGGACTGGTTTGACACAGAGCCAAACAATCAGGGTTGCTGAGGACAAGGAAAGATGGAGTATGCTGGTTAAACGATCATCTGTGGTGCCCCTACAACCTCCGAGTTACGGGATAGGATAGGATAGATGCAATTAAACAAAAGCAAAACAGTTATCATCCACAAGCCCTTATGATTTTTAGTTTTAACCTCTCAGAAATAGCTTTTAATGACTATGACGCATGTTTAGTGTTTACGTCATCATCACCAGGGGGCCAGAACCCCCGCCGAAAACGAATTTGAGCATTTTTTGAACACATTTCTTTGCATCTAGTGACATTTTGTAGCTATTATACACCTTTCATAAGAATGCCATTCACCTCCCCACACTTTGAAAAAAAGACCACTAGGAGACAAGTTGTAGTTGTGGAACTGATTATCACACAACAGACATAATGCACATGTATCAATGAACAAATTTAACTGATACTGGGAGTGGGAGGTGAGGCGAACATTGTGGTAAGCTTCTGCTTTTACCAGTAGGCAAATGTGTTTGTGTTGATGATACAGTCAGTCACTGAATAATATAGTGTTCCAGCAAAGTGTCCGCGGATTGTTTCGCATTTCCTTTTTTTTTTTTTTTTTTTTTTTCGTTTTCGTGTTTGTTGTTGTTGTTGTTGTCGTTTTTTTGTTTTCGTTTTTATTTTCGCGGATTTCCGCGATTTCGCGGAGAACTATCAGGTCTGAAGGGGATAAATATAAGGAGCAGATTGTTACAATTGTTTGGAAAGATACTCGAGCCTCAATCGCCTCCAATGTAACTGGGCTAAATAAAATGTCTGACCGAACACATAAAACATTCTTACGAGAAACATTGGATTGCAAGCAAGAGTAGCCTATCCAGATAACTGAAGTATTTTATCAGGACTCAGAAGAGTTTCCAATAGACAAATTACACTTGGTCGGTTGTTAGTAAGCAGGAGCAACTGTTCGTAGTTGGTTTTAAGGCCTCTAATGTTCCTATCCTATCCTTTCCCGTAACTCGGAGGTCGTAGGGACACTACAGATGATCGTTTAACCAGCGTACTCCATCTTTCTCTTTCCTCAGCAACCTTCATGGCTTCGCTCAGTGTCAAACCAGTCCATTCTCGATTGTTGTCCTTCCACCTCTTTTTCGGTCTCCCTCTTCTTCTACCTCATTGCTTTGTGACTTGCAGGATGGTCTTTGCAAGGCCTGATGATCTGGTGACGTGGCCATACCATCGGAGTTTCCATTTCTTCACCACTGTTAGCAGGTCATCGTGTTGTCCAATGGATGGTGTGATGGTCTGTCGGACTTCGTCGTTGGTGATGTGCTGGGTATAGAAAATGTCCAGAAGTTTTCTCCAAGCTTTGTATTCTTCGTTGTAGATCTGCTGTGATAGGTCCATGTTTCGCAAGCGTATAGGAAGATGGAGATGACAAGGGAGCGCAGCAGTCTTACCTTGGAATGTAGACTGATGGTCGTCTTTCCAAATGGGCTTCAACCTTGCCAGGGTAGCAGTTGTTTTTGCGATCCTGGAGAGGACTTCTGTCGGGACCCATTGTCTGATACAATGGCTCCTAAATATTTGAAGCTATGCACTGTGTTGAGGGATTGGCCTTGGACTTTGATGTCCATGTTGATCTCATTGGTGTTGTTGGTCATCATTTTGGTCTTCCCTGCACTTATTTCCATTCCATAGGCTCTGGAGGTGTCAAGCCTTTGTACCAGCTTGTTCAAGTTCTTGTTCCTCTCCCGCGAATCCATCAATGTCATCCGCAAAATGGAGGTTGGAGATGGCTCTACCCCCTATGCTGACTGTGCCTTCGTGATCTGCAAGGGCATCTGACATGATGCGCTCTAGGAAGATGTTGAAGAGTGTTGGAGAGAGTAGGCATCCTTGACGCACACCGATTGTTGTTCTGAACCAGTATCCGATGGCGCTGTTATGGAGGACTGAACTGGTCGCCTTGTCATACAGGCTTTTGATGACTTCAATAATTTTAGGGCTGATGTTGTACATTCTCATGGTTGCCCACAGAGCTGCATGCCAGACTCGGCCAAACTCTTTCTTGAAGTTTACGAACACATAATATAGATGTTGGTGGACTAGGTGTTTATCGCAGATTATTTTGAGGTTGAAAATCTGTTCAGTGGTACTTCGCCCTGCCCTGAATCCTGCTTGTTCATCAGCTATGATTTGTTCAGCTTGGGGTTTCAGCCTGTTACGTTGAAACGCGAACGAAAGTATGTCGGAAGCGTGTACGATAGATCTAATCGTTTCGATTTGCAAAGTATTCAATAATGGAGTTTATTTACCTTTGATTTGAGTTTGCATTGTTGTTAGGAGAGGCTTTGTATAACGTTGATAATTTTCGTTGGTCGATATTGTCGGAGAATACTCTGGATTTCCTTGTTTACCATCGATCGAAGGTTCGGGACGATTGTCGAAGTAAGAGAAGGTTCGGGGTGCGAACTTGTTTTTTCCAACCTAGTTCCAGTCATTCGCCGAAAAAGGCAATTACCGAAGTCGAACGAAGCTCTCCGAGTCGAGCGAAGCTATCCGATGTTTTACATGGCAGGACTGCGTGAAACCACAGGCTGGGAAGTCTCGTCTTTCGTAGGCCTCAATTACATACTATACTACGTACGTATGTAGGAGGCCCACGAGTTTACAAAGACAAAAGAAAAGACTTCAGAGCCTGTGGTGAACATCCGTGCATAAAAATAGCCGCTGTTGCTTCTAGATCTAATTTTGTTTCGATCTGCACAACTTCAAGATGTAAGTCAAGTCCAGATTCGCATTTTGAAGCAGTTAGTATTATTATTATTATTTTATGATGATTAATATACTGAAACAATTAGTAATAAAGAGTAAAAGCAATACATAACACATAAAGCACACATACAACGATTTCACATCTATATCAACAATAAAACCATGACAAAACTTCAAAACGCTATTGATACGTTGATGTCCCTTCAGCACAAGGCAAAGCAAGTTTATAATGTTCTCAAAAAACAGTGACATTTTTTATTGCAAGCACCAAAGCAATTATTTATTTAAGTAATATTGTTCTTTTTAATTAATACAGTAAATTTATTATATGTATTTCAATGATATGTATTTTAATGAGAAACGTATTAAAAAAAAAAAGTTGCGTGGCAGGCGGAAATTTCCATAAATCATCTGAAAACTTTGGTAAATCTATAACAAAAAATAACCAGTAACACCATCTGAATATTTCGGGTTACACCCAACTTCAGCAAAAACAAACAAAACGTCACTGACCATATTTACACCATTGAGCACGTACAGCAGCACACTATTCTTTTTTTTCTTTTTTTTTTAAAGTAGGAATAATAATAATAACAAAAAAACCAAACAAAACAAATAAATAAATTAAAGATTTAACTAAATAACTATACTACTACTACTACTACTACTACTACTACTACTACTACTACTACTACTACTACTACTACTACTACTACTACTACCACTACTAGCGAAGTTGTGGTCTTGATTTTGTGGTCCTGATTCGGTTCTTTGCAGTCCGCTGGACCCTGTAAGCAATTAATAACTAACTATTAATTTAACTCTGATCTCGAGTTATATATTTTTAAAAAAAAAATCGCTTAGCCTACTCGTCCTTCTCCGGAAATTTAAAGATTCGACTATTATAAAGCATAGGCCTAAATATTATTAATTAGAATAGATATAGTTTATACATTTATTTACATATAAAACAAACAATACAGGTCTAATAATTATATTCAGCTAGTGAGCTTCTTTGCTGCGCGGAGACTGACTTATAATATATAATGTAGATTAAGCCTATGTATACTGTATAACAGTGTCTACTTGGTCCTAGGCAGGAAATGGGGAATGCTACTGCTGAGAACTAACAAAATGCAAATCAAGGAACGCAACAGTATTAACTATGGTCGATAATAAGTATGCTCATATTAACAAAGTATACCGTTGCGAAATGCTTACGTGTGTACATCGAACAGAATTAGAAGCAACAGCGATCATTTTTAATGTCAACTAGTCGTAGTCATGCAAGCATCATTTCGTAACACATCGGAGAGCTTCGTTCGACTTCGGCGATTGCCTTTTTGGGCGAATGACTGGAACTAAGTTGGAAAAAACAAGTTTGCGTTTGGGGTATGTGTGGAGAGATGTATGACGTAAGTCAGTGATGACGATCTTTAATTCTGATTGGTTAGTTGTAATGCGTCAACAAACTGTCGTCATCTCGAAGGATAGAAAAAAATTATATATTTGATGCTTTGTGTGTTATGAAGAGAGTTGCTGTGAAAGTTGTTGAGTTAAATTGAGAATTGTATGCAGTTGTTGATATGTGCTGAATAAAAGTGGAAAACTTCATACGTCGACTTTGTGACTTGTATGCTGCTTGAGCGGGCTGCGTGGATAAACGAATCTGAGTTACACCCTATCAGGAATTCAAGCATCGGGGCTGAATCAGATACTGATAAAGAAAAACACCATCATCGAACTGAGTGTAACATTTTGGGGGTCAAGCCGCGATTCACGCCATAGCCAAGGGTTCAACTGCTACAACAAGCGAGTCAACGTTACGAGAGGCAGTCATCGAGAGTAGCCGCCAACAAGTTGCGTCGAGAGGGGCCAACATACTGGGACTACATCCGATAGGTTCGGGTTGACTGCAAGGGCGTGTAGTCGCTGAAGAGTTGCTTCGTGAGCGAACAACAGATCGGGACTACGTGGCTACCGTAAGACTACGTCGAGGGACAGTCTCGGAGCTACATCGCCAGTATTAGAGAGAGCGACGAGCGGACGTCGCGTCTACTTCAGCACAGGAGCGTGTACATCAACACCAGCGTGGTGCAGCGTCGCATACGACGAGGACAGCGGGGCCTGCGTCAGCGAAGGCGACTAGTGACAAGCATCAGCGCTACTGCAGAAAGCGTGCTGTTCTAGAACAGTCTAGAAAGGTACAGCACAGTCAAGAACTTTCAAGAAAAAGAACTCTACAGTCAAGAACTTTCTAGAAAAAGAACTTTCCAGAAAAGAACTTTCCAGAAGCATCAAGATGGCTGACTTCTGGCAGAAAGGGGTTGAACTAAATCTAAAAGGCAAACAGCTGACGGAGTACGTCAAATGCCAGGAGAGAATATTGCGTGAAGAAAGAGAAGAACAGCGAAGGCGCGAAGAAAGAGAATTGGAAGAGAAGCGTCTAGAAAAAGAAATAGAATTAGAACAGAAGCGTCTAGAATTAGAGGAGCAGCGACGCCGAGAAGAAAGGGAAGAACAACGTCGCCGTGAAGAAAGAGAAGAGCAGCGTAAAGAAAGAGAAGATGAGCGCAGGCGTGAGGAAAGAGAAGCTGATCGGCAGTTCCAACTAGAGTTGGCGCGCATCCAGCAACAGCAGCATGCGCCACAAGTTATCAGTGACAACACGGCTCCAAAATTGCCAGCTTTCGTCGACGGGAAGGACAAGATTGACAGTTATCTGGCGAGATTCTAAAGGTTCGCTGAAAGCTCTAACTGGCAACCTCAAGACTGGGCAATTCGACTGAGTGCACTTCTGACGGGGCAAGCTCTCGAAGTTTACACCAGACTGTCGAACGATGACGCCAAAAACTACGACGTCTTGAAAGAGGCCCTGTTGCAGTGCTACAACTTTACAGAGAAGGGCTACCGTAAACGCTTCCGTGAATGCCGGCCTAAGTCAGACGAGACGCCAAAGCAGTTTGTGGAGCGCCTGTCGTCATATCTACACAAGTGGGTGGAGTTATCAGGCGAAAGGAAGTCTTACGACAGTCTCCATGACCTGATCGTGAAGGAACAATTTCTCAATGCCTGTCACAAGGACCTAGCGACCCACTTAGAAGAACAAAAGCTGCAGACGCTTAAAGATGTGACTGAGGCTGCTGAAAGATATCTTATCGCTCATGGGAAAACCCTGGGGCCACCCAGCGCGACGAAACATTTTCAGAAGACTGCAAACCATGGGAACCAGATCCATGGGAGCCAGACGAGCCAGAGACAGACGGACTCCAAGCCTCCTCCCAGGGAAGGGCATTCAAGAGGCTGTTTCACCTGCAACGCTACAGACCACAGGGCGGCTAATTGTCCTCAAAACAAAAGTAGCGGACAGCGGAGCAGTACGGACAACGCAGCGGCGGGCAACCGGCAGAGGCGGTTTTCCAATCAACGGCAAACCAGTAGATCTGACCATCAGGTGTGCGGCGGGAGCGTCATTCTTCCGAGTGAGACCGAGCGCACAGCTACCCCTGCGGACGTGCAAGAGTGCATGACCGATGGCCAACTTCTTCTTGCCAACGGAAAATCCATCCCCGTCGTCGCCAGCGCAGCTGTGACCGTCCAGAACATGCCTGTTTCAAAGGGACGCGTCGGAAATCATGAAGTGACTGTCTTAAGAGACTCTGGCTGCAGTGGGGTCATCGTCAGAGAAGACTTAATCGCTAAAGAACAGTTCACTGGCGATTCAAAATGGACACTTATGGCCGACAGCAAATGTTTGAAAGCGCCAGTTGCGAAAATTCATGTCAACACCCCTTTCTACATAGGCGAAGTCGAAGCGGTTTGCCTGAAGAAGCCGCTGTATGATTTGATGATCGGGAATATCGACGGCGCGAGACGACCCGACAACCCCGATCCAGAGTGGAGTCCTGCCTCAACCCAACGCGTCGAAGTTGTGGAGGAGTATCCATTGCCATTTCCCGATGGAGACCTTACAGAGCTGCTACGGGACAATGTGGTTACTCCGGCTCAGCCCTGCCGACCAGAGATCGTCGGTGCTGTTACTACCAGGGCCCAGGCCAAGAGAGACAAGACGTCTACGCCACTGAAGGTCGCCGACAACTCTAAAGCTGCCATCGTGGACAGAGATAAGCTGATTCAGCTCCAGGAAGCTGATAGCACTTTAAACAAGTACAGGAACCGCCAAGATCACGTGACCAAACGCAGTGGCACGGTCTATTTTGAGGTGAAGGCCAAGATCCTGTACCGAATCTTCCAGCACCCGAGGGTCAACGGAGGGAAACCACTACGTCAAGTCTTGGTACCGTTACCTCTAAGGCGCCAAGTGATGGAAGTAGCTCATGACTCTATCATGGGAGGTCACCTAGGCATCAGAAAGACGTCAGACAGAATCCAGGCGGTGTTCTACTGGCCAGGGCTTCATGCGGACGTCAGCCGTTTCTGCCGATCATGTGACATTTGCCAGAAGACCATACCTCGAGGAAGGGTCCCGAAAGTGCCTATGCAGAGGATGCCTCTGATCGACCGACCTTTCAAGAGGGTGGCCTTAGACTTAATCGGCGAAATAAGACCTCCGAGTGAAGAAGGTCATCGGTGGGTACTGACTTTAGTGGACTATGCGACTCGGTACCCAGAAGCAGTGCCACTGAAGAAGATTGACACTGAAACTGTAGCAGAGGCACTGGTGGACATGTTCAGTAGGCTTGGAGTGCCTGAAGAAATTCTGACAGACCTCGGGACGCAGTTCGTCTCTGACTGCATGAAGGAGGTCAACAGACTGCTGAGCATCCGGCATTTGACTACGACACCCTACCATCCGATGTGCAACGGGCTTGTCGAGAAGTTCAATGCTACGCTGAAGTCCACCCTGAAGAAACTGTGCAGCGAGCAGCCCAGACAATGGCATCGTTACATCAACGCCTTACTGTTCGCCTACAGAGAAGTGCCGCAGGAGTCCACCGGCTTTTCTCCGTTCGAGCTGCTGTACGGAAGAACCATCCGAGGGCCGATGCACATCCTGAAAGAACTGTGGACGAAGGAAGTGGACACCCCAGAGGTGAAGAACAGTTACCAGTACGTGTTTGAGCTACGAGAGAAGCTGGAGCAGACTCTCGAGATAGCCAGAGAAAACCTGAAGAAGTCCCAAGACTGTGGAAAGCACTACTACGATCGTAGGGCTGTGAACAGGAAGTTCAAACCTGGCAACAAAGTGCTGGTGCTGCTACCTACCGATCATAATAAGTTGCTGATGCAGTGGAAAGGCCCGTACGAAGTGGAGACCGTGGTGGGGATCAACGACTACAAGGTGAAGGTCGGTCAGCATTCCAAGATATACCACGCCAACCTCCTTAAGCTGTACGTGGAAAGGCCATCAGAGACTGTGCACGCAGCCACAGCAGCTGTGACCGACGACAGCTTTGACAGCGAAGAACTGTTGGAACTGGGAGACTTCCACAGCAAAGAAGGCATCGATGATGTTAAGCTAGGACCGAGCTTGACGGAAGGTCAAAAGTTGGAGCTCAAGGACCTTATGGGCGAGTTTCCCCACAACTTCAGCGATGTCCCTGGCTCTACAACTTTGGTCGAACACGAAGTCCACCTCACTTCGAATATCCCTGTTCGATCCAAGCCCTTCCCGATCCCTTTCAAGGCCCGTGAATCCTTGAAGAAAGACATCGATGAGACGCTGAAGATGGGCATCATCAAGGAGTCCAGTTCCCCCTACGCGTCCCCTGTCGTGGTCGTGAAGAAGAAGGACGGGAGCAACCGAGTATGCATCGACTACAGGAAGGTTAATAAGATCACCGTCTTCGACCCTGAGCCGATGCCTACCGCAGCAGACCTCTTCCGCCAATTATCGGGGAGTAGAATCTTCTCAAAGATTGACCTCAGCAAAGGTTATTGGCAAGTCCCCGTGCGTCAACAGGACATACCAAAGACTGCTTTTATAACCCCTGATGGGACGTACGAGTGCCTAAGGATGCCCTTTGGCATGGTCAACAGCGGAGCTACCCTGAAGAGGGGGATGAAGAAGATGCTCAAAGGGATGGACAATGTCGTGTGTTACTGGGACGACCTGCTAGTCCACACTCGCACCTGGGAAGAGCATCTGCAGACCTTGAGGGAGCTGTTTCACCGTCTCACAGAAGCCAACCTGACCGTGAGACCCAGTAAGTGCATTCTGGGGACTGACAACGTAGACTTTATCGGCCATTCGCTGAAAGAAGGACAAAAGGGGCTTCTACTAGAAAACGTCACCAAGATTCTGAACGCTCCACGTCCCCAAACCAAGAAGCAGGTGCGATCTTTCCTGGGGTTGGCTGGATACTACAGGGAGTTTGTACCAAACTACTCCGCCATCACAGCACCCTTGTCGGACCTGGTGCGGAAAGGCTGTCCAAACCAAGTGCAGTGGGGACCGTCTCAGGAGAGGGCATACCAGACTGCGCGACCTCCTTTCGAAGGATCCGGTGCTACGACTGCCTGACACTTCCAAAGAATTCGTCTTAAGAACAGACGCAGCGGACGAAGGCATCGGCGCCATACTGATGCAAGAACACGAAGGGAAACTATTTCCGGTCAGTTACGCCAGCAAGAAGCTGTCCAGGGCTGAGAAAAATTACTCGACCATGGAGAAAGAGTGCCTTGCCATCATATGGGGAATCCGGAAGTTCGAACTGTACCTTCAAGGAGTGAAGTTCGTGCTACAGACTGATCACAAGCCGCTAACTTACTTGAACTCTGCCAAGTTTGTGAACAGTCGGATCATGAGATGGGCTATGTACTTGCAGAACTTTAACATGCGAGTAGAATCTATCAAAGGATCGGACAATGTTGGTGCGGACTTCCTCAGCAGAGTGTGTGAGTAAAGAACATTGACTGTGTGGATGAACTGTGAACATTGACAATATCCAGATAGACTTGAAGATGAAAACCATTGACTCTGTGTAGATAAGCTGAGCGCAATTACAGTATTCAGAAAGTCTTAAATTAGTTTCAATTGTGGACTCTGTTTGTGCATTACGTTTCAACGTTGTTGAAAGAAATTGGGTAAATTTCTTCTTGAGTGGGGGGGTTATGTTACGTTGAAACGCGAACGAAAGTATGTCGGAAGCGTGTACGATAGATCTAATCGTTTCGATTTGCAAAGTATTCAGTAATGGAGTTTATTTACCTTTGATTTGAGTTTGCATTGTTGTTAGGAGAGGCTTTGTATAACGTTGATAATTTTCGTTGGTCGATATTGTCGGAGAATACTCTGGATTTCATTGTTTACCATCGATCGAAGGTTCGGGACGATTGTCGAAGTAAGAGAAGGTTCGGGGTATGTGTGGAGAGATGTATGACGTAAGTCAGTGATGACAATCTTTAATTCTGATTGGTTAGTTGTAATGCGTCAACAAACTGTCGTCATCTCGAAGGATAGAAAAAAATTATATATTCGATGCTTTGTGTGTTATGAAGAGAGTTGCTGTGAAAGTTGTTGAGTTAAATTGAGAATTGTATGCAGTTGTTGATGTGTGCTGAATAAAAGTGGAAAACTTCATACGTCGACTTTGTGACTTGTATGCTGCTTGAGCGGGCTGCGTGGATAAACGAATCTGAGTTACACCCTATCTTTTATGCTGCTTGAGCGGGCTGCGTGGATAAACGAATCTGAGTTACACCCTATCAGGAATTCAAGCATCGGGGCTGAATCAGATACTGATAAAGAAAAACACCATCATCGAACTGAGTGTAACACAGCCTGTTAAATATTATTTACAGGAGGACCTTGCTGGGATGGCTGATGAGGCTAATGGTAATTTTCACACTCCAGAAGGTTACCTTTTTTTGGAAGAGTGATGACAAGGGACTGGGTCCATGGTGTAGGCCACTCTCCAATTTGCCAGATCTTATTACAGATAAGTGAGTGGTGAATGCGTCAATCATCGCTTCTCCTCCTGCTTGAAGCAGTTCCGAGGGTATGTTGTCCACTCCCGCTGACTTCCCTTTCTTCAACGAGTGCACTGCTGCCTCAACTTCTTCTCGTAGAATTGGGAGGACTTCTTTTTCTTCTGTGTTCTTGGGACATGCTAGAACTGATGGGTCTGAGTTTGGTGTGTGGTTGTAAAGGTCAAAGCAGTACTCTGTCCAAGACTTCTTGTTCTTCTTTAAGGCATACGCCAGACTTGCTTTGGATCGTGGAGACCTTGGGCTGTTTAACACTTGTGAGACGCTTCACAGACTGGTAGGCCTTCTTGTTGTTGTTCTTGTTCAGACTGTTTTCTATTTCCTGGCATTGATCTTTTATCCAGTTCTCCTTTGCTGTGCGCATGCCTTTTCGGATGTCATTGTTGATTTGTTGGTAGGCATCAGCTCCCTGTGAGGTGTTCTTTTTCATCTCTTCGTTTATCACGCAAATCCAAAAGTTCAGGTGTGATCCAAGGCTTCTTCTTTGGCCGATGCTTGCCAAGGGTCTCAGTGGCGGCATCTGTCACAGCTGAGGTGAAGGTGGTGGTCATGGTGTTGACATCTACTTCACCAGCTCCCAAAATGAGCAGAGGTGCAAATTTCCCTCCAATTGTGGCCTAAAGTATATCTGCCACCTCCGGGTCTTGCAGTTTGTCCAGGTCGAACTTCAGTCTAGAGCATTTTGCTGTGTTTACTCTCTTCAAATGGAGACGGAAAGACATCATTACGAGATCGTGGTCACTTCCGATGTCTGCTCTTGGAAAAGTGCGTGTCCTGCCAATGTTGATGCTTGATCTGAAGCGTTTCTTAACCATGATGGAGTCGATCTGGTTGTGATGCTCCCAGCCGGGACTGTGCCATGTTCATCGTCTGGACGTTTTGTGGAGACCAAGCGTGTTTCCCAGTATCAGATTGTTGTATCTGGCGAACTCCAAGAATCTCAGACCCCTGTCATTTGTCTGGTTGTTGCAATGGGATCCACATATGTCTCCCCAGTTATTGTGCGCATCTTGGCCAACCTTGGCATTCCAGTCGCCTTGCACTATGACTATGTCCTTCTTCGGCACTTGGGCAAAGGACAACCTGTAGATGTTCATAGAAATCCTCCACTTCGCTGTTGTCATAGTCTGATGTTGGGGCATAGGCCTGGATGATGGTGATATTGAAAGGGGCTGCTCTCAGACGGATGGCAATGAGTCAACTGGAGACTGGGCGGCAACCCATGACAGTGGCTAGAATGTTCTTATGGACCAAGAATCCAACGCTGTGTTCGTGCCTGTCATCTCTCCCGCTGAAATAAAGCTTGTGGCCTTTGTCGGTCGTTGTTTCACCTAGGCCTTTCCAGCGTAGTTCGCTGGTACATAAAATGTTCCATCAATAATGGTCAAGCTCGTGGGCCAGTTCTTTAATTTAATTTTCCTTCCGCAGTTAGGGTCCTGACATTCCAGGTTCCTATGACGATGTTGTGGTGCGGATCTTGCTAAGTTGTCCATCAGTAGCACATTTATCACCTCCGTCCTGGTGGCCAACGGAAAGCGCGGTCCTTGGTGATCCTGGCGACGATAGACCCGGTATGAAGTGAATGGTTCTATTCATCATGCAGTGTGTCTTGGGCAAGAAAGACCTGGCAGGGCCTAATCCTCTCCAGGCTGTTGGCCACAGCCGATATCCACGAATACAGTGTGGCTCGCCTTGGCCCCGAACACGGGGTCGTTGAACCTGTAGTAACAAAAGGTTCCTCCGTCCTGGCCGGTGACGTCTGTGTAGAAGACTTTCGCCCAGTGATTCCGAGCTGACATCACCCATGTTAGTTGCCTCTTAAGACAAGCCGGGAATTGTTGGGTCTATTCTATTCAGTGCCCGAACCCACAGGGCTAGTAAAAAGGTCATGATAGAAATAAATAAAAGTATTATGTTTTATTTCAAGTAATTTTATACCCTTTAGTTTTTCCCTAATTATGACAGACTATTTTTTAGCATGAGGAGCTGCCCCTGTGGGGGTGACTCTTCCATGTCAACTGATTCTACTTTCAGGAAGGTGAAACGATTCGAATGAATGTCTTTTTGGGAAGACAATGGTCCTGGCAAATTGTCAGTCCTTGAAGAGGACTTTGAGCTCGTCGACACACAGCGACTCAACCAATGCTTTTTAGTTTTGAGGTTAGATCAGCCAGACTAGCTATAAATAGCTTCGCTGATGCTTCATTTTCTTTCTTTTCTCTGGAAGGGAGGGTGCAGGCAAGCTATAAATAGCGCGCAGCAAGCAAAATGTGGAGGCACTAAACAGTGCTCCTCACATAGGCATTGAGGTGGTGTGGACAGCAGTACGGCCCCAGCCGTAAGAGGTAACTGAAATAACTTTGGTAAATTTTTATTTTATTTTATTTTATTTATAATTTTATTAAAATTTTATTTTGTTTATAATTTTAAATTTAATCATAATATGAAATGAAATAACTGTAAGAAGTCCTCCCAATTCTACGAGAAGAAAATGAGAATTTGACATCGATGGGGTGAGGAGGAGGGAGATTGTGAAGCAGACGTCCTCCCTTGTCCCGGAGGCGTAACAGGGTGTAGAGGTGTGGTAACGGCTTTTGACGCGGCCGCCGGCGCGTTCACCTGAAGAGTTGGCATTGTCTTAGTGAAAGTCGACCCGCTTGGGCTCGACCTCTGCTGATTACTAGAGGCAACACTAACTTTCTATTTATTTTCACTATCCAACAGACGTTTTTCTAGCGTTTGTGGCAATTCTTTCAGAGAATTCAGGAGCGACCCTAAAGCAGATTTGTCAGCAACAGAGATCATGGATAAAATAGAATTGAGCATGTTTGGCAAAGTGTTTGTGGAGGTCACTTCAGCAAAACTCGGTTTGTTCGTATCACATGGGTTGAGAATCTCATACCGTTTTCTCGCCTTTGGAAATGAGCATCTTTCTCGTGTTCTGATTGTTTTGGATCTCAGCCTCCCTGACCCAAGCAGGGCAAGATTTTGACGATGGTGGATGATCTGGATGATCTCCCTTGCAATTTTAGCACTTCGGAGCATTACTGCATTGTTTGCCATGGAAATCTCCCCCACACTTGTAACAGGTCGGTGTGTTTTTGCATACCCTGCTACCGTGACCATATCTTTGGCATTTAAAACAACGCAGTGGCGAAGGTACAAACAACAATCACGAAGGGAGATGGGAGTTGATCTATCAAGTTTATTAAATCAGCTTTGCATATGTTTTGGAAGGGGAAAAATATAAGGAGCAGACTGTTACAGTTTTTTGGAAAGAGACTCGAGCAGCAATCGCCTCCAGGTGTGTGGTCAATGTAACTGGTTTGTTGAGGCCACTTCAGCAAAACTCGGTTTGTTCGTATCACACGGGTTGAGAATCTCATACCGTTTCCTCGCCTCTGGAAATGAGCAACTTTCTCGTTTTCTGATTTTTTAAATAGCTCAGCCTCCCTGATCCAAGCATGGCAAGACTTTGACGATGCAGGATGATCTCCCTTGCAATTATAGCACTTCGGAGCATTACTGCATTGTTCGCCATGGAAATCTCCCCCACACTTGAAACAGGTCGGTGTGCTTTTGAATGCCGTGCTACCATGACATTTGGCATTTAAAACAACGTAGTAGCGAAGGTACAAACACGGAAACAGGAAGTGTTTTTAATAACAAATGATCACTCTTTTTGGTGCTTCAGGTGTGCAAAAGGTCAAAAACAGCATTTGTGGGTATTTTGTTTCCATCTGTCTTTTCGCATGACTCTATGTGCCTCAGTAACTCCTTGCTTAGCCAAGCCATCTTTTATTTCCGTCTCAGTCAGACCATCAAACTGAGATGACCACACAACTCCTTTGGAGGAGTTGAGTGTGCGGTGACAACTCACACTCACATCAAGCACTCGGCTACCTAGCTCCAGCTTGGAGCCATCTCTAGATCGCAGTTGTTCAGAAGTCCTTTCTGTGGGACAGTCCACCAAGAAACTTCCATCTCGTCGCCTTTTAATGTCTCTTATCTGTCTGGATACTCCCTCAAACAACTTTTCACGACAAAAGGGGAAATAGATTGGTTTTTGTTGGTCATCCTAACGATCAAGAAGCGTAGCATGTTTTGAAAAGGCCAGATTCCTTGGCTGTGAGTCTAGTTTTAGTGTCGATGTCAGAGTCCTGTCCAATATCCTTGTCCAGTCCGTCATAAGTTCTTTTTTGGTTTTTGGTGGATGCCATGTTTTTAGATTTTTGATTCATCTCCCCCTGCTCCCCACCCCCACGGAGTCCAACAAAGAGAGGCGTCCAAGCGGAAAATCCAGCAAGGAAACGCACCATGGCTAAATGGGGGATATACACCCAGACAATCCCGCACTCCCACTACTGTCTTGTTCAAGTTTGACCCATGAGCCGCAGCCTTATAGCAAAGCTAGGGCAATACACGACCAGCCGCTTGACTGACGGAGAAGTCCGGGCCAAAGAGGTGTGTTGATGTGAGGGACTACAGTCCCTTAGTGACCTCAACCTCCAGGATTCCATTCTCCCACGACACAGGTTGCCCTGCACAGCAAACGCAGGGGACCTAGAGAAGGCCACAGAGAAAAAGGAGGGTAGTAAAAGAAGGAATGATGGGGAAAAGGAAGACAGAGGAAAGGTCCGGTAAAGCAGAAGAAAGGAAGTCGTTGTTGTTGTTGTTGCACCAATTTTTATTCATCAGATTAACATAAGTTGTACTGATACTGAAAGGAAGTCAAAACTGCACAGTATGTTGGGAGAATTTAAGAGTGAAAAGAATATAAGTGAAAGGACCAATAAGACAGAAACAAGACAAAAGAGAAGAAAAAGGGAAGGGCAAGCTTTTTTATCCAGCCAGAGAGAGTCTGGGGTCCACCCCCGGCACTCGGAGCTGAGCCCGTGGGGGCTATGTGTGGGATGAAAATGCGCATTCGGTTTTAGAAAGCAAAAATTGGAAGCTGTTTTCTTCTACCCACCCCTGAATTTTATCTATGCAAAAGCTGAAGTTGACGCTCCACCTCTGCCAAGGTTTTACTCAGCCGATTAGGAGAAATCATCAACAAACAAGGATTTATATACGCCAGATTTGGCGTTTTGAACTATGTTGTTGATCTTAATGTTAAACAAAGGAGGAGAAAGAATACTACCCTGACTGGGGACACCCATCTCCTGCTCAAAAGAATCTAATAAAGTGGAACCAAGTCGGATCTGAAACTTTCTATCGGATAAACATTTTTCTATAAAGGTAAGTTCCTGCAGAAGCCCAGGAATTTTACATATTGTAGAATTCCGAATTTCCGTCGTGTCATACGCCTTTGTGTAGATCAAACAACACAGAAACAACATTTTCACAGCTAACCAACGCGTCTCTGACGAACGACTCGAATCGAACGAGATGATCTTAAGTGCTCTTATTTTTGCGGAAACCATACTGAGAGATATCAAGAGCATTGATGGATTCTAACTGCCGTATCCAAACGCTCATACATAATTGTTTCCACAGTTTTGCACAAACAGCTTGTAAAAGCAATGGGCCTGTTTGTTTGGATCAGAGTGATACTTATCAGGTTTAGGGATTTGAACAATAACTGCTTCCCGCCAAGAAAGGCAATAGGAGACCACATATGATTAAACACAGACAAGAGAATCTTTAGGCAGGTGCGAAATTAACTGATAACGAATATCATCAGGGCAGGAAGCAGAATTATTGGATTTCAGGATGGAATCTGTCAATTCTTCCATAGCAAAGGGAAGGTTATATGGTCCACAATTATCGGATTCAAAAAAGCATGGATCTTGTTCTTTCTTTTCTTTGATGTTTGGGAATGTTTGGAATGTACATATCAGTACAACTTATGTTATTCTGATGAATAAAAATTGATACAACAACGACAAATGTTCGGGGAATAATTAGCAGACGACATATTGTGATGGATGGTAGAGGCCAACAAATCAGCTACCTGCTTTTTGTCAGTGATAATCTGTCCATGACTTTTCATTCCTTGGATCACTGCATTGGAGGTTTTTTTTTAAGTTTAATTCTTTTATTATTTTCCAGACTGTTTTGGAAAAGGTTTTGGAAGAGGTTTTAGTATGAAGTTTGGAACAGAAGGTTTTCCAGGATTGACGCCGTTTTTGTTTAAAGCGATACCTAGTTTTGGCACCATCAGTCTCATCAGCCATCCCAGCAAAGTCCTCTGGAGAAAATAATACACAACAGGTTGAAAACCCAAGCTGAACAAATAATAGCTGAAGAACAAACAGGATTCAGGGCAGGGCGAAGTACCACTGAACAGATTTTCAACCTCAGAATATTCTTTGAGAAATACCTACAGCACCAACAACATCTCTATCATGTGTTCGTAGACTTCAAGAAAGCGTTTGATCGAGTCTGGCATGCAGCTCTGTGGGCAACCATGAGCGTTTACAACATCAGCCCTAAATTTATTGAAGTCATCAAAAGCCTGTATGACAAGGCTACCAGTTCAGTCCTCCACAACAGCGCCATCGGGAATTGGTTCAGAACAATAATCGTTGTGCGTCAAGGATGCCTACTCTCTCCACCCCTTAAAAACATCTTCCTAGAGCGCATCATGTCAGATGCCCTTGCAGATCACGAAGGCACAATCAGCAAAGGGGGTAGAGCCATCTCCAACCTCTGTTTTTCGGATGACATTGATGAGAGGAACAAGAACTTGAACAGCTGTTACAGAGGTTTGACATCACCTCCAGAGCATATGGAATGGAAATAAGGGCAGAGAAGACCAAAATGATCACCAACAACACCAATGGCATCGACATAAACATAAAAGTCCAAGGCCAATCCCCTCAACACAGTGTATAGCTTCAAATATTTAGGAGTATCAGACAATGGATCCCGACAGAAAGTCCTCTCCAATTTGGAAAGACAGGACCATCAGTCTACATTCCAAGGTAAGGTTGCTGCGCTCCCTTGTCATCTCCATCTTCCTGTACGCTTGCAAAACATGGACTTCCACAGCAGATCTACAACGAATACAAAACATGGAGATGAGGTGCTACCTAACACTTTTGAGCATTTCCTATACCCAGCACATCACCAACGACGAAGTCCGACAGACCATCACACAAGCCATTGGACAACACGATAACATGCTTTGAAGTGTTGAAGAAACGGAAAATCCGATGGTACGGCGGCGTCACCAGAGCATCAAGCCTTGCAAAGACCATCCTGCAAGGCACAGTGCAAGGAGGCAGAAGAAGGGAGACAGAAAAAGAGGTGGGAGGACAACATTCGAGAATGGACTGACGACACAGAACGAAGCCATGAGGGTTGCTGAGGACAGAGAAAGATGAAGTACGCTGGTTAAACGATCATCTGTGGCGCCCCTATGACCTTCGAGTTACGGGATAGGATAGGATAGGATAAGGATAGATAGTTTTGGCTCGCAGCTTCTGGTGATTAAGTTTATTTTCAGCAGTAGGATTTTGAAAGAAACTTCATTGGGCTTGTTTCCTTTGGTGATGTAAAGTCTTGCATTCTACATCAAACCAAGGGGTCTTCGGTGCATTGCTTTTAGTAGATGTTTTGTGTATGTTTTCGGAAGCACATTCTATTAAGATATTAGAAAACTCAAAAGCTGGATCTTCGGAATTTAGAATGTCATTGGTAATTCGACAAGTTGAGGAGTTTCCAAATTTGACCCAATCTGCTTTTTTGAAATACCAGCGCCGCTGGGACTCTTCAGATTGATCTTCTAGAAACTTTAGAAAAATTGGAAAATGGTCATTCCCGCAGAGATCTAAATGGGGTTTCCAATCCAGGTCCAAAAAAAGAGAAGCGTCACAGATGGCCAGGTCTAAAAGAGAAAATGTTCCTAAATGGCTACTATACGTAGGAGACTCTGAATTTAAAATACAGAGGTTGAGGTCATCGACAACATTCTCCAAAATATTGTTTTGGGGATTCTGATGGTCACTTCCCCATCTGGGGGATGACAGTTCAGATCCCCAACAATCACAAAAGGGAGATGGGAGCTGGTCTATTAAGTTTAATAAATCAGCTTTGCGTATGGTTTTTGAAGGGAAATATATGGAGCACTGTTAAAGTGTTTTTTTTAAAGCTATTCGAGCAGCAATCGCCTTTAGGGATGGGGTCAATGTAACTGGGCTAAATAAAATGTCTGACCGAGCACATAAAGCATTCCCACGAGAAACATTGGATTGCAAGCAAGAGTATCCAGACAACTGAAGTATTTTATCAGGACTAAGGAGTCTCCTGTAGACAAATTACACGGTCGGTTTTTAGTAAGCAGAAGTAACTGTTCGTAGTTGGCTTTAAAGCCTCTAGTGTTCCATTGTATTAAAAAGGTCATGATAGGAATAATATAAAGTAATATGTTTTATTTGAAGCAGTTTGTACTCTTAAGTTTCTCCTTAGTTATAACACTTTTTTTTTTTTTTTAGCTGGAGATGAAGGTTCTGACCGGTACCCTTGTTGAGGTGACTCCTTCATGTCAACTGATTTTACTTCCAGGGAGGTGAAACAATTCGAAATAATGTTTTTTTTATTAGAAGGCAACGCTCCTGGTTTATTTTCAGTCCTTGAAGAGGACTGAGTTCGTTAACCGTTGTGTGGTCCCAGTCGAAGGTGTTCGACTTCGATGGGTCGAGGAGAAGGGGGGTTTTGGACCAGATGTCCTCCCTCATCCCGAGGTGCAACAGGGTGTAGAGGTGTGGTAACGGCTCTTGACGCGGCCCCCGGCGCGTTCATCTTAGAAGATGGCATTGTCTTAGTGGTAGTTGGCCCGTTTGAGCTCTACCTCTGCTGATTACAAATGGCATTACTATCTTTTTCTTTGTTTTTACAATCAAACAGACATTTTTTGAATTTTTGTCAATTCTTTCAGAGAATTCAGAATTGATCCTAGAGCAGAATTGTCAGAAAGAGATCACTGATGAGACAGATTTGAGCATGTTTGGCAAAGTGTTTGTTGACGCCACCAGCAAAACTCGGTTTGTTTGTATCACATGGGTTGAGAGTTTGATAGCGTTTTCTTATTTCTGGAAATGAGCATCTTTCTCGTGTTCTTATTTTCTTAATCGCAGCCCCTATGATCCATGCAGAGCAAAATTGTAACACGCAAGATGATCTCCCTTGCAATTTGAGCACTTCGGAGTCATGGAAATTTCCCCCACACTTAAAACTGGTTGGTGTATTTTTACTTGCCGTGCTACTGTGATCATACATTTGGCATTTAAAACATCGCAGTGGCGAATACACAAACACAGAAACAGGGATGCTTTCGTAGCAAAAGGTCACTCTTTTAGGCATATCAGGTGTGCAAAACGTCAAAAACAGAGTATTTGTGGGAACTTTGTTTCCGTCTGTCTTTTCTTATGACTCTATGTGCCTCGGTCAGTACATCTAACTGAGATGACCGTACAACTCCTTTGGAAGAGTTGAGTGTGGGGTGACAAATCACATTTACATCGAACACCCAGCTACCTAGCTCCAGCTTGGATCCATCTCTAGCTCGTATTTGTGATGTCTTTTCCATGGGACAGTCCACTAGGAAACTGCAATCTGTCAGTCTTTTGATATCTTTGATCTGTCTAGCGCTCCCTCATACCACTTTTCCACGACAAATGGAGACATTTTTTTGGTTTAGGTTGGTCATCCTAACAATCAAGAAGCGTATGTTTGTGAAAGTCTATAGTCAAGATTTATACTGATCTGAAGCGTGGTCATGTTTTGAAGAGGCCAGATTCCTTGACTGTACCTCTAGATTTTATATATAATAATAATAATCCTATCCTATCCTATCCCGTAACTCGGAGGTCGTAGGGGCACCACAGATGATGGACCTAAAGCAACAATAAATCAATCAATCAAACCACAGATGATCGCTTAACCAGCGTACTCCATCTTTCTCTGTCATCAGCAATCCTGATGGTTTCGCTCAGTGTCAAACCATTCCATTCTCGAATGTTGTCATCCCACCTCTTTTTCGGTCTCCCTCTTCTTATACCTCCTTGCACTGTACCTTGCAGGATGGTCTTTGCAAGACCTGATGATCTGGAGACGTGGCCATATCATCGGAGTTTGCGTTTTTTCACAACTGTGAGCAGGTCATC
This sequence comes from Oncomelania hupensis, assembly GCA_036898135.1. NCBI lineage: Eukaryota > Metazoa > Mollusca > Gastropoda > Littorinimorpha > Pomatiopsidae > Oncomelania > Oncomelania hupensis. Next base: position 67,246,552 of record CM072512.1, on the reverse strand, counting down.
GTGTTGTCCAATGGCTTGTGTGATGGTCTGTCGGACTTTGTCGTTGGTGATGTGCTGGGTATAGGAAATGCCCAGAAGTCTTCTATAGCACCTCATCTCCATTCTTTGTATTCTTCGTTGTAGATCTGCTGTGAGTGTCCATGTTTCGCAAGCGTATAGGAAGATGAGATGACATGATGATATTGTTCCTTGGGAAAAAGCGCTATATAAAATATCCTTATTATTTCTTATTAATATTATTATATCTTCCAAATTCCTCAGACTGACAAGAAGTGTGTTCCATAGAGATGGAGCAGCGAAACTGAAACCGCGCTCGCCAACAGTTTTCAGGTTTTGACGCGGAACTTTCAACAGCTTTTCTGCGGAAGATCGGAGAATGTGGGCTGTCCGGTAGGCTATAAGTGATTTGGAAAGATACGCTGGGAGAGTTTTTTTCCAAAGAAATGGAAGGCAAATACTCAGATCTTATACTGGAGGCGGAATTTTACAGGCAGCCAGTGAAGTTTCTGAAGCAACGGCGTGATATGGTCTCTCTTTCTCTTTTTCAAAACGAGCCGTTCTGCGCTGTTTTTTACGTATTGGAGACGATTTATCTGTTCTGCTGGTAGACCCAGCAATACCGAATTACAAAATTCCAGGCGTGATGTGATAAAAGCGTTAACCAATTTCGCGCACGCAGTCTCGGATAAATAAAGGCCAAATGGAAGCAATACGTCTCAATTTAGGGAAAGCACCACGGCAAATGCTTCCAATCTGATTTTGCATCGTCAAAGTTTGGTCAATTTTGACTCCAAAATATTTCAGAGAGCCCTGGAGCTGAATGGTGCTACCATCAATGTCCAGGGAGTCACCCTCTACCAGTCTGAGGCGCGAGAAAGTACCGACTGCCATTGTTTCTGTTTTGTTCGTGTTGAGCATGAGCTTATTACTGTTCATCCAAGCTAAAATATCATAGACCTCTTCAAGGACTGAAAATAAACCAGGAACGTTGTCTTCTAAAAAATATATCGATGTCAGAATCATGTCCATTAGTTTGGACCAGTCCGTCATAAGTTCTTTTCTGTTTTTTTTTTGTTTGTTTTTGTTTGTGTGGTCATTGAAGTGTACGCTCAACGATGGCAGAAATAAACGGTCTCCCTAGGAGAGCTGCCGTGCTAGGGAAGGGACAATGGATGGTCAGTGACGTCCATAGACGTGGGGCCGCCCCTCATGCCAGATTGTGAAATTTTTAAACAGGCCACAACCATCCAACCTCTGGCCATGCGGAACCAACGCAGGCTTGCCTGTATGGGGGAGAATTTTGGGGAGAAAGAAGGTATAGAAAGAACCAGTAAGACAGAAGAAATAAAAGGTAAAAGCAAAGTGGGAGGAGATTTAGGGTAAAATAGAATACAGGTGAAAGGACCGAAAAGGCAGAAGCAAGACAAAAGAAAGAAAAAAAGGGTTGGGCAAGCTTAGTCACCCAGCCAAAGAGAGGCTGGGGTCCACCCCCAGCAGGCGGAGCCAAGCCCTTGGGGACGCTCAATGAGAAGGGGACTGCGCCGTCTACACATAGAGAAAGAGAGATTGCTCGCTGTGCACTGTCTAAACATAAATGGCCAGCTGTCGTCAGCCATAAATTGTTGTACAATAAAGAGGATGCTTAGCAGTTATAGTAATTACGTCGCCTGATCATGCTTGTCACTTGTCAAATATGGTGTCATTTTTAAGAGATCTTTTATTCGCGATTCCTCATCCTTAGCAGCTTCATATTCTTCTTCCATTTTTGATCTTTTCATTTAATAACATCTTTTCATATTTTCTCTTTTTTGTTTTTGAAAGATTTGAAATGCCTTTTCTTTTCTATAAATCACTTTGGCTTGCTGCAGTCTTGTGGTTTTCTTAGATACATTGTTACAACTTCAAGTAAAAAGGCCTCAACAGCACATTTTCTTAAAATATTAAGTCAATCCATTGTCAGTTGCAGTGTATTCATTTGACTTCTTCAACCTGTTTGAGAGTTTTGTCATGTGTTGACTAAGGTAGGCGCTATAAATAACACAACCACGCTGGCAAAAGTAAAGTGCTTGTTGACAACGTTGGCAAAAGCAACATGGCTGTACTCCTTTTATAGTGCTTACCTCAGCCAACACATGACAGAGTGATGTTATGAGCTTGTTGTGCCGACTCAAAGGTTTTGTAGACACTTTGACCCATTAAAAAATATAACGGGTCATTTTGCCCCGACTTTGTTAGTGTGCCTCGATGTGGAGAGCTTGAATAATAACCTAATTCCTGTGGGATAGGGTTGGGGGTGGATGATGGTAGTGGTGATGATGGGTTGTGGTGGGGGTGGAAGGGTTAAAGTGGTGGTGGGTAGCTTAATAATTGTAGATTATAGTCACAACACATCGAAGCATACTGGTCACCTTATTCTGACACCAGAGAACCAGTTGATGGCAAGGGGAAAATAATATGATCATTCCTGGATTCGAACCAGGGACCTTCACTACTAAACCGCTCTGCCAATTGTCCTACCCGACCCAACTGAGTGGGTAACTTGAACAGTGGTGAATCAAGTAGCAGGCTAAGCTGGCGATACAATACAACTGACTAGACTCTTTGACATGCTATGTGTTAAAAATTGCCAATGAATTTACCTAGGCGATAATAGAACACAAGTATTAAAATGCTTTTCTTTAAGGAAAGATTGTGGGGTAAGTGGGTGGGGAATGAGTAATTGGTGAAAATAGATATACTATCCTATCCTATCCTATCCTGTCCCGTAACCCGAAGGTTGTAGGGGCACCATAGATGATCGTTTAACCAGCATACTCCATCTTTCTCTGTCCTCAGCAGCCCTGATGGCTTCGCTCAGTGTCAAACCAGTCCATTCTCGAATGTTGTCCTCCCACCTCTTTTTTGGTCTCCCTCTTCTTCTACCTCCTTGCACTGTGCCTTGCAGAATAGTCTTTGCAAGGCCTGATTATCTGGTGACGTGGCCATACCATCGGAGTTTCCGTTTCTTCACCACTGTTAGCAGGTCATCGTGTTGTCCAGTGGCTTGTGTGATGGTCTGTCGGACTTCGTCGTTGGTGATGTGTTGGGTATAGGAAATGCCCAGAAGTTTTCTGTAGCACCTCATCTCCATGCTTTGTATTCTTCGTTGGAGATCTGCTGTGAGGGTCCATGCTTCGCAAGCATATAGGAAGATGGAGATGACAAGGGAGCGCAGCAGTCTTACCTTGGAATGTAGACTGATGGTCCTGTCTTTCCAAATGGGCTTCAACCTTGTCAGGGCAGCAGTTGTTTGTGCGATCCTGGAGAGGACTTCCTATCGGGACCCATTGTCTGATACAATGGCTCCTAAATATTTGAAGCTATGCACTGTGTTGAGGGATTGGCCTTGGACTTTGATGTCCGTATTGATGCCATTGGTGTTGTTGGTCATCATTTTGGTCTTCTCTGCACTTATTTCCATTCCATAGGTTCTGGAGGTGGTGTCAAGCCTCTGTACCAGCTGTTCAAGTTCTTGTTCCTCTCCAGCCAATCCATCGATGTCATCTGCAAAACGAAGATTGGAGATTGCTCTACCCCCTATGCTGACTGTGCCTTCATGGTCTGCAAGAGCATCTGACATGATGCGCTCTAGGAAGATGCTGAAGACCGTTGGAGAGAGTAGGCATCCTTGACGCACACCGATTGTTGTTCTGAACCAGTTCCCGATGGCACTGTTGTGGAGGACTGCACTGGTAGCCTTGTCATACAGGCTTTTGATGACTTCAATAATTTTAGGACTGATGTTGTACACTTTCATTGTTGCCCATAGAGCTGCATGCCAGACTCGGTCAAACGCCTTCTTGAAGTCTATGAACACATGATATAGATGTTGTTGGTGCTGTATGTATTTCTCACAGATTATTCTTAGGTTTAAAATCTGCTCAGTGGTACTTCACCCTGCCCTGAATCCTGCTTGTTGTTCAGCTATGATTTGTTCAGCTTGGGGTTTCAACCTGTTGAGTATTATTTTCAGGAGGAACTTGCTGTGATGGCTGATGAGGCTGATGGTGCGGTAATTTTCACACTCCTGAAGGTTACCTTTTTTGGGAAGAGTGATGACAAGCGACTGGGTCCATGGTATAGGCCACTCCCAACTCTGCCAGATCTTGTTAATATAATGGTGAGGGCATCAATCATCGCTTTTCCTCCTGCTTGTAGCATTTTCGCGGGTATGTTGTCCACTCCCGCTGACTTCCCTTTCTTTAGCGCTTGCACTGCTGCCTCAACTTCTTCCCGGAGAATTGGGAGGATTTCTTCTTCTTCTCTGTTCTCGGGACATGCTAGAACTGATGAGTCTCCAGTTGGTGTATGGTTGTAAAGGTCAGAGCAGTACTCTGTCCATCTGTCCAAGACTTCTTGTTCTTCTGTAAGGCATATGCCAGACTTGCTTTGGAACGTGGAGACTGTGGGCTGTTTGACACTTGTCAGCCGCTTCATAGTCTGGTAGGCCTTCTTGCTGTTGTTCTTGTTCAGACTGTTCTCTATTTCCTGGCATTGATCTTCTATCCAGTTCTCCTTTGCTGTGCGCATGCCTTTTCGGATGTCATTGTTGATTTTTCGGTAGACATCAGCTCCCTGTGAGCTGTTCGTTTTCTTTTTCATCTCTCTTCGTTTATCACACAGATCCAAAAGTTCAGGTGTGATCCACGGCTTCTTCTTTGGTCGGTGCTTGCCAAGGATCTCAGTGGCGGTATCTGTCACAGCTGAGTTGAAGGTGGTGGTCATGATGTTGACATCTACTTCAGCAGCCCCCAAAATGAGCAGTGGAGCAAATTTCCCTCCAATTGTGGCCTGAAAGAGTTCTGCCACCTCCGGGTCTTGCAGTTTGTCCAGGTCGAACTTCAGTCTAGTGCACTTTGCTGTATTTACTCTCTTCAAGTGGAGCCGGAAAGACATTATCACGAGATCGTGGTCACTTCCGATGTCTGCTCCTGGAAAAGTGCGTGTCCTGCCAAAGTTGATGCTTGATCTGAAGCGTTTCTTGACCATGATGTAGTCTATTTGGTTGTGATGCTCCCCGCCAGGACTGTGCCATGTCCATCGTCTGGAGTTTTTGTGGAGACCAAGCGTGTTTGCCAGTACCAGATTGTTGTATCTGCCAAACTCCAAGAGTCTCAGACCCCTGTCATTTGTCTCGTTATTGCAGTGGGGTCCACATGTGTCTCCCCAGTTGTGGTGCGCATCTTGGCCAATCTTGGCATTCCAGTCGCCTTGCACTATGACTATGTCCTTCTTCGGCACTTGGTCAAGGACCGCCTGTAGATTTTCATAACAATCCTCCACTTCGCTGTCGTCATAGTCTGATGTTGGGGCATAGGCCTGGATGATGGTGATGTTGAAAGGGGCTGCTCTCAGGCGGATGGTAATGAGTCTACTGGAGACTGGGCGGCAACCCATGACAGTGGCTAGAATGTTCTTGTGGACCAAGAATCCAACGCCGTGTTCGTGCCTGTCATCTCTACCACTGAAATAGATCTTGTGGCCTTTGTCGGTCGTTGTTTCACGTAGGCCTTTCCAGCGCAGTTCGCTGATGCCTAGAACGTTCCATCGATAGTGGTCCAACTCGTGGGCCAGTTCTTCTAATTTTCCTTCCGCGGTTAGGGTCCTGACATTCCAGGTTCCTGTGACGATGTTGTTTCTCGCGCGGATCTTGCTAAATTGTCCATCAGTAGCATACTTAACACCTCCGTCCTGGTGGCCAACGGAAGGCGCGGTCCTTGTGCCGGGCGACGACCGATCCGGTATGGAATTAGTGGATTGTGTCATCATGTAGTGTGTCTTGGGCAAAAAAGACCTGGAGGTGCCCAATCCTCTCCAGGCTATTGGCCACAGCCGAAATCCCTGAATACAGTGTGGATCGCCTTGGCCCTGAGCACATGGTCGTTGAACCTGTAGTAACGTGAGGTTCCTCCGCCCTGTCCGGTGACTTCTTGGTAGAAGACTTTCGCCCAGTGATGCCGTGATAACATCACCCCTGTTAGTCGCCTCTTACGACACGCCGGGAAACGTTGGGTCTATTCTATTTAATGCCCGAACCCACAGAGCACAATAGATATACTGTGTGAATGAAAGGCGTAATTCAAAACAGGATTTAAGACGGTTTAAAATAGCATATGTTTTAAAAGAACTAGGACAAGGGTGTAAATACTCAAAAAGCACCTATTTTGAGATCGAGAGGAAAGTGGGTGGGTAAAGATGGTGGTCGTAGAAGTCCCACTTTTCTTATCTCTGAAACTAATGTAAACCATATCCTATTGGCTATGCCTGAATGAACGTGTCTTTTTTTTAAATCCCGATATTTGAATTTACACTAAAAACTAAAAACACACCCTGCAAACACCAAAAACAAAAAGAACCCCAAAAGCAACAAATTACCTCGCCAAAGGACCATCAAGTTTTTCTCGTTCACGGAGTGTCCTCAACACTCGACGGTCAGTCAGCTTCAGTGTAGCAAATGATCGTATTATCTGTTATAAATAAATAAATAAATAACAATAATAACAGAAAAATAATGTATACAAGATGGCATGTTGCCATTCAAATGTATTTCCAGAACCAAAATGAAATCATGGCATGATGGAATGTTTGACCTCTCTGCAAGCAAAGTTTATCAACATCGGTTCAGGCCAATTGTGAGATAAAACGCAAAACATTTTGGAAATATAATTGATCTCAGCGACCTTGACCTTTCATAAAAAAGCAAGGTCAATGACAGAGTGGTGTTTAATGTATTAACATAGTTTATTACAAATAATCAAAATCGGTTTAGCAATTCTTGAGATAAGGCAAAAAACCGTTTTGAACACACACACTCACATTTGGAATGACAGACTGACCGACTGACTGACTGAATGACTTAAAGAACCTGTATACCAAAAATTCAACAAAATCAGCTCCGTGAAGTTTAGGGTCAAGGTCACTTCAAAGTACTTATACTAACCGACTTTGGACAGTTCCAGCGACCTTGACTTTGGAATGAGATTGATCAAATTTGTACAGTACTCTTCATGGAAACTTTTGCTTAACTTTCACTCAAAACTCCTGTACTTGCAGGGGACCAGAAATGATTTTTAAAAATCCATCCCTTAAACAAACGAACAAACAACATCGTTTCAACAAACAGGAAGCAACAGTACATTCCATGACTAATCGAAAATATCATGACTAAGGCACACAAGGTCATTCTCAACCGGAATCAATTGTCAAAACAAACAGCAAAATATTTACATAAAGCTGACATTCTGGGCATTGGTAAACTTGAATATATATATATATATATACATATATCCTTATAAACTATGGTTTCTGGGCACCTTAAAAGTCACCAACCGGTCATTTGGGTACCCGACTTTGGATCTGGGGACCCAGCTGGGTCCCCGGATCCAAGGCGGCTCCCAGAAAACGATCTTAGGGTAAGCGCAGTGCCTCGACGATTAGGGTAAGGCAGTGCCTCGACGATTAGGGTAAGGCAGTGCGCTCGAAACGGGTTAGGGTTAGGATTAGCGGTCCGTCTACAAGTGATAATTTACATATAATTATAGTGGGGGTACCCAAAAGCAAGGGGGTATATCTATATTGTGTGTATATATATATATATATATATATATATATATATATATATATATATATATATATATATATATATATATATATATATATATATATATATATATAAAGACCATTAACATTGCCTTTTTCCTGAAGCTAAGCAAACGTTTCCACGAAGAGTGCATTGAAGAACCAATGCAGTAGAGCTACCCAGTATCAGTTTGATTGAGATTTATTGAAGATGTTTGAACGAAATATAGATCTACTTTGAGTGAAAATTGTAATGTTATCCGAGACAAATACAATTAATGACTGTATAATGTGTATTGGACCTGCCTGTCTGATAGCAAAGAGTAATATCTCTAAGAAAAAGATGCAGATGGTTCCTAATTTATTGTCATCTGCTGTGTGGGTGACACAGGGAGCGTGGCAGAAACAACACACCTGTGTGGGTTCGGGCACTGACTACAATAGACCCAACGTTTCCAGGCGTGTCGTAAGAGGCGACCAACAGGGGTAATGTCAGCACGGCATCACTGGGCGAAAGTCTTCTACACAGAAGTCACCGGCCAGGACGGGGGAACCTCACATTGCTACAGGTTCAACGAGCATGTGCTCGGGGCCAAGGCGAGCAACACTGTATTCGTGGATATCGGCTGTGGCCCTGCCAAGTCTTTCTTGCCCAAGATGATCATAAGAACCACACACTCCATACCGGATCGGACCGCGACTTCCGTTGGCCACCAGGACGGAGGTGATAAGTGTGCTACTGATGGACAACTTAGCAAGATCCGCACGAGAGACAACATCGTAATAGGTACCTGGAATGTCAGGACCCTAACTGCGGAGGGAAAATTAGAAGAATTGGCACACGAGCTAGACCACTATCAATGGAACATTTTAAGTATCAGCAAACTGCGCTGGAAAGGCCTACGTGAAACAACGACCGACAAAGGCCACAAGCTTTATTTCAGCGGGAGAGATGACAGGCACGAACACGACGTTGAATTCTTGATCCACAAGAACATTCTAGCCACTGTCATGGGTTGCCGCTCAGCCTCCAGTAGACTCATTACCATCCGTCTGAAAGCAGCCCCTTTCAACCTCACCATCATCCAAGCCTATGCTCCAACATCAGACTATGACGACAGCGAAGTGGAGGATTTCTATGAAAATCTACAGGCTGTCCTTGACCATATGGCGAAGAAGGACATAGTGCAAGGCGACTGAAATGCCAAGGTTGGCCAAAATGCGCACAACAAGTGGGGAGAAATATGTAGATCCCATTGCAACAACGAGACAGGGGTCTGAGACTCTTGGAGATGGCCAGATACAACAATCTGATACTGGCAAACACTCTTGGTCTCCATAAAAAATCCAGACGATGGACATGGTACAATCCCTGCGGGGAGCATCACAACCACATCGACTACATCATGGTCAAGAAATGCTTCAGATCAAGCATCAAAATTGCCCGGACTCGCACGTTTCCAGGAGCAGACATCGGAAGGGACCATTTAGGGAGCTGGTGAAGTAGATGTCAACACCATGACCACCACCTTCAACTCAGCTGTGAAGATGCCGCCACTGAGATCCTTGGCAAGCACCGCCCAAAGAAGAATCCATGGATCACACCTGAACTTTTGGACCTATGCAATAAATGAAGAGAGATGAAAAAGAAAACTAAACCTCACAGGGAGCTGATGCCTATGAAAAAATTAACAATGAAATATGAAAAGAAATGCGCATAGCAAGGAAGAACTGGATAGAAGATCAATGCCAGGAAATAGAGAACAGTCTGAACAAAAAAAAAAAAAAACGGCAAGACTGAAACGGCTGACAAGTGTTAAACAGCCCAAGGTCTCCACGATCCAAAGCAAGTCTGGAATATGCCTTACCGAGGAACAAGAAGTCTTGGATAGACGGACAGAGTACTGCTCTGACTTTACAACCACACACCAAACAGAGACCCATCAAGTCTAGCATGTCTCCAGAACAGAGAGGAAGAACAAATCCTCCCAATTCTTCGAGAAGAAGTTGAGGCAGCAGTACAATCGCTGAAGAAGGATAAGTCAGGGCGAGTGGACACCATACCCGCAGAATTGCTTCAAGCAGGAGGAGAACATTCAGGAGTGTGAAAATTACCTCACCATCAGCCATCCCAGCAAGGTCGTCCTGAAAAGAATGCTCAACAGATTGAAGCGCCAAGCTGAACAAATCATAGCTGAAGAACAAGCAGGATTCAGGGCAGCGGCGAAGTACCACTGAACAGATTTTTAACCTCAGAATAATCTGCGAGAAATACCTACAGCACCAACAACATCATCTATATAATTGTAGACTTTAACTTAGAAAGCGCTTGACCGAGTCTGGCATGCAGCTCTGTGGGCAACAATGAGAGTGTACAACATCAGCTCTAAAATTATTGAAGTCATCAAATGCCTGTATGATACGGCTACCAGTGCAGTCCTCCACAACGGCGCCAACGGGAACTGGTTCAGAACAACAATCGGTGTGCGTCAGGATGCCTACTCTCTCCAACACTTTTTAACATCTTCCTAGAGCGCATCATGTTAGATACCCTTGCAGATCACGAAGGCACAGTTAGCATAGAGTGTAGAGCGATCTCCAACTTTCGTTTCGCGGATGACATTAATGGATTGATTGGCTGGAGACATGACATGATTATTGTTTTAGGTCCAGCGGACTCTTCCGAGCCAAATCAGGACCAGAGAGACATTATCTTAAAATGTTATAAAGTGGTTCAAATATTAAAAAATGATTGGCTGGAGAGGAAAAAGAACTTGAACAGCTGGTACAGAGGCTTGACACCACCTCCAGAGCCATTTAATCACAGATAATTTTCAAGCTGTCATAAATAGGTTCCGAGTAATTTTGCTACTTGAACAGCTGGTACACAGGCTTGACACCACCTCCAAAGGCTATAGAATGGAAATGTGCAGAAGACCAAAATGACGACCTATCGCATCAACACGGTCATCAAAGTCCAAGGCCAATCCCTAAACACAGTGCATAGCTTCAAATATTTAGAAGCCATTATATCAGACAATGCGTCCCGACAGGATGTCCTCTCCAGGCTACATTCCAAGGTAAGGCTGCTGCGCTCTCTTGTCATCTCCATCTTCCTTTACACTTGCGAAACATGGACCCTAATAGCAGATCTACAACGAAGAATACAAATGGAGATGAGGTGCTACAGAAGACTTCTGGGGATTTCCTAGACCCAGCACGTCACCAACGACAGTCCGACAGCCCATCACACAAGCCATTGGACAACACGATGACATGCTCACATTGGTGAAAAAACGGAACCTCCGATGGTATGGCTGCGTTACCAGATCATCAGGCCTTGCAAAGACCATCCTGCAAGGCAAAATGCAAGGAGGCAGAAGAAGAGGGAGACAGAAAAAGAGGTGGGAGGACAACATTTGAAAATGGACTGGCTTGACATTGAGCGAAGCCACGAGGATTGCTGAGGACAGAGAAAGATGGCGTACGCTATTTAAAAGATACTCTGTGGTGCCCCAACGACCTTCGAGTTATAGGATAGGATAGGTAACATTGTTATCTGCCTTAAAGGATCGTAAATTCAATATTAATAACCTAAAAGAAAAAAAAGTGAAATTTTGTGAAAATTTTTAATTGTTTTATCCTGTGTTTGATGACCCTGTGACCTTGACCTTGAAGTGAAATTAAATCATTCACTGATCATTTATGAGGTCTCATGTGTTTACACCACCTTACTAAAATTGGTTGTGATAGTTGAAATAGGATTGTGATAGTTGAAATAGGTTTTGAGATAATTATTAATCTACTTGGAAGTTTTGCACAGACAGCAGACAGACGGAGGGACAACATTTTTGTTTTGACAAAACAAAAATGTTGTCCCTCTGTCTGTCCGCTGTCTGTGCATCTGCCAAGAATATTTCAGTGTATATATAATAAAGGCACAGGCGTGAAACTTGTAAGGTTTTGACTCACATGCATAGCACGGTGAGTCTATTTATTCACCCCTCCCCACCCCCACCCACCCCCGAAAAAATAAATTAAAAACACTTTTTCCTTTCCTGATTTTTGCAAGCATGGTGCTGTGCGAGATGAGTCTTACATAGCCAAAAATGATATTTAGACAAAATGTCTAAATGTCATTTGTCTAAATGTCATTTTTGGCTATGTAAGACTCATCTCGCACAGCACCATGCTTGCAAAAATCAGGAAAGGAAAAATGTCTAAATGTCAGTTTTGGCTATGTAAGACTCATCTCGCACAGCACCATGCTTGAAAAAATCAGGAAAGGAAAAAGTGTTTTTAATTTATTTTTATTATATATACATTGAAATATTCTTGGCAGATGCAACCAATTAGACAAAAAGTAACTTTTTACCACGTTGACAGTGGTCCTGTAGTGATCGGAAATTGACAACGTATTTCCTACGTCGCTAGCAACAAAGAATGTACATTCTTTGCTAGCAATAAAATTGGCTGCTCTTATAGAGGGAGACTGTCGGGTGTTGCACATTTTGACATTTTATTGGCTTTATTGTTATGGTCGAAGTATCTAAAGTAAATATCAGCAAGAAGGCAGCTCTGTCCTGTGCGTTAACCACCGATTTATGCACTGAATCAAAGGTGGTGAAGTGGGTGCTTGGGGGTCTTATGTTGACATGAACTTCAAGCAATGGCTTGCGCTGTTAAGTGTGCATTTTTGCTTTCGTTTGACTACCAAACAGAAATGTTACATTTTGCTTTTATCTGTTAAAAGCTCCATCTGGTATGTTCTTTTTTCTTGTAATATATCTTTATTTCTGTGTTTGAGAAAAATGAATATGACTTTTGAACCTATGTGAAGATGCAAGGCATCTAAAGGTGAAGGCCATGAGAAGGCCTATTCTGCCTTGTTTTGTGCTTCGTTGAAGTAAAATGAAACATTTATCAAGGAGGATTTGCGAAAGTACAGCAAAAGTTGTATTATGTCAAAAAGCAGTAACCTTGTGATTACCTTAGCATTCAGTGATCTTGACCTTGGGATGATCTCTGATGCTCGTGTATGATCAAACAACCAAATGTTGTTGCATACTATGAGACATCCACTCAAAAGTACAATGTACGGCGATCTCGCACAGGTCTTGAAAACATTATTCGGGATGGGGCAGGAGGTGAGATGGAGAGGATGGGGACTGGGTGGGGGTGATACATCCTTATCTTGCGACAGGCAGGTGAGCCAAAAATCACACCTCATTTCAAAGTAATTTTTGCTCCATTTTGACAGAGATTCAGTTTTATGGTGGTGGTTTTATTACCATTAGAAAGCTTAAGAAGGTCCCTATCTATGTACTTTTGTTTTTAGCAACCAATCTTTGTCAGATAGGTTAACATCGGAGAGTGACGTAGTTATTCTGTGGTATAGAAGGCTCCTGAAAAGCTGAACATCACTGTTGTTCAGTGGGTTTTTACACAGCAGTGCTCATTAAAAACTTTCTCCCATAAGGAATATATAAAAATGCAAAGTAAGAATCAAACTTTACTTCTCTCTATATATTTTGAGCCAAAAAGATTTTGTTTTGTTAGATCTTTTTTGCGTGGTCATTTCATGCATGAAATAGGGTAGTGGTCTCTCCTAGTTTTAGTCAGTATTCATCACGTTCTTTCTTCTCTGCAAATGTATTCCTACCCTTTACGATTTGTTATTCATATGGACACAACGCGCTTGAAAACTATAGACAAAAAGTGTTGAAATAATGAAAAATTGCAATCCATGACAACATGTCCACAAAATTGAAGTTATGGAAAATCTTGATTTTCAATTAAACATGAATGTTCACAAACTGCACTAACCATGAGACGCACATATTCACTGGCATCTAACTCCAGCATTTCCAGCAACAGTCGGATGACCCGCTCATTTTTCATGCCAAGGGTGCCCTTTTGAAAACAAACACAAACACAACAAAGAATTATATATATGTATATATATATATATATATATATATATCTATATATATATCTATATATATATATCTATATCTATATCTATATCTATATATATATCTATATATATATATATATATATATATATATATATATATATATATATATATATATATATATATATATATATATATATATATATATATATATATATATATATATATAGATACATACATACACACCACAATAGTATTACGTACATTTTAGTAAAGCAAAACTCCATGCACCTCGCATTCAAGTACACAGTCTCACATGCGCACCCAATCTCTAGTCTCTTAACAGGTCAACAATCACAGATCAGCTAAATATTGTGCATCAGCCTTGAAATGAAATTATTTAATAACAGATAATTTTCAATCATAAATATACACCATCCTACCAAGTTTGAAATAGGTTCCTAGTAATATAGCTACTTGATCAGCTGGTACACAGGCTTGACACCACCTCTAAAGAATGGAAATGTGCAGAGAAGACCAAAATGATGACCAACACCGATGGCATCAACACGGATATTAGTCAAAGGCCAATCCCTCAGCACAGTGCATAGCTTCAAGTATTTAAGAGCCATTGTATCAGACAATGTGTCCCGACAGGAAGTCCTCTCCAGGATCGCACAAACCACTGCTGTCTTAACAAGGTTGAAGCCCATTTGGAAAGATATGATCATCAGTCTACATTCCAAGGTAAGGCTGCTGCGCTTCCTTGTCATAGTAGTAGTAGTAGTAGTAGTAGTAGTAGTAGTAGTAGTAGTAGTAGTAGTAGTAGTAGTAGTAGTAGTAGTAGTAGTAGTAGTAGGGACAGATGTAGGCCGTGGAGCCTTTCTGAACGTCCCATCTTTTATATTTATTTACAATGGTCTGCATTGCATGCATTTGCCTACATATTAGTCATAGCTGTAAAATAAGTCTATAAATTTTGGAATTGCATCCAACTGGTTTTTGAACTGATTACAGTACTCCTCGCTTAAGGTAACCCCCCACGGGACCAAATTTTTGTTTGATCTTATCCGAGGGGCACCCTAAACAGTCCTCTGATAAGATCAACTACCAGTAAAAAACTTGATCTTATACGAGGTGCTAAATTTTTTTGTCGTGTGACAGGGTGTGTGTGTGTGTGTGTGCATGTGTGTGTACATGTGTGCACGTTGGTGCATTACTGTATATGTATTTTTTGTGCGTGTGTATGATGCATAAGCACACACTCAAACGAACGGATGCAAGCATGCAGACACATACACACACTCTCGCACACACACACAAACACATTGACGCGCACGCACGCAAATGAGAATAAAAAATAAAAAACATGCTCCAAGACAGTTGCTGGGTGTATTTGCAGAAAACCTTACACAAGTTTAACAAGTTGTTCATTTTGTCTACGACACAGCTCATGCTTTATTGCTAGTGAATGAAGTCAATTCAGGGTAAGGTCTACTGTGGCAATACGTCCCGCTAGGAGGGGACACGGCAGATCACAGTTACACCTGTCTACACCGCCCATGGGTCGCACTCTGTCAAAGTGGTTCCCGTGTGTATTGCAGAGTGTCGCATAACGCGGATGCTGGCTGGACATGACAGGTGTTGTGGGATGGAATTCCATCTCAAAACAGGAAGTGACCTCATAAATGACGTCATCTGTGACATCAATTTCTCTTAAGCAGTAGTCTCCTCCATTTGGGAACCAAAACGGGGTTGACGTTATCCGAGGTTTTCCCTTATGCGAGGTGACGCTAAGCGAGGAATTCTAAATGGTACAAAGAAAGTGTTTGGCCGGGACCAACAACCTGATTGATCTTATCCGTCTTGTGACCTTAAACGGTAGTGACGTTAAAAGAGGAGTACTGTAGTAGTTTTAGCACTCTTTAAAGACATTGGAAGGTCGTTCCAATGTCTTACAGTTCTATATGAAAAAGAGAATTTCCTAATATTAGTGTTACAGTGTCTAACAAAGATTTTGCCTTCAGATAAGCGTGTCCTATTACTATGAAGATTAGCAACTAGGGGGGTCCGGGGGCATGCCCCCCTACCCCCCCCCCCCCCCCCGGAAAAATTTGAAAATAATGGTTAAAATCTGTGCAATCTGGTGCATTTTGGGCATTATTTTAAGGACTAAAAATAGTATTGTTTTGTGCTAAAAGTCCTCTTTTAGTCCCCCCCCCCCCCCACACACACACACACACAAACACCCCTCTAAATAAATAACCAATCAAAACCATTGAGAAAAAAACAAACAACTTTTTGCACCAAGGGGGAAAAAAGAAATATGAGCAGCAACTGTTTGTCTTCAACTTCCCTTCATGGATAAAAATTTTATATTGCAAGAAATACCTGTAGATCTAAATCTGATGAATAATTAAAAAAAACTAATCTGGAGGTACATGAAACTGTGTGGTGAGTGAGAAGTATTTTTTTTCTATTCTTTCTTCTCCTTTTCTCCTTCCTTTTCTTTTTCTTTTTTTTTTGACCGCCAGGGGGGTGTGCACGTGCACAAGTGGCACAAGAACAAGATCCGCCTCTGGGTAACTGACCAGTCTCTAGTGATAAATTAAACAAATTACAAAGTGGTACAGCCAATTCATTGCATAATTCTTTTAAAACTCTTGAAGGAATTTGGTCAGTTCCCTGAGCCTTTGTTGGGTCTAGATTACTTAATTTTGTTTTAACTGCCGCAGGAGTAAATTTAATGTCAGCTAATGAAATACCATTTGATTTACTACATTTCTTAAGATTTGGAATATTTGTCATATCCTCTTCTACATATACACTTGCAAAAAAATTATTCAATGTTTCCGCTTTGTCTGAATCTGATACCGCAAAACTACCATCACCTTTTTTAAGCGCATTTACACCAACACTACTTCTCGTCTGTTCCTGAACGTACTTCCAAAATTGTTTAGGTTTGCTTTTACAATCATGTGCAATTTTCATCTCAATTCTCTTTTTGCATTTTTAATTATTCTGTTGCACTGATTTCTTACTACTATATATTTATTATAATCTAAACCAAGTTTGCTCTGTAAGAATCTCTTATACAGTTTATGTTTTTTCTTTATCTTTCGAAGAACCTTACTATTCATCCAGGATGGCTTTTTTTTCTGACTAGCACATTTTATTTTTGGAATGTGTCTATCCATCCCCGACAATATTACATTCTTGATTTTATTCCACATACCCTCCACATTATCCTCCAGAAGTGTTAAACCTGACTCAGCAACATATTTTTTAAAAATTATACAGCTTCCTTTACTCAAATTAAATTTGTACTTATTAATTGGCAATTCTTTACACTTTGGGATGTATAGTTCAAATATTAACACATCATGATCGCTCTTACCAAGTGGAGCTCTATGTATTACATCTGATATTAAAAGATCATCATTTACCAATATAAGATCATCTAGTGTTGATTTTTGTCCTTCTCTATGCCTAGTAGGGTTGTTGACTTTCTGTACAAGCTATGCATCCCTGATACATTCAATAAATGTATTATTTTTATCTCCACACCATTCACCATCCCATCTTACATTTGGAAAGTTAAAATCACCAGTAATACAGACTTTGTCGAACTTCTGTATATCTTGATTCTTAAGTAATTCAAATAAAAGTTCGTCATTATCGACTGATGAGTTGGGGCTTCTATATACACAACCTATGAGTACCCTTTCTCCCTTTCCGCCAACAAATGTTCCCCAAACACACTCCTCAAACTTCGTATTTCCCAGCAAACAGCATTCTTTAGCATTGTTTTTTATGAAAATATAGTGCAACACCTCTTTTAGGGTCTTTATTACCCCTTGGGGTCATGAGCAATCTTGCCACTGTAGATTGTTCTAACCTATAAAGGGAACAGTGAAAGCCCCAGTTGAAAACCTGTCTTGCCTTTGTAGGCATGACAGATTCACTGCGGCAACAGTACCCCCGTTGGAGTGCCGGGGGTTTCAGTATAAATAGTATCCCCACTTTATGGAAATTTAGTGCTTTAAATTCCCACTGTTGCTATCTTCCTCATTTACTCTTTCCCATTCCTGCTCTGTCCTATCACTCTGCTATACTATCTTCTTCTTCGCTAGATCAATGACCTACCTTTTTTCTTGAAAATTCTTCCTGGACAAGACTCCTTGTTTGTGTATGAGGTCTGTTGGATCAGCTTGGGAGTGTTGGACGCTTTCTGCTGGGTGGTCACTAGGGCTTCCTATGATGTTAGTATTTAGCAATATAGGCATTTTATATGTATATGTTTCGTTGATGATTTGTAATGATGGTTGTATTCTATTTTGTTTTTGTAACCGGGGGTTCGCGTAGTTGAGGTAAACCCTCAGCCGTCCCCCGCGTGGGATGTCTTTATTGTAAAGTGACTGGCCGGTGGAGGGCGTTCAATTTTCCCACTAGGGTTGTTTCAGCAGATCTTTTATGCGGATCGGGGGTTGTCCGGTCCTGATTTGGCTCGGAGGAGTCCGCTGGACTTAAAGCAACAATAAATCAATCAATCAATCAATTAGGGTCTTTATTAAAGAACAAGTCATAGTTTGGAACCTCATATTTCAAGTCCAAGGGAACATAAAACTGATTTTTAGCCTTAAATTCTGTAATCCCGATAATATCAGGTTTTAGTTCATCAATCAGAAGAAGTAATTCACTTTTTTTTAATTCAATAATGAATCCACATTACTGTACAAAAAATGTGTAGAATGATTAAAACTATTTACATGCACCTCAGTATCGGCTCTAATTATATTCCCCTGCGTCTGTGGAGCTGCAGCTCCTTGACGCTGGTCAGGTCTAACTTTCCGCTTGACAATTTCAAACTTTATGTAGTCAATGCGAAGATCAGTCTCCCCTTCTTCTATCCTCATGCTCATTTCAGCTCTAGGTTGTTTGATTTTTTCTCTCTCCTTTGGTGTATCATCAGTGTTTATAAAAATACGTTCCATGGGAGGTTTGTTTTTATTTAGCTGGAAAATGCCCTTCAAGATTTTGATTTTTGTCTCTTCACTTCCCACCTCCATTCTCAGCATCCTTGGTTTTACATTTTGCCCTATTCTCAATGGACCCAACCTCACTGTTTTTTTTGCCTCTTCAGCCTTCACTTCTAGAATTTGGCTAATCAGTGCTCTTACTCTGTCTCTGTCTTCCATCTTTCTTTCCTCTGAAGTTTCCTTTGTGCTCTCAGCAAGATTTACAACAATTATGTTCAGCTTCCTTTTTTCCTTCTCTTCTGTCTCACGTAAGTAGTTTTCCACCTTCTTTTCAATAATTTGTTCTATGTGTTCCTCCTGGTCATGCCTCATTTCTAATTGTTCAAGTCTCGTGGTCATTGTTTGCAGCAGTTGAAAAATACCATCAAGTTTAGCCTCTATTTGTGATTTCACTATCACCTCCTTCTCTCCACACCCATCACAAGTCCACTGAATAGAGCTAGCACCCCTACAACAGTTGAACTGTGCATTAGTCAACCCACTGCAAGATTTATGACAAAATTCCTTACAGAGGAAACATTGTATGGTTATGTCACCTTGCCCATCATCAATAGCATCATCACATTTCAAACACACCCAAGGTACATGCCCCTGAGTGTTTTTCTGATTCTTTTTAGTGGCAATTTTTGTGCCACTGTTTTTTCTTTCAGCCATTGTTAGTACTAATGTGACCTAGATTTAAACCAACTAGCCTAGAATACTGCCAAAATTTGCAATGATCAATAAATACTAATATTTAGCAGTAACCATCAAAACAAATCAGTCTTGAGTATCAGTATAAACTATAATAGAATCGTAACGAATAGGCCTACCTTCAGTGAGAAGATTAGTTACAAGGTTCAAAAACCAGTCTATATGCTCTGCAAACCTATTTAAATTGAAGAATAATATTCTCCAATATAAATTTCATAAATTATACTTAATTCAAATTTATACTGTACGCTGCTGATAGTAATATCCAAAAAGATTGTGTTCAAAATTGCCCCTAAACAAAAACAGCAGCCATTGATTCACGCATGCGCAGACCAATCTCCATCTTCCTATACACTTGCGAAACATGGACCCTCACAGCAGATGTACAACTAAGAATACAAAGCATGGAGGTGAGGTGCTACAGAAGACTTATGGGCATTTCCTATACTCAGCACATCACCAATGATGAAGTCCGACAGACCATTAACCACGCCATTGGACAACATGATGACATGCTCACAGTGGTGAAGAAACGGAAACTCCGGCGGCATTGCCGCGTCATCAGAACATCAGGCCTTGCAATGACCATCTTGCAAGGCACGGTGCAAGGAGGCAGAAAAAGAGGGAGACAGAAAAAGAGGTGGGAGGACAACATTCCAGAATGGACCGGCTTGGCACTGAGCAAAGCCACGAGGGTTGCAAAGGCCAGAGAAAGATGGAGTAGTAGTATACTACTCTACTTTAGAGCAACCGTGCACATGCACCTAAAAAGTGGGTGACGTCACAGAGGATGACGTCATGGGTGCACATGTACTCTTAGGTCATGACGACCCAACAGCGGCGGTGTCAGGGTGTGGTCCATAGATTATTTGTTTTAATGATGGGTTTTGTTATGGTTGGTTACGCCCACCCCCACCCCACCCCACCCACCCACCCACCCCACACCCACCCCCACCCTAGGATATTAATTATTTATTATAAATAGTCTACAGTCTCTCTCTCTCTCTCTCTCTCTCTCCCTCTCTCTCTCTTTCGCTTTCTCTCTCTCTCTTTTTTTCTCTCTCTCTTTTTTTTCTCTCTCTCACTCTCTCTCTCTCTCTCTCTCTTACATATCTCTAACAATGATTATAAAGAACGCGCACCCTCCTTTAATAATAATTTATACATGCACACACCCGCATTCACACACCCACACACACACACACACACACAGACACACGCACACCCACACACCAACACACACACACATACACACGCACGCACGCACGCACACATGCACGCACACACGCACACAAATATACATCTTTAACAATAATTTATGATGAATTTATCCACGCACACACGTACACGTACATGCACACACACACACACACACACACACATGCACGCACCCACACCCCCACACACACGCACACACACACACAAATATACATCTTTAACAATAATTTATGATGAATTTATACACGCACACACGTACACGCACACCCCAACACACACACACACACATGCACGCACCCACACCCCCCACTTGCACGCACACATGCACGCACACAAATATACATCTTTAACAATAATTTATGATGAATTTATACACGCACACACGTACACGCACACCCCAACACACGTACACGCACACCCCAACACACACACACACACACACGCACGTACACATGCACGCACACACACATGCACGCACACAAATATACATCTTTAACAATAATTTATGATGAATTTATACATGCACACACATACACGCACACACAAACACACACACACACACACACACATGCACGCAAATATACATCTTTAACAATGATTTATGAGGAATTCACACATTAATTAAATTATAAACATTTGTTTGAAAACTTTTTATTTGAAAAAAAAAAAGGCACCGCTGAGGTTTGAACCCACGCGGATATGAATCTAATGGATCTTAAGTCTAACGTCTTAACCACTCGGCTATCATACCTTAATTCTCAATGGCGCTTTTGTGAGATGAATACTTTATGAATGGATGCATGACACATCTGGAGGAAGATCAAAAGACGACGCCAATATTATTTTTGGAGAGGGACGGTTTTAGAAGGCTAAGAAAATATGTAAGATAGGTGTTGGACACTAGATGGAATGATTAGGATTCTAATGAAGTGTGAATGGGAATTAAAGTGTATGTTTGTCAAACAAATGAGCCACATCTGGACAAGGGTCACTAGAGACGAGGATGCCGCTGAAGCGTGTTTTACACTATTTAGCCTAGACAGGGGGGTGATGCAATAAAGACGCGTGATGTCGGGCGAGAGTATGGGAAACAGATGCTTACATACACATACAAAATGTGGGGTTAATCGTTTGATTTATGATGAATGCACACACACACATACGTTCAAAGCCTCCCAACTGGGTTTCTTTCCAAAATGATGTCAACTGGGTTCCACATGATGTAAACTAGTGAGGGCTTCAAAACTCAGCATACAGCTTAATTTGACTGTACATGGTTCCAATATCACTAAAAAATTAAAATATATAAACAAACTTTGATGTGGTTGACTTTGGAAAAGTGGGTTCCTTTTTGTACAAGTGGGTTCCTTCAGGCACACACGAACGACCAAACTAATACTTTGGGTTCCATACATGATTCTGCTTTTTGTAGTCTAAATTTGGACAACCAAACTTGGTAAGATGGTGTGTACCCATGAGACCTCATAAATGATCAGTAAATGAATGACTTCACTTCAAGGTCAAGGTCACATGGTCAACAAATGTTAGTTACAAAAATGACAATTTTTCACAAAATTTCACTTTTTTTCGAAGTTATTAATATTGAACTTATGATTCTTTGAAACATGATAGATATCAATGACACACATATTATATACAAATTTGGTCAACCTCACTCCAAGGTCAAGGTCAAGGTCACTGGAGCTGTCTAACATCGGTTAGTATAGGTATTTTGAAGTGACCTTGGCCCTAAACAATGAGAGATATAAAGTCCAATCTTGTTTTCTTTAGAGATTTAGAGATGGTAGATTGATCTTTCATATATGTTCCAGTTTTGAGTTGATCTTGAAGGTCAAGGTCATTTTAGGCCTTGCAAAAACATTTGTAAAAAATTGGTAATCGTACAGTAGAATGGCATTATTTAACCCATAGTATGCAGCAACATTGAGTTATTTGATCTTTCATGAGCATGAGATCCCTAGTGAAGGTCAAGGTTATCCCAAGGTTAAGGTCACTGAAGGTCAAGGTCATCCAAAGGTCAGTCTTTTTGGCATAATACAACTTTTGCTGTAAATATTTGATCGTCAATAAGTGTTTTTGGAACAGGAAGTCAAGGTCATCTCAAGGTCAAGAGCATAGAAAGATCAAAGTCGATATTCATTTGCATTTTAATACCACAGTTTTATTTATTTTTTTATGGGCATTCATTTTCATGTTAAATATTCTTATCCTGTCCTATCCCATAACTCGAAGGTCGTTGGGGCAACACAGATGTCGTTTCACCAACATACTCCATCTTTCTCTGTCCTCCTCAACCCTCATGGCTTCGTTCAGTGTCAAGCTAGTCCACTCTCGACTGTGTTGTCCTCAAACCTCTTTACCTGTCTCCCTCTTCTTCTGCCTCCTTCCACTGTGCCTTGCAGGATGGTCTTTGAAAGGACTGATGATCTTGTGACGTGGCCATACCATCGGAGTTTCCGTTTGTTCACCACTGTGAGCATGTCATTGTGTTATGGTCTGTCAGACTTCGTCTGGGAATAGGAAATACCCGTCTTCTGTAGCACCTCATCTCCATGCTTTGTATTCTTCGTAGTACATCTGCTGTAAGGGTCCATGTTTCGCAAGCGTATAGGAAGATGGATATGACTAGGGAACGCAGCAGTCTTACCTTGAAATATGGACTGATGGTCCTGCCTTTCCAATTGGGCTTCAACCTTGTCAGGGCAGCAGTTGTTTGTGCATCCTGGAGAGGACTTCCTGACTGGACTCATTGTATGATACAATGGCTCCTAAATGTTTGAAGCTATGCACTGTGTTGAGGGATTGGCCTTGGACTTTGATGTCCCTGTTGATGCCATTGGTGTTGTTGGTCATCATTGTGGTCCTCTCTGCTCTCATTTCCATTCCATAGGCTCTGGTGTGTCAAGCCTCTGTACCAGCTGTTCACGTTGTTGTTCCTCTCCAGCCAATCCATTAATGTCATCCACAAAACGGAGATTGGAGATTGCTCTACCCCCTAAGCTTACTATGCCTTCGTGATCTGCAAGAGCATCTGACATGATGCGCTCTAGGAAGATGTTGATGATTTCAATAATTTTAGGGCTGATGTTGTACACTCTCATGGTTGTCCACAGAGCTGCATGCCAGACTCGGTCAAAGGATTTCTTGAAGTCTGCAAACACATTATAGATGTTGTTCGTGCTGTACGTATTTCTCGCAAATTAATCTGCGGTTGAAAATCTGTTCAGTAGTAGTTCGCCCTGCCATGAATCCTGTTTGTTCTTCAGCTATGATTTGTTCAGCTTGGGGTTTCAATCTGTTGACTATTATTTTCAGGAGGACCTTGTTGGGATGGCTGATGAGGCTGATGGTGCGGTAATTTTCACACTCCTGAAGGTTAACTTATTTTGGGAAGAGTGATGACAAGTGACTGGATCCATGTGTAGGCCACTCCTCACTCTGCCAGATCTTGTTACAGATAATGGTGAGGGGCGTCAATCATCGCTTCTCCTCCTGCTTGAAGCAAGTCCACGGGTATGTTGTCCACTCCCGCTGACTTCCCTTTCTTTAGCGATTGCACTGCTGCCTCAACTTCTTATCCGAGAATTGGAAGGATTTCTTCTTCTTCTCCGTTCTGGGGACATGCTAGAACTGATGGGTTTCCGTTTGGTGTGTAGTTGTAAAGGTCAGAGCAGTACTTTATCCATCTATCCAAGACTTCTTGTTCTTCTGTAAGGCATATTCCAGACTTGTGGATACCTTGGGGTGGTTAACACTTGTCAGCCGCTTTAATCAGATCAAGTCTCCACGATCCAAAGCAAATATTGCAAGTTCCATAAGAAGCATGTGAGTCATATGGGATGTGTCTTTCTAGTTCAATTTAATATTAATAAAGTATGTGCACACTTTCCGTTTTACTGTCCACTTTAGCAGTATGATTGCTCTGGTGGTTTAGTGTTGATTTAGGACCTTACACCTCTTTCCCTGGGATGGTTATCCCCGTCTACCATATCACCAATGGTGGGTGTAAACGTTAAACCTTCATGTTCATTCATGTGCACACAGAACGCAAGCGTTTATGACTGGGCTGATTGAGCTGAAATTTCGCGTGTACCTTCAAAGATGTGTACACAGGGTTGTGGCTGAAATTCATTTTCTTAGTTCCAAAGGCGGGCATTATTATCACGCCAGGTAGTTATTTTTTTCTATACAACATCCCTGAAGTATTTGCACTCATACTCCTGAAAAGCGGATAATGGTTTTGGAACAAGATTTGTAGATGACAGTCACGGAATTAGATGCTCGTGTTCCTGTAAATGTGGGGTCTTATAGCCATTATAATTATTATTCAAATGAGGCACTGCTTCATTATGTTCCAATGTTTTGTATCATTAACCTGAAATCCATACACTGATATTCCATTGCCCTGAGATAGTTTATCGGCCACAATCTGCTTTGCCAATGGGTTATTCGTATCCTGAGGGTCAACACTTTTATTATTTTTAAATAAATGAATTATTGGGCAGGTCAAGATGTTGGCCGATAAAGAATCTAACTCAAGCGGCTCAAGGCGCCCACTTGCAACCTCTGGGTGCATAGTCTGACGCCAATTCGACTAAGCAGTCCTGATGAATTTTTTTTTAAAGTACTTGCAAGGCCTACAATGAACTTGACTTTGAATATCAACGAAAAAACAGAAAATATATGAAATATCAAACTATATTATCTCTAAAAACAATTTTGGACATTATACCACTCATAGTTCAGAGCCAAGGTCACTTCAAAGTACTCATACGAACAAACCTTAGAGATAGTTTGACCAATTTAACAATCTCATTTATATGTATCATAAAACAAAGAATCGTAAATTCAATATTAATAACTTAGAAACTTTAGAAATGTTGTCAAAAATTTAATAATTTTGTACCCTATAAATTTGCCTTTAATTCACGTATGATTTTCGAGGTCTCGTGGGTATACTCCATATTACGTATTTAGGTTGTGTTAGTTAAAATAGTACTTGACCACTTCAATGTCTTGCTCAGTCGACGGCGAGAGACCGGACAAATTATTATTTGTCAAATGTCGTTTTTGGTCTATTTAGGACTAATCTTGCGTCGAGTTTTGAGCGAATACATAGTCAAAAAAAAGTCGTATGCATTTGCAGTATTTGACATTCGACACAAAATTTATTCGACCATATGCCAATCTACATTGTTTTAGCATTATTTGTGAAGTAATACTCTAACTCATACACCTAGATGAGGTCCTCTCATTCGGCTCATCGTATTCCGCTGGACCCTATAAGCAATGAGTAATCAACTTTAGACCTGGAGGCAAACACTCAAAAGGTATCAAACACTCAAGACAAATATATCAAATTTAGTCTGAAACAATTTTATTTCAATGAATAACTGACAAGTACTTTTTTGTAAACAAAATTTAGAATGAATAACAACAACAAAATTAAAAGAAAGGAACGTACACCATTGGCATGTCATAATGCATAGTTTAATTTCAACTATTTTAAAGTGACAATGCTGTTAGGACCAATCTTCCCCGAGGGGGTTGGTGGTGGAGTGAGAAGTGAAATTGGTCCATCGAGTAAAACTGTTAACAAAAGCTGACGACATCTCTTTAGGTAAAAAAAAAAAACAACGGATAGAAATAAATTTAAATATTGCAAAAAAATAATATTCAATTGAATAAGAAACAATTTATACAATCTGAGCAACCTCTAGCTCTTCTTTGTGAATTCGTTGAAGATGGGTTGACATTTTTTCATTAAATGTTCTTGGCAAAAAATACAACATAGCTTTTTGACAATGCATCTTTGACTTGAGCAAAAAACTGAACACTTGAAAGGGCACTTGAATGGTCACTTTCTAGGACTTGACCATTTGCTTTGGCTTGCGAAGAGATGATCGGCATCCTGGATCTGCAGTATATAACATACCACAAGGGTTATTGCTAGAGTTTGAGACAAAATACATCTTACTCACAAAAGATCGAGCAAGAAGAATTATATTTTAATGTAGTCTATGCAAGCAAAGTGGTTTTATTTGGGTGAACATAGAACTGGTGAAACACACAGAGAGAGAGAGAGAGAGAGAGAGAGAGAGAGAGGGAGGGAGGGTTGGCATGGCGGGGATAGAGGGGATATTAAGTATGCTGCTAAGATGATTAACAAACAAACCATTTTAAAAACACTTAGTAATCTGACAATCTACCCTGGTCCTTAACACCCCAAAACTAACGATCTCTTTTTTTAATTTTTTAGGTGATACGCCACTATGGGCGATAGCACTTATATATTTTGGGGGGGTGAGCATAGCCTAGAGGCCAATCATAGACATGGGGGAATAGAAACATGGGAATTTAAACATCAGGGAATAAAGACCTGGAGAACATAGACCTGAGTTAACATAGGCCTGGCCTGGAAGATGACAGGCCCGAGGGAATATAGACCTGTGGAAAATAAACCTTGGTGGACACCGACCCGAGGAACAGACCTGGCAGAACACAGACCTGGGGAAACATAGACCTGGGTAATCATGGATCTAATTCAGGACAGTACAACAGTCAATGAAGATAAGGCTAACCTAGAATGTGGTGATAAGTATGAACAATCGGACGAAGACTTGAACGGCCCATTTTGTCGCCTCCTCTTTCGTCCTCGCATATCATGGCTCTCTGTTGACGCTTTTGATATTCTGGTTTCTTGAGTCTCTCTCTTGCACGATGTGACACCCTGTTGAAAAACAAAAGATTCAAGTAGTGGAGAGCCAGAACTTTCAATATTAATATTGAGGAAAATATTCAGCTGACAAGAATGCAAACGGACTAGATCTAACATCATGGTAAGTGAGGTTAAAGTATGAAACAGCCTAATTCCTGGTAGGGGAAGTGCGTGGCATGAGGCGAGCTGTTACCTACGCAAGCTCGGCCATCTAGCGTTATCTCGCCCGATCTGAGTCGGGCATCGAACTGGGCCAACAGTTCACTAATAGCACTGAGGTCAGGATAACTACATGGGCCCACTTCTTTAGGGGCGGCGGACCCACCACCGCCTCCACCGCCCCTGTCGGAACTGGCAACCGCCGCCGGGACCTCCCGAGGGGAATGGCCTTGTGCACGGCCACCAGAGAGGGAGCTCTGGGACCCAAATCGCGCTCGGCGTACAGGACGTCGGCGCCAACCTGTTTTTGGGTAGGAGCAACCGATGCCCCGGCCGTCCGGCCACAGACCATCTCGACAAGGTCCACAACGGACTGGATCAGTCTTTCGACAAGGGGTTCGAGCCTGTGAATAGCCACCCAAGGGTCGTTTTTGGCACCAGGTGCCAACCTCACAGGCTCTGTGTAGGATCCCGAACCCACCCCGGTGACCGGCTGGGCTGTAACTGTATCCCCTTTCTCGCTCCCTGCCGCCAAGCGTCAGAGAGAACCACTCCAAGCACTAGGGAGGGAACGGGGTGGAGCAAACACCCCCGCAAGAGCTGCAACGCCGCCCGACACGCCCGAGGCCACGTCCCCACTCGCCGACTCAGACATAATTTTTTGTTTGGCCATGCATAAGGCCTGCGCTCGTGGCATAAATGTCGCCGCTCGCAATTCATTCGCCAACAGGGGCTCACTGCGAGTAGGGTAGTTATGATTAGCGTCCGAGTGGTCACCACGACAGTTGGCACAAGTTCGCCCTACGGCTCTACAAGCGGCCCCCGAGTGACCGGCAGCCCTGCAGGAAGAACAAATCTGCGCAGAATTACAATTTTTTCGAATGTGCCCGAATCTTTGGCACCGGTAGCACCTAAGTGCCGTTGCCACGTAAGGAGTCACCAGGAACTCCCTACAATTGAGAAGGAGAGCTGCCGCAGCGTCATCGCCTCGACTGTCACCCTAACCGCGGTGGACGGCTGTCCATCTGACCGGAGAATGCGTTGGAATTTCCTAACCTTGCAGGTGCGGACGGTACCATCCGGGTCCACCGATTTTTTTCGAGTATCTCCTCCACCGGCACGACGGGGGAGAGGGGTGGGGGTGGGTGGGAGGGATGCCAGAGACAACCCCCTCCACCACCGGCACTGGTTTAGTACATGCTATCATAATCTGGCCCACCTGCGAAAGTTCAATCAGTTTCTGTTACTGCGTCAAGGTTTTACAACCTTTGAGGAAACCTTCATCTTTATGTAGGGGTCTTACCCTGTCCACCGCGCCCACAGAACCGCGCAAGAGGTCTGCCAGCTTCCAACCAAATGATTTGAATGAAACCAAAGTGGTATCACCTTTTTGTCTAATAACTACCGCAAATTGACAAAGACCGTAATTTGGTGTGCGAGTCGGCCTCAGGGGTCGTCTCATTTTGTTCTTTCTTCTAATGGTAACAGTAGACCACGCTTGACCCAACGGGGAAGGAAGGGAGGGGTGTCACTCGAAGCAGCGACTGGAGGGGTCACCAGGTGTACCACCTCCTCGAGCGTGGGACCAGAATCAAGGGACTCCGCTCCCGAGCAAGGATCTGAGGAAGAGGGAGCAGCCCTCTCTTCCATAAAGTTACCCTCAATCTCCTCCGGAATGGACGAGAGAGATGGATCATGGGCCCCCATCCACCTAGAGGAAAAGAGCCAGGGGCCAGCACTAACGACCGCTCCCGAACAAACGTCCAAGGGGGTGGGAGCAACCCCATCCTCCATAGAATTATCATCAGTCTCCTCCGGGATGGACGAGAGAAAGAGGAATCAGAGAGTGTTTCCTGGGCACTCTTCCACCAAGGAGAAGAGGGCCCGGGGTCAGCACTAACGGCCAAATTATTCAGTCAGAGAGCAACGCCCCCACCGTCCTGCGAGTTCCGTTTACCAACGTCATCATCTCTCAGTTCAGTTTTGTTTTGAGTAACCGGGTGATCCTTTTCACCCCTTTTCTTCGCGGCGATGCGCCTCAAAGTCCAAAAATTCAACCAGGATCTGTCAAAACCGAGGTTTAAAGATTTAATTCAAAACTTATCAAAAACATATCAAAACCGATCTCCAATGAGGACCCAAACATCTCAAATTCCTAGCTAAAAAAAGGTTACGGAAGCTTACAAACTTTTAAAAATCTATAAAATATTCACCAAAGGAGCAGGTAGCGCCAAAGCCATTAGGACATCCAATCTCAAAAAGGTAAGGCAACGGCGCAGCAGTCGCAAGCAGTAAAGCGGTGAGGCATCTCAGGACAGCAGAGTGCAAGTACGTGCAAGCCCGTTTAAGTCTCGCCAGCAGAAGATGCAATTCAGCAAAGCGTAAGTGGCAACCAGGTGTGATACGTGACACGTCCTCCTCCGATAATGTTCCGCCTGAGAATCATTCCATTCCCTCAGTGGTGTATTGCTGTCTGCTGACCCTTGGGGTACCCTGGTTTTATAGGTATCTGTGGCACCTTGTGAAACCCTGTTGGAAAACAAAAGAATCGAGTTGTGGAAAAATAAAACTATCAATATTAATGCTGAGATTACAAAAAATCTGCCAGCTCTAATCACGCCTTCAAAACCACTTTCTCTGGTGACTTTCATGGTTTTGGTGATGATGACTCCAAACCTGTTTTCCAAAGGTTCTAGTGATTCCCCTGGCGCCGACGGCACTCCGTTAAATACTAGGTTGTGACGTCTTGAATCATGTTCTGCCATGTCCTGCCGTGTGCCTTTCTTGTTCAGGCGCTCACTCATCATTTCCACTTTCTGTAGTTTCGTTTCAAGACTATCCACTTTTTTCCTTAGCTCTTGGTTTTCTCTTCGTTCATTTCCAGCTTGGCACTCATCTCACAATATCTCCACAAATTCTCTCTGCGTCGCTTTCCAAAGCCTGAAGTCTCTCATCTAGATTCTTCTCCGCCTGGTTCAGTTTGATGGTCACAGCTTGGGCATTATTCACTTGCTGTTTATCGATGCGATTGACGGCTTGAAATACTTTTTCGATCGCTACCAACACTCTGCTGTCACCGCCGTTGCTGTCGGTGTGGACGCCTTCGTCGGCGTTGTTACATAATTTTCATTCGGTCACGGATTCATCTCCACCTCGCCACTTTGAATAATGGGAGCCACAGTCAGAAACAGCACCACCAAATCGGAGGGTGTGACGCTGGGTTGTTTCGAGTTTCCATGGTCTGAAGCGTAGTGCATCTTTCTTCACCCTTTTTGCTATAAATGCTATGAAGCAGCGGTGAAAGACGCCAACAACCAGCCTATGTTTTACAGCTGTAGTGGGCATAGTTTTACAGTTATGTAGATTCACCGTTGCAGTTAGGTAGATAGCCTACACCGTTGCAGTTAGGTAGACAGACTACACCTTGCAGTTAGGTAGGTAGCCTACACCGTTGCAGTTAGGTAGATAGCCTACACCGTTGGAGTACAATACTATATTGTAAACTAGAAACCGCAACACATTTTTCTGTCAATAAACATCACTAATTAATATCTGAACTCACTGCTCCAGCGAAATGCGTCCGCACGCTACCATGACTATGTTTCAACTCAGAGAGAGAGAGAGAGAGAGAGAGAGAGATAGAGAGAGAGAGAGAGAGAGAGAGAGAGAGAGAGAGAGAGAGAGAGAGAGAGAGAGAGAGAGAGGATGACAATTTTATTTTCCAATGGTAAAAAAATAAGCGCTGGCTTCCTTTTTTGTCAACATCCTGCCCTTGTAACAATAATAATGAATTACTAAATTAACCTTATAAAAATAAACATCTATGATCTTCATGCAACACACACAAGCTAGAGAGAGAGAGGGAGAAAGAGAGAGAGAGAAAGAGAGAGAGAGAGTGGGAGAGAGAGAGTGGGAAAAGAGAGAGAGAACCAATCCATAGTGCACAATTTTTAATAGTGATCCTTAATCTCACCTTTGAATTATCCCTTGTCCTTTAGGAAAAGCAAACACCTGGCTTGTTGAAGAAAACATCTGCAAATGAAATGTAAAAACAATGACAGCAACGAAACACACATTTATTGTGTTTCTTTTCTCGCCCTCCATTCACTTTTTTAACTTCACTTTCAGTTCATATTTGAACAACATTATATTCCTTACTCAAACCTTTGAATTATCCCTTGTCCTTTAGGAAAAGCAAACACCTGGCTTGTTGAAGAAAACATCTGCAAATGAAATGTAAAAACAATGACAGCAACGAAACACACATTTATTGTGTTTCTTTTCTCGCCCTCCATTCACTTTTTTAACTTCACTTTCAGTTCATATTTGAACAACATTATATTCCTTACTCAAAGCAAAACATGGTAAAAAGTGTTTTCTATTCCTTTTAATAGCATCCTGCGTCCCTTTAGCTCAGAATTTAAAAAAAAATAAATTTTTAGATCTAATTTCACTTCGTAACCTACACACAGTCCATTTAGATCAAAATTTATTTCGTCTTGAATAGAGTATCAGTAATTTGGTTCATTTGCTGATAATGATTAGAAATTGTTTGAAAATGAATGCGGATTGTACTCCTTTTTAGTTTGTGTATTGGGGCGCTGTGAATGTCATGTGCTAAACTTCCTTGGTCAATTTAATTTATATAACAATATATAATAGAGTGTAGGCTACACAATATTTTAGTTATGCATTACCGCAATCCAAATATCAACATAAAACTATGATTAAAAAAAAAATTAAATCGACACATAAAAACTTCATTGAAAATAAAAATTATCAGAGGTGAAGAGTAACATTCTAAGCCAAAAGCAATTATAGGCCTATAGGACAGAATTCCTACACAAACAACAGCACATGCACGCTTAGATGCACTCTTTTAATCTGTTTCAAACACACTTAATGGCAACATATATATTATATTACTATAAATCTGTCCCCGTCTTTTACAAATCGGAAAACATCTAGTCCTCTGATTTAACTTATACTGGGGGCATTAACACAGCCCCCAGCACGACAAAAGACACATGCTTTCCCAACTTCCTACGTTTTATACCAAATAAAATGTTTAGCCATATTACCTATCCTTATAATATACATTCTGCTCTGGATGGAAAAAGAAATGAATCTAGATGTAACGACGGCTTTTTTTATTCCGTAAAAAACAGATCTACTTATCTCGCCTAGATCTAGCTTAACTTCGGCGTTCGGTTCCCGACCATTCGATCGATCACAGTCTCATTCCAATACAATTATAACCTACGAATAAAATATCATCAACAAAGAAGTAAAATCAACAATGACAAAAGCATACAGTTTATGTTCCATAACACATATCAAACAATCGTACAATTAAAATTCTTGCTCACCTTGGGGCCACAAAGCATCGCCATCTTGAAACTGCAACTCGTCAGTGAAAGTTATCTTCCCTTGCCATGTGTGCTTTGGCAAGTGGAAACTTTTTTCACACACTTTGATGTGTGAAATAATTCACACACGAATTTGACGAAAGTGCACAAGGAGGTTCCAGCCTTGAAAACTTCTAAAAATCCCGATTTAGCACTTCTCTTCAAGAAACAGTATTAAAAAAAGTGGGTTCCATTTTTTGAAACCCACTTGTTTTTGGAACCCAGTTGGACGCTTGTGTGATAATCTAAGGAACCGAGTTGGATAGTTGTGAACGCACACACACACACCCACCCACACACCCACACACACACACATAAATATATAATTTTAACAATAATTATCACATGTGGAATGTTATCCATTTTAAGAAAAAAAGGCTTTTTATTTTAAAAAAGAATGATTAGTATACCTTCACACACACACACACACCCACCCACCCACACACACACAAACACACATAAATATATAATTTTAACAATAATTATTACATGTGGAATGTTACCCATTTTAAGAAAAAAAAGGCTTTTTATTTTAAAAAAAGAATGATTAGTATACCTTAATTGAATTATAAACATTTGTTTGAAAACTTTTTTATTTTATCTGAAAAAAGAAATTGGCACGGGTGGGGTTTGAACCCACGCGGATATCAATCCATTGGATCTTAAGTCTAACGTCTTAACCACTCGGCCACCATACATTAATTTTAAATGCTGCTTTTGTAAAATGAATACTATATGACCACGTCGTCTATGATATTTTATCAACATTACATCATTGGGCGTGCGGGCGTGCGGGAGGGCGGGCGTGCGGGTGGGCGGGCAGACAACTGCACACATTTACATTTCATGTGGTCTTGATGGGGGTCTGTTTTGTTCACACACAACAATAAACAAGTTATTTGTCAACAAAGGCAATTTTTCACTGTCCATTTCTTCAGTATAATTGCTCTCATAGTTTTAGTGATGATTTAGCCAAATGTATACAGCTATAGGCTGCCTTGTATATAAAGATAAAAGAGAGTCCCATAGCCTTGCGAACGTAGGAGAGCGTGATGTTAAAAAGAGTATACTGATCTTGGGCCAGCATAATGACGGTGATGCCCCTCTCTCTCTCCCTCGCTGCTTTACCTTCCCCACCCTCAAGAGAGTAGGTATTCAGTCACCCCATCCAAGTGATAATCACACTAGCCGGTGGTTAACTTGCGACATAGTATTGGGTGCTGCAACCACTGTGCTATCCACAAAAAAGCTTATACAGCTATAGATCACCTTGTATATAAAATTAAAGATAGTCCCATAGTCTTGAGATCCCACTTATCTTGGGCCAGCATAATGAGGATGATGTCCATCTCTCCCCCTCGCTGCTTTAGGTAGCCAGTCATAGTTGAGTCCTTCACGTTTTGTGGTCACCCATCCAAGTGCTAATCATCATGGATGGTGGTTAACTTGCTCTAACCGCTGTGTTATCAGACATCCCTTGGCATTTTTCCTTATTTAGTCTTTGTGTGACAGACTTGGTTGTCATATTCTATAACTATAACAAATTAGGATAAATGTAATAATTACCCACCACCACCTTCAACTCAGCTGTGACAGATGCCACCACTGAGATCCTTGGCAAGCATCGCCTCTCTCTATCTCTCTCTCTCTCTCTCTCTCTCTCTCTCTATCTCATACTCGCGATTTTGCAGACACTGTTTACAATGCACGGACATGGTATCATCGTTGCACGGGGTACGTGTTTTTTTTTCAATGCATTTTATTGTATTTTCACGTGCAGTGTTTCAAATTTGGGCGTGCAGTGTTTAAAATTTGCGCGTGTAAGTGTGCGTACGCGTGCGTGTGCAGACACTGTTTACAATGCACGGACACGGTATCATCGCTGCACGGGGTACGTGTTTTTTTTCTCAATGCATTTTATTGTATTTTGGCGTGCAGTGTTTCAAATTTGGGCGTGCAGAGTATTAAAAATGTGCGTTCAGTCATTCACACATGCACGCCCACGTCATCATCGGTGCACGGGGTACGTGTTTTCTTTTCAATGAATTTTATTGTATTTTGGCGTGCAGTGTTTCAAATTTACACGTGCAGAGTATTAAAAATGCGCGTTCAGTCATTCGCACATGCACGCACACATCATCATCGGTGCACAGGGTGCGTGTTTTTTTTTCAACGTATTTTATTGTATTTTGGCGTGCAGTGTTTAAAATTTGTGTGTGCAGCATTACAAAATGCGTGTGCAGTTTTAAAATTTGTGTGGGCAAGTGTGCGTACGTGCGCAGTGTGTAGACACTGCATACATGCACATGCACGTCATCATCCATGCCATCATCGCTGCACGGGGTGTGTGTGTTTTTTTCAACGTATTTCATTGTATTTCTGCGTACAGTTTTAAAAATTTGTGTGTGCAAGTGTGCGTACGTGTGCGTGTGTAGACACTGCATACATGCACATGCATGTCATCATCCACATTATAATCGCTGCACGGGGTGCGCGTTCACGCCATCATCACTGTACGGGGTGAGTGTTTTGTTGTTTTTTTCCCAACGTATTTCCTTGTATTTTCATGTGCAGTTTTAAAATTTGTGTGGGCAAGTGTGCGTACATGCGCGTGTGTAGACACTTCATACATGCACGTTATCATCCACGTCATCATCGCTGTATGGGGTGTGCGTTTTTTCAACATAGTTTTGAGTATTTCAATGATAGGATGGTGGCGTGTGCTGGGTGTGAGAGGAGAGGGGATGAGGGTGGGTGGGTGTGTAGGTAAATAAAAAAGGATTTAAAAAAGTGATGGCTAAATCGAAAAAGATGGTTAAATCTATAAGCTCACTAATAAAAATAAGTGTGATCATCAACTAAAAAAAAAATTGAGCAAAAGATAGAGAGAGAGAGAGAGAGAGAGAGAGAGAGATAAAAGATGGGGTATTTGTTACTTCCCATTAAAAAAATATTTTGCGTTTGAGTTTTCTCTGTATCTCCCCTTCTGTAAGGCATATGGCTGTTGGACACCATTGTTTATAGGGTATGGTCAGTTGGTGTGTGGAGTGTAGTATGGCAGGGCTAAATAAAACATGGTTCAAGCTAGAGAGAGATAGGTCAAAAAAAAAAGAGCAAGAGAATGAAAAAGAGAGAGAGGGAGAGAGAGAGCGAGAGAGAGAGAGAGAGAGAGATAGGGCGAGAGATAAATTTTAAAAAAAAAGAGGAGAGAGATGATCTAGCTCAAAAACCACCAAGACGCACACTTGCAGCCTTTTGGGTGCATGGTCTGACGCCCCAGACAACTGAGCACTATCCATGCAATACTTGATCAGGCGTTGGTAGAGAGAAAGAGACTTTAGACTATTTATAATTAATAATTAATATCCTAGGGTGGGGGTGGGTGTGGGGTGGGTGGGGTGGGGTGGGGTGGGGGTGGGCGTAACCAACCATAACAAAACCCATAATTAAAACAAATAATCTATGGACCACACCCTGACACCCCCGCTGTTGGGTCGTCATGACCTAAGAGTACATGTGCACCCATGACGTCATCCTCTGTGACGTCACCCACTTTTTAGGTGCATGTGCACGGTTGCTCTAAAGTAGAGTAGTATACTACTTGGAGTACACTGGCCTGTCTGTCTCAGTCCATCCATTGGGAGCCATATCCCAAGAACCACTCAACTGATTTTGACAAAACTTCACAGGACCGTTACCGAAGTCAGTGGCCTGCCTCCCGTGCCATCGTATTTGCCCTAACGCAAAAGTCAAGGTCACTGGTGTCATTTCGTTGAAAAACATATTTTGTCAATGTCTCAACTAGAAGGGCAAAACCCATGTAACATACTTTTGATAGAACTTGCAATATTTAACATAACAATTAGTGCCCTAAGGCCACCCTTTCATTTAGTTTTGTTTTGTTTTGTGGGCACTCATTTTCATGTTAAATACTGCAATACCGACTTTGACCTTTCGATGCTCTTGGCCTTGAGATGACCTTGACCTCCGGTTTCAAATACACCCATGTACGAACAAATAAACTACAGCAAACTACTATCATTTATTGACCCTGTGACCGTGATTTTGAAGTGAAGTTATTCATTCACTGATCATTTTCGAAGTCTAATGGTTATACACCATTCTAAACCATACATGAAATAGAGTCTTAGACCTAGCCACTTTAAAGTTTTGCTCAGACGGACGGCAGACAGCGGGCGGCGGACTGACAGAGGGACTGATTCGCAATTTTTTAAATGTCGTTTTTGGAGTATTTAGGACTCGTCTCGCATTTTCTTTTTTGGGTGGTCCATTGCTATGCATGCGAGTCAAAAGCAATTTTGTAGAATTTTGGAAAATTAACATTTTTGAGAAAGAAAATTAGCATTTTTGAAAATGCTTATTTCTCGCCTGATGTGAGTGGAAATACATTTAAATGGCTGGCCAACATGATTTTTATTCGGTGCCACCAACTGACTAACAAACTGCCATGAGTTGAAGTACCTTGTCACCAGTACCAATAATCATCAAAATCCGTTCAGTTGTTTGTAACATTTTTATGTGCATCTCGATGGTCAAGATAATTGTAGACCTTACAAAAACTTTTTTTTTTAATGTCATTCTACAGCAAAGATGGGCAAGTAGCGAGAGTAGCGACTACATTTTGTAGTTTCGCTACTATTTGGAATAGTTTGTAACGATCCAAAGTACATATTGTAAAAAAGTAGTTGTAAAGCAGCGAAATACTAATTTGTCAGTAGCGAAAATGTGTTTTTCGCTACGCTACTTTCCTTGCCATGTGACTTGCACTTTCAGTCAAGCTGAAGCGAGTGCTGTCTCGCGCGATATTGATCGCTGGCTCAGCGAACGGAAGCATGATTGTGATAGGCTGAAAGCAAAAGCCAGCCACTTGACTTTCAAAAGCGCGCGTCAGTCATCTCAGTCTTTGTTCGGGCAAATCAAGCACAGAACGCACAAATTTTAGACCGCAGAAGATGGAGAAACTTCCAACTTTGTTTAAACCATATGTAGAATTTTTTCATTTCAAAGAAGAAAGGACAATGCATTTATATTTAAATGCAAGTACGGATGCAATGAGTATTTAGCGAGCAAGACGACAGCATCCAATCTAAGAAAGGTTTTTAAGGAAGTGTCAGTGTTTTCTTGATTCATTGAATGATTAGTTGGACTGCAGTCTGTAGTTAAAACTAATTTGGCCCATTTATTCTCAACTGCCTGTACAACCTTATGGCTGCATTTATGTTTTGTATCAGACATAACAGAGTACATATAACTTTTTTTTCTTCTATTTTTGACTTTTATTAATTTATTATTAATATTTTTTGTATTTTGCAAATGGTATATTTATACCATACATAATGTATTAAGTGTGCTCCTATATAATGATCTTGACTTGCAATGTTATCAATACCAAAATTTGTAGTCGAAGGAAATATTTTGTATCTTTTTTTGGTAATCTGATGAAAAGCATATAATTATCATTAAAAGTATTTATTTTTTTGTTTGTTTTTTTCTTGTCTTTTTTTCTTTAATTTACTTACATTTAAAAAATACTTAGCAGTCCCAGTTGTGATTACAGTTTTTTTAAAAAGTTTCAAAAGTAGTTAGCTACTTTTTTTAAAGTAGCGTAAAAGTAGCGAACTACATTCCTTCAAAATGTAATTGTAAAGTAGCAAACTACTTTTTATTTAACTGTAGTGTAGTGGACTACTTTTCAAAAGTAGTTGGCCCATCCTTGTTCTACAGTCAAAAGGCTTCGTAGTAAGCATCAACACTGGGTTATTTGATCATACATGAGCATCAGAGGTTATGCGAAGGTCAAGTTAATCCCAAGGTCAAGATCATCAAAGGGCAAAGTCATCCAAAAATATGTTTTTTTGTGCACAACACGTTTGCTATAGTTTTTTTTATCATACTAAGCGTCCATTTGGATCCCGAGGTCAAGGTCATCGCAAATATAAAGTCAGCATTTGCACTTTAATGCGACGTTTTTTTCTCTTTTTTTCTGTGCACTCATTTTCGTGTAGAATACTGCTCCCATGAGTAGCATGTGAGTCATATAGGCTAATTGACATTTTAGATTGACTATATCTGTGTGTGTATCAGTTTATAGTCCCCTCTCTTCCCGATAAGGATTTTCAGAGAGGAGACATTTTGACTATATCTAATACCCTTATTAAAGGGAGGAAGGAACACAGTATCCAGTACACACAGTATGCATCAACATTGGTTTATTTGGTCATACATGTGCGTGTGTTAGTGCTATATTATTAAATAACAAAACTTACATCACACAGTTATATTTTAGGAGCGCAGTTGGCTCATTGGTGTATGCAATGTACTCGAATGGCGATAACCCTGCAGCCTGCACAGGCAGGGTTTCAAAGCCCGTTAACGGTCTGGGTTATATTTACAATTAAAACTAGAAGGGCAAAGCCCATATGACTGACATGCTCCTTATGGAACTCGCACTATTTAAACTGAAAATGAGTATGAAAGGGTGGTGTTAAATGCAAGGTAATACCGACTTTGATCTTTCTATGCTCTTGACCTTGAGATGACTTGTTCTCCGATTCCAAATTGTCGTGCAGCAAGAAGTATTTTGTCTCAGATAGTTTGGATAAAGTACAGGTGAGAGAGTGGTTGATATAGTGGAGAGAGTGGATGATATAGTGGAAGTGAATAGGGATGGATGGAAGGCTAATTTCACGGAGTGCACATAGCTGTAGAAAAAGGTGAGTGAAGATTATAACTTTCCGAGGGCAAGAGGGGATGATAAAATATAATAAGATTTTGAATATGCGCACTGCAAGCTGGAGTTTCAAAGAGAACAGACCTTTTTTGAGTGTCTTGGATCTTCTTATGATTTTTGAATTCTCTAGAGGAAATTGACAGAGCTGAATAGGCAGTGACTGTGTTTGTTCAGTGGCAGACAGTTGGCAGCATTGTTGGAAGATTAAGCTGTCTTTAACTTCGTTGGTCTGTGAGAGATACTAATTAGGGGGTTTGAACACCACTTGTTTTTTTGACCTCATTTCATCACAATATATGCTGTTTTAAGAGCATTTTAAATGCACTCCAGTGCACTCTGGAAATCCATCATTTGCTAATAAATATCTGTATTTCTTGCGTCTTTTGTTGAAGGCAGTAGATGGTTGGAATTTAAATAAAATATATCCTTTTAAACAAAAAAAAATTACAACCCTTCTTTTTTAAAAACACACTGCATTATGGTTGAAACATTACACATTAATGTCTACATAAATGATCTTTTGTTTAACAAAGATTGTCCCAAGTAAATAAGGAAAATAAAAATATACCAATCAGTTTACTAACAAAATTTCATTTTTAAAAGAGATTTTATGAAGAAAAACGTTACTGACTGAACTAATAGTCCTTCTAACATTGAACTGTGAAACACAGTATATACATGCATCCAATTATTTAGGTGACATCAAACTGAAACACTTCAAAAGCAGAGAGACAGAGAGTGAGAGAGTGGAGAGGAGAGAGATAGAGAGAATGGAGAGGAGAGAGAGAATGGAAAGGAGAGAGATAGGGAGAGAATGGAGAGCTAGAGAGAATGGAGAGGGGAGAGATAGAGAGAGAATGAAGAGCTAGAGAGAATGGAGAGGAGAGAGAGAATGGATAGGAGAGAGAGAATGGAGAGGAGACTTTCCCTTCACAGCACACACAAGCCGTGCTGGTGGTACAATACAATACAATACAGGCTAATGGTATTGATTTGCTGCTCGGCGTCTGTTACTGCGCTCTGTCATTCCTGTACGCAGACACAAGCAGGTGGTATTGTTTTGATGCAAAACCTCGCACTGCCACTACAATTTGTTATTCTTGTATGCAAATTATTTCCCTTGGTTTACCCTGCCAACTGGATTACATGCTTCATGCATGTTTAATATACATTTATATTTATATATCTATTTGTTACACTTTTTAAGATGAATATGAACAATGTGTAATAATGGTTGCTGCACTTAATAGTGTAATATTTAGAATTGTACATTTAGAATAACGAATATCAAGTGCTGAAGAAGGACATAGTCATAGTGCAAGGCTACTGGAATGCCAAGGTTGGCAAAGATGCACACCACAACTGGGGAGACACATGTGGACCCCACTGCAACAACGAGACAAATGACAGGGGTCTGAGACTCTTAGAGTTTGCCAGATACAACAATAATAATAATATTATAAACAACGACCACAGATGCTCAGACACCCAAACAACTTTAGAAGCAGTATTAAATACCCATAAAAATACAGAACCTAATATTCCTGGAAGTGCGTCTACAAGTTTGTCACCTAGGTGTTTCAATAAGTTATCTATGTTTTGTAATGTTTTCTTAATCCAGTCTTTAACCGGTGTTTTACCACCACCACCGGTAACGTCAGATCCACTGGCACTAATGTCTGTGGTTCTAGTGAGAGCCAAGACTATTGTGCTTATTGTCATTCCAACAGCTGTAAGAATGCTAAATATTGTAACACCTTGCTCTCTGAACAGTGTTTGAATACTTTCTGCAAGTGTAGCGTCTTCGTGTAAAATTCTATGCGCCGTTTCTTTTAATGTAGCAAAATTAGTTATTATTTTTTCTGTTTATGGATAAGGCTTCTAGCCTTGCCGAGCGTTCTGTGTAAAGGTCAGCGAAACTCTTTTGAATCATCGGTTTTACCTTAATGTTTCTGCTTGTGACCCCAGAATGCACCATGCATATGTACGAATAGATTCATTCAGCCTTTCCATCCCACTTTGGGTAAATCTGGTTGTGTCCAAAATAAAAGTGTTGTATACTGTATATTTTTGTCTGATATAAAGTAATCGGACTTGGCTGTTGTTGCTATATGATGTAAATCCAGGTACGTAAGGCCCCGGGGATACATTACCTACAGCGTATCTAAATAAAGTCCCCATTCTGTGATTGAGGTCTAGTTTAAAGTAATCCTACACAAAATATTCTACACAGTTAAATGGGTAAATATTAGTTATGATCTAAACAACAACTGGATAATGATTAATAAAAAAGGCACCTTATTCCAGCAGGCTATTATGACTTCTGCAGACTTACTGAAGAATTGTTTAAACCTCATTCGACTGAAGCAAAAATGAACCCTGCAAACTTGTAGTAACTTTAACTTTCAATAAAATCAAGCATAAAGACATTACCAGTGTTACACTTGCGCCAAAGCTGGCAGAAATATTAGGTTGCCATGGCAATAAAATATTTTTACCTTTTGACTCCAGCATCAACATCGCGATATTTGTTGGAACAAAACCTATGAATTTGTTAGATAATAATAGATTGTTTGTGTACCTATGAATTTGTTAGATAATAATAGATTGTTTGTGTACCTTCATCAACTGAAGACATCGGAAAACTTAGTAAACGGAACTCCTATAGTACATTGCTAAGGATAATTTCAACTCAGAGAGAATCTTACTGCGATCCAGTTTCATTAAAATGTTTGCCTCAAAAACGTCACTTAAGTCAGGACTATCATACTAGTGTCTGCTTCAAAATAACAAAAGACAACAACAAAATTGCAGACTTTGATGATATTACAATAATTCGTGAGATAAAATAAAGTTTAATTTTTAAAAAATACAATGTCGAACAGCCATATAATTCCAATAACCTGTCC
Organism: Oncomelania hupensis; assembly: GCA_036898135.1. Classification (NCBI taxonomy): domain Eukaryota; kingdom Metazoa; phylum Mollusca; class Gastropoda; order Littorinimorpha; family Pomatiopsidae; genus Oncomelania; species Oncomelania hupensis. Next base: position 67,204,104 of record CM072512.1, on the reverse strand, counting down.
TACCATTGAACTGAAAGACCTAGCAGAAACAATTGACTTTGATGTGAATGCTATTGTTGGGTCTATTTACGGTTTCGAATTTACACCAACTGCAAATTATAAACGAACGCTAGTACAGTCAGTACCGCCGGCGGAGACCAAACCATCTATCGACCAGCTAAAGGACTTCAATGCCGGTAAAGTAGAGCCTGATTTAAAGTATTCTATTACTAAACAAGAAAATATCTGGTCTTTAACACCTGTAGACACAGAATTAGATTGGCTTATTAATTCAAGTGTCAAAACCCTTACACTTGTATAGGACCAGACAATAAATTTAAGAAAATTATTAACGCCGGGGTATGTTAGCTAGTCTAGTGCCGAATGAATCTAGAAAACATAGAAATCAAAGCCTACAAAAAAGCGGCTATGTTTTACATAAGCGTGATACTGCTGGGAAAAATGTTAGAGTTGTTCTGCAGCCTCCTTTACAGCTAGGTAGTGTGGCTATGATAGTACTCGACATAATTGCTCACAAACCTACGTAGAAAAATGTTAATGTAATTCTGCTTGTGGTTCTAAGTTGGGCCGATTTAGACGAGGATCCCAGACATATTACAGTATTTAAGAAGAGAAAAAAAATGAAAATCAGTACTCTGTATTTGTTTCCTCACCCAAGGTAACTTTTACCCCTGTTCTAAATCCTATTGATAGAATAGGGCACATTAACCTAGACAGTGTAGATCTGTTAGCATTTTATTTCAGCGATCAGATATTTTCTGATAGTCAAATAGAATATTTTGCTAATTAACTAAAATCAAGTTAATTATTGTTAATTATTGTTAATTAATAAAAGCCTTTTTTTTTCACACTAAAAATATGGTGACAAAATTGTATCCTGCTGTAGTGGAAGAAGAACTAATACAGCCCAGTGCTCCAACGTTAGACTTTAATGCACGTCATGTTCAAACGTTCAGGCTGGAAGAAATAAGAAAAGTTAGGACGGAAATTGAATCAGATATCCAAAAGTACTCTAGATGCAGACGACGGTATTCCAGTGCTTTTAACGGAATAAATTACGCATCTACTGGTCTAAATGTTATTAATACAGCGGAAGTGCTATCAGCGTGGGATTATTGGTGACTGGAATTGGCATACCAACTAGTATTGGATTAGGGGTTGCTGCCAGATTATCTGCAGATGTCAGTTCCACCACGAATGCCCGACTATTGTCATCATTACCTGGTCAGTTATAAAATCAATTTTAGAATCACTAAGTTTTAAGAAAGCATCCCAACTCATTCCTGGCGAAGAAATATAATGAGAAGGATCGAGGGAGTAATGATGTACATTCGTTTCTCTGTATTTTTCAAACACAACGGCCAACAAACAGACATCAGCGTGATAGTCACCACAACCAGTGCATTCCAGGTTGTTTGAGCATGTTGGTAATCGAAATCACTAATAAATGTTTTACTGAGTGAAGAATAAAAGTTTTCTTTAGGTGGTAATTTGATTTGAAGAAACCCATACAGTCATCGTTTCATCAATACTACCTGGTTTAATAAAGATTACCTAAGCGAGGATGCGTATTTTAACAGGTGATTTGAAATTAAAACTGTTTAGTACAAATGGGTAGTTATTATGAACAGATTTAATAACATCTTGACTGTCGAGAATGGGAAGTGGTAATGTCTGAAAGATGTCTTTAAACAGATTGCGAAAGACTTTTTGTGTCCCTCATATTTATACTGATAACAAAAACTTTAAATAAAAAGAAATAATTAATCATAAACTAAACTTAAAGCTTAAAACTAATTAACTAGGGAAAAAACTGCATTCGCATTTACAAACATGATGCTGAACTTTAGGAACCTTACAGATAAAATTTCCCCACAATCTCTCAAAGTAAAATGCATATGGTTAGTAAAAGGGTTTTATTATAATTTCCACACTCAACAATTCTATTAAAAACATTTTCAAATTCTATTTCGCATGCAAATTTGAATTCTTTATTAATTTGGTGTCGCTTAGTATAGTTATTATAAAGATGTATTTTGTAGGTAAGCCTGTGAAAAAAGTGATCCAATATTCATCATCCAATATTGAATACATTGGTGAAAGGTCTTCTAATATACTTGGCAAGCTCCTTACTGTGTCCATCATTTTTATACAATTTTATTTTCTTAATTAGGAAATCTTAATGGTTCTGTGTCGGGTGGAACAATCTGAAGTTCTTTAACAAAATTTATTTGGGGTGTTCTACGATGCTTCTTGGCCTTAAATAATATACAGGCGGATCAGAGGACAATGCTCTGTCAACTTGGTAAACGCTTAATGACCACAGCCAGCACAGGGGGTCTGTAGCTCTTCTTCTAGTGTCATTAGCAACTTCTCCAGGCTGTATCTAACAGTTTTGTTTATCAAAGTTAGGTCCGGCTGACCAGGCTTTAAAACAGCAACAACAGTCTGTTTCTTTTTAATAGCCTCAACTGGTTTTAATCCTGTAACTCTGCTTACTTCTGAATTCATTTCCCGTAAAACTAGAGGTAGCCTAATGTATTAGTGGTTTCAGTAAACAACTCTTTTGAATACTGATAAGTGAATAACCTTTCTGCCAGTTGCCAATTAAAGTTTTCTACAATACCCAGCGATCGGTGTAATCCAACCTCTTCTAACAGTTACATTATGTTTTAACAAAAGCTGGTTAATGGCTCCTTTGAATTCAGACCCCTCATCGCATTGAATAAGTCTAGGGAATTTAAGAGGCCCTCTTGAATAAATCATATTTAAGGCTTGAACGACCTCAACCGAATTTTTGGTCATAAGAGCATGAGCGTCTTTAAACCTGGTAGCTATATCAATAACAGTAAGGGCATACCTGTATTTCTTTCTTTGTATTTTGTCGTAGGGAAGATATAACAGATCTATTTGATGCGTGTCATTTGGTCTAGAGTTTTCACATTTTGGTTATATTATTTTTCCCAGGGGTGGAAGATAGATTTGCCATACAGCTGTAATTGCTTCGATAGCCATTGTTTAACTGTGTCTGCTGACAAGCCAGTCTTTTCTACTAGTTTATCAACTGCTGTCATCCCTTTCATCATTTCGTCATCCGGATTGAGAATAATATAATCTAAACAAATTGGTCATATTTTATTTAGATTTATATTTTTGTTTAGACTGAAGTTCGACCTGGACAAACTGCAAAACCCGGAGGTGGCAGAACTATTTCAGGCCACAACTGGAGGGAAATTTGCACCACTGCTCATTTTGGGGGCTGGTGAAGTAGATGTCAACACCATGACCACCACCTTCAACTCAGCTGTGACAGATGCCGCCACTGAGATCTTTGGCAAGCACCGACCAAAGAAGAAGCCGTGGATCACACCTGAACTTTTAAATCTGTGTGATAAACAAAGAGATAAAAAAAGAAAAAGAACACCTCAATGACATCCGAAAAGGCATGCGCACAGCAAAGGAGAAATGGATAGAAGAACAATGCCAGGAAGTAGAGAACAGTCTGAGCAAGAACAACAGCAAGAAGGCCTACCAGACGGTGAAGTGGCTGACAAGTGTTAAACAGCCCAAAGTCTCCACGATCCAAAGCAAGTCTGGCATATGCCTTACAGAAGAACAAGAAGTCTTGGACAGATGGACAGAGTACTGCTCTGACCTTTACAACCATACACCAAATGGAGACCCATCAGTTCTAGCATGTCCCAAGAACAGAGAAGAAGAAGAAATCCTCCCAATTCTCCGGGAAGAAGTTGAGGCAGCAGTGCAATCGCTGAAGAAAGGGAAGTCAGCGGGAGTGGACAACATACCCGCTGAACTGCTACAAGCAGGAGGATAAGCGATGATTGATGCCCTCACCATTATCTGTAACAAGATCTTTACATTACATGGTTATTGCTTTAGGTCCAGCGGACTCTTCAGAGCCAAATCAGGACCAGAGAGACATTATCTTAAAATGTTATAAAGTTGTTCAAATCTTAAAAAATAGACCTGTTACTCTTAAATACTCAAACAAACTTTCACATGACACCTCTTTAAAAGTCTTCTTTAAAACTGATGTGTTAAAAATACTTTCTCTTTCCTCAATCAAATCACTAAATTCGGTCTTATCAATAAAATCCAAAACAAAAGAACATGGTTTATATGCGATAAAACAAACCAACATCATGTAAAAATTGAAACAAGTGTTGACCATTACATACTTTAAAAATCTCTTTGAAAGGTATTGAACCAATATATATGCTTCTCTTTTATCAAGCAGGTCAGCACATTCAGACATGAAATGGCGAACAGAAAAGGATTTATCACATGCAAAGCACCACGGTGATTCTTCTTCTTTTAACAGGAAACTGTGGGTTACATAAGTATGCCCAATATGAAGGCGAGACAAAACTGTTTCTTCTTTGCGAGTGGATGCAAAGTTAGGCAAAGAATCCGAAAAATCGGGAAGCATTCGAAAAATCCTGTTTTTTTTTGCACGTAACTGAACCTCAGACAGGTTATAAAACAGACTCCAGTTAGCTTGTTTCAGTTTCCACCTGCCATGAGTTTGCTCAAGGTTGTCTGATTCATGTTTTAATAAAACCGGAAAATGGTCGCTGCCATGGAGATCTTCTAAAACTGTCCCTTTAAAATCCAAAAGTAAGGATCACAGATCGATATATCAATGTGGGACAAAGAATCGGTTCTTGTACAGTAAAAAGTTTGAGCACCCTCGTTCAAAGTTACTAGATTCAACAAGTCTAAAATGTCTTCAATTATTTTCCCCTGAGAATCCGTACGATTGCTACCCCACAGGGGAGAGCGTCCATTAAAATCTCCCAACAACAAAAAAGGGGTAGGTAACTGTTGGATCAAATTCTCAAGTTCATTTTTATTTACATTTATTGATGGAGTCAAATATATAGAACAAACTGAGAGGGATTTAAAAGAGATACTCTGGCTGCAACTGCTGGTAAACTTGTATTAAGTGAAATTGGGTTAAATGGGACGTTTCTATGAATAAAGAGTGAAACGCCTCTAGAAGATATACAATCTAGAGACGAATAACCAGTAATATCTATAAGCTGTTTCTCTGATAAGAGAGTTTCCTGAATGGCTAACACCTCAGGTTGATGCTCCGTCAGCAGACAGTAGAGCTCCTCATAATTTGCCCTTATCCCTCGGATATTCCATTGTAAAATGGCCATAAAAATGAAGTAAAAGAATGCTAAAATTTTCATTCTTGAGAGCACAATTACGACTCTTTAGCTTTCGGACCCTCGTCCATCTCTTCATGGTCCATCAACCCCCCGAAACAGTTCTCTGTTTCGAGAGGTTGATGGTGCTTGGAAGAAAGGGGTCCGGGCCTTGGATTTTTCATCGAAGCCCCGGAACCCAAACTGCCAGCCGACTTCCTCCCCTTCTCCCCAGCATTGGATTTTATATCTTTCTTCTCTCTTTCACCCCTTCCAACCTTTCCCTCTCCTCCTCTGACGCTCCTCTGCTGAGCTACTAGAATCTTAGCCACCTCAGCAACCACCCGGTCGCTAAAACCTGTAGTTGCTGGTGCGTCGGCCTGAGGCAAGATCTGGCAGAGTGGGGAGTGGCCTACACCATGGACCCAGTCGCTTGTCATCACTCTTCCCCAAAAAGGTAACCTTCAGGAGTGTGAAAATTACCGCACCATCAGCCTCATCAGCCATCCCAGCAAGGTCATCCTGAAAATAATACTCAACAGGTTGAAACCCCAAGCTGAACAAATCATAGCTGAAGAACAAGCAGGATTCAGGCCAGGGCGAAGTACCACTGAACAGATTTTCATACTCAGAATAATCTGTGAGAAATACCTACAGCGCCAACAATATCTATATCATGTTTTCATAGATTTCAAGAAGGCGTTTGACCGAGTCTGGCATGCAACTCTATGGGCAACAATGAAAGTGTACAACATCAGCCCTAAAATTATTAAAGTCATCAAAAGCCTGTATGATAAGGCTACCAGTGCAGTCCTCCATAACAGCGTCATTGGGAACTGGTTCAGAACAATAATCGGTGTGCGTCAAGGATGCCTACTCTCTCCAACACTCTTCAACATCTTCCTAGAGCGCATCATGTCAGATGCTCTTGCAGATCACGAAGGCACAGTCAGCATAGGGGGTAGAGCAATCTCCAATCTTCGTTTTGCGGATTACACTGATGGATTGGCTGGAGAGGAACAAGAACTTGAACAGCTGGTACAGAGGCTTGACACCACATCCGGAGCTTATGGAATGGAAATAAGTGCAGAGAAGACCAAAATGATGACCAGCAACACCAATGGCATCAACACGGACATCAAAGTCCCAGGCCAATCCCCCATAGGTGCATAGCATAAGTGCATAGCTTCAAATATTTAGGAACCATTGTATCAGACAATGTGTCCCGACAGGAAGTCCTCTCCTGGATCACAAAAAACAACTGCTGCCCTGAAAAGGTTGAAGCCCATTTGGAAAGACAGGACCATCAGTCTACATTCCATAGTAAGACTGCTGCGCTCCCTTGTCATCTCCATCTTCCTATATGCTTGCGAAGCATGGACCCTCACAGCAGATCTATAACGAAGAATACAAAGCATGGAGATGAGGTGCTACAGACGACTTCCGGGCATTTCCTATACCCAACACATCACCAATGACGAAGTCCGAAAGACCATCACACAAGCCATTGGACAACACGATGACCTGCTCACAGTGTTGAAGAAACGGAAACTTCGATGGTATGGCCACGTTACCAGATCATCAGGCCTTGCAAAGACCATTCTGCATGGCACAGTGCAAGGAGGTAGAAGAGGGAGACCGAAAAAGAGGTGGGAGGACAACATTCGAGAATGGACTGGTTTGACACTGAGGGAAGTCATCAGGGCTGCTGAGGACAGAGAAAGATGGAGTATGCTGGTTAAACGATCATCTGTGGTGCCCCTACGACCTCCGAGTTACGGGACAGGATAGGATAGCATAGGATTTTTGTTTAAAAAAGTAATAAACTACTGTTATTCCAAACACAATTAAAATTAACTATCCAGTCCCTGACATTGTAGGTGCAATGTTAGGTGTGTAGTAATCAGATATAACAGGCTGTTTTAATGAAGGTAGTGTTGTTCCAGTAAATAAATAATATTGGTGCAAAGCTTCATCAACATCTTCGAATGTTTTATCAGCATGGCCTTCTTCTTTCATTCTTTTATTAACAAAATCAAGCTGCATTAGTCTGTTTTTCTCGTATTCGACCTGATCTTGTTGTAATGTTTCCATTGCTAAGTTATGCCGTTTTGATTCTTCTTTACTGTCTAGTTTTGAAAACAAATAATTTGATCGTGAAAAGGCTACTGCGTTGAAAGCAGCAGAGCCGAGCACCATTGCAGCCCCAGCCATTTTTTAATTTAGTTCTTATTTTTGTTTGTATTTAAAATGAATTGTGATGACTTGTTAACGCAATAAGCTATTAATGTCACAGCTACAGGTGTTGAAAACGAGAAAAGAGACAGGCTGGTTGCATTAGTAGCTTCCGGAAAGTCAAAGTATTATCTCAGTTTTGACAACAGCTGAACAAGTACAAAGACTGAGGCCCGAAGAGATCATTATATTACATAATACATATGATAAGGTCCTCGGCGCTTTAATGGTTAAAAGTCTGGGGCGTTCCATTGTGAAGTTATATACCAAAGCTGTGTCGACCTTTGTTACTTTAGATTGTGATAATGATTTATTTGATGATTTGATTCAAGATCCTGTTATAGTCAATGGGATTATTGAGGTATCAAGAAATCTGTATTATAAGTTTGGAAGCTTGTTGGCACCATTTTCAGAAGGGCTAATTACTTTTCAACACATATATTTCTCTTCTATTAAAAATGGACTCTTTCAATCCGGAGACACAGCAGGAGATGGAGATTAAGAATTCTGAGAACCAACAGAACCCAGAGACAATGACTAAAAAAAGAGTCTAGGAAGAATTGCAGCTGGGAAAAAGTTAGCAGAATTTAACAAGTAACATAAATTGAACAGACAAACAAAAAAAACCATATTAACAAATAAGGAATCAGCACAGCTAAAAGAAGAACCAATAACTCAACAAGCATTAAATAACAACAAACAAAGAAGAACCAATACAACCAGTACAATCTTCAAACAATATATATTATTTATGTATAGCCAGTGCAATAGGTGCAATTGGGTACATAATATATAAATACCGCCAAGGGAAAAAGAAACAAACCCCCAAAACCACTTGTAGAGAAAGAAATTGAATCATCTTCATCATTGAAGCCATCATTGGATTTGTTTTAAAAATTATTTATAAAAATGAGTGTACCATATGAACATACAATTGTAAATCTTGGATACCATAATGTTGTCTTAGTGGGCCTAAATACAGGTTATGATATGATTGCAAAATCTCTTTTATAAATAAAACCTATTGAATTGGGAAAGATGGATCTTTCAGATGTTGGTAAACTGGTTGGTATCTTTTCATTATTCTCATTTACTCCGGACTATCTTGTTAAACAAAATATCATTCCTGCAGACATTAATGTGTAATGTTACAACCATAATGCAGTTTGTTTTTAAAAAAGAAGGGTTGTAATTTTTGTTGTTGTTTAAAAGGATATATTTTATTTAAATTCCAACCACCTACTGCCTTCAACCAAAGACACAAGAAATACAGATATTTATTAGCAAATGACGGATTTCCAGAGTGCATTGGTGTGCATTTAAAAAGCTCTCAAAAACAGCATATATTGTAATGAAATGACGTCAGAAAAACAAGTGGGGTTCAAACCCCCTAATTAGTATCTCGCTGTAAAAATGGGGTGTCGGATAGCGCAGTGGTTGGAGCACTCGCTACTGTGTCGCAAGTTAAGCACCGTCCAGTGCGCTTAGCACTTGGATGGGTGACCGCAAACCGTGAAGCGACAAATAACAACGCCCCCAGTTGACAACTGTGACTGAGTACCTACTCTCTTAAGAGAGGGGAAGGTAAAGCAGCGAGGGAGAGAGATGGGCATCACCCTCATTACGCTGGCCAAAGATAAGTGTGATCTCGAACATCACGCTCCCCTACGGCCACAAGGCTATGGGACCACCTTTACCTTTTTACCTTTTCCTATCCTATCCTATCCTGTCCCGTAACCCGTAAAAATAAAATTTTGTTGGATCGGTAAAGCTAAAGAAAAGAAGCCCAGCTTATTCGAAGTGGGGTGTTGAATGTGACTGTTGCCGTGTTGGCATGCGAGTTCGTGGGACATGACGTCATTTGCGCTAGAAGACTAGAAGTAAGCTTACTGCCTGGATTGGGTGTGTGTAGTACCTTGGTACTGTGTCAATCTCCATCATCGTGGCTGGGCAACTCTGCGGTGGTTCCTGCACTCCATAAGCCGTATTGGGTACGTGAAAACTCACATTTTATTTTGTCGGCGATTCTGTGTTGTGCGTGCATGCTTGTGTGAGGTTGCACTATGTTGTGGCATGGCTGGTTGTAAGCATGGGTGGTGTTGAGTAGAGGCGTGAATGTGTATGACAGTTATTTAGTCATCTTTCATGCGACACATTATTACATTTTATCTTCAAGTTTTCTATTTTATTTTGTTTTTATAATAATGAGCAAATATTATATCGATATTAATTGAATATGTTGGTGACGATTTTGGTGGAATTTCTGTGTAGTTAGCTAGTGCCATCACGAAGGAATAGTGATGCGCAGAGCTAAAAAAAACAACAGATAGATGGAGAGGGAGGGGAGGGGAGTGGGGAGATGAGAGGGGGAATAGTGGGAACGCTGGATACATCCGGGATAAACTGTGATTACCTCGGATACATTAACTGTTGCAGGCTTATCTTATCATACTTCTCTTCACGCTACTTACTTCACCCATGCTCTTCATTGTGACGTGGTTTCTAGGTGATCGGCTGCCTTCATCCAAGTCTTCGTCCCCTCTTTCTTCGTGACGACTAACCTGCGTGGGTCTCCTCTCCTGACCACGCGCGTGTCACTTGTGGACAACGGAAGTGGCAAGTTCCGGGCAAGCGGCAAGTGATCTATCTTGAGATGACCTTGACCTTCAGTGACCTTGACCTTAGGATGACCCTTGACCTTCACTTGAATTCTCAATCATGTCTGTTTAAATAACCCAATGTTGTTGCATACTATGCGTTAAATAAAAAGCCATTTTACAGTACGACCAATTTTTTGTTTTTTCCTTTTTTTGTGTGGGATGTGTACATAGACTGGCATTGCTGTGCATGTGAGACAAAAATAAAATTCGGAGTGACAGACCGACTGACCGACAACTGGACTGCTACTGAAGGATGGCCCATAATTGAAGTATCTGTGTACCAATACTCAACAAAATCACTTCAGCCGTTTTTGAGATATTGAGCAAAAATGTGCTTAGCAACAAAATGGCACCAGTGAACTTGACCTTTGTAGTAGAAAAAAATATTATGGTACGGGCGGCAATTTAGGTAATGTTCCAATGAAGTGTGATCATAATCCGTTCAGTGGTTCTTTAGATATGACGTCCCAGACTGACCGACATTTGGCTCATTCAGATTTTCCCCAAACTATTTGAAAGTATTTCCATGTAAGTCTGGAAATTAAAAAAAAATGCACAAAACTTTAGGGTACAAAGACAAAAACATGTATACAGAAAAGGATTTAAGTCACAATTTTAAAGATCATTTTGACTGATAAATCATTAGATTTGGTAAAATTGCAGTACATACCACTGATATAACTGCTTCACCCCGGACTTTCTCATCTGGATCTTCCAAACAACTGTAAGAAGAAAGAGATATACTACAGGCAAATTAAACACATACAAAAACTAAGGATTCTGGAGAAGGTCGAACATTTTATGAATTTAAGTTGCGCCAAACGCTCAAAATGATTTTGAGAGGTAAACGGATTTCGGATCCTAATACGAAAATGTCCCCTCTAGGCCGCCCGTGGAAATGGTGCTAACATTTGCGTTTTTGTATAGCGGACAATAGCTCAAAATTGGATAAGCGCACTGTAACAAAACAAAATAATGCATGAAGCATACAGACAAATCCATTTCCTTTCTAACGATGTTTCGTTTCTAAGTGGGTAAAGAATAAAGTATTTCTAAATTGACCTATTCAGTTTTGTTTTTATTAGTGTAAACTTAGAATGACTGGAAGGATCTTGTTTCCAAAACAACTCGCTTCACATTGATGCTTGTTTTCATCAGTATGTTTTATTATTATTATTATTATTATTATTATTATTATTATTATTATTATTATTATTATTATTATTATTTCTTATATAGCGCTTTCCCACGTCAAGAGCTGCTCAAGGCGCTGGCCGATGCAGGATCTAACTTATGCCGCCCGAGGCGCCCACTTGCAACCTACCAGAGAACTGGGACCAATCATGGGCGACCGACAATGGAGAAGGTACCCAGTGCTTGCTGGTTGTTTTTGTGTAGCTGGAGCTGCACTCGCCCGTCTACGACGAGCATCAAGACCTCTAAGGTCCTTATGGAAGTTATGCCTGGTGGAATGCGTGCGTGCGCAGACTAGACTTCAGTTTATACTCTCATCCGAAGGAGTAATGTTGGGCACTGGTATTGTGGCAATGGAAATTATTAGAAAAAGGTGGGAGGGAAGAATGGGGAAGGAGACGAGAGAGAGAAAGAGAGAGAGAGAGAAGAGCATAAACCGAGGTCCAGTTTGTCCATCTAATATTGTTGGTTGTGAGGATGAATAGCCGAACAGTTGATCCAGAGATCTATTCAGCCTGACATGTTTAACCAGTCCTAGGCAATGAAATCCGACGATGTACGAACGTAGAGTGTGGTGTTTTGCGATTATTTGACAAAGACTGTATCGCCAGGTTTCAGAATTGGTGCATTTTAAATGCGTTTCTTTTGTGGTAGTTCAAAAGCTGTTGCTCTTGTACAATTCTTTCTGTTGTAACCCAGATTGCTCTGTGGTGTTAGGATCAAGGGATGATAGTAAAACGGGAATTTTAGTTTTGATTTTTAGGCCCATGAGGAGCTCACTTGACGAAAGGCCGTTTGCCAGAGGTGTGAGTGAAAGATCAGCAGAGGGATAGTGTGCCTTTTTGTGCATGTATTTGAAGGCAAATTATTGAAGTCATCAAAAGCCTGTATGACAAGGCTACCAGTGCAGTCCTCCACAACAGCGCCATCGGAAACTGGTTCAGAACAACAATCGGTGTGCGTCAAGGATGCCTACTCTCTCCAACACTCTTCAACATCTTCCTAGAGCGCATCATGTCAGATGCCCTTGCAGATCACGAAGGCACAGTCAGCATAGGGGGAAGAGCAATCTCCAACCTTCGTTTTGCGGCTGACATTGATGGATTGGCTGGAGAGGAACAAGGAGCCTATTGAATGGAAATAAGTGCAGAGAAGACCAAAATGATGACCAACAACACCCATGGCATCAACACGGACATCAAAGTCCAAGGCCAATCCCTCAATACAGTGCATAGCTTCAAATATTTAGGAGCCATTGTATCAGACAATGGATCCCGACAGGAAGTCCTCTCCAGGATCGTACAAAACTGCTGCTTTGGCGAGGTTAAAGCCAATTTGGAAAGACAGGACCATCAGTCTACATTCCAAGGTAAGACTGCTGCGCTCTCTTGTCAACTGCATGTTCCACAAATACGCAGATGATACAGAACTGTCAAAGAGTGGTCAGGCAGATGACTTCCCTTCTGTTGTGTCTGAAGTAGAAACATGTATTGACAGTGTCCAGGCTTGGATGAATAGCAACAGGTTGATGCTTAACCCTGACAAGACCGAGGTTATACCTGTAGGCTCATCTTCCCGTCTTAAACTGGTCGGCAGCGATTCTGCAAACATCGGCGGCAGCACCATCCCATTTAGTAATATTGTTCGTTATTTGGGTGTCAAGCTAGATAGTTCTTTGTCCATGCATGACCACATCAGTACCATCTGTCGTGTGTCCTTTCTTGAGCTTCGGCGTATTGCGTCCTTGAGGCAGTTTCTTTCGAGGGATGCATGCACACAGTTGGTCAGCGCTTTTGTGACATCCAGACTTGATTATTGTAATTCAGTTCTAGCTTGTGTCCCCATTGATGAAGTTAGCCGACTGCAGCGTGTACAGAACTGTGCTGCTCGGCTTGTGCTTCAAAAACGAAAACGTGATCATGTCACGCCTCTCTTAATGCAGCTCCACTGGCTCCTGTCAATTTCCGCATTGAATACAAAATTGCTGTCCTAGCTTTCCGTCACTTCGACCAGTCACTTCCACCATATCTGTCTGAGGTACTCACTACCTACACTACAATCCGTTCTTTGCGCTCATCAGATAAAAAACTGTTGAAAACGCCCAAGCGTCTGCTTAAGACAGTTGGCGACCGGTCTTTTAGTTTTCAAGCACCCAAGGTTTGGAATGCGCTGCCTGCCGGTTTAAGACATTGTACAGACCTTGTTTCCTTTAAGAGCTGCTTAAAAACGCACTTGTTCCGCAAGGCGTTTTCTGTGTAATAGTATGAACAGTAATAATACTTTCTCAATGATGCTGTACATGATGTAGTGCGAATGTTGTGATGATGCGTACGAATGATGTGTGTAAGCGCATTGAGTTGTTATTCTAATGAAAAATGCGTTGTATAAATGCAATTTATTATTATTATTATTATTATTATTATTATTATTATTATTATTATTATTATTATTATTATTATTATTATTATTATCTCCACCTTCCTATACGCTTGCGAAACATAGACCCTCACAGCAGATCTACAACGAAGAATACAAAGCATGGAGATGAGGTGCTACAGAAGACTTCTGGGCATTTCCTATACCCAGCATATCACAAACGACGAAGTCCGACAGACCATCATACAAGCCAACGGACAACACGATGACCTTTTCACAGTGGTGAAAAAACGGAAACTCCTATGGTATGGCCACGTCACCAGATCATCAGGTCTTGCAAAGACCCTCCTGCAAGGCACAGTGCAAGGAGGTAGAAAAAGAGTGAAACCAAAAAAGAGGTGGGAGGACAACATTCGAGAATGGACTGGTTTGACACTGAGCGAAACAATCAGGGTTGCTGAGGACAGGGAAAGATGGAGTACGCTGGTTAAACGATCATCTGTAATGCCCCTACGACCTCCGAGTTACGGGATATAATGATGATGATGATGATGACGATGATGATGATGATGATGATGATGATGATGATGATGATGATGATGATGATTTGAAGGTTTGTATCCAGCTGAGCATGAAGGCCTAATATGGATAAATCCATATTCTTCAGTGAACGTTCTGAACTCTGCACTGGAGAATTGTGGGCTGTAGTCGGAAATAACGGTACCGGGAATACCGTAAATGGCGAATATGCTTTTAATCTTTTTGATGACGTCTGCGCTGGTCAGATTGTTGAGACGTCGAATTTGAATCCAACGAGAGTAGTAGTCGACTATAACGATGTACGTTGCCAAACATTTCAAAGAGGTTTATGCTACGTCGTGACCATAGGCGGTCGGGAAAAGCAGATGGCAACAATGGATCTTTCCGTTCAGGTCGATGTTTGGCGCGTACGTCGCACTTGTTGACTATGTCTTCGATCTGAGAAGAGAGATGAGGCCACTGAAAGGATGAACGGTTGCAAGAGCTCTTGCCTTGGTGACGCAGAGAGGACTTTCATGTAGATGCACTAAAATGACAGATCTCAGTTCATGTGGAAAGACAAGGCGATCATCGCACTGTAGGATGTCGTCAACGATGCTGAAATGTTGCCTGTTGACCCAGTACTGCTTGAGCAATGGGGACAAGCATGAAATCAGGCGATCCATGCTCGCAGAAGTTACAAACTTCTGTCGTTTCAGCGTCGCAATTTTTTATATCACGGATTTACTGAAGTCTCTTGCTGGATGTGGGCATTACTTCCATGATCTGATGGGTGAATGACGTGACCATTACATTACATTACATTGTTATTGCTTTAAGTCCAGCGGACTCTTCCGAGCCAAATCAGGACCAGAGAAGTGAAAGAGAACTCACCCCTGATCCGCATAAAAGATCTGCCGAAACAACCTTAGTGGTAACACTGAAGGCAATCTACCAGCGGGTCACTTTACAATAAAGACATCCCACGCAGGGGACGCTGAGACTATACTCTAATTTATCAAACCCCCGTTTACAAAAACAAAATAGAATACAAACATCATTATACAATATCAACAAAACACATACATATAAAATGCCTACATTGCTAAATAATAACATCATAGGAAACCCCAGTGACCATGTGGCAGAAAGCGTCCAATGGGGGGAAAGGGGGGAGTGGGGGAGGGGGGGGGGGTAATGTCGTGACCATGTTGACCAGTTCGATGGCTGCGTCATCAGGTTGTGTGGATGGTGCGCGTGATAGTGCGCCGGAGTTGTCAGGTTCTTTCCACCCACGTAGCTCAGTGGTTTACAGAAGTGGGATCAAAGGTTTGTGGTCTGTTCCAATGGTGAAGTCAAGACCCAAAACGTAGTCATTGAATCATTCAAAGTCTATGTTGTATTGCGCGCCGTCATCCTGAATCTGGAACAGAATTGCGCCCAATCCTGCGTTGGAGCAAAGACCTTATTACGGAAAGACAGGGAACTTCCATTATGTCCTATACAAAAATGCGAGACGCTCTCACGGATTATTTCCCTTTGCTCGGGCTGGCTATATTTCACCATCTGCTATATGAATGATCTGTGCGTGGTAACTTATTGAGCCTATGCCATTGCAAAAGAACACTTTATGGCAACGTTTGCAAAAACCAAACTTTTAACCATCAGTATTATTAACATTCCGCTACTGCTGTCTTTTTTGTGTGTTGTTTTTGTTTACTTATTGACATTTATTAGGTGCTTTTATGCTGCTTATGCGTGTATGTCATAGGTTCGTTTTCTGCCCTGGAATTTATTATTTTTTAATCAACGACAGATATTTTAAAATTAAAATATGCATGACAGACTGTTTCATTTATCCGAAACTGTAAATCCGTAATCGTGAGAGAGAGAGAGAGAGAGAGAGAGAGAGAGAGAGAGAGAGAGAGAGAGAGAGAGAGAGAGAGTGAGAGAGAGTGAGAGAGAGAGCTCTGTCATTCAATCAATTAATCACAATAAAGCACAATAACAACATGTTTCACTAATAGTGTGAATTTAATTTATATCAGGTGTCCCCCTACCCCCCAACCCTCTCACCTCCCACATCACTGGCTTAATAACATCATTCACTTCATGGAAAATAATTAATTAATCAGACAGAACAATCAGAACCTACTGGCTAGACTACAACATTCCACGCAATATAGATCTAATGCGCAGAAATTCACAGATCATAACAAGGACTGAGTTTCTACATTACATTTTTTTTCCCGTTTACTCTCAAACGAAAAGTGATTACAACAGATCAAGGACCACTTTTGTGCCTAGGTAAGGGGTTATTTTGCACAGTAGGCTATTTGATCACGAGGAGAAAACAGACTTAGTCTAATTTAACTTGTTAACATAAGCAGTTTGACGAAGCCAAACTGCCAATCTGACATCTACTTTTGAAATATAAGCACAAATATAGTCAAACAACCTAGCAATAACGTAAACAGTGAGCGACCTGTTGAACGTAAACTGTCAGCAAGCAAACTGTTTTGGATTTAGCACATAGGTATAACATGAATAATTCAAGCCGCTCTCCGATTGTTTTAACACTAACAACACTGCAGCGGTCTTAGTTTAGGCCTACATAAACACAAAAAATGAAGTTTTTCAATTGCAATTTACCTTTCTTTGTCTCTTAGAAATTTGAAAAAGGACTTGCCAACACAACTTTTCTTGTATCTGGCATTATGGCAATTGATAGCTGTGCAAAAGTCACCGCCCTGTTTCACTCGGTCGCCTTTTGACTTTCTGCCACGAGCCATTTACATGTAGCCGAGCGGAGACTTTAACTCCCGTCTCTCGGCCACCAACCGTTGGGAACTTTGCTCCACCCGAGCTGTCATATTTTCATGTAGTCCCTCAAAAGAAGGACATACAAATATTTGCCTTGCAAGGCTGTGGAGCGTGGTTGGGAGTACCAGGCTGCCGGCAACTAGTGCCACGCATTCTAAATGCAAGGTCGCTGCCACCGACCTGCATAGAATGCCTGCCGACAATGTGGTCCCGTTCGGCACCAGACGCAGCGGACGAATGGTCAGCCAGGGAGAACATATGTCGTGTCGCCTTGTACTGCTAATCCAATGGCATACCCAAAGGATTCTGCAAAGCAGTAGCCACCCAAGGCCAGTCTATCCAAGAAAACTCAAGGAAGACAATTTCTCTCCCAAGCCTCAACCAGTCGCCTCCCTTTCCGCTACATACAGCATGTCGACAAGGGCGCATAACTCGTACATTTCGTCTCGCGGTTCTGTACCAAGTTCGCCCTCTTTCTATCATAAGCTCTTTGGTTGGAGGCATCGGTGGCGATGATAGCTTGGCCCAGAGGACTGCAGTATGCCAGTACTGGTGGCGAGGCTAGCATCTGTTCGATCTGCTGGAATGCTGTGCGCTGAGCTATCCAGTCCAAGCCTTTGTGGTGAAGAGCATGATGTCACATTAGATAAGCACTTTGCGAGTTGATTGACCAAATCCAAGAATCTTTGGAGTTATGTGACCGTTGTAGGGACAGGAAATTGTATGACAGCTTCTACTGTGGACGGGTCCACACGAAAACCCGTGCTATCTATCAATGATGAGACCAAGGAATTGAACTTTAGAAAATTAACATTTCTTATTCAAAATTAGATTTGCTTCCTGAGGTCGCTATCATAGTTTTCGATCAATCATCTACTAGACAGCGTGCAATTGCGTGTGCTGCATTTCCGCTTTCCGCGTTCCACAACTGCAGAAGACCGACAATATCACTCCGGTTCTCCGACAACTTCACTGGCTGCCAGTGAAGAAGAGAGTCAATATTAAAAAAAAAAGTGGCCATTTTTACTGTCCATTTTAGCAGTGTGATTGCTTTGGTGGTTCAGCGTTGATTCAGGTCCTTACCCCTCTTTCCCTGGGATGGTTATCCCCGTCTGCCATTTCGCCAATGGTGGGTGTAGACGTTAAACCTCAATGTTCATTCAAGAGAGTCGACCACAAAATCCTCTTCCTGTGCTACTTAAGTGTGTCCATGACTTAAGTGTGTCCATGACCTCACCTCTCCCCGGTACCTGAGCGACATTGTCCCTACCCACAAACCCTCAAGGCGCTTTCGCTCCTCTTCCCAGTGTATGTTGTCCGTTCCCAGTGTGGATGGCCACAGGAAGAGGCGCTTGGGTAACCGCTCCTCCCACTGTGGCCCAGCGTTGTAAAACACTCTCCCCCAGGACTTGAGTGGTAGAAACACATGACTCTTTCAAGAGGCGTCTGAAGACCTATCTTTTGAAGACGTTTTTTTTTTTAAAAACTCTTTTGAGTGTTTACATAGAGCAGTTAGATCAGTGTTAGAGCAGTTAGAGTAGTTAGATTAGTTTTAGTTTTTTCTTCACCCTTTCCGCCCAAACCCCATGAGTCCTGAGCATGCTGCCAGCATGGATATGTACACCAATCAGATCTGGTATGTTTTTTTCGGATATACGCAAGTATTGTGAAAGCTATGGCCAACTATTCGAGTTCGAGCAGTTCGGAAAATAGTGAGAGAAGAATGTTTGCCAAATTGTTTTAGTAGCAGATGAGGGGGAAATTCGACGACAATCAGAAAGAGGTTTCTTTCCTTGGCCCTGTGGTGCTCTCCCTTGTTGCTACGTAGGCTACATATGTTGTAAAAACTATGGCCAACAGTTCGAGTTCGAGCAGTTCGGAGAGTGAGAGAGAAAATTCGTTTGCAATATTTAGCAGTTTTAGTAGCAGATGATGAGGAAACTTGTGTCGATGGTGGATACGGAAATGGATCGGGTGGAGGAAAGCACTCGGGGCTTATTCTGCTCTCTTATCCGATGACAACTTTTGTGTTGTGTTGTCGGCCATTTTGTTCAGTCGCAATGTCAAGGCCGCCACAGAACGTTCTGATTGGTCCGAACTTATGATTTCATCGCAGGAATTAGAACATGTTCAATCTTCTGAATCTATGATGGAATCGCTTGAGATTTTATTGTAAGCATGTTGTACAACTTATATTGCAGAACGTGACGGGGTAAATCTTATGAGAATCGGTAGGTCTGACTGGGGCTTTAGGCTTGGGAACCATCACAATGCCTGAGCACCATGAGCCGTGCTCTCAAGGTGGTGGCCGAGAGACGGGAGTACCAGTTGCTTGGTTAGGTGACTGGAAAAATGACGCCGTTTTTAAGCATAAGGTCGATCTCCTCTTTCACTTTGGGAACCAAAAAGTGCGGAATTTTTTGAGTTGGCTGTGCATAGTTGCACACTGGCTGTGCGTCATGCTTGAGATTGATTGTGTACTCGATTTTAAGTTGCAGAAATCTTAAAACAGTTGCGGAAATTCAGCTCGGAAGTATGAAATCTCATTATTAACGTTGTTGATTCTCTGGAAGAGTCCGAACTTGACACATGCCTGTCTGCCCAGTAGCGAGCAATTTTGGCCTTTGAAAACAGATTGTCTTTTCATGCTGTCTTCGAACTTCAGCTGTTCTTGAAAAGAACATAGAACTTCTAGTCTATATCTAATGCCACCTGGTCCCCGCAGTTGCTTAGAGAAGTTCTGTTTGATACTTTTTTTTTCCTTGGCCCATGTATCCTCCACAACGCTGACACAAATACCAGTGTTGGGCTTGAAGTGATCTAGCTTGTTGTTGAGGAAGATATCTGCTGACCATAGATCATCATCGTCCAGGTTGAAGATATGTTCTAATGTCTCACTATTAGTAGTGTCGAAGTCATCGTCGTTCGACAAAATGTCAACGTTTCGTTGTTGATGTCGGCGAGATGGACCACTGCGACAAACTATAATGTCCTTTTTTGCAGAAAGTAGAGCAAGCCGCTGAGAGAGCAGGATATTCGCTTCTGCTGTGTAGTTCTTTGCACAGTAGTGACAACTTTTTGCAATGCGTTGATGATGGGGCTGAGCTTGGTTTTTGAATTGCTGATAGGGTTTGGACTGCGGACGACGGATGGCGGACTTGATGGACCGCACTTTCACTCGAATTAGTGCTTTTTCTTCGTTGCGTGCCTCAGTTTGTCGGCTGAGGTGTATGGTCTGTACTAGTCAGTGCGGCTCTTGATTGAAAGTCATTCGACAGTGTGTCGCCTCTGACACCAATGACGATTCTGTCAGGAATCAGTTTTTTTTTTAACACTTCGAAATTGCAATCGTTGGCTAGTTTATGGAGATCTTGAATGAAAGATTCCATTGATTCACCCTCTTTCTGAATTCTTTTACTGAACAGCGCGTTCGACGACGATTTTTTTTTTCGAGCAGGGAAATACATGACAAATGCTGCGATAAGTTCGTCAAATGTGGCCGTATGGCTAAAGTAGAATGTCGTTCGCTGTGTCACCCATAGTGTATAGGAAGATGATCACTTGTTCTTCTCTGCTCCTTCGAGAGAGTGCACTTGCTGCCGTGTTGTACCGTTGGAACCTGATTTCCCAGTTTGGCCAGGAACCTCCTGAACCACTGAACCGTGAACGGTTTACGAGATGGCAAGTTAGCGACGGGTCGTTCATCATGCTGTGGCTGGGCTGTGGAACAGTCTCACTGTTTTGGTCGTCAGACATAGTTAGCAAGTGTTTACCGCTGTCACCATCTAATATTGTTGGTTGTGAGGATGATTAGCCGAACACGAATGAAGTTGATCCATAGATTTATTAAGCCCGATTTAGCCAGTCCCAGACAATGACGCCCTTCTCCTGCCTACGTCATACTTGTTACGTATGCACAGGCACATAGGCTTATACTATCACAGTCCACGCACGCATTCCATAGCAGGACTAAAGACCCTTACCCTCAGGTTCTTGACGGATTATACAAATACACGAAGCAAGCACTAGGTCTTTTCCCCCCCCCCCCCCCCCCTAACCTGTCGCCCAGGGTTGTGCTCAGTTGGGCGCCTCAGGGCTGCTTGAGTTAGATCCCGTATCGGCCAGCGCCTTGAACAGCTCAAGTTGGAAAAGTGCTATATAAGAACGATTAAATTTTAAAGGAAATCCCCTCCCCACTCACCCCAGCACCTCTCTCTCTCTCTCTCTCTCTCTCTCTCTCTCTCTCTCTCTCTCTCTCTCTCTCTCTCTCTCTCTCTCTCTCTCTCTCTCTCCCTCTTGTTTTCTCTCCTCTTTTCTCTCAAACTACCGTCTCACCTTTCTCAAACTTCTGTTTCCACAATATATATAGTATCAGTGCTCCGCTATAAGATTTGGAGGAAACTTTGATAAAGACAAGCATCAGCATGAAGTAGAGAGTTATCTATTCATTTTTTTGCGGGTTATTTTGGAGACGAGGTCCACTCCAAAAATATATCGTCCGTGGTAGTACTACCAACCATAATCAAAACAAAACTGGACGCGTCAATTTGAATCCGCTAATATTGGGCGCCGCAGGACGCTTGAGTCAGATCCTGCATCGCCCAGTGCCTTGAGCAGCTCTAGCTAGAAAAGTACTATATAAGAACGATAAAATTTTAAACAAATCTCTCTTGTACAATGCATCACCAGAGTCCCCACTTTATATTGACATTTTGGTCGATATTTACAAATGAGACATCGTTTAAAAGGAAATTGAATCCTGCTTTTTTAATGGACTTTTGTTAGAACGCGCACATCCGATTTTGAGTTATTGTCCGCTATATAAAAATAAAACACATTTCATAACTTTTTCCGATCCCAACCCTTTTCCTCCCACGCTATGGACCCGAAGTATTAACATATTTCCACACAATTTAGTGTGTGTCCAAATAGGTTGTTTTCAAGGACTATGTAAATTACATGCAACTATGTGAAACCGATTATACATGCAAGCCCTCCCAGAAAGGCATAATTTATTGGCAACATGAACATTCCTTCTGTTTGTATGTCCAGACGTAAACGGTTATCATCCAGTGATCGCACCGAAACCGTATCTTATAGCTTATCCTGAACAGCAAACTAAATCGACATTAACATGCCTAAAAGCATTTTGAATTTCCAGACCGGTATAAAAAGTGTGTCTTTTGAACCCCTGCCTTAATCGTCGATCTCGATACTTAAAACACATTTAACATGACAATAGTTATACCGGCAGCCTATTTTCCTATAAGGATCTGAACTTTGTTTCATTCATCAAATTTATCAGATATTTTTTAGCATTTGGCGCAACTTTTACATTCATCAAATTATCGTCCTTCTCCAAAATTCATAGTTTGTAAGTTTTTATTTGCCGATAGTATACATGAATACATAAGCTGAATTCCAGCTTCCAGCAGATATTGATATTCTTCCATTACTAACCAAATGACCCACCCCAATAAAGACACGAACTAGAAAGTGCCTCCAATTGTGATTTTATATCAGGTTCCAACAAAGTAAGTAATGTTGACCCCATAGAAATAAGGATCTTCATTCATGCATCAAAGAATCATGTTCAATATCAAAACCTTATTAAAAGGGCAAAGCCCATATGATTCACATGCTCCATATAGAACCCGCAATATATTTAACATAAAAATTAATGCCCAGAAAAAAAAACAAAATGGTGGCATTAAAATATTTCTATGCTTTTGACCATGAGATGACATTAACTTCCGGCTCCAAATACACACGTGCTATCAAATAAAATACAGCAAAAGTTGCATCATGCCAAAAACACGGTGAATTTGGGATGGCATTGACCTTCAGTGACCTTGACCTTGGGATAACCTTGACCCTTGCGTGATCTCTCAAGCATGTCTGATCAAATAACTCAATGTTGCAAGATCTACGCAAAAACGGAACATTTTCTCATGGGTCTATACCATCTTACAAAGTTTGGTTGTGATAGTTGAAATAGGCTCTGAGTAAGCCACTTTAAAGTGTTTGCACAGACAGACGACGGACAGACAGAAGGACGGACGGACATTTGTTTTTTCGATATTATGTTTGGACTATTTAGGACTCATCTCGCACATATTTATACAAATCTGAAAAACATTTTTTGGGATGTGAGTACATAGACTCACATTGCTATGAATGCGAGTCAAAAAGTGACATTTTGTCATTTTTAAAAATATATTTGTTAAACCTGTGACCTTTGCCTTGATGTGAAGTAATTCGTTCACTGATCATTGTCGAGGGCTTACTATACACCATCTTACCGTTTTGTTGTGATTGTTAAAACAGGTTCTAAGATATTACGCCACTTGCAAGTTTTGCACAGACGGAAGGTGGGCGGCGGTCAGGTAGATGGACAATATTTTGTTTTTAAATGCTATTTTCGGACTATTTAGGACTCATCTCGCATAGATATGGAAAAAAATGGTGGTCGTTCCTATGCGTGTGAGTCAAACATGAAAATAAAAGAAGATAAGTTCACATTCTTTTATTTTACAGCAATGTCAAAGCATGAAAAGCAAACTAACTTTCTCAGTAATCCTTTCCAGATGCTTTGTTTTACTGAAATATCTACTAAAACAAGGCAATAAAAGTTCCAGTAATAATATTTCTTTGCAGATTATGAAGGCACAGTCAGCATAAGGAGTAGAGCAATCTCCAACTTCCGTTTTGCGGAAAACATTGGAGGACTGTCTGAGGAGGAACAAGTACTTAAACAGCTGATACAGAGGCTTGACACCACCTCCAGATCATTTGGAATGGAACTAAGTGCAGAGAAAACCAAAAGATGACCAACAACACCAATAGCATCAACACGGACATCAGTCCAAGGACAATCGCTCAACACAGTGCACAGCTTCAAATATTTAGGAGTAATTGTATCAGACAATGGGTCCAGAGAGGAAGGCCCCTCCAGGATAGTATGGGAGGCGAGATATAGCAAATGCTCGCATTTGCGCATTTGCGAGCGCAATGCGCGCGCATTTGCTATATCTCGCCTCCCATAGGATAGCACAAACAGCTGACAAGGTTGAAGCCCATTTGGGAAAGACGCGACCATCAGTCTACACACTAAGGTAAGGTTGCTGCGCTTCCTTGTCATCTCCGTCTTCCTATACTCATGTGAACATGGACCCACACAGCAGAGATACAACGAAGAATACAAAGCATGAAAGCGAGATGCTAAAGAAGACTTCTGGGCATTTTCTACACCCAGCACATCACCAACGACGATTTTGATTGATTGATTGTTGCTTTAGGTCCAGCGGACTCTTCCGAGCCTAATAATAATAATAATAATAATAACGGATTTTTATATAGCGGGTACTCCAGCCTATGACCAGACTCACCACGCTTTACATAGTCATAACATATAAATACGTGCACTCGATGAAACATTACTTTTGCTACAATACACCAAAAGACGGGACAGTAAAGGTACAGACTATTTACAATTATGTACATAAATTAAAAAAGACAAAGATATACTATTTACAACTATGTACACAAATGACAAAAAAGACAGAAAATAGAATAGCAAAAACCTATTTACAGCTATTTATATGCCCGGTTAGGCCCAGGAAGGAAAACAGTTAAATATTTACAGCCGTGTATACACTTACGGAACAGACATACTCACATAGACAAGAGATGAGAGAATGGCAGCGGGATACAAATCAATCTGAATAATGCAGTTTGAAGAGGTGGGTTTTGAGGGCCTTTTTGAATGCTTGTGTTGATTGTATGTTGCGGATATGGGAGGGAAGGGAATTCCACTGCTTAGGTGCGGAGTAGGCGAATGCACGTTGGCCGTATGTCTTAGTGCGGGTGACAGGAACCTTGAGTGTGCGAGTGTCAGCAGAAGATTTTAAAGTGCGTGAAGGGGAGTAGACAGACAATAGATCAGCAAGGTAGGAAGGACAAGAATCTGTGAAGAAGTTGTGACAGAGAACAGAGAGTTTGTACTCTATGCGTGCTTGCACAGGAAGCCAGTGAAGGGAATGTAGTAGAGGTGTGATGTGATCACGTTTCTTAGCTCGGAATACTAGTCTAGCTGCTGAGTTCTGAACCTTTTGTAGTTTGTCAATGATGTGTTTTGGGGAGCCAACAAGGAGAGAGTTGCAATAGTCAAGACGAGAAAGGACGAGAGCGCAGACTAGGGTTTTGGTGGCCGGGACTGTAAGATAGTGGCGAAAGGAGCTGATTTGGCGTATGGCCGTGTATGCAGAGCGACAGACGTTGGAGATGTGGTTGTTGAGGGACAGGTCATCGGAGAGAATGTAGCCGAGATTTCTTGCTGAGGATGAGAACTGAGTGTTTGTTGTCCCTACTGTAAGCGATGTTGGGAGAGGCGAGAGTGAGGAGGAGGTGTTGTGCTTGTGAATGAGGAGGGCTTCGGTTTTATCGTCATTAAGCTTAAGCTTGTTGAGTGTCATCCATGACTTAATGTCTGTGATGCAGTTCTCCAAGGTCTGAACAGTGGAATTAATGAGAGAGTGGGCGGTGGATTTATACAGTTGTGTGTCGTCTGCAAATGACTGACTCTCAACAGCATGCTTTCTAAGCAGGAGAAGCAGTGGCTTGGTGTACAGAGTGAATAGCACCGGCCCTAAAACGGAACCCTGAGGCACGCCGCACACCAAGTCTGCTGTGGTGGAGAAACAGCCATCGACAGTGACTGCTTGTGATCTGTCAGAAAGATATGAGTGGAACCAAGCCAGGACCGAGCCAGAGAATCCAAAATAGTGTTGAAGAGTGTTAAGGAGAATGTGATGGTCAACTGTGTCAAAGGCGGCTGAGAGGTCTAACAAGGTGAGAACGGAGACGTTGCCATTATCTAAGGCAAGCAACAGATCATTGGTTACCTTTAGGAGGGCTGTCTCAGTGCTGTGGAATGGTCGGTAGGCAGACTGGTTGGGGCAAAGTAAAGCGTTATCATATAGGTAGGCAAACAGTTGTTTGAGAACAATATTTTCTATGACTTTGGACAGGAAGGAGAGGTTTGAAACAGGTCTATAGTTCTTTAGATTATTTTTGTCTAAACTTGGCTTTTTAAGGAGGGGTTTGATGACAGCCGCTTTGAGCACAGACGGAACAACACCAGAGGACAGACTCTCGTTGATAATGTGGGTAATGGTCGGGAGTAGAGGGTCAAGATTCTCTATCAACATGGGGGTAGGAATGGGGTCGAGAGAGCAAGATGTTGGTTTTGAGCTTAAGATGACTTTTTTGACCTCTTGCTCTGTTATTGTTTGAAAAACTTCCATCTTTGCGGTGGTGAGGGAAGGTGAGAATGGGTTAGTGATTGTGATCTCATGGCTATCAAGAGCGGCCCTTATGTCAGCTACTTTCTGTGTGAAATAATTACAAAATATATCTGGGAGCTGACATGCTGGATGTGTGGATGGGAGTGATGTTGCATTGCTCTTACCCCTTAGTTGATTGCAAATGTCAAACAACTGTTTACAAGTTTCACTGCTGCTAATTCTGTCGCTAAAGTACCGGGTTTTGGCAGTCTGGACTATTTTAGTGACCCGTTTTTTTGCAGCGGTGAAAATCTGCTTGCTGACTTCTAAACCCGATTTGAGCCACTTTTTCTCAGCTTTGCGTCGGTGTTTCTTCGCCTCAGAGAGCTCGTCCGTAATAGACTCGTACCAGGGTGCTGAGCGAGTTGCCTTGACCTTTTTCTGGGCCACGGGAGCGTGCCGATCAAGCACCGCCTGAAGTGTACTATTCAGCTGATCCACAGTGGGGCACAGTTCTGGGGTCACTTTAGCGGTAAGGTCTTGCGTGAAAGCATCCCTATCCATGGTGCGCAGGCTGCGAGCCTTCCTGAACATGGGGGAGGAGGGGGGGCTGCGACGCTTAGTTCGCACATGACACAGAAATGGTCAGATGTTAATTCCTGGGTGACTGAAGTTGATCTAACGACCTTATCCTGAGGCCTATGAATAACCCAATCTATGATGTGACCACGGCTGTGGGTGGGTTCTGTGACTGACTGAGAAAGACTAAACTGATCTAAAAGTTCAATCATCTTTGCGGTGGAAGATTGCTGGGGTTGGTCAAAGTGAAAGTTAATGTCTCCTAAAACTATGTATGTTCCTGACAGTGTGTTGCAGTAATCAAGCAGGACTGGAAATTCTTGGTGGAAAATTGCATCAGTTAATTTATTTTTCTTGCTTGGAAAGGTGCGATATATGCATATGAAGTGAATGTTCTGCTGTGGAACGGACAGGCTAAGTTGAACAACTTCAAAGGACGCGTGGGTGAAAGCGAAGTCTGTAATGAAGCCAAGGTGACGGGACAGACTGTTTCTGTAAATGATAGCAAGGCCACCTCCGCGATTTGAGCGAGGCAGCGAGCATATAGAGTAGTCAGAAGGGGTTAAATCAGAGCATTTACCCTCGTCGCCAGTCTGCCGAAACCAGGTTTCTTGGATGAACATTATGTCAGTCTGCTTGTGTGAGACGAACTCTTGCAAAGCGGTACGTTTTTCAATGGGACCTAATGATTGAGCATTGAATGATGCAATACGTAGGCCTAGAGGGCTATGGCTATCGAGGTGTGAAGATAGGGGTTGAGGGGAGAGGTTGATGTGAATGAGATTGTCTGTATTACAGCGATGAGTCTCAGGCCTAGTGGTACACTGTTGGAGTGATGCAACATGAAGCGTGGGGTCAGCGTTGGAAAGCGTAGGCGATGATCTGTGTGTAAGGACAACAGGGATAGACGAGATGTTTTGTTTGCGTTTGCCTCCACGACTAGTCCGTTTTCTGGGCAAATGACGGCCGATCGAGAACTCTTTTAATCGGAACACAAGGTCGGGAGCAAGCTTCGTGAGTGTAGACTTCAATGACAGTAGCTTATCGCGTGTGTAGCTTGTGGATGGGATGCCGGAGCAAGATGGCGGACTACGTGAGTGCAAGAAAGCACTGTGAACGAGGCGAAAAAAAGATAGAGTAACCAAACGAACATAAAAAGAGAAGCAAAGCAACGCTACACTTACTTGAGGATCCATGAGACAACAATTACACAGTACAAAACTCACAACAAAACACTGTAAACACCACAAAATCACAAAATTCAACAGAGCTCGGATTGGTACAACCTGTCGGCGTCAACCGGAAACTCGTCAACCTAATCAGGACCGGACAACCCCCGATCCGCATAAAAGATCTGCTGAAACAACCCTAGTGGGAAAACTGAGCGCCCTCCACCGGCCAGTCACTTTACAATAAAGACATCCCACGCAGGGGACGGCTGAGGCTTTACTCCAACTAATCGAACCCCCGGTTACAAAAACAAAATAGAATACAAACATCTTTATAAATTATCAACAAAACACATACATATAAAATGCCTATATTGCTAAATAATAACATCATAGGAAGCCCTATTGACCACCCGGCAGAAAGCGTCCAATACTCCCAAGCTGATCCAACAGACCTCATACACAAACAAGGAATCTTGTCCAGGAAGAGTTTTCAAGAAAAAAGGTAGGTCATTGATCTAGCGAAGAAGAAGATAGTATAGCAGAGTGATAGGACAGAGCAGGAATGGGAAAGAGCAAATGAGGAAGACAGCGACAGTGGGAATAGCGTCCTATAGCGCGGTAATGCGCGCCTCGCCCGTAATCCTGAAGCGCGGTAATGCGCGCCTCGTTAGAGCACCTTTTAGTCATGAAATCACAGGAAATAGGAACTCTCCAGTGCGTGAGAGAAGGTTTAGTCAACTTCCGGAAAGGTTCCCGTGTGTTTTCCGCTATCGTTTTCGCAAGTTTGACGTGGTTTTGTGTACTTTTTTAACGATTTTGTTTGAAGTTTGAGTTTGCGAAATTTTTGGCCATGATGGCAGGGGATAGCTCCGACAGTAATAGTGAGTTTGGTAACCTTATTGATGAGCTTATTGCTGAAAGAGCACAAGGACTTGGTGTAGACAACCAGAGTGAGTTTTCTTGTCTGTGTTGACTGTCTGTGCACACATTCACATGCAATCCACACTGTCTTGTTGTTTTATTAACATAGTCCATAAAATACCTGTAATTATGAATTAATTCCTATCCTATCCTGTCCCGTAACCCGAAGGTCGTAGGGGCACCACAGATGATCGTTTAACCAGCATACTCCATCTTTCTCTGTCCTCAGCAGCCCTGATGGCTTCGCTCAGTGTCAAACCAGTCCATTCTCGAATGTTGTCCTCCCACCTCTTTTTCGGTCTCCCTTTTCTTCTACCTCCTTGCACTGTGCCTTGCAGAATAGTCTTTGCAAGGCCTGATGATCTGGTGACGTGGCCATACCACCGAAGTTTCCGTTTCTTCACCACTGTTAGCAGGTCATCATGTTGTCCAATAGCTTGTGTGATGGTCTGTCGGACTTCGTCGTTGGTGATGTGTTGGGTATAGGAAATGCCCAGAAGTCTTCTGTAGCACCTCATCTCCATGCTTTGTATTCTTCGTTGGAGATCTGCTGTGAGGGTCCATGCTTCGCAAGCATATAAGAAGATGGAGATGACCAGAGAGCGCAGCAGTCTTACTTTGGAATGTAGACTGATGGTTCTGTCTTTCCAAATGGGCTTCAACCTTGTCAGGGCAGCAGTTGTTTGTGCGATCCTGGAGAGGACTTCCTGTCGGGACCCATTGTCTGATACAATGGCTCCCAAATATTTGAAGCTATGCACTGTGTCGAGGGATTGGCCTTGGACTTTGATGTCCGTATTGATGCCATTGGTGTTGTTGGTCATCATTTTGGTCTTCTCTGCACTTATTTCCATTCCATAGGCTTTGGAGGTGGTGTCAAGCCTCTGTACCAGCTGTTCAAGTTCTTGTTCCTCTCCAGCCAATCCATCAATGTCATCTGCAAAACGAAGATTGGAGATTGCTCTACCCCCTATGCTGACTGTGCCTTCATGGTCTGCAAGAGCATCCGACATGATGCGCTCTAGGAAGATGTTGAAGAGTGTTGGAGAGAGTAGGCATCCTTGACGCACACCGATTGAATTAATTACAAGATTCCAACAGGTAAAAATAGTACTAAAGTCAAAATGGTTCTTTGGGTACATAGAATAACCATTTTGTAAACATATCCTAAAATATGAAGTTTAATGTGACAATAAATAATTTTTTTGCCATTTTTTCAAATTCATAACACAATTTATTGCAATAAACTTGAAATCCTTACAGGATATAGGCGCGAATGTACAGAAAACCTTATAGGACGCTAATTAATTTAAAGCACTAAATTTCCAGAAAGTGGGGATACTATTTATACTGAAACCCCCGGCACTCCAACGGGGGTACTGTTACCGCAGTGAATCGGTCATGCCTATAAAGGAAAGACAGGTTTTCAACTGGGGCTTTCACTTTTCCCTTTATAGGTTAGAACAATCTACAGTGGCAAGATTGCTCATGACCCCAAGGGGTACCAACGACGAATTCCGACAGATAATCACACAAGCTATTGGACAACACGATGACATTCTCACAGTGGTAAAGAAACGGAAACTCCGATTGCATGACCCCGTCATCAGGCCTTGCAAAGACCGTCCTGCAAGGCGCGGTGCAAGGAGGCAAAAGAAGGGGTATACAGAAAAAGAGGTGGGAAGACACAATATTCAAGAATGGGCTTGCTTGACACTCTGAAGCCAAGAGGGTTGTTGAGGACAGAGAAAGATGGAGCACGCAGGTTAGATCATCTGTGGTGCCCCACCGACTTTCGAGACGGGATAGGATAGGATAGGTCTCAAGCGATGGACGACAGAAAATGTTTGTTTTTCTCTATTGATTCTAATTAAATTACAATTTCCCCGTGATCCATCTTCTGTCGTGGAAGCTGTGATGTTGATGTCATTGAAGAGCGTATGCACAATAGAGGGGGATTCCTAGGTAAGTCAAATTTAGCTCAAGGTAGCGACCATGTGTAAGGTAAGCCTTTCTGAATACCAAATAAGGATACAAGCTGTTTTCTCTAACCCTAAGGTAAGAGAAAATTACCGGAAGGTCTGCATCATGAGATTAACAACCTATCGAAGGGTTGCAAGTGGGTTTCTTTGAATACGGGCCCTGTAGTACTCATACTTAACAATCTAGCGAATGTACATCAAAGTGTAGTTTCAGGACTAAAAATGGTGTGTATGTGT
>CM072512.1:67115520-67172448 GCA_036898135.1 Oncomelania hupensis | reverse complement strand
TAATTACTTTTCAACACATATATTTCTCTTCTATTAAAAATGGACTCTTTCAATCCGGAGACACAGCAGGAGATGGAGATTAAGAATTCTGAGAACCAACAGAACCCAGAGACAATGACTAAAAAAAAGAGTCTAGGAAGAATTGCAGCTGGGAAAAAGTTAGCAGAATTTAACAAGTAACATAAATTGAACAGACAAACAAAAAAACCATATTAACAAATAAGGAATCAGCACAGCTAAAAGAAGAACCAATAACTCAACAAGCATTAAATAACAACAAACAAAGAAGAACCAATACAACCAGTACAATCTTCAAACAATATATATTATTTATGTATAGCCAGTGCAATAGGTGCAATTGGGTACATAATATATAAATACCGCCAAGGGAAAAAGAAACAAACCCCCAAAACCACTTGTAGAGAAAGAAATTGAATCATCTTCATCATTGAAGCCATCATTGGATTTGTTTTAAAAATTATTTATAAAAATGAGTGTACCATATGAACATACAATTGTAAATCTTGGATACCATAATGTTGTCTTAGTGGGCCTAAATACAGGTTATGATATGATTGCAAAATCTCTTTTATAAATAAAACCTATTGAATTGGGAAAGATGGATCTTTCAGATGTTGGTAAACTGGTTGGTATCTTTTCATTATTCTCATTTACTCCGGACTATCTTGTTAAACAAAATATCATTCCTGCAGACATTAATGTGTAATGTTACAACCATAATGCAGTTTGTTTTTAAAAAAGAAGGGTTGTAATTTTTGTTGTTGTTTAAAAGGATATATTTTATTTAAATTCCAACCACCTACTGCCTTCAACCAAAGACACAAGAAATACAGATATTTATTAGCAAATGACGGATTTCCAGAGTGCATTGGTGTGCATTTAAAAAGCTCTCAAAAACAGCATATATTGTAATGAAATGACGTCAGAAAAACAAGTGGGGTTCAAACCCCCTAATTAGTATCTCGCTGTAAAAATGGGGTGTCGGATAGCGCAGTGGTTGGAGCACTCGCTACTGTGTCGCAAGTTAAGCACCGTCCAGTGCGCTTAGCACTTGGATGGGTGACCGCAAACCGTGAAGCGACAAATAACAACGCCCCCAGTTGACAACTGTGACTGAGTACCTACTCTCTTAAGAGAGGGGAAGGTAAAGCAGCGAGGGAGAGAGATGGGCATCACCCTCATTACGCTGGCCAAAGATAAGTGTGATCTCGAACATCACGCTCCCCTACGGCCACAAGGCTATGGGACCACCTTTACCTTTTTACCTTTTCCTATCCTATCCTATCCTATCCTGTCCCGTAACCCGTAAAAATAAAATTTTGTTGGATCGGTAAAGCTAAAGAAAAGAAGCCCAGCTTATTCGAAGTGGGGTGTTGAATGTGACTGTTGCCGTGTTGGCATGCGAGTTCGTGGGACATGACGTCATTTGCGCTAGAAGACTAGAAGTAAGCTTACTGCCTGGATTGGGTGTGTGTAGTACCTTGGTACTGTGTCAATCTCCATCATCGTGGCTGGGCAACTCTGCGGTGGTTCCTGCACTCCATAAGCCGTATTGGGTACGTGAAAACTCACATTTTATTTTGTCGGCGATTCTGTGTTGTGCGTGCATGCTTGTGTGAGGTTGCACTATGTTGTGGCATGGCTGGTTGTAAGCATGGGTGGTGTTGAGTAGAGGCGTGAATGTGTATGACAGTTATTTAGTCATCTTTCATGCGACACATTATTACATTTTATCTTCAAGTTTTCTATTTTATTTTGTTTTTATAATAATGAGCAAATATTATATCGATATTAATTGAATATGTTGGTGACGATTTTGGTGGAATTTCTGTGTAGTTAGCTAGTGCCATCACGAAGGAATAGTGATGCGCAGAGCTAAAAAAAACAACAGATAGATGGAGAGGGAGGGGAGGGGAGTGGGGAGATGAGAGGGGGAATAGTGGGAACGCTGGATACATCCGGGATAAACTGTGATTACCTCGGATACATTAACTGTTGCAGGCTTATCTTATCATACTTCTCTTCACGCTACTTACTTCACCCATGCTCTTCATTGTGACGTGGTTTCTAGGTGATCGGCTGCCTTCATCCAAGTCTTCGTCCCCTCTTTCTTCGTGACGACTAACCTGCGTGGGTCTCCTCTCCTGACCACGCGCGTGTCACTTGTGGACAACGGAAGTGGCAAGTTCCGGGCAAGCGGCAAGTGATCTATCTTGAGATGACCTTGACCTTCAGTGACCTTGACCTTAGGATGACCCTTGACCTTCACTTGAATTCTCAATCATGTCTGTTTAAATAACCCAATGTTGTTGCATACTATGCGTTAAATAAAAAGCCATTTTACAGTACGACCAATTTTTTGTTTTTTCCTTTTTTTGTGTGGGATGTGTACATAGACTGGCATTGCTGTGCATGTGAGACAAAAATAAAATTCGGAGTGACAGACCGACTGACCGACAACTGGACTGCTACTGAAGGATGGCCCATAATTGAAGTATCTGTGTACCAATACTCAACAAAATCACTTCAGCCGTTTTTGAGATATTGAGCAAAAATGTGCTTAGCAACAAAATGGCACCAGTGAACTTGACCTTTGTAGTAGAAAAAAATATTATGGTACGGGCGGCAATTTAGGTAATGTTCCAATGAAGTGTGATCATAATCCGTTCAGTGGTTCTTTAGATATGACGTCCCAGACTGACCGACATTTGGCTCATTCAGATTTTCCCCAAACTATTTGAAAGTATTTCCATGTAAGTCTGGAAATTAAAAAAAAATGCACAAAACTTTAGGGTACAAAGACAAAAACATGTATACAGAAAAGGATTTAAGTCACAATTTTAAAGATCATTTTGACTGATAAATCATTAGATTTGGTAAAATTGCAGTACATACCACTGATATAACTGCTTCACCCCGGACTTTCTCATCTGGATCTTCCAAACAACTGTAAGAAGAAAGAGATATACTACAGGCAAATTAAACACATACAAAAACTAAGGATTCTGGAGAAGGTCGAACATTTTATGAATTTAAGTTGCGCCAAACGCTCAAAATGATTTTGAGAGGTAAACGGATTTCGGATCCTAATACGAAAATGTCCCCTCTAGGCCGCCCGTGGAAATGGTGCTAACATTTGCGTTTTTCTATAGCGGACAATAGCTCAAAATTGGATAAGCGCACTGTAACAAAACAAAATAATGCATGAAGCATACAGACAAATCCATTTCCTTTCTAACGATGTTTCGTTTCTAAGTGGGTAAAGAATAAAGTATTTCTAAATTGACCTATTCAGTTTTGTTTTTATTAGTGTAAACTTAGAATGACTGGAAGGATCTTGTTTCCAAAACAACTCGCTTCACATTGATGCTTGTTTTCATCAGTATGTTTTTATTATTATTATTATTATTATTATTATTATTTATTATTAATTATTATTATTATTATTATTATTATTATTATTATTTCTTATATAGCGCTTTCCCACGTCAAGAGCTGCTCAAGGCGCTGGCCGATGCAGGATCTAACTTATGCCGCCCGAGGCGCCCACTTGCAACCTACCAGAGAACTGGGACCAATCATGGGCGACCGACAATGGAGAAGGTACCCAGTGCTTGCTGGTTGTTTTTGTGTAGCTGGAGCTGCACTCGCCCGTCTACGACGAGCATCAAGACCTCTAAGGTCCTTATGGAAGTTATGCCTGGTGGAATGCGTGCGTGCGCAGACTAGACTTCAGTTTATACTCTCATCCGAAGGAGTAATGTTGGGCACTGGTATTGTGGCAATGGAAATTATTAGAAAAAGGTGGGAGGGAAGAATGGGGAAGGAGACGAGAGAGAAAGAGAGAGAGAAGAGCATAAACCGAGGTCCAGTTTGTCAATCTAATATTGTTGGTTGTGAGGATGAATAGCCGAACAGTTGATCCAGAGATCTATTCAGCCTGACATGTTTAACCAGTCCTAGGCAATGAAATCCGACGATGTACGAACGTAGAGTGTGGTGTTTTGCGATTATTTGACAAAGACTGTATCGCCAGGTTTCAGAATTGGTGCATTTTAAATGCGTTTCTTTTGTGGTAGTTCGAAAGCTGTTGCTCTTGTACAATTCTTTCTGTTGTAACCCAGATTGCTCTGTGGTGTTAGGATCAAGGGATGATAGTAAAACGGGAATTTTAGTTTTGATTTTTAGGCCCATGAGGAGCTCACTTGACGAAAGGCCGTTTGCCAGAGGTGTGAGTGAAAGATCAGCAGAGGGATAGTGTGCCTTTTTGTGCATGTATTTGAAGGCAAATTATTGAAGTCATCAAAAGCCTGTATGACAAGGCTACCAGTGCAGTCCTCCACAACAGCGCCATCGGAAACTGGTTCCGAACAACACTCGGTGTGCGTCAAGGATGCCTACTCTCTCCAACACTCTTCAACATCTTCCTAGAGCGCATCATGTCAGATGCCCTTGCAGATCACGAAGGCACAGTCAGCATAGGGGGAAGAGCAATCTCCAACCTTCGTTTTGCGGCTGACATTGATGGATTGGCTGGAGAGGAACAAGGAGCCTATTGAATGGAAATAAGTGCAGAGAAGACCAAAATGATGACCAACAACACCAATGGCATCAACACGGACATCAAAGTCCAAGGCCAATCCCTCAATACAGTGCATAGCTTCAAATATTTAGGAGCCATTGTATCAGACAATGGATCCCGACAGGAAGTCCTCTCCAGGATCGTACAAAACTGCTGCTTTGGCGAGGTTAAAGCCAATTTGGAAAGACAGGACCATCAGTCTACATTCCAAGGTAAGACTGCTGCGCTCTCTTGTCAACTGCATGTTCCACAAATACGCAGATGATACAGAACTGTCAAAGAGTGGTCAGGCAGATGACTTCCCTTCTGTTGTGTCTGAAGTAGAAACATGTATTGACAGTGTCCAGGCTTGGATGAATAGCAACAGGTTGATGCTTAACCCTGACAAGACCGAGGTTATACCTGTAGGCTCATCTTCCCGTCTTAAACTGGTCGGCAGCGATTCTGCAAACATCGGCGGCAGCACCATCCCATTTAGTAATATTGTTCGTTATTTGGGTGTCAAGCTAGATAGTTCTTTGTCCATGCATGACCACATCAGTACCATCTGTCGTGTGTCCTTTCTTGAGCTTCGGCGTATTGCGTCCTTGAGGCAGTTTCTTTCGAGGGATGCATGCACACAGTTGGTCAGCGCTTTTGTGACATCCAGACTTGATTATTGTAATTCAGTTCTAGCTTGTGTCCCCATTGATGAAGTTAGCCGACTGCAGCGTGTACAGAACTGTGCTGCTCGGCTTGTGCTTCAAAAACGAAAACGTGATCATGTCACGCCTCTCTTAATGCAGCTCCACTGGCTCCCTGTCAATTTCCGCATTGAATACAAAATTGCTGTCCTAGCTTTCCGTCACTTCGACCAGTCACTTCCACCATATCTGTCTGAGGTACTCACTACCTACACTACAATCCGTTCTTTGCGCTCATCAGATAAAAAACTGTTGAAAACGCCCAAGCGTCTGCTTAAGACAGTTGGCGACCGGTCTTTTAGTTTTCAAGCACCCAAGGTTTGGAATGCGCTGCCTGCCGGTTTAAGACATTGTACAGACCTTGTTTCCTTTAAGAGCTGCTTAAAAACGCACTTGTTCCGCAAGGCGTTTTCTGTGTAATAGTATGAACAGTAATAATACTTTCTCAATGATGCTGTACATGATGTAGTGCGAATGTTGTGATGATGCGTACGAATGATGTGTGTAAGCGCATTGAGTTGTTATTCTAATGAAAAATGCGTTGTATAAATGCAATTTATTATTATTATTATTATTATTATTATTATTATTATTATTATTATTATTATTATTATTATTATTATTATTATTATTATCTCCACCTTCCTATACGCTTGCGAAACATAGACCCTCACAGCAGATCTACAACGAAGAATACAAAGCATGGAGATGAGGTGCTACAGAAGACTTCTGGGCATTTCCTATACCCAGCATATCACAAACGACGAAGTCCGACAGACCATCATACAAGCCAACGGACAACACGATGACCTTTTCACAGTGGTGAAAAAACGGAAACTCCTATGGTATGGCCACGTCACCAGATCATCAGGTCTTGCAAAGACCCTCCTGCAAGGCACAGTGCAAGGAGGTAGAAAAAGAGTGAAACCAAAAAAGAGGTGGGAGGACAACATTCGAGAATGGACTGGTTTGACACTGAGCGAAACAATCAGGGTTGCTGAGGACAGGGAAAGATGGAGTACGCTGGTTAAACGATCATCTGTAATGCCCCTACGACCTCCGAGTTACGGGATATAATGATGATGATGATGATGATGATGATGATGATGATGATGATGATGATGATGATGATGATGATGATTTGAAGGTTTGTATCCAGCTGAGCATGAAGGCCTAATATGGATAAATCCATATTCTTCAGTGAACGTTCTGAACTCTGCACTGGAGAATTGTGGGCTGTAGTCGGAAATAACGGTACCGGGAATACCGTAAATGGCGAATATGCTTTTAATCTTTTTGATGACGTCTGCGCTGGTCAGATTGTTGAGACGTCGAATTTGAATCCAACGAGAGTAGTAGTCGACTATAACGATGTACGTTGCCAAACATTTCAAAGAGGTTTATGCTACGTCGTGACCATAGGCGGTCGGGAAAAGCAGATGGCAACAATGGATCTTTCCGTTCAGGTCGATGTTTGGCGCGTACGTCGCACTTGTTGACTATGTCTTCGATCTGAGAAGAGAGATGAGGCCACTGAAAGGATGAACGGTTGCAAGAGCTCTTGCCTTGGTGACGCAGAGAGGACTTTCATGTAGATGCACTAAAATGACAGATCTCAGTTCATGTGGAAAGACAAGGCGATCATCGCACTGTAGGATGTCGTCAACGATGCTGAAATGTTGCCTGTTGACCCAGTACTGCTTGAGCAATGGGGACAAGCATGAAATCAGGCGATCCATGCTCGCAGAAGTTACAAACTTCTGTCGTTTCAGCGTCGCAATTTTTTATATCACGGATTTTCTGAAGTCTCTTGCTGGATGTGGGCATTACTTCCATGATCTGATGGGTGAATGACGTGACCATTACATTACATTACATTGTTATTGCTTTAAGTCCAGCGGACTCTTCCGAGCCAAATCAGGACCAGAGAAGTGAAAGAGAACTCACCCCTGATCCGCATAAAAGATCTGCCGAAACAACCTTAGTGGTAACACTGAAGGCAATCTACCAGCGGGTCACTTTACAATAAAGACATCCCACGCAGGGGACGCTGAGACTATACTCTAATTTATCAAACCCCCGTTTACAAAAACAAAATAGAATACAAACATCATTATACAATATCAACAAAACACATACATATAAAATGCCTACATTGCTAAATAATAACATCATAGGAAACCCCAGTGACCATGTGGCAGAAAGCGTCCAATGGGGGGGGGGGGGGGGGGGGGGGGGAGGGGGAGGGGGGGGGGGGGGGGGTAATGTCGTGACCATGTTGACCAGTTCGATGGCTGCGTCATCAGGTTGTGTGGATGGTGCGCGTGATAGTGCGCCGGAGTTGTCAGGTTCTTTCCACCCACGTAGCTCAGTGGTTTACAGAAGTGGGATCAAAGGTTTGTGGTCTGTTCCAATGGTGAAGTCAAGACCCAAAACGTAGTCATTGAATCATTCAAAGTCTATGTTGTATTGCGCGCCGTCATCCTGAATCTGGAACAGAATTGCGCCCAATCCTGCGTTGGAGCAAAGACCTTATTACGGAAAGACAGGGAACTTCCATTATGTCCTATACAAAAATGCGAGACGCTCTCACGGATTATTTCCCTTTGCTCGGGCTGGCTATATTTCACCATCTGCTATATGAATGATCTGTGCGTGGTAACTTATTGAGCCTATGCCATTGCAAAAGAACACTTTATGGCAACGTTTGCAAAAACCAAACTTTTAACCATCAGTATTATTAACATTCCGCTACTGCTGTCTTTTTTGTGTGTTGTTTTTGTTTACTTATTGACATTTATTAGGTGCTTTTATGCTGCTTATGCGTGTATGTCATAGGTTCGTTTTCTGCCCTGGAATTTATTATTTTTTAATCAACGACAGATATTTTAAAATTAAAATATGCATGACAGACTGTTTCATTTATCCGAAACTGTAAATCCGTAATCGTGAGAGAGAGAGAGAGAGAGAGAGAGAGAGAGAGAGAGAGAGAGAGAGAGAGAGAGAGAGAGAGAGTGAGAGAGAGAGAGCTCTGTCATTCAATCAATTAATCACAATAAAGCACAATAACAACATGTTTCACTAATAGTGTGAATTTAATTTATATCAGGTGTCCCCCTACCCCCCAACCCTCTCACCTCCCACATCACTGGCTTAATAACATCATTCACTTCATGGAAAATAATTAATTAATCAGACAGAACAATCAGAACCTACTGGCTAGACTACAACATTCCACGCAATATAGATCTAATGCGCAGAAATTCACAGATCATAACAAGGACTGAGTTTCTACATTACATTTTTTTTCCCGTTTACTCTCAAACGAAAAGTGATTACAACAGATCAAGGACCACTTTTGTGCCTAGGTAAGGGGTTATTTTGCACAGTATTTGATCACGAGGAGAAAACAGACTTAGTCTAATTTAACTTGTTAACATAAGCAGTTTGACGAAGCCAAACTGCCAATCTGACATCTACTTTTGAAATATAAGCACAAATATAGTCAAACAATCTAGCAATAACGTAAACAGTGAGCGACCTGTTGAACGTAAACTGTCAGCAAGCAAACTGTTTTGGATTTAGCACATAGGTATAACATGAATAATTCAAGCCGCTCTCCGATTGTTTTAACACTAACAACACTGCAGCGGTCTTAGTTTAGGACTACATAAACACAAAAAATGAAGTTTTTCAATTGCAATTTACCTTTCTTTGTCTCTTAGAAATTTGAAAAAGGACTTGCCAACACAACTTTTCTTGTATCTGGCATTATGGCAATTGATAGCTGTGCAAAAGTCACCGCCCTGTTTCACTCGGTCGCCTTTTGACTTTCTGCCACGAGCCATTTACATGTAGCCGAGCGGAGACTTTAACTCCCGTCTCTCGGCCACCAACCGTTGGGAACTTTGCTCCACCCGAGCTGTCATATTTTCATGTAGTCCCTCAAAAGAAGGACATACAAATATTTGCCTTGCAAGGCTGTGGAGCGTGGTTGGGAGTACCAGGCTGCCGGCAACTAGTGCCACGCATTCTAAATGCAAGGTCGCTGCCACCGACCTGCATAGAATGCCTGCCGACAATGTGGTCCCGTTCGGCACCAGACGCAGCGGACGAATGGTCAGCCAGGGAGAACATATGTCGTGTCGCCTTGTACTGCTAATCCAATGGCATACCCAAAGGATTCTGCAAAGCAGTAGCCACCCAAGGCCAGTCTATCCAAGAAAACTCAAGGAAGACAATTTCTCTCCCAAGCCTCAACCAGTCGCCTCCCTTTCCGCTACATACAGCATGTCGACAAGGGCGCATAACTCGTACATTTCGTCTCGCGGTTCTGTACCAAGTTCGCCCTCTTTCTATCATAAGCTCTTTGGTTGGAGGCATCGGTGGCGATGATAGCTTGGCCCAGAGGACTGCAGTATGCCAGTACTGGTGGCGAGGCTAGCATCTGTTCGATCTGCTGGAATGCTGTGCGCTGAGCTATCCAGTCCAAGCCTTTGTGGTGAAGAGCATGATGTCACATTAGATAAGCACTTTGCGAGTTGATTGACCAAATCCAAGAATCTTTGGAGTTATGTGACCGTTGTAGGGACAGGAAATTGTATGACAGCTTCTACTGTGGACGGGTCCACACGAAAACCCGTGCTATCTATCAATGATGAGACCAAGGAATTGAACTTTAGAAAATTAACATTTCTTATTCAAAATTAGATTTGCTTCCTGAGGTCGCTATCATAGTTTTCGATCAATCATCTACTAGACAGCGTGCAATTGCGTGTGCTGCATTTCCGCTTTCCGCGTTCCACAACTGCAGAAGACCGACAATATCACTCCGGTTCTCCGACAACTTCACTGGCTGCCAGTGAAGAAGAGAGTCAATATTAAAAAAAAAGTGGCCATTTTTACTGTCCATTTTAGCAGTGTGATTGCTTTGGTGGTTCAGCGTTGATTCAGGTCCTTACCCCTCTTTCCCTGGGATGGTTATCCCCGTCTGCCATTTCGCCAATGGTGGGTGTAGACGTTAAACCTCAATGTTCATTCAAGAGAGTCGACCACAAAATCCTCTTCCTGTGCTACTTAAGTGTGTCCATGACTTAAGTGTGTCCATGACCTCACCTCTCCCCGGTACCTGAGCGACATTGTCCCTACCCACAAACCCTCAAGGCGCTTTCGCTCCTCTTCCCAGTGTATGTTGTCCGTTCCCAGTGTGGATGGCCACAGGAAGAGGCGCTTGGGTAACCGCTCCTCCCACTGTGGCCCAGCGTTGTAAAACACTCTCCCCCAGGACTTGAGTGGTAGAAACACATGACTCTTTCAAGAGGCGTCTGAAGACCTATCTTTTGAAGACGTTTTTTTTTTTTTTAAAACTCTTTTGAGTGTTTACATAGAGCAGTTAGATCAGTGTTAGAGCAGTTAGAGTAGTTAGATTAGTTTTAGTTTTTTCTTCACCCTTTCCGCCCAAACCCCATGAGTCCTGAGCATGCTGCCAGCATGGATATGTACACCAATCAGATCTGGTATGTTTTTTTCGGATATACGCAAGTATTGTGAAAGCTATGGCCAACTATTCGAGTTCGAGCAGTTCGGAAAATAGTGAGAGAAGAATGTTTGCCAAATTGTTTTAGTAGCAGATGAGGGGGAAATTCGACGACAATCAGAAAGAGGTTTCTTTCCTTGGCCCTGTGGTGCTCTCCCTTGTTGCTACGTAGGCTACATATGTTGTAAAAACTATGGCCAACAGTTCGAGTTCGAGCAGTTCGGAGAGTGAGAGAGAAAATTCGTTTGCAATATTTAGCAGTTTTAGTAGCAGATGATGAGGAAACTTGTGTCGATGGTGGATACGGAAATGGATCGGGTGGAGGAAAGCACTCGGGGCTTATTCTGCTCTCTTATCCGATG
This sequence comes from Oncomelania hupensis, assembly GCA_036898135.1. Classification (NCBI taxonomy): domain Eukaryota; kingdom Metazoa; phylum Mollusca; class Gastropoda; order Littorinimorpha; family Pomatiopsidae; genus Oncomelania; species Oncomelania hupensis. The sequence goes on along the minus strand of CM072512.1, from coordinate 67,161,264 downwards.
ACAACTTTTGTGTTGTGTTGTCGGCCATTTTGTTCAGTCGCAATGTCAAGGCCGCCACAGAACGTTCTGATTGGTCCGAACTTATGATTTCATCGCAGGAATTAGAACATGTTCAATCTTCTGAATCTATGATGGAATCGCTTGAGATTTTATTGTAAGCATGTTGTACAACTTATATTGCAGAACGTGACGGGGTAAATCTTATGAGAATCGGTAGGTCTGACTGGGGCTTTAGGCTTGGGAACCATCACAATGCCTGAGCACCATGAGCCGTGCTCTCAAGGTGGTGGCCGAGAGACGGGAGTACCAGTTGCTTGGTTAGGTGACTGGAAAAATGACGCCGTTTTAAGCATAAGGTCGATCTCCTCTTTCACTTTGGGAACCAAAAAGTGCGGAATTTTTTGAGTTGGCTGTGCATAGTTGCACACTGGCTGTGCGTCATGCTTGAGATTGATTGTGTACTCGATTTTAAGTTGCAGAAATCTTAAAACAGTTGCGGAAATTCAGCTCGGAAGTATGAAATCTCATTATTAACGTTGTTGATTCTCTGGAAGAGTCCGAACTTGACACATGCCTGTCTGCCCAGTAGCGAGCAATTTTGGCCTTTGAAAACAGATTGTCTTGTCATGCTGTCTTCGAACTTCAGCTGTTCTTGAAAAGAACATAGAACTTCTAGTCTATATCTAATGCCACCTGGTCCCCGCAGTTGCTTAGAGAAGTTCTGTTTGATACTTTTTTTTTTCCTTGGCCCATGTATCCTCCACAACGCTGACACAAATACCAGTGTTGGGCTTGAAGTGATCTAGCTTGTTGTTGAGGAAGATATCTGCTGACCATAGATCATCATCGTCCAGGTTGAAGATATGTTCTAATGTCTCACTATTAGTAGTGTCGAAGTCATCGTCGTTCGACAAAATGTCAACGTTTCGTTGTTGATGTCGGCGAGATGGACCACTGCGACAAACTATAATGTCCTTTTTTGCAGAAAGTAGAGCAAGCCGCTGAGAGAGCAGGATATTCGCTTCTGCTGTGTAGTTCTTTGCACAGTAGTGACAACTTTTTGCAATGCGTTGATGATGGGGCTGAGCTTGGTTTTTGAATTGCTGATAGGGTTTGGACTGCGGACGACGGATGGCGGACTTGATGGACCGCACTTTCACTCGAATTAGTGCTTTTTCTTCGTTGCGTGCCTCAGTTTGTCGGCTGAGGTGTATGGTCTGTACTAGTCAGTGCGGCTCTTGATTGAAAGTCATTCGACAGTGTGTCGCCTCTGACACCAATGACGATTCTGTCAGGAATCAGTTTTTCTTTTAACACTTCGAAATTGCAATCGTTGGCTAGTTTATGGAGATCTTGAATGAAAGATTCCATTGATTCACCCTCTTTCTGAATTCTTTTACTGAACAGCGCGTTCGACGACGATTTTTTTTTTCGAGCAGGGAAATACATGACAAATGCTGCGATAAGTTCGTCAAATGTGGCCGTATGGCTAAAGTAGAATGTCGTTCGCTGTGTCACCCATAGTGTATAGGAAGATGATCACTTGTTCTTCTCTGCTCCTTCGAGAGAGTGCACTTGCTGCCGTGTTGTACCGTTGGAACCTGATTTCCCAGTTTGGCCAGGAACCTCCTGAACCACTGAACCGTGAGCGGTTTACGAGATGGCAAGTTAGCGACGGGTCGTTCATCATGCTGTGGCTGGGCTGTGGAACAGTCTCACTGTTTTGGTCGTCAGACATAGTTAGCAAGTGTTTACCGCTGTCACCATCTAATATTGTTGGTTGTGAGGATGATTAGCCGAACACGAATGAAGTTGATCCATAGATTTATTAAGCCCGATTTAGCCAGTCCCAGACAATGACGCCCTTCTCCTGCCTACGTCATACTTGTTACGTAGGCACAGGCACATAGGCTTATACTATCACAGTCCACGCACGCATTCCATAGCAGGACTAAAGACCCTTACCCTCAGGTTCTTGACGGATTATACAAATACACGAAGCAAGCACTAGGTCTTTTCTCCCCCCCCTAACCTGTCGCCCAGGGTTGTGCTCAGTTGGGCGCCTCAGGGCTGCTTGAGTTAGATCCCGTATCGGCCAGCGCCTTGAACAGCTCAAGTTGGAAAAGTGCTATATAAGAACGATTAAATTTTAAAGGAAATCCCCTCCCCACTCAACCCCAGCACCTCTCTCTCTCTCTCTCTCTCTCTCTCTCTCTCTCTCTCTCTCTCTCTCTCTCTCTCTCTCTCTCTCTCTCTCTCTCTCTCTCTCTCCCTCTTGTTTTCTCTCCTCTTTTCTCTCAAACTACCGTCTCACCTTTCTCAAACTTCTGTTTCCACAATATATATAGTATCAGTGCTCCGCTATAAGATTTGGAGGAAACTTTGATAAAGACAAGCATCAGCATGAAGTAGAGAGTTATCTATTCATTTTTTTGCGGGTTATTTTGGAGACGAGGTCCACTCCAAAAATATATCGTCCGTGGTAGTACTACCAACCATAATCAAAACAAAACTGGACGCGTCAATTTGAATCCGCTAATATTGGGCGCCGCAGGACGCTTGAGTCAGATCCTGCATCGCCCAGTGCCTTGAGCAGCTCTAGCTAGAAAAGTACTATATAAGAACGATAAAATTTTAAACAAATCTCTCTTGTACAATGTATCACCAGAGTCCCCACTTTATATTGACATTTTGGTCGATATTTACAAATGAGACATCGTTTAAAAGGAAATTGAATCCTGCTTTTTTAATGGACTTTTGTTAGAACGCGCACATCCGATTTTGAGTTATTGTCCGCTATATAAAAATAAAACACATTTCATAACTTTTTCCGATCCCAACCCTTTTCCTCCCACGCTATGGACCCGAAGTATTAACATATTTCCACACAATTTAGTGTGTGTCCAAATAGGTTGTTTTCAAGGACTATGTAAATTACATGCAACTATGTGAAACCGATTATACATGCAAGCCCTCCCAGAAAGGCATAATTTATTGGCAACATGAACATTCCTTCTGTTTGTATGTCCAGACGTAAACGGTTATCATCCAGTGATCGCACCGAAACCGTATCTTATAGCTTATCCTGAACAGCAAACTAAATCGACATTAACATGCCTAAAAGCATTTTGAATTTCCAGACCGGTATAAAAAGTGTATCTTTTTGAACCCCTGCCTTAATCGTCGATCTCGATACTTAAAACACATTTAACATGACAATAGTTATACCGGCAGCCTATTTTCCTATAAGGATCTGAACTTTGTTTCATTCATCAAATTTATCAGATATTTTTTAGCATTTGGCGCAACTTTTACATTCATCAAATTATCGTCCTTCTCCAAAATTCATAGTTTGTAAGTTTTTATTTGCCGATAGTATACATGAATACATAAGCTGAATTCCAGCTTCCAGCAGATATTGATATTCATTCCATTACTAACCAAATGACCCACCCCAATAAAGACACGAACTAGAAAGTGCCTCCAATTGTGATTTTATATCAGGTTCCAACAAAGTAAGTAATGTTGACCCCATAGAAATAAGGATCTTCATTCATGCATCAAAGAATCATGTTCAATATCAAAACCTTATTAAAAGGGCAAAGCCCATATGATTCACATGCTCCATATAGAACCCGCAATATATTTAACATAAAAATTAATGCCCAGAAAAAAAACAAAATGGTGGCATTAAAATATTTCTATGCTTTTGACCATGAGATGACATTAACTTCCGGCTCCAAATACACACGTGCTATCAAATAAAATACAGCAAAAGTTGCATCATGCCAAAAACACGGTGAATTTGGGATGGCATTGACCTTCAGTGACCTTGACCTTGGGATAACCTTGACCCTTGCGTGATCTCTCAAGCATGTCTGATCAAATAACTCAATGTTGCAAGATCTACGCAAAAACGGAACATTTTCTCATGGGTCTATACCATCTTACAAAGTTTGGTTGTGATAGTTGAAATAGGCTCTGAGTAAGCCACTTTAAAGTGTTTGCACAGACAGACGACGGACAGACAGAAGGACGGACGGACATTTGTTTTTTCGATATTATGTTTGGACTATTTAGGACTCATCTCGCACATATTTATACAAATCTGAAAAACATTTTTTGGGATGTGAGTACATAGACTCACATTGCTATGAATGCGAGTCAAAAAGTGACATTTTGTCATTTTTAAAAATATATTTGTTAAACCTGTGACCTTTGCCTTGATGTGAAGTAATTCGTTCACTGATCATTGTCGAGGGCTTACTATACACCATCTTACCGTTTTGTTGTGATTGTTAAAACAGGTTCTAAGATATTACGCCACTTGCAAGTTTTGCACAGACGGAAGGTGGGCGGCGGTCAGGTAGATGGACAATATTTTGTTTTTAAATGCTATTTTCGGACTATTTAGGACTCATCTCGCATAGATATGGAAAAAAATGGTGGTCGTTCCTATGCGTGTGAGTCAAACATGAAAATAAAAGAAGATAAGTTCACATTCTTTTATTTTACAGCAATGTCAAAGCATGAAAAGCAAACTAACTTTCTCAGTAATCCTTTCCAGATGCTTTGTTTTACTGAAATATCTACTAAAACAAGGCAATAAAAGTTCCAGTAATAATATTTCTTTGCAGATTATGAAGGCACAGTCAGCATAAGGAGTAGAGCAATCTCCAACTTCCGTTTTGCGGAAAACATTGGAGGACTGTCTGAGGAGGAACAAGTACTTAAACAGCTGATACAGAGGCTTGACACCACCTCCAGATCATTTGGAATGGAACTAAGTGCAGAGAAAACCAAAAGATGACCAACAACACCAATAGCATCAACACGGACATCAGTCCAAGGACAATCGCTCAACACAGTGCACAGCTTCAAATATTTAGGAGTAATTGTATCAGACAATGGGTCCAGAGAGGAAGGCCCCTCCAGGATAGTATGGGAGGCGAGATATAGCAAATGCTCGCATTTGCGCATTTGCGAGCGCAATGCGCGCGCATTTGCTATATCTCGCCTCCCATAGGATAGCACAAACAGCTGACAAGGTTGAAGCCCATTTGGGAAAGACGCGACCATCAGTCTACACACTAAAATAAGGTTGCTGCGCTTCCTTGTCATCTCCGTCTTCCTATACTCATGCGAACATGGACCCACACAGCAGAGATACAACGAAGAATACAAAGCATGAAAGCGAGATGCTAAAGAAGACTTCTGGGCATTTTCTACACCCAGCACATCACCAACGACGATTTTGATTGATTGATTGTTGCTTTAGGTCCAGCGGACTCTTCCGAGCCTAATAATAATAATAATAATAATAACGGATTTTTATATAGCGGGTACTCCAGCCTATGACCAGACTCACCACGCTTTACATAGTCATAACATATAAATACGTGCACTCGATGAAACATTACTTTTGCTACAATACACCAAAAGACGGGACAGTAAAGGTACAGACTATTTACAATTATGTACATAAATTAAAAAAGACAAAGATATACTATTTACAACTATGTACACAAATGACAAAAAAGACAGAAAATAGAATAGCAAAAACCTATTTACAGCTATTTATATGCCCGGTTAGGCCCAGGAAGGAAAACAGTTAAATATTTACAGCCGTGTATACACTTACGGAACAGACATACTCACATAGACAAGAGATGAGAGAATGGCAGCGGGATACAAATCAATCTGAATAATGCAGTTTGAAGAGGTGGGTTTTGAGGGCCTTTTTGAATGCTTGTGTTGATTGTATGTTGCGGATATGGGAGGGAAGGGAATTCCACTGCTTAGGTGCGGAGTAGGCGAATGCACGTTGGCCGTATGTCTTAGTGCGGGTGACAGGAACCTTGAGTGTGCGAGTGTCAGCAGAAGATTTTAAAGTGCGTGAAGGGGAGTAGACAGACAATAGATCAGCAAGGTAGGAAGGACAAGAATCTGTGAAGAAGTTGTGACAGAGAACAGAGAGTTTGTACTCTATGCGTGCTTGCACAGGAAGCCAGTGAAGGGAATGTAGTAGAGGTGTGATGTGATCACGTTTCTTAGCTCGGAATACTAGTCTAGCTGCTGAGTTCTGAACCTTTTGTAGTTTGTCAATGATGTGTTTTGGGGAGCCAACAAGGAGAGAGTTGCAATAGTCAAGACGAGAAAGGACGAGAGCGCAGACTAGGGTTTTGGTGGCCGGGACTGTAAGATAGTGGCGAAAGGAGCTGATTTGGCGTATGGCCGTGTATGCAGAGCGACAGACGTTGGAGATGTGGTTGTTGAGGGACAGGTCATCGGAGAGAATGTAGCCGAGATTTCTTGCTGAGGATGAGAACTGAGTGTTTGTTGTCCCTACTGTAAGCGATGTTGGGAGAGGCGAGAGTGAGGAGGAGGTGTTGTGCTTGTGAATGAGGAGGGCTTCGGTTTTATCGTCATTAAGCTTAAGCTTGTTGAGTGTCATCCATGACTTAATGTCTGTGATGCAGTTCTCCAAGGTCTGAACAGTGGAATTAATGAGAGAGTGGGCGGTGGATTTATACAGTTGTGTGTCGTCTGCAAATGACTGACTCTCAACAGCATGCTTTCTAAGCAGGAGAAGCAGTGGCTTGGTGTACAGAGTGAATAGCACCGGCCCTAAAACGGAACCCTGAGGCACGCCGCACACCAAGTCTGCTGTGGTGGAGAAACAGCCATCGACAGTGACTGCTTGTGATCTGTCAGAAAGATATGAGTGGAACCAAGCCAGGACCGAGCCAGAGAATCCAAAATAGTGTTGAAGAGTGTTAAGGAGAATGTGATGGTCAACTGTGTCAAAGGCGGCTGAGAGGTCTAACAAGGTGAGAACGGAGACGTTGCCATTATCTAAGGCAAGCAACAGATCATTGGTTACCTTTAGGAGGGCTGTCTCAGTGCTGTGGAATGGTCGGTAGGCAGACTGGTTGGGGCAAAGTAAAGCGTTATCATATAGGTAGGCAAACAGTTGTTTGAGAACAATATTTTCTATGACTTTGGACAGGAAGGAGAGGTTTGAAACAGGTCTATAGTTCTTTAGATTATTTTTGTCTAAACTTGGCTTTTTAAGGAGGGGTTTGATGACAGCCGCTTTGAGCACAGACGGAACAACACCAGAGGACAGACTCTCGTTGATAATGTGGGTAATGGTCGGGAGTAGAGGGTCAAGATTCTCTATCAACATGGGGGTAGGAATGGGGTCGAGAGAGCAAGATGTTGGTTTTGAGCTTAAGATGACTTTTTTGACCTCTTGCTCTGTTATTGTTTGAAAAACTTCCATCTTTGCGGTGGTGAGGGAAGGTGAGAATGGGTTAGTGATTGTGATCTCATGGCTATCAAGAGCGGCCCTTATGTCAGCTACTTTCTGTGTGAAATAATTACAAAATATATCTGGGAGCTGACATGCTGGATGTGTGGATGGGAGTGATGTTGCATTGCTCTTACCCCTTAGTTGATTGCAAATGTCAAACAACTGTTTACAAGTTTCACTGCTGCTAATTCTGTCGCTAAAGTACCGGGTTTTGGCAGTCTGGACTATTTTAGTGACCCGTTTTTTTGCAGCGGTGAAAATCTGCTTGCTGACTTCTAAACCCGATTTGAGCCACTTTTTCTCAGCTTTGCGTCGGTGTTTCTTCGCCTCAGAGAGCTCGTCCGTAATAGACTCGTACCAGGGTGCTGAGCGAGTTGCCTTGACCTTTTTCTGGGCCACGGGAGCGTGCCGATCAAGCACCGCCTGAAGTGTACTATTCAGCTGATCCACAGTGGGGCACAGTTCTGGGGTCACTTTAGCGGTAAGGTCTTGCGTGAAAGCATCCCTATCCATGGTGCGCAGGCTGCGAGCCTTCCTGAACATGGGGGGAGGAGGGGGGGCTGCGACGCTTAGTTCGCACATGACACAGAAATGGTCAGATGTTAATTCCTGGGTGACTGAAGTTGATCTAACGACCTTATCCTGAGGCCTATGAATAACCCAATCTATGATGTGACCACGGCTGTGGGTGGGTTCTGTGACTGACTGAGAAAGACTAAACTGATCTAAAAGTTCAATCATCTTTGCGGTGGAAGATTGCTGGGGTTGGTCAAAGTGAAAGTTAATGTCTCCTAAAACTATGTATGTTCCTGACAGTGTGTTGCAGTAATCAAGCAGGACTGGAAATTCTTGGTGGAAAATTGCATCAGTTAATTTATTTTTCTTGCTTGGAAAGGTGCGATATATGCATATGAAGTGAATGTTCTGCTGTGGAACGGACAGGCTAAGTTGAACAACTTCAAAGGACGCGTGGGTGAAAGCGAAGTCTGTAATGAAGCCAAGGTGACGGGACAGACTGTTTCTGTAAATGATAGCAAGGCCACCTCCGCGATTTGAGCGAGGCAGCGAGCATATAGAGTAGTCAGAAGGGGTTAAATCAGAGCATTTACCCTCGTCGCCAGTCTGCCGAAACCAGGTTTCTTGGATGAACATTATGTCAGTCTGCTTGTGTGAGACGAACTCTTGCAAAGCGGTACGTTTTTCAATGGGACCTAATGATTGAGCATTGAATGATGCAATACGTAGGCCTAGAGGGCTATGGCTATCGAGGTGTGAAGATAGGGGTTGAGGGGAGAGGTTGATGTGAATGAGATTGTCTGTATTACAGCGATGAGTCTCAGGCCTAGTGGTACACTGTTGGAGTGATGCAACATGAAGCGTGGGGTCAGCGTTGGAAAGCGTAGGCGATGATCTGTGTGTAAGGACAACAGGGATAGACGAGATGTTTTGTTTGCGTTTGCCTCCACGACTAGTCCGTTTTCTGGGCAAATGACGGCCGATCGAGAACTCTTTTAATCGGAACACAAGGTCGGGAGCAAGCTTCGTGAGTGTAGACTTCAATGACAGTAGCTTATCGCGTGTGTAGCTTGTGGATGGGATGCCGGAGCAAGATGGCGGACTACGTGAGTGCAAGAAAGCACTGTGAACGAGGCGAAAAAAAGATAGAGTAACCAAACGAACATAAAAAGAGAAGCAAAGCAACGCTACACTTACTTGAGGATCCATGAGACAACAATTACACAGTACAAAACTCACAACAAAACACTGTAAACACCACAAAATCACAAAATTCAACAGAGCTCGGATTGGTACAACCTGTCGGCGTCAACCGGAAACTCGTCAACCTAATCAGGACCGGACAACCCCCGATCCGCATAAAAGATCTGCTGAAACAACCCTAGTGGGAAAACTGAGCGCCCTCCACCGGCCAGTCACTTTACAATAAAGACATCCCACGCAGGGGACGGCTGAGGCTTTACTCCAACTAATCGAACCCCCGGTTACAAAAACAAAATAGAATACAAACATCTTTATAAATTATCAACAAAACACATACATATAAAATGCCTATATTGCTAAATAATAACATCATAGGAAGCCCTATTGACCACCCGGCAGAAAGCGTCCAATACTCCCAAGCTGATCCAACAGACCTCATACACAAACAAGGAATCTTGTCCAGGAAGAGTTTTCAAGAAAAAAGGTAGGTCATTGATCTAGCGAAGAAGAAGATAGTATAGCAGAGTGATAGGACAGAGCAGGAATGGGAAAGAGCAAATGAGGAAGACAGCGACAGTGGGAATAGCGTCCTATAGCGCGGTAATGCGCGCCTCGCCCGTAATCCTGAAGCGCGGTAATGCGCGCCTCGTTAGAGCACCTTTTAGTCATGAAATCACAGGAAATAGGAACTCTCCAGTGCGTGAGAGAAGGTTTAGTCAACTTCCGGAAAGGTTCCCGTGTGTTTTCCGCTATCGTTTTCGCAAGTTTGACGTGGTTTTGTGTACTTTTTTAACGATTTTGTTTGAAGTTTGAGTTTGCGAAATTTTTGGCCATGATGGCAGGGGATAGCTCCGACAGTAATAGTGAGTTTGGTAACCTTATTGATGAGCTTATTGCTGAAAGAGCACAAGGACTTGGTGTAGACAACCAGAGTGAGTTTTCTTGTCTGTGTTGACTGTCTGTGCACACATTCACATGCAATCCACACTGTCTTGTTGTTTTATTAACATAGTCCATAAAATACCTGTAATTATGAATTAATTCCTATCCTATCCTGTCCCGTAACCCGAAGGTCGTAGGGGCACCACAGATGATCGTTTAACCAGCATACTCCATCTTTCTCTGTCCTCAGCAGCCCTGATGGCTTCGCTCAGTGTCAAACCAGTCCATTCTCGAATGTTGTCCTCCCACCTCTTTTTCGGTCTCCCTTTTCTTCTACCTCCTTGCACTGTGCCTTGCAGAATAGTCTTTGCAAGGCCTGATGATCTGGTGACGTGGCCATACCACCGAAGTTTCCGTTTCTTCACCACTGTTAGCAGGTCATCATGTTGTCCAATAGCTTGTGTGATGGTCTGTCGGACTTCGTCGTTGGTGATGTGTTGGGTATAGGAAATGCCCAGAAGTCTTCTGTAGCACCTCATCTCCATGCTTTGTATTCTTCGTTGGAGATCTGCTGTGAGGGTCCATGCTTCGCAAGCATATAAGAAGATGGAGATGACCAGAGAGCGCAGCAGTCTTACTTTGGAATGTAGACTGATGGTTCTGTCTTTCCAAATGGGCTTCAACCTTGTCAGGGCAGCAGTTGTTTGTGCGATCCTGGAGAGGACTTCCTGTCGGGACCCATTGTCTGATACAATGGCTCCCAAATATTTGAAGCTATGCACTGTGTCGAGGGATTGGCCTTGGACTTTGATGTCCGTATTGATGCCATTGGTGTTGTTGGTCATCATTTTGGTCTTCTCTGCACTTATTTCCATTCCATAGGCTTTGGAGGTGGTGTCAAGCCTCTGTACCAGCTGTTCAAGTTCTTGTTCCTCTCCAGCCAATCCATCAATGTCATCTGCAAAACGAAGATTGGAGATTGCTCTACCCCCTATGCTGACTGTGCCTTCATGGTCTGCAAGAGCATCCGACATGATGCGCTCTAGGAAGATGTTGAAGAGTGTTGGAGAGAGTAGGCATCCTTGACGCACACCGATTGAATTAATTACAAGATTCCAACAGGTAAAAATAGTACTAAAGTCAAAATGGTTCTTTGGGTACATAGAATAACCATTTTGTAAACATATCCTAAAATATGAAGTTTAATGTGACAATAAATAATTTTTTTGCCATTTTTTCAAATTCATAACACAATTTATTGCAATAAACTTGAAATCCTTACAGGATATAGGCGCGAATGTACAGAAAACCTTATAGGACGCTAATTAATTTAAAGCACTAAATTTCCAGAAAGTGGGGATACTATTTATACTGAAACCCCCGGCACTCCAACGGGGGTACTGTTACCGCAGTGAATCGGTCATGCCTATAAAGGAAAGACAGGTTTTCAACTGGGGCTTTCACTTTTCCCTTTATAGGTTAGAACAATCTACAGTGGCAAGATTGCTCATGACCCCAAGGGGTACCAACGACGAATTCCGACAGATAATCACACAAGCTATTGGACAACACGATGACATTCTCACAGTGGTAAAGAAACGGAAACTCCGATTGCATGACCCCGTCATCAGGCCTTGCAAAGACCGTCCTGCAAGGCGCGGTGCAAGGAGGCAAAAGAAGGGGTATACAGAAAAAGAGGTGGGAAGACACAATATTCAAGAATGGGCTTGCTTGACACTCTGAAGCCAAGAGGGTTGTTGAGGACAGAGAAAGATGGAGCACGCAGGTTAGATCATCTGTGGTGCCCCACCGACTTTCGAGACGGGATAGGATAGGATAGGTCTCAAGCGATGGACGACAGAAAATGTTTGTTTTTCTCTATTGATTCTAATTAAATTACAATTTCCCCGTGATCCATCTTCTGTCGTGGAAGCTGTGATGTTGATGTCATTGAAGAGCGTATGCACAATAGAGGGGGATTCCTAGGTAAGTCAAATTTAGCTCAAGGTAGCGACCATGTGTAAGGTAAGCCTTTCTGAATACCAAATAAGGATACAAGCTGTTTTCTCTAACCCTAAGGTAAGAGAAAATTACCGGAAGGTCTGCATCATGAGATTAACAACCTATCGAAGGGTTGCAAGTGGGTTTCTTTGAATACGGGCCCTGTAGTACTCATACTTAACAATCTAGCGAATGTACATCAAAGTGTAGTTTCAGGACTAAAAATGGTGTGTATGTGTGTGAGGGTGTGTGTGTGTGTGTGCGCGCGTAGATAATAACAAATGCCAATAATGTATCATAAACATGTATTTTTAAATTTCAACAACTGTTTTGGCTTCCCTTCGTGAACAGTATTTTGCAATACCCTCTTGGCAGCGATAGGGTTAATAAAACGTGAGGCATCTAATGGATGTGTGTGTTATAAAGGAGCTCTACATATTGCTGACCTAAAGCTAAACAGATAGCATTTGCTATGAATGCTACATTAGTGGGGATATGTTCATTGGAGACCTCTCTCTCTCTCTCTCTCTCTCTCTCTCTCTCTCTCTCTCTCTCTCTCTCTCTCTCTCTCTATATATATATATATATATACATATATATATATATATATATTAACATATAGAGGGTCAAACAGACTAAAATGCGGTTAGGAAAACATTAATAACAATCTCTTACTTTTCAACCGTATCGCAGGCACGTGCAAACATTCCCAATGCAGCCAGAGTTTTAGCAGCAGATAAACGCACCTCCTTCAAGAATAAGACATGCACCATGCAAGAAAACAACAAATAATGATAACACCTCAGTAATGTTCACAGCAGTTAAGTATAACATATAAACACATCACTCCACCCACCCTCACTCCTCCAAACAAAACAAAAACAGAAAGGCAATGATTTACATGCTGCTTGGGAATAAGTGTGCAAAATTCTACATACAAATAAAAATGCCCAACATTGGTGAATTTAACATTAAAATGCAAAGTAACACTGTTTTTGATGTGGTTCCTTTGACATCCACATGTTTTGACACTCATGTATGTTCAAAAAGGAGAAAAACGTGCACTATAAAGTGAAATACTGATTTTACCATATACCTGACTCAGCACTGTATCTTCACATGACAATTCATACATATGTCATATAAACTAAAGTCAACGGACAAACGTGTTTCCGCTTGTTATGTATGGCCACTGATGCAGTTGTCAATGCTTTATGTCAAATCCAAATGCTCAGCCAACTGCGGTTGGATAAGTAGAAAATGCCAACAATAGTAGAATCACCGTCTTATTTTATTCAATTGTTTTAGTTGCTTGGAAGGGTACTTGAATGGAATCGTTCATCTTAAGTTGGTGACAGCATTTTTGTGTGAAGAAACAAGCATGGAAAGTGTCGAATTTTATTTTTGCCTTGTGTATTCTATGACATCTGGATCAGTGTGTTTGAAGAAAGAAAAATATGGACATAAAAGCAAAAATGATGAAAACATTCAGTTTATGCTCAAGAGAAAGAGACTTAAAAGAATGTATATCCAAATGAGGTCTATATAAAATACTAGCTATCCATGGGAAAAGGTGATTTGGGGGGTCAAATAGCTTAGTAATCTCTTTAGTGGAGCACATGATGGTTCTAAGAAATACAGAATTAAAATATCGGCACTGCATCTATGCTTTCCTCCGTTTTGGTTGGACAATAATAATGCCTGCTTGAGTAAATATGCAAAAACTGCATCATATTTGGTTCGCTTGATCATGAGTGATGTAAAACGATCAATAACAAGTTCACTCAAATTGTGGGTAACAGATTTCAGACTTTTTCGTGGACAGATGTTCATTTACATCTAGGTATCTGCACGAATTTAATGTTCCCATTACAGATAAGCAGTGATTAAACATATAGACAAAAAGACAAACCAAGACAGCGTTTCAATCACACATGAAAATAGATTTTGATGTACCAGAAATTTCCTATTAACATCATTTATTTTGTAGATGTTTTGTAGATTTTTTAGATGTCAGCATGCAATGCATGTTCAAAAAGTCATTTTGCCAGTTCTTTACACCTATTTTCAGTCAATCCACATATTTTCATAAAGAAATAAAATGTAATTATCCAATCGACCAAGAATAGAAATGCTGATGGTTCCAAAGCAAGGTAAGCACGCTTAACAAAGCGAACATTACAAAGAGGGAATCACTTTTGTCCCTGAATGTAGTGTGAAATATAGAATGATACTAATATCCATCAACAACATAGCAGGAGTATTACCTTAATGTTTATTGGAACTTGCCTCCCTTGGCTTTTATTTTATTCCTCGCTCAGAAATTTCAAAGCCCAACTAATACGAAGATGGTAGATTCTAAAGAGTATAGGTTAATGCTGATTCGTTTTGACCAATCTTCAAAATCTACCATCTATCAGTTGGTCTGAAAATTATAAGACCATGTGCTGCCAGGTGGACCTTATTTTGTAACCGAGGAGTACGAAATTTCACACTCTGTCACTTTCCTTGAGGCCATTTATATACTGATTTTATCCTTCAAAAGAGAGAATACAAATATTTATGCCTTGCAAGGCGGGAAGTGTATTGAGGGCACACAAGGTTGCCGGCTACTAGTACCACGTATGCCAGCCGAAAAGTCAATCCTGTGCACCCCTAAAAGCACAAGATGAAGGGCCAAGCTGGGAGAAAATATGTCGTGTCAACTTGTCCTGCACAATCCGGGAAGACCATGCACACACCTTATGATCCTCCACAGAAGTAGCCACACCAGACTAGACTGACAACAACGGAACAAACTCCCTCTTGCAGTCTCAAGGGGAACAATCCCCTCCTAAAAGCATGGCCAATCATCTCCCATCTCCCTAACAATTTTACCTCAATGATTTACCAATTTTTCATCACTACAATTTTACCTCAATGACTTTACCAATTTTTTAATCTCTGATTGAACATACTCACAATACTAGGATCATCCCAAAGATGTCTTGACAACAGAGTGTAAATCTGCTCATGCTTCTCAACAACATCTTTTTGCTTTGGGCCTGAACACAATTAAACGTTCACACTAATAAATACAGCATACTCAAATGAGAAAGTTAACAGTTCAGAACAAACATAACAACACTTTCTTTTTTTCAATAGTCAAATAACTAGAAGGGCAAAGCCCATATGACTCACATGTTCCTTATGGAACTTGCAATATTATACATGGAAATGAGTGTTCAGAAACATACTGACATCTTGCGATGATCTTGATCTTGAAATCTGGACACATTATATATATATATATATATATATATATATATATATATATATATATATATATATATATATATATATATATATATATATATATATATATATATATATATATATACACACACACACACACACACACACACACACATATATATATATATATATATATATATATATATATATATATATATATATATATATATATATATATATATATGTGGGTGGGTGGGTGGGTGGGTGTGTGTGTGCATAAATATATTCGGATAAATTTTTGCATATAGTTCAGATCGTGGCCCACCATTCCACGTATTCGTTTTCCTTCATTAGAATAAAACTGAGTAAAAATTCTATCCTATCCTATCCTATCCTATCCCGTAACTCGGAAGTCGTTGGGACACCACAGATGATCGTTTAACCAGCGTTCCCCATCTTTGCTCTGTCGTCAGCACCCCCCATGGATTCGCTCAGTGTCAAGCCAGTCCATTCTCGAATGTTGTCTTCCCACCTCTTTTTTGGTCTCCCTCTTCTTCTACCTCCTTGCACTGTGCCTTGTAGGATGGTTTTTGCTAGGCCTGATGATCTGGTGGCGTGGCCATACCATCGGAGTTTCCGTTTCTTCATCACTGTGACGTGAGCAGGTCATCGTGTGGCTTGTGTGATGGTTTGTCGGACTTCGTCGTTGGTGATGTGCTGGGTATAGGAAATGCCCAGAAGTCTTCTGTAGCACCTCATCTCCATGCTTTGTATTCTTCGTTGTAGATCTGTTGTGAAGGTCCATGTTTCGCAAGCGTATAGGAAGATGGCGATGACAAGGGAGCGCAGCAGCCTTATCTTGGAATGTAGACTGATGTTCTTGTCTTTCCAAATGGGCTTCAACCTTGCCAGGGCAGCAGTTGTTTGTGCGATTCTGGAGGGGACTTCCTGTCGAGACCCATTGTCTGATACAATGGCTCCTAAATATTTGAAGCTACATGTATATGCACTGTGTTGAGCGATTGACCTTGGACTTTGATGTCCGTGTTGATGCTATTGGTGTTGTTGGTCATCATTTTGATCTTCTCTGCACTTAGCTCCATTCCATAGGTTCTGGAGGTGTCAGGTCTCTGTACCAGCTATTCAAGTCCTTGTTCCTCTCCAGCCAATCCATCAATATCATCCGCAAAACGAAGATTGGAGATTGCTCTACCCCCTATGTTGACAGTGCCTTCGTGATCTGCAAGGGCATCTGACATGATGCGCTCTAGGAAAATGTTGAAGAGTGTTGACGAGAGTAGGCATCCTTGACGCACACCGATTGTTGTTCTGAACCAGTTTCCGATGGAGCTGTTATGGAGGACTGCACTGGTAGCCTTGTCATACAGGCATTTGATGACTTCAATAATTTGAGGGCTGATGTTGTACACTCTCATGGCTGTCCACAGAGCTGCATGCCTGGCTCGGTCAAACACTTTCTTGAAGTCTACGAGCACATAATATAGATGTTGTTGGTGCTGTAGGTATTTCTCGCAGATTATTCTGAGGTTGAAAATCTGTTCAGTGGTACTTTGCCCTGCCATAAATCCTGCTTGTTCTTCAGCTATGATTTGTTCAGCTTGGGGTTTCAACATGTTGAGTATTATTTTCAAGAGGACCTTGCTGGGATGGCTTATGAGGCTGATGGTGCGGTAATTTTCATACTCCTGAAGGTTGCCTTTTTTGGAAGAGCGATGACAAGCGATTGGGTCCATGGTGTAGGCCACTCCCCATTCTGCCAGATTTTGTTACAGATAATAGTGAGGGCGTCAATCATCGCTTCTCCTCCTGCTTGAAGCAGTTCCGTGGGTATGTTGTCCACTCCCGCTGACGTCCCTTTCTTCAGCGATTGCACTGCTGCCTCAACTACTTCTCGGAGAATTGGGAGGATTTCTTCTTCTTCTCTGTTCTCAGGACACGCTAGAACTGTTGGGTCTCCGTTTGGTGTGTGATTGTAAAGGTCAGAGCAGCACTCTGTCCATCTATCCAAGATTTCTTATTCTTCTGTAAGGCATATGCCAGACTTGCTTTGGATCGTGGAGACCTAGGGCTGCTTAACACTTGTCACAAGCTCCACAGTCTGGTAGGCCTTCTTGCTATTGTTCTTATTCAGACTGTTTTCTATTTCCTGGCATAGATCTTCTATCCAGTTCTCCTTTGCAATGCGCATGCCTTTTCGGATGTCATTGTTGATTTTTCGGTAGGCATCAGCTCCCTGTGAGGTGTTCTTTTTCTTTTTCATCTCTCTTCGTTTATCAAACAGATCAAAAAGTTCAGGTGTGATCTGCGGTTTCTTCTTTGCGAGGTGCTTTCCAAGGACCTCAGTGGCGGGATCTGTCACAGCTGAGTTGAAGGTGGTGGTCATGGTGTTGACATCTACTTCACCAGCTCCCAAAATGTGCAATGGTGCACGTTCCCCTCCAATTGTGGCCTCAAATATTTCTGCCAAATCCGGGTCTTGCAGTTGGTCCAGGTCGAACTGCTGTGTTTACTCTCTTCAAGTGGAGCCGGAAAAACATCATCACGAGATCGTGGTCACTTCCGATGTCTGCTCCTGGAAATGTGCGTGTCCTGCCAATGTTGATGCTTGACCATGATGTAGTCGATCTGGTTGTGATGCTCCCCACCGGGACTGTGCCATGGCCATCGTCTGGATTATTTGTGGAGACCAAGCGTGTTTGCCAGTATCAGACTGTTGTATCTGGCAAACTCCAAGAGTCTCAGACCTCTATCATTTGTCTCGTTGTTGCAGTGGGGTCCACATGTGTCTCCCCAATTGTGGTGCGCATCTTGGACAACCCTGGCATTCCAGTTGGCACTAGATCAAGGACAGCCTGTCGATTTTCACAGAAATCCTCCACTTCGCTGTCGTCATTGTCTGATGTTGGGGCATAGGCCTGGATGATGATGTTGAAATGGGCTGCTCTCAGAAGGATGGTAATGAGTCTACTGGAGACTGGGCGACAACCCATGACAGTGGCTAGAATGTTCTTGTGGACCAAGAATCCAACGCCGTGTTCGTGTCTGTCATTTCTCCCGCTGAAATAAAACTTGTGGCCTTTGTCGGTCGTTGTTTCACCTAGGTCTTAGACAAGAAAGACCTGGCAAGGCCCAATCCTCTCCAGGCTGTTGGCCATAGCCGATGTCCACGAATACAGTGTGGCTCGCCTTGGTCGTTGAACCTGTTGTAACGTGTGGTTCTTCCGTCCTGGCCGTTGACTTCTATGTAGAAGACTTTCGCTCAGTGATGCCGTGCTGACATCACCCTTGTTAGTCGCCTCTTACGAAATGCCTGGAAACGTTAATTCTATTCTATCCAGTGCCCGAACCCACAGGGCAGTGAGTAAAAATACTGCCAAGAAATTTAACTTTTGAAAATACTTATATTTCGGCTACGTGTGTGAGTGTCTGGAAATACATTTTGAATGCTTGCCATCTTGTTTTTACTTATGGTTTACCAATAGCCCACAATACTCAATATTACTGTATCAAACTAAATGCAATTAAAAACATGCACAAACACAAACACGACACACAAACACAAACAGTAATTTACAATACGGAGCAGAACACTACTAACCCAGTGATATGAGGAGTTTGGTTGCAAGCACACGATATTTCCATACTGGTGATGACTTTAGCAGGTTCATTATTTGATCCACAATCAGGCCGTCTATCTTGCTCAGTTGCTTCACTAAAATTTCTAGCGCCTGGAAATATATATCAGAATTTCACATCTAAATATAAATCGTTTGCTGTTGTAAATTAAGAATTAGAAGGGTAAATTCCACATGACTCTCTTGCTCCTAAATCTGCTCACTCTAATCTGCATGCAAAATGAATGTTTTCACCTGACACCCGATTTTGATACTGTTTCTGCTTACAGAGAAGGGCCCCATCATTCCATGTTTTCATTTTGCTTCATTAAAATATGTATTTAATCGTTCTGTTATAGTGCTTTTTCAGCTCAAGAGCTGCTCAAGGCGCTGGCCAATACAGGATCTAATTCAAACCACCCACTTGCACCATTTGGGCGCATAGGGTGACGCCCAGACGAATGAGCACAATCCTGGGCGACCTGGAATGGGGAGAAGAACCTAGACATGCGTTGTATTTGTGTAGCCGGCACTCATCTAAGACATGAGCGTCAGGATCTTTAGTCCATGCGATGGAATGCGTGCTTGCACCGACAAGACCTCGGTTTATACTCTCATCCGAAAGAGTAGGTGTCGCAGTGTCTCAGGGTAATTCAATTCAACAAATCTTTATTACCTCTTACAAGGAATTATGACAGGCACTTGATCACTAAAATAAAACAAATAAAAATGAAAATAAAAATTAAAATGCAAGTAAAAAATTAAACATAGTATAAAGTAATATTTGTTTAAAATCTTTACAACATGTAGGATACGATTATATATGGACAAACAAATACACACCCACACTATTAATTTATGTAGTAAATTATGTAATAAAAAATGTAAAACAAATTCTCACAGAAGAGGCTATTCCCTCCAATCACAAATTCAGCCAGGGTACAGTTATCACAGAGAGCCATTACAAAAAAAGGTTAACGTGCAAGATATCACAGTCCCATACAATAATTAATGAAATTAAAGTTAAACTGTACTAACAACCAACACATTTAATATTTATTTTAAAAACGATACATACATCTATATACACATGTAACCTAATTTCGGGTTCCCACTCTCCCTCCCTCCCTCCCCTCCTTCCGCTTCATCAAACCACACATGCACAACCGCACGCACCCTCGTAATTTTATTTATTTATTTATGTAAATTTTATTTATTTATTTATTTTGTATATTCCAAGCCTTGAACCTGCTTACGAGACAACATTGCCACGAAAATTTACACTTCTGAAAATACTGATTTTCAGCTAATCATCTGAGTGTCTGTAAATACATTAGAATGGCTTGCCATCTTGATTTTACTTCATATTGTATTTAACACTTGATGAAATGTACATAAATGCAATCAGGCCTTCCTGTGCTACTGTTTAAGAAAGGACTACATGTACATTTTAATCACATTATTTGTTAAGAACCAGAGCTTTGTGTTCTTTGTGGAATTATGGAGTTTACTGACTGTACACTACATTACATCTTTATTGTTCAACTTTTACATTGAATACTAATAAGTTAAAAATTGCCTTGGTGTGGGTGCAAAACTATATAAAACGAATAAACAACAGATACAATTTTTTTCATGCATTCAAAATTATATCACAGGCCCAGCTGAGATTACCTTTCTCTCTCTCCTACCTCACCATCTCTCCTTTCCCGCTCCAACACACAGTACACAATTACACATGCCCATAAAATATATACTATGTACATTACCAGTAAATAAAAACGTACACACTAGGGATTATTAAAAAAAGAAGGTAGAAATTTTTATCAGTTTCCAAATGTTCAATGTTTTTAAAAGTTGCACCAATCGCTCAAAATAATTTTGAGAGGAAAACGGATTTCAAACCCCAAAGAGATCGATGGTCAGACACTTTGTTTACAACTCACTGGATCCAGAAAAAACGCAATTAACTTTTTGTACCGGTCTTAACAATTCAAATTGCTTTAAAGCATGTTAATGTGGGTTCAGTTATAACAATGTGATATGTTTTCTGTGCGATCACTAGTTAAGATGACATTGACCTCCGGCCCCGAGTACGCTCATGTACTATGAAATAACGTATAACAGAAGTTAAATTATGCCAAAAAATGTGACCTTAGGGATGACCCTGACCTTCAGTGACCTCGACTTTGCGATGATCTTGACCCTCACATGACCTCTCATTCATGTCTGATCAAACAACCTAGTGTTGTTGCATACTATGGGTTAAATAAACAGTTATTCCACTGTGCGATGACCAATTTTTTGTATGTTTTTGCAAGACCTAAAATGACCTTCAAGATCAACGCAAAATCGGTACAAAGATGACTGATCGATCAATCATCTCTAAAAACAACCAGTTTGGACTTTATATCTCTCATAGTTTAGGGGCAAATTATCTATGCACACAGTACTTTTGACAGCTCCAGTGACCTTGGTCTTGGAGTGAGTTTGACCAAATTTGCAGAGTATGTGTGTCTCATTAATATCTACCATGCATCAAAGAATCATAAGCTCGATGTCAATAACCTAGAAAAAAAAAGAAATTTTGTTAAAAACTGCCATTACTTTTACTAACATTTGTGACTCTTTTGACCTTAGTTAGTTATTCATTGCATACAGGGTCCAGCGGACTGCAAAGAGCCGAATCAGGACCACAAAATCAAGACCACAACTTCGCTGAAAGAGGACGCCCCTGATCCGCATAAAAGATCTGCTGAAACAACCCTAGTGGTAACACGGAAGGCACTCTACCAGCCGGTCACTTTACAATAAAGATATCCCACGCAGGGGACGCAGAGGCTATATTCATAATTTATCGAACCCCCGTTCACAAAACCAAAATATACAAACATATACAAAAATATACAAACATCATTATAATATATCAACAAAACACATACATATAAAATGCCTACATTGCCATATAATAACATCATAGGAAGCCCCAGTGACCATTTGGCAGAAAGCGTCCAATATTCCCAAGCGGATCCAACAGACCTCACACACAAATGAGTAGTTTTGTCCCGAAAGAGTTTTCAAGAAAAAAGGTAGGTGACTGTTCTAGCGAAGAAGAAGATAGTATAGTAGACTGATAGAACAAAGTAGGAATGAGAAAGAACACAGGAGAAAGACAGCGACAGTGGGAATTTAAAGCACTACATTTCCAGAAAGTGGGGATACTATTTATACTGAAACCCCCGTCGCCCCCACGGGGAGAGAAAGCGGGATTTTCAGGGTTAGCTTTAAGTTTTAGAAAATAGTTCATTGCGAGCTGAAGCCTACGGATCTCCGATGGAGGTTCGCCAGCCTCAGCGTAGAGACTTTCCTTCGGGAAAGTGCGCAACGCCCCCGAAGACCTTAATGATGGATTTGATCCAAGGCTTTCAAATAGGCTTTCCTAGCAAAGCCGTATATGATACAACCACAGTCCAATTTAGAGCGTATCAGAGAACGACGGAGGAGGAGCAAAGTTGCTTTGCTTGCTCCCCAGTCTGTGTGGCTGATAACTTTCAAAATAGTAAGACCTTTCTGGAAGATGTCCCTAAGGAATTTATTATGCAGCGAAAAAGTAAGTTTGTTGTCAAAAATAATATCCAAAAATGTAAATTGTTTAGAAACTTTGATGAGTTGGCCATAAACAGGGAGAGAACGGTTCAAAGCCTGATTCTGTTTGCAATAAAAAATGAATGCATTCGGTTTTAGAACGCGAAAATTGGAAACTGTTTTCTTCTACCCACCCCTGTATTTTATCTATGCAAAGCTGAAGTGGACGCTCCACGTCTGCCGAGGTTTTACCCTTAGTCGAAATAGAGAAATCATCAACAAACAGGGATTTATCGATACCACATTTAACCTTTTTAACCATGTTGTTGATCTTGATGTTAAACAAAAGAGGAGAAAGTATTCTACCCTGAGGAACACCCATCTCCTGCTCAATAGGATTTAACAAAGTGGAACCAAGGCGGATCTGAAACTTCCTACAGTTAAGAAATTTTCATTAAAAATGGGTACATTTCCAAGGAAGCCCAGGAGTTTTAGATCTTTTAAAAGGAAGTTCGGATTCTAAAAGATTTAGAACTCCTGTGCTTCCGTGTCATACGCCTTTTCTGGATCAAACAACGCGGAAACAATGTGTTCACCGTTAACCAGCGCGTCTCGGACGAACAATTCGAAACGGACGAGATGATCTGAAGTGCTCCTATTTTTGCGAAAACCACATTAAGAGATATCAACAGCGCGCGTTGATGGATTCTAACTGCCACATCAAACGCTGATATATCATTATTTCCATTGTTTTGCACAAGCAGCTTGTAAGGGCAATAGGCCCGTAGCTCTTTGGACCAGAGTAATCCTTACCCATTTAGGAATTGGAACAACAACTGCCTCCCGCCAAGATGAGAGAAATGAACCAGAAGACAAGATATGATTAAACACAGCGAGGAGAACTTTGAAGGAATCTTTAGGCAGGTGCGAAATTAACTGATAATGAATAGCATCTGGGCTGGAAGAAGAATTATTGGATTTAAGGATGGAATCTGTCAACTCTTCCATAGAGAAAGGAAGGTTATAAGTTTTAAAATTAATGGATCCCCAAACAGCAGGATTCTTGTTATTTTTTATGTTTTTGATCTTTCGGGAATAATTAGCAGATGACGAATTGTGATGAGTGGTAGAGGCCAACAAATCAGCTTCCTGCTTTTTATCACTGATACCCTGTCCATGTGTTTTGGAAGAAGTTTTGATATAAAGTTTGGAACAGAAGGTTTTCCATAATTGTCGCCTTTTTTGTTTGAAGATATACCTAGTTTTGGCTCGCAGCTTCTGGTGTTTAATTTATTTTCAGCAGTAGGATTTAAAAAGAAACATCGTTGGGCTAGTTTTCTTTGGTGATAAAGAGTCTTGCATTCTTCATCAAACCAAAGGATATTCGATGCTTTTCATAGATGTTTTGGGAATAATTTCGGAAGCGCATTCTATTAGGATTGTGACGACACGAGTTTTTGACGCACGCTAAGAGTAAGCTGTGTCAGATTGTATATAGTGTAGAGTTTCACATCTCTAATGATGTAGTGTGCTAAGTTTGAATCAGCAGTCTTATGCGTAGGTATCTTGGCAATGTATGGTTTCCACGTGAGCAACGCATAGCTCGATGGCTATTGGAGGGCTGAACGAAACTCGATTGCCTTGTACTGTGGATTGAGAGAAGGTTTGGGCCGGAGAGTCAAGTTGGTAGCGCTTACTATCGGATATTTTGGATGAAATGTGACTGTGCTATCATAGGATAGAATTAGAGTCTATTTCATAAGGGTTGTGTTATCTGGTGTTAGAACCACCCGGGGTCTTGCTCCTTCGCCAGCACAAGAATGACCAAAGTTCTGTAATATTGCTTTAGAAAAGGAATTCTTTAGCAGTAGTGGAAAGATTATGACTGCCACCATTTCTGTGTGAATAAGTGTAGAGTCTCTTCTTAAGGGTGTGTACTCTTTGCTTAGGGACCGCCCAAGGCTCAGTGACCTCGCCAGTACTGAGATGCTCCATGAGCGTAGTGTAGCGTACTAAACGAACCATCTACTCTCAGCAGATAGTATTGTATTGTGTTGTGTTGTGTTGTGGAGTGGTGTTGTGTTACCTATCTGTATTTCACAGGCCGAGGACTTAAAGGTGAGTTGGTGCCCAGTATCTCAGTTTCTTAGTGGCTATGCACTCCGAGCCTGCGTACTTGAATGAATTATGTTGGATGAGGGGGAAGGGGATATATTCTGTTAAATAGTATTTTTATATGATTTTCTTGGTTAAATATGTAAAATGAATAATGTTGTTGCCAAAATGAGGTCAAGGGTGATGATGAAGTATACATGATAATATGAGAGAGAGGTATGATGAATGTGAAGGAGGGGAGACAATATACTATAGTAAGGAGAGGGGTGATGAAGGTGAGGTAAGGTAAAGGTAGTCCCATAACCTTGTGGCCATAGGGGAGCGTGATGTTGGAGATCACACTTATCTTGAGCCAGCGTAAGGAGGGTGATGCCCATCTCTCTCCCTCGCTGCTTTACCTTCCCCACCCTTAAGAGAGTAGGTATTCAGTCACAGTTGAGTCAAGTGAGGGCGTTGTTATTTGTCGCTTTACGTTTTGCGGTCACCCATCCAAGTGCTAAGCGCACTGGACGGTGCTTAACTTGCGACACAGTAGCGAGTGCGATGAAGGTGAGAATGAGGATGAATCAAGATTGTTTGACTGGAATTGGAATTATAATGTGCATTTGTATGAACAAGCATGTTTACGAGAAGGGGTATAAATTATAAATTGTTGTAAAGCATATATAAACAGGTCAAGATGGCGGACGGCGGAAGGAGTTATCTCCAATGTATTGTTTACATTTTATGGGGATAGATTAGTAAGACGATTTATTTGTTGACCAGATTGGGCCTACTTCTGCTGTATTGCCTGTATTGCTGTTTTTGGCTGTATTGGATGTCGCTTCTACTGCTGCTACCACTGCTGTCTCCTCCAGTCTGGCGTTGAGGGTGCTGTTCTGAGGGGTTGCGTGCTCATCGCCGCCTGGACGCTTCGTGTTACCCCAGACGACCGGGAGACGACCACCTGGGTTTTCTGCATTCGGCACATCGCACTTGCATTACACACACATAAAACATACTACATATTCAGTGAACAGTGTACTTTACAATCTTTGTTTCGATTACTTCATTTGGTGATTAGCTAGAAAAGTAAGAGTGTTACAGTGAACATTTGAGCAGACCTGTTCACCCCTACCAATGCCAGTCAGGAGTAAGCAGACTGTCTGTCAGGAGTTTCATCTGTCTGTGAGGAGTACAGTACTGGAATACATTTTTTGAGAGATTGAGAAAAAAGAAAACAAAAAGACAGTTAAATTTACTACAAAAACACATTAAAAAGTAAATTTGAAAAAGCATTCACTTATTTATTGCTTTAGCAATAAACGAGCTTATTGTGCGTTGGTTAGCCTGCTCTTGTTGCAACTGCTTGTGTCTACCACAGTTCACGTGCCTTTCAATGGCATTTCTACCGCCGTCCGCAACGCTGAAGTCAAGTTTGCAAATTTTGCAGTAAGCATAGTTTTCAGACCTTTCGGAGCTCGTTAAGCACTTATGCAGTTCTGAATAAGAAGCATTCCACTTCTGCGTGTACAGGATCTTCTTTTTGGGTGGTGTTTGTCCACCATCTTCTGCGTTTTTTATTTTCGGCATCGCGAACAGACTAGTCACTTCGAAAACATGCACAAATGCTCGATCACACACGAAAGAAAGTGCGAGAGCCGGAAATCGAAACTTGTACAGGAAATTCCAGTTTTTATCTTATTACGGAAAACTTACGAAACGGAAGATAAAGCGTCTTTCTAACGAAAAAAATACAATTTTTTTTTTCATCGCTCGCGTTTAAAACCGGAGTTTTTGTTTTCAAAACGGATAAGCGGATTTTTACTGTCAAAACGGAGAAAATCCGGTCAAACCGGAGGAGTGAACAGCTCTGTTTGAGTAACGAAGCCAGACATTTTAATCTAATATATTCTTCAAGTCTTGCTGACTGAATTATTTAACCTGTAATCGAATTTACTTAAGCTTTATTTGCTTAGTGTTACAGATTGTTGTGTGGGCATCTTGTGTATAGTTTCTAAGGGTTTCAGATTAGACAATGGAGGTAATTATTTGTTAATTGTTGGGGTTGTGGGTCAGGATAAGGATTGGGGGTGGTTTAGATTTCCCGTTATCCTGGGTGTTTGTTGTTGAATAAAAGAGTGTAAAATTCATTAGGCATTTGTGTTAGTTCTTTTGTTTTGAGTTCGATTCCTCCACTCGCTGTTGAGATGATTGATCACTGAACCCACTCGGGTGACGTGACAAGGATATTAGAAAACTCCAAAGCTGGATCTTCTGACTTTAAAATGTCAGAGGTAATTCGATAAGATGCTGAGTGTCTAAATTTGTCCCAATCTGCATATTTGAAATTCCAGCGCCACTGGGGTTCTTCAGATTGATCTTCTACTTTAAAAAAAAAGCATGAAAATTGTCACTCCCGCAGAGATCCGAATAGGGTTTCCAATCCAGGTCCCAAAATATAGAAGCGTCACAGATAGTCATATCTAAATTATAAAATGTTCCTAACGGGCTACAATACGCTGGAGAATCTGAATTCAAAACACATAGGCTGAGGTCATCGACAACATTCTCCAGAATTTTGCCTTGTGGATTATGAAGATCACTTCCCCATCTAGGTGAGTGACCATTCAGATCTCCAACGATCACAAAGGGAGGTGGGCGTTGGTCTGTCAAGTTTAATAAATCAGCTTTGCATATGGTTTTTGAAGGGGATAAAAATAAGGAGCAGACTGTTACAGTTTATTTTTTTCAAAGATACTTGAGCTGCAATCGCTTTTGTGTTCAATGCAACTAGAATATATAAAATGTCTATCCGCACACCTATAGCGTTCCCACGAGTAACAATAGTTTGCAAGCACGAGTGTCCAGACAATTGAAATATTTTATCAGAAGAGTTTCCTGTTGACACATGACGTTTGGTCAGTTTTTAAGCGGCAGGAGCAACTGTTGGTAGTTGGCTCTATGGCTCTAATGGTTCTTTTGGATTGATAAACCTGTTTTAGAGCTGGATGAATTGCCTTGAGCTCAGCTTTATAAACAGAACAAAAATCAGGTAGACGCTGTTGCAAAGGCTGTTCTAGATGTCTCCCAGAGACCGACGCAGCAGCAACTGTGTCACCTTTCTTTGACCCGTCTGTAAAAAGTTTTGTCATATCCTGTATATAAAGCACACTGTTCTAAATAGAGCTGGTTATATACGGTTTCAGATGTATTGTTTTTGAGGAAAGCGGACAATTGCCAATTAATGTTTGGGATACATAATTTCCATGGAGGAACTTCAATCCGAAGCTCATCATCGTTGATGGAAGCAACATTGATGCCTGCTTTTTCCAAATGAGCCTGCATTCTGATGCCAAACGGAGGAATTGTGTTAGGTTTGGCTTCAAATTTCTGAACAAAATCTGGGTTGAAAACACAGTCATAGGCGGGGTTCATTAGATCAGTTTTTAATTTTAAATAGTAATTCAGTGACAATTTTGTACGTCTCAGCTCCAGCGGGGGTTCGTTAGCTTCCACGTAAAAGCTTTCACAAGGGGAAGTGCGAAA
Organism: Oncomelania hupensis; assembly: GCA_036898135.1. Lineage (NCBI taxonomy): Eukaryota > Metazoa > Mollusca > Gastropoda > Littorinimorpha > Pomatiopsidae > Oncomelania > Oncomelania hupensis. Next base: position 67,133,250 of record CM072512.1, on the reverse strand, counting down.
AGCACCCAAAGCAATGCGTAATGCCTAATGAACAACTGGATCTAACATTTTAAGATAAGATTTTCTAGCAGAACCATAAACAATAAACAATGATTTTTCGTCAAAGACCCGGAACCCAAACTGCCAGCCGACTTCCTCCCTTTCTCCCCAGCACCGGATTTTAGATATTCTTTCTCTCTTTCATCTTTCCAACCTTTACCTCTCCTCCTCTGACGCTCCTCTGTTGAGCCACTAAATTCCTTGCCGCCTCTGCGACTACCCGATCGCTGAAACCCGCCGTTGATGGTGTGGCGGCCTGAGGCATAGCCTCCTTCGCGGCAGGTGTGACGGCTTTAGACTTGGCCGTCTGCATGTTGAGAGTGACGGTTTTGGATGTGACCGTCGGCACATTCTCCAGTGTGTCCAGTGGGGCTGGAGAACCCCCCCTTTTGAGCAAACAACGTGAGCATTTTTTCCAGAGTGTCCATCCGCTTGCACAATGTTTCCAAAATCTGCGTCCTTTTATTTAAGAAAGACGTTTTAAGAGCAGCGCCGTCAAGCGGCTGCGCTGCGGAGCAGGTCAAGGGAGGTAAGCAGACCACATATTAAGATGTAAATACAGACGATATTGCTCGACTGTATCGGCGTGTTTCAGATGAATCCCGAACATAATTATTTGTCAACAAAATTACTGTGTAGGAAAATGACTCCTTGCAATAATGCTGGTATTTTTGCACATTTTTTTTTCGTCAACATTGTGATATAGAGCTTACAATTTACAAGGAAATGGTGAATGAAAACAGTTCAATTCTACTTATTTTTTCTTTTTTTAAAAATTCATACAAACATGAGGCTTTTTTATGATATTTATGTTCGTGCTGTTGGTGACTGAATCATAAAACAAAACTATTGCAGCATGCCAGAGTGCTAAATTGTATTCATAAATTAATATCCCCCATTGAATAGTGATTAGTGGGCTAGGCCGGGTTGATGGTGATGTTGAAAGGGGCTGCTCTCAGACCGATGGTATTGGGTCTACTGGAGACTGGGCGGCAAACCATGACAGTGGCAAGAATGTTCTTGTGGACCAAGAATCCAACGCCGTGATCGTGCCTGTCATCTCTTCCGCTGAAATAAAGCTTGTGACCTTTGTCGGTCGTTGCTTCACATAGGCCTTTCCAGCACAGTTCGCTGATATCTAAAATGTTCCATCAATAGTGGCACAGCTCGTGGGGCGGTTCTTATAATTTTCCATCCGCAGTTAGGGTCCTGACATTCCAGGTTCCTATGACGGTGTTGTTTCTCGTGCGGATCTTGCTAAGTTGTCCATCAGTAGCACACTTATCACCTCCGTGCTAGTGGCAAACGGAAGGCGCGGTCCTTGGTGACCCGGGCGGCGACAGATCCGGTATGGAGTGAATGGTTCTTTTCATCATACAGTATGGCTTGGGCAAAAAAGACATGGCAGGGCCCAATCCTCTCCAGGCTGTTGGCCACAGGCCCTGAGGACGTGTAGTAACATGAGGTTCTTCCGTCCTGGCCGGTGACTTCTGTATTAAAGACTTTTCCCCCAATGATTTCGTGCTGACATCACCCATGTTAATCCCCTCTTACGACACGCCGGGAAACGTTGGGTCTAGTCTATTCAATGCCCGAAATGGAATAAACAGATCTTTGCCAAAATAGGTTTTAGTTTTCAAAGTTATGATTTTTTGTTCCTGAAAACGCCAGGAAAGCTTTCTTCCATGCACACTGTCTTTGTCATATTATGCTTCCACTGTGTAAAGTGGTGCTAGTCATAATCAAATACACACAATAAATTCACTGCATCGACGGGCAATACAAAATTTATTTCTAATTACACAACTCTTACAACAGATGACAAATTTCCAAAATTAAACCTATTACCTCCAAATAAACAATTGCAATATAATATAATCATGTTTATGTTTACATTTTACAACAATATTTTGCTTAAATTTAAAGTTCACAAGTATTGCACCAAACTATCTAAATTAATTTTTTAACTAAATCATCAAATATCTATCACTTCCAAAATTATAGTACCTAAACCAAGAATTGATCTATATATGATTAGTTTTGGTTTCAGAGCACAGTCTTTTAGGAATACACCCTGTTATCATTAAACAAAACAAAACAATCAAATCATTGAAAACAATGTTATTTAAGCATTTTAAATTAATAATTAAAAAAACAGGTTTTTTGTCATCATATGGGGCTTATTTTCTTTAAACAAATTATTATATTTTTATAATATTATAATGTTTAAATATTTTAGTCCTTGTTTCAGCCACCAATGCAAACATAATAAATTTGTACAATCATATAAACCTGCCATATTTAACATATATTATAACTGTAACTATAACAATTTTAAAACAAGAACTTTTACATATCTAAACATTATCATCCTATCCTATCCTATCCTATCCTATCCCATCCCGTAACTCAAAGTTGGGGCACAACAGATGATCGTTTAACCAGCGTATTCCATCTTTCTCTGTCCTCAGCAACCCTCATGGCTTCGCTCTGTGTCAAGCCAGTCCATTCTTGAATGTTGTCCTCCCACCTTTTTCTGTCTCTCTCTTCTTCTGCCTCCTTGCACCGTGCCTTGCAGGATAGCTTTTACAAGGCCTGATGCTCTGGTGACGTGACTATACCATCGGATTTTCCGTTTCTTCACCACTGTCAGCATGTCATCGTGTCCAATGGCTTGTGTGATGGTCTGTCGGACTTCGTCGTTGGTGACGTGTTGGTTACAGGAAATGCCCAGGAGTCTTCTGTAGCACCTCATCTGCATACCTTGTATTCTTCGTTTTAGGTCTTCTGTGAGAGTCCATGTTTCGCAAGCTTATAGGAAGATGGAGATGACAAGAGACCGCAGCAGCTTTACCTTGGAATGTAGACTGATGGTCTTGTCTTTCGATATGGGCTTCAACCTTGCCAGGTCAGCAATTGTTTGTGCGATCCTGGAGAGGACTTACTGTCGGGACCCATTGTCTGATATAGTGGCACCTAAATATTTGAAGCTATGCACTGTTGAGAGATTGGCCTTTGACTTTGATGTCCATGTTGATGCCTTTGGTGATCATCATTTTGGTCTTCTCTGCACTTATTTCTATTCCAAAGGCTCTGGAGGTCAAGAACTTGAAAAGCTGGTACAGAGGCTTGACATCCTGTTCCAGCTGTTCAAGTTCTTGATTATTCTCCAGCCAACCCATCAATGTCATCCGCAAAATTATAATATTTTGTTTAAAGGAAATAAGCATCATATGGAAAAAAAGTGTAAGTGTAAGCCTAAATTCATTGTCCAATTGTAACATGTAGTAATTGTAATAAACGTTTGAAATCTCTCTCTGTCTCTCTGTCTCTCTCTGTCTCTCTCTCTCTGTCTCTCTCTCTCTCTGTCTCTCTCTCTCTCTCTCTCTCTCTCTCTCTCTCTCTCTCTCTCTCTCTCTCTCTCTCTCTCTCTCTCTCTCTCTCTCTCTCTCTCTCTTTCCCCCGAATATGTCGATGGGTTCGATTTTGGCGCGTCAAACAGTTTATAGAACACAAACGCGCTTTATACGTTAATTTTTCTCAATGATTTAAGGATTTCCATTACATCCCTGTTTGCTTTTCTGCAGACCTCCAGCAAAGCCGTTGAAACACTTCGTTGTGTCGTTAAGACCCTACCAAGATTTTTTATAAGAATTTGTTACTTTTAACTCGTCTGCTCAAAGTACCATTTGTCACGGGCAGGCAAATGACATCCCCCCCCCTTTCCCCTCTATTCTAAATGCCATGACATTTGTTTTGTCTAAATTTACAGTTAAATTCAATCTAGCAGCCTCTCCTTTGAGGTTATTTAATTGAGTTTGCAAGCTAAGGACAGTGTCTGATAAAATTATATCAGCAAAAAGTAGTTAAAACAATTCGACAGCATCTGGAATAAGCTGAATTCCACACATTCCTCTTTTACATACCTTACAGGCCAGTTGATTAATAAAAAATGAAAATAGCATAGGACTCATATCCTTGTTTTACCCCTCTTGGACATTGAAAAAAATCTGTGCACTGACCTTTGTGGCGTATAAACATCAAGACTGAGTTGTACTGAATTGTACTGAACTGAGTTTTAAAGAGATATAAATTGTACCGTTTACACCGCTAACCGCAACACCATCCACAATGCATTTCTGTTAACGCTGTCAAACGCCTTTTAAAGTCAACAAAAGCTACATATAGTTTACAATTTGACAACAAATAATTCTGGACAATAGCTAAGAACGTAAAAATACGATCGACTGTGCTATATCCAGATCTAAATCTTGCTTGTTCTTCTAATATTTTTTCTTCTTTTTCAGCCAAACTTGGTTAGACGCTTATTACACTGGATAAAGAACTCCCCTATAATTATCTGGTTTGTCTCTAACGCTTCTCTTTTGGATTGGGACAATAATTGACTTTGACTATTCAAGAGAAAAACCGCCAGAATCAAAAATGTTGTTGAACAGTTTTACTAGAAAAAACACCATAGTTTCATTCGACTGTTTTAAGGTGCTGTCTACCTGTGGTGGAGTGTGAGGGGGTGGAGTGCCAGAGTGGAAAATGCCATCACACAACGTTGACTTTAGGGCGTCATGTGGCCTATTTGTGAATACTTTCTGCCACTTCATGTTACAGCGTGCAAATACTGCAAGGACAATGAGAAAACAAGTTATATCTGTGAAGACCAATTGGCAGTGTGTATTGTTCGTTTTCGTCGTTACATACTTTCTGTGTTGTGGCGACGTGGAAGTCAACCCTGGACCCATGACCGCAATGGACAAATCACAAAGTGGTGCAACAGCCGACGAACGGGAGATGACCAAGACCAACGGAGACCATACACCAAGGACAACAACGCAGAAGTCAATCACACAGATGTTGCAATCATCGAGATCACAGTCCAGTGCCAGCTCTCCTTCTTTGTTAGACGTCATTACCATGCTACGTGATATCAAGTCTGACATTACAGATGTGAAGGCGGACAATCGAACAGTCAAAACCAGGTTGACTGATCTCGAGGATCAAAATGTCAAACTACATGCAGAAAACGAAGTTCTGAGTGGACGGCTAAGCCTAAAAGACGCAGAGTCTAAACTAGAGGACCTGGAGGGGCGGACTCGCCGAAACAACGTGATATTTTTCAACGTACCGGAGTGCGGGACAGAAAACAGTAGTTGGGACTGTGAAGAACGAGTCAAGAAGTTGTTAAAGGAGGAGATGGATCTTCATCATGACATTCCATTCGACCGAGTTCACAGATTAAATACACAAACATCTCCGAGACCCATCATCGCTTGCTGTACCTTTTACAAAGATAAGTTGCTCATTCTGCAACATAAGAAGAACTTCAAAAAATCCTGCATTACATCAGTTTCGGAGGACTACACCAAGCGAGTGAGGGAAGCGAGACGCCAGTTGCGTGATCAACTCAAGGACAAAGTGAGCGACGCCAAACGCATGAAGAAAACAGTTACCATGGTGCATGACCACTTGTACCTCAACGGTGTAAGGTGGGATTACAACGCTGAATCCGATACGGTAATTCAGAGTCAGAGACAACCGTCTCTGAAAAGAAAACCTGCCAATTTGCAGACGGACTCCGGTAGCGGCAGAGCTACAACTCGACTCTACTCCGCGGTGGTGTCGGAGACTGCGGATGCGGTTGTCCGGCGCCACGGCGCCAGGTCCCCCAGTCCCCCGAGAACGCGTCAACAAGCAAGAAACAATATGCGCAGCAGGTCAGTGCAGAATGAGAGCAGTACTAGCGGCAGGGATGATCAACATGTTTACAGCCCTTTAGAAGCAGAGAACGAAGACGTTGATGTTGGCGTACGACAGAAGACAACGAATGAGAAGTCAAACGGCAGCGGCAGGGGAAGAGGCAGTCGTGGGGGTGGGGGACGTGGCGCTGTTGGCGGCAGGCATGGTGCGGGAAGAAACGGCGGCAGACGATGTGCGGAGTTCGGTGGGAGTGGTGTTGCTGGTGAGCTCGATGATCAAGCATAGGATACAGGCCGAGCTTCGCAGCACAAACGTCAAGAGTGGAGATTTGGAGCTTGGAATGTGAGGGGCTCTTGGCCAAACTAAACTCACCAGATGTTAGCACTTTTATACAAACCTTCGACATTATGTGTTTAACAGAGACCTTCTTACAATATGATTTTAATTCTCAAGCGTTTAGCGATTTTAACATTTTCAATTGCAATGCTAAGAGGCTGGGCGAGTTTGGCCGTTGTTCGGGGGGTGTCACAGTGTTTGTACGTAAAACAGTTATGCAGTACGTTGAAAAGCTAAACGTTGAGTATGATAGCTTGTTAGCGTTTCGCATTTCCAAAGAGTTTTGTAACACAGAGAAAGACTTAATTTTCCTCTGTACATACATACACCCTCAAGGTTCATCGTACTGGAACACGGCTGAACACGGGGTTGGAATAGAAGTTCTTGAACAATGTATCCTGGATCTTAGTTCAGATGATTACAGTCTTGTTATTTGTGGTGACTTTAATGCACGAACTTCAGAGCTGAACGGCCATGATCTTGATGACTTTGACACGGATCTCGCACTGCAAAAATCAGTTCAGACTATGTTTCCCAGGGTGTCAGCAGATCATACTACGAACCTTTTTGGTGAGCAACTCATTGAACTATGTACTATGTTTCATTGTTCTATTGTGAACGGATGCGTTGCGCTGCCATCAGAAAGTACTTTCACATATATCTCTAAAAATGGAAGTAGTGTTATTGATTATTTTATTCTGTCGAATGATCTGTTGTCCTCTAATTTTGTGTGCTCATTCAAAATTGGCGAGCGAATTGAATCCCGACATATGCCTGTTATACTTACTTCTAAGGCTGGAGACGAACATGGTCATGAATCGCACGGTGAGCGGGCTGCGTGGTCAGAGAAAATATTGTGGGACAGGGACAAAGTGGACACCTTTATTGATAATTTAACATCAGACAATACAGCTGAGCAGCTGGAGAGAGCGATGTCGGAGATCGACAGTGATGTTGACGCGGCTTTGAACACGTTTGCGGGCTGCCTTTTGTCTGCTAGTGAAAGTATGAGGAAAAGATTTTATCATGGTCCTCATAAACAAGAATATAAAGCTGCATGGTTCGATTCTGAGAGTTCCGATTCCAAAAAGGAAGTTAGAGAACTCCTTAGACGTTATAGAGCAATTCATGACCCGGCAGACAGACAAAATTATGCGAGGTCACGGAATGTTTACGTTACTCTGTTAAAGGAGAAAAAGAAATCGTATGCTCGCGTCAAAATTGATAAACTTGTTAGTAGCACTCGTGACTCTTCTGCATTTTGGATGGAAGCTAGGCAATTTATCAGAAAAATGAAACATTTGGTCGATATCCGTATTACAGCTAAATCATGGTACGACCACTTTAAAGGGGTTTTCAATTCCGATCGGCAACCAGACGACACGCAGCCGGTGGACGGTGATGTCGAAACGCTTTCTCAGCCAAAATCATCGGATGATGATGATGATGATGATGATGATGATGATGACGATGATGATTGTGGCGATGGTGATGATGATGATGATGATAGTGTTGTTGATGTAGGTGCCACTACTGAGGACGTGAATTTTGAACTTAATTCAGATAATCAGTGGAGGAGGTAAGACGTGCAATCCGTAGGCTGAAGCATGGCAAAGCTTGCGGCATTGATGGAATTCTACCTGATATGCTTAAGGCAGCTGAGGGTCTTGTGGTAACTTTTTTGACTCCTTTGTTTAACAAGCTGTTTAAAGAAGGCTTTTATCCTGAATCTTGGTGTAAAGCTGTTATATGTCCAATCTATAAAAAGGGTGACAAAAATATACCTGATAATTATAGGGGGATATCCCTTTTGTGTATAATGAGTAAATGCTACACATCTATACTAAATGATAGGCTTGTAAACTGGATGGAACATAACGGGAAAATTGACGAAACCCAAGCTGGATTTCGTAAAAGCTACTCCACTGTGGATCATATATTTACTTTGTCTGCAATAATTGAAAGGGCTTTAGGTAGGAGGGGTGGTAAACTATTTGTTGCCTTCGTTGACCTACGCAAGGCATTTGACTCAGTCGACAAAATTTCTCTTTTTGCCAGGCTAACTGATGCCGGCGTCTCTGGACAAATATTTGACGCATTCAAATCTATTTATAAGTCAGTTTTATCTTGTGTCCGAGTGGGAAATGATGTTACAGACTTTTTCGAGTGCCCAGTCGGCGTGAGACAGGGATGTGTTTTAAGTCCCTCTTTGTTTTCCCTGTTCATTAATGTTGTTGCATAAAACGTAAAAGAGAATGGTAAGCATGGGGTACAGCTCATGCCAGGTTTGATTGAGTTGTTCTTACTCATGTTTGCTGACGACATAGCCCTCATATCAAACTCCGCTCTTGGGCTTCAAAATCAGCTTAATTGTCTTTTTAATGCATGTTCTAATCTTAAACTTACTATTAACACAGATAAAACTAAAATAATGGTATTTAGAAATGGCGGTATACTGAAGCAATGCCAAAGATGGTTTTTGGATGGCGTTCAACTTGATGTTGTAAATAATTATGTTTACTTGGGTTTTAAGTTCACAACTAGAATGAGTTTTGCCAGAGGTGTTGATCATTTTGTACAAAAAGGCAGAAGAGCAACTTTTGAGTGTCTAAAAATTTTGAAAACATTGAAAGATTTGCCAAGCAATGTATTTTTTAAGATTTTTGATTCGCAGATAACTCCTATTCTCTTATATTCTTCAGAAGTATGGGGTCTTCTCAGGCTTGAAAACCTAGAGAGAGAGCATGTCATGGCAATAACACGTTTTTTGAATGTCCCAATCAAGACCCCCAATAGAATGGTCTATGGTGAATCAGGCCGTCATCCATTATTCATACAGAGTACATTGAGAAGTATTAAATACTGGTTAAAACTGCTTGCTATGCCTGACACAAGATTACCAAAGCAAGCATACAGAATGATGCTAAAAATGACAGAAAATGGGAAGTCGTGCTGGGCAACCAGAGTTAAAGATCTTTTATTCCAGTCTGGTTTTGGTTTTTTATGGATAAACCAGCATGTAATAGACGAGTCTCGTTTTATTCATGACTTAAAGCAAAGACTAGTTGATAATTATTGCCAGGAGTGGTGGTCAGCTCTTAATGATAGTGAAAGATATTCTAGGTACAGGCAATTTAAAACCTCCATCGAAATTGAGCGCTATTTCATCACAGTTTCTGAAAGATGTTTCAGGGATGTGTTAATCAAGTTCCGTCTTGGCATATTGTACCTTAACTATAGTGCTCAAATAGTGCATGTCGGAAACCCCGCTGACGCATCGTGCGTCGCCTGCGGAGCTCCAAGAGAGTCAGAGGAGCATTTTTTATTGCACTGTCCTGAGTATACAACTATCAGAAACAAATACATTGCTCAATTTATTCAAGGAAAGCACTCTTTTAGCTACCTCTTCAAATGTACAAACGATCATATAACCAGTAATTTGGCTCGTTATCTTTTTCTGGCATACAAGCAGCGACAGAGGTGCGCAGAGTTTTCCTAATTAAATGCAGGTGTGTGTGTGTGTGTGTGTGCGTCTACGTACCGTAGGTTATGAGGTTGTGTGTAAGACTTTCTGACGGGCTTCTGAGGTACAAAATTTTATGAGGTACATTTTCCCGTGACCTCACAGTGCTGACCTCAGAAACCGCATGCTGAGCTACCAAGTATATCGCCTATACATTTATCTCAACCACCTCACAAAACCGTTGGAGAGCGACCACCTACACACACACACACGGATTTTTGCTGGGAGCCTGTGTGTACTTTTCAGTTTTGACCCTGCCTCTCTCTCTCAAATTGCCGCTTTTTTGATTGGCTCTGAAATTATCAGGCGATGCGCATGCGCAACCGAGCGTCTTTTCAAGATTTTTCATTGCCGGAACCCATACTTCAGGTATGTGTTGAAAATGTAATTTGCTTCTTCTTCTTGGGTTGAGCAGCCATAATCAGTTGGTTGATTCATTTGTAGATATAGGTAGATCTAGATTGAGTAATTTCTTACCATGGACATTTTCATGATACCTTTGTATCTGTAAGGTACACAAAGCCACCACACAACACAACACGGAATCACCAAATGTGACCTATTTCGCCATTGGCGAGCATCATGCACCTTTGATTCACCCTTACATATCTTTAGTAATAAATATATTTATTTCTGTTGTTGTTTTTCTTTTTTTTTTTTTTACTTCATTCTTTCAGTTTACAAGGTACTATATGAAGTTTACAGGCAGTCAGCAAACAGTTTTGAAAGAGCAAGAATGAAGAAGAAAAAAATACTTTTGCTTTCCACAGATTTTGCTGTGTTATAGCACACATTTCTATTATTTTTCTTTCAGAAATGCTCTGCATGCATCTATACTAGATGGCAGCTATGGCAAATCTACAGTCGTGAGTCTACAGCCTACAATGTATGATGAATCTGCAGTCGGTTTCTGTCACTTTGGAGTTAGAAAGAGGTAAGGTGTCATCTGAACATGTTTGATTTGCATCAGCGTTCTAGATCTATTTCTTTCGATTTATGAATGGATATTTGACGCACATTTTCGCGATCGTAATGGCGGACTTTGACAGTGATAGTGTTGATGGTTTTACAGATTTATTAGACGAATTAGCGATATATCATGCTCAGGACTTCAGTACTTAAATGTTGATAATAAGAGTGATATTTATGAGTGTGGTGCTCTTATCTACGGACTTTAATTGTAAAATGTTGATCGATTTTTTGATTGACGTGGTAGGTTCTAATGCTGAGTGGTCTGAGTATATTTGGGACCCAAATATTGAAGCCACAAAGTTTGAAGACTTAGATATAAATCTGTTGAACATTTCTTTTAATCAAACAAAGTTTTAGAACATTCAGAGGCAAAGCAATCACGTATACATTAGAAGATCGTCATAAGTGTTGTGAGTTTTACTCGTGTATTATTCATTGGATGTATACATTGATTGGAGTCAATGAGATAAGTATTCTACTGTGTTATGCATATTTTTGTAAGCATGTCTTGTGTTATTTTTTAGAGCATTACCACCATCATTATTATCACTGTATTTCTGACTTTATCAATAGTAGTAGCATACCTGGGGTATGTAATTACAAACCAATATTGACAGGCCTACAATAGGTAGACACTCAAAATAATGTATTTGCTGCATAGTATATTCAACAACCAACACCAACAGTTTGTGAGGCATGTGAGAGACTGGCATGATGTTGCGCCTGCTGTCGGGTCATTGCGGCAGTGAGTGGAGGTGCGTTGCGTTAAGTAGATTACCGTTCCCGGAAACGGAGCGTATAGGGGACTGGATGAGTGAAGGCAATATGATGTAAGAAGACGTGTTGCGGTAGGATGGTGACTTCAAAAACGAGCTGCGACATTCAGATAATGAAGGCACGATGAATCAGGACGGAAAGTGAAGTGCGAATGCATGGGGGGTCTGGAGCGCACGAAGCAGCTGCGAAAATGACTGTAAGGGTGCCAAACAGGACGCCACGGAAAGGCCGGACGAAAGGTGCCGAGGAGGCCGTAGAAGAATGGGCCGATGGAGCCGCAAGAAGATGACCAGGTAGAGGCCACGTGAAGGAGGGTAGGCAAAACGCAGAATGCCGCTGGCGGTGAAAACACCTGTTGTCCGGAGGTCGCCACTCTCCACAGGGAACTCCACGTCGCCCAATAGTTAAAAAAAGGTAATGGGCAGCCAGAGGCCGGGCAGACGGAGACGGAGACGGAACGAGGAGGGCCCTTCCACGCAGAGCAACCGCCGCCCGGCCAGAGGAGCCCAACAATAGAGAAGATGAAAGTTGTAGTGTGAAGTGGAGAGTCGTGTCGGAATCTCTCGCGGACAGCTGCGGTGGCTTCAACTTCTGGACTGCCACCCACAGGACGGTGCATCCTCCTCCTATCGGCACGCCGCAGTGTCCGCGCGTCTGAACGTCTCCTGGAATTAATTTCTGCAAGAAGCAGAGCTGCACCATCTTTGGGCTTCCGATCGTCTCGATTTCAGAGAATGGCAAGAACTGCGGACAAGTCCTCCGACGGAGCAGAAAGCGCCCCTGCGCAAGCTGAGACGACGACTGCCGCGGTTTCAACTTCTGTACTGCCACCGCCGACCACGAGACCTGGAATCGTATTCGCACGCCACAGCCATCGACCCAGCCTGGTTGATAAGTGGAGGTGCCTCGCTAGTAGAGGCTAAAATAGTCAAAAGGAACAGCGAGAAAGACGCTTGTTTGTAACACCTAATTATGCCATTCACAAGAACATAACTGAAAGCAAACATTATTTTACCCATGCGAACTCCATTGCTACCGCACTGGACGCCTTGCAGTTTTAAACATGTTCTGCTTAGGGTAGCACAGTCTTCTGCTGTTACTCTCAATTGGATGCATTAAATTAATTTATGAAGCTGAGGTTCTAATTATAAACTACTATCACACATGTTTTTTCTCTATATTTTCCAGTTGCACCAATGGATTTGAAAAAAAAGGCTTCTCTACCGTCACTATGGAAGAGGGCAGCTAATGGCTGCATTAGCCAAGTGTCCTGCAAACAATAAATCAGGTAAGTAGATTAATATTTAAGTAACTAAAAAATAACTAACAAAATTAAAACATAAAAATAAAAAAAATACTAGTAAAAATATTTTTAAAATGTCCTTTTATTTGTTTAGAAAATGTACTAATTTTTCAGAAAATGTATAGAGTTACACAGTTATTTTTTAATACTGTCCCTACCCTATCCTATCCCGCAACTCAAAGGTCGTTGGGGCAGCACAGATGATCGTTTAACCAGCGTACTCCATCATTCTCTGTTCTCAGCAACCCTCATGGCTTCGTTCAGTGTCAAACCAGTCCAATCTCGAATGCTGTCCTCCCACCTCTTTTTCTGTCTCCCTCTTCTTCTGCCTTCTTGCACCGTGCCTTGTAGGATGGTTTTTGCGAGGCCTGATGCTCTGGTGACGTGGCCATACCATCGGAGTTTCCGTTTCTTCACCACTGTGAGCATGTCATCATGTTGTCCAATGGAAGTGTGATGGTCTGTGGGTCTGTTGTTGGTGATGTGCTGAGTATAGGAAATGGCCTGAGGTCTTCTGTAGCACCTCATCTCCATGCTTTGTATTCTTCGTTGTAGATCTTCCAAATAGGTTGGAATAATTTTAGTCAAGCAGTTTGCAGAATATCAACTTAAGTAGGAGAATCATCATTGACTAGTGTCACATTGTCAGCTAGTTTCCCCTTTCCCCCTCTCCCCTTTGCGGGATTGTCATTTTCATTTCTGACGTGAGCATTTTTTCCCATTTTATTGTCCCTTTTTATCGGGAAATTCTGGGCCGTCTCCCCTGGTTAAGGTGTCATTGCAACCTGTGGCGCACCCAAATTCAACCTACCTAATATTAGTTGTGTTTTTTATTTTTATTTTGCTGGGTGAGCAAACCGAAGTACCCGGAGAAAACCCCCGAGACGTTGCCCGAGTGGAAAGAAATTAATATTCGAAAAAACATAACGCCATGCTGGATCGATCCCACACCCGTCAGTAACCATTGGATTCTAGCCTATGGACAAGGAAAGTTAGTCTCGCGTTTTACCACTCGACCGCAACGCTCGCCATTTGCTTTCATGTTCATTTTAAGATGACTTTAAAATGACGTGAATAGAGCGAGAAGTTATGGGGATCAAAAGATAATGAAGTAATATAATCTATTTTGACATATATAGCGTTTTTATTCAGCCTGGTAGAGCTCGTGCTGCGATCTATACCAACATACGCGCTAGAATGTTATACACATTCTTTCACCATTACTTACACATATCTCTTGACCTTTGTTATTAAAAGTGTACCTAAGTTATGTTAAAGATGTTAATTATTAACAGGTGCAGGACACTAACGTGACCATTATACACTCACACTCCACACCAAAAAAACCATCACTTTCCGTACATCGCCATGCATTTAGTCAATCCACCCCGTTTTTTATTGCACACATTCCTGGGACTTGAAGAATTAGCTCCATCGAGCAATAATCAGCAAAGATTTTTTTTATATTATTGATTTTAGCTCTGCATTGAGGCTGTGACCCTTCAGAAAAAGTGAAGAATGTTATTTTTTTTAAATTGTGCATCGACCAGTCATTGAAGGAAACCTGTATGCTAAGTTTGAATTCAGCGGGATTGTAATTACCAGAGATATTGCTGGGCACACACACACACACAGACAGACAGAGAGACAGAGTGAAACCTATGTATACAGGCGGGGTGAATAATTACAGGCATACGCCATTTTATGAAAATACGCTTATTACATTTTATATAGTACGTAGCAAAGAGTATGCTTGTTAATTTTCAGCAATTCTTGGTCACTGCATGTTATTTTATAAATGTATTGAACTAAGACATAACGTGTATAAAATAATTTTAAATAAATTTAATAATAATTATTATTACAAATTAATCATATAGATTTCAAGTAATCTTAATACAATAAAACATAACAATTGATTAATTACAAATACTCGTTTTTTTAATCCAAATCCAATGCATGCTTGTCCATCAGCTTCCAAGTTTTGCACTGTGAGGTGTCGATGGAGTGTGTATGTGAAGTGGACGTACAGTAAACCACCGGCCAACTCTAAGACTTATGTACATAGCACTATGAGGTTGTGTGGAAGACTCGGTTTTGTGGGATACATTTTCATATGACCTCACAGCACCTATCTCAACCCCCACTTGCCAAATTCTCTAGTGTCCTATGCATGTATTTATATCACCTCACAATACCGCTGGCATACTTACTATATGCACACACATACCACGCAAGGGTAGCACAGGGCATACATTTTTAAAGAGCATACATTTAATATCGGTCTGTTGGTTGGTCCGTTGCATGCAATATTGATGTTTTTATTTTGCATTGGAATTTCTTTAATAAAAATATTTTCATTGTTTTTTATTTACACACGTCAATATCTTTTTTTCTTCCTAACCAACCGATATGTAGTTTGATATGATTGCTTGATCATGTGAAGAGCAAAGTATTACAGACACTTCAAAATCAGCTGCGTTGATGTACATATATGAGGTTGGTATCTCTAACGGGATTGAGAGGTGGACAGTTTTATGAGGTACATTTTCCTATGACATTGCAATGAAGACCTCACAAACCACTGGCGGAGTTCACCACTATGTCTTCTATGTATTTATTTCAATCACCTCACAATACTGCTGACGTATTCAAAAGTACAAACACACACGCACACACATACCTCTCCAGGGTAGCTCATGGCAAACATTTCCAAAGGGCATTCATTTTCAAAGTAACAGTTATGGCCTTTCTCTTGATTAAAAAACAGTCATCACTGCTCGGTAATTATGTTAAAATTGCACAGCCAGCATAGCCTACTATTACGTCAAATTTGTTATGAAGTATTGTGTAGCTCGCAATGATTGTATAACAATGACCACCTCACGCTGTTGAGTAGGCGGGCATGGGTGAATTAACCTGTTATTCTCACAATGACTTCATGAATAGTAGCCTTGTTTCAAACTCTGCATTTTTGGTAGGCATAAGAAATGGTTTAATACAGCCGGTTTGTTTCTTATTTTTTTCTTTTTTCACAAACTAAATCCATACTAGGTACTCACTTTCATGTAGGATATTGTGAATAAGTTCACTAAGGGGCATGTGAATTATTGGCTTTGCCCTTTTAGTCTATATTAATGTTTGTACCTAACGAAATAAATACAGGATATTTTACACACAGCTACTATCCCTTCCTTCCCCCCCCCTCTCTCTTTCTCTCTCTCTCTCCTCGTCCCCCCATCTTTCCTACAAACACACGTAAATCGGAATTAATGACGTAGACTTTTGATATGTTTCTTCAAACCTCAAATAATTATATTGTCCTTATAATTATATGGAGTTTGTGCTTTTCTTTCTTCAGGACCTGGAAAGACTGATCGAACAGATGGCTTTGCTTGGACATTCTACAACTAGTACAAGTAGCATTACTACTTTGGAGGATCAACATGAAGACGGAGGCACACCTGAAGCACTGCTGGTGAACAAATCAAGGTCAGGAAAAATACTAGAAAGAAAATACAGCCAGACAGACTACAAACAACGGAAGAGTGCATACTACAAATACAAGTCCCTTCAGGAGTTTAAGTCAAAGAACATTCATGATTTGGCTGCACAAATTAAATACTACTAGTAATTCACTGTTCAGGACCATAAATTCAACACTGTCATTGTGAACAAATTTGAGGGCGTGGTATATAAACACCTAAATGTTTAATCTAGATCAATTATTTTTATAGCAAAAGTGTGTAAGTGTTATACTAGTAGCTGCTGTTGTGTGGTATGCCGTTACGATGAGTATAAAAGTAGTTTTGACCTTGTTGCATTATGCTCTTTGTGCGATGATAATTGTTCCTGGAAACTGTGCAATGTTCCTGTGGAATGGAAATAAGTGCAGAGAGGACCAAAGTGATGACCAACAACACCAATGGCATCAACACGGACATCAAAGTCCAAGGCCAATCCCTCAACACTGTGCATAGCTTCAAATATTTAGGAGCCATTGTATTAGACAATGGGTCCCGACTGGAAGTCCTCTCCAGGATCGCACAAACAACTGCTGCCCTGGCGAGGTTAAAGCCAATTTGGAAAGACATGACCATCAGCCTACATTCCAAGGTAAGACTGCTGCGCTCCCTTGTCATCTCCATCTTCCTATATGCTTGCGAAACATGGACCATAACAGCAGATCTACAATGAAGAATACAACGCATGGAGATGAGGTGCTACAGAAGACTTCTGGCCATTTCCTATACCCAGCAAATCACCAACGACGAAGTCCGACAGACCATCACACAAGCCATTGGACAACACGATGACCTGCTCAAAGTGGTAAAAAAACGGAAACTCCGATGGTATGGCCACGTCGCCAGATCATCAGGTCTTGCAAATACCATCCTGCAAGGCACAGTGCATGGAGGCAGAAGAAGAGGGAGACCGAAAAAGAGGTGGGAGGACAACATTCAAGAATGGACTGGTTTGACACTGAGCGAAACCATCAGGGTTGCCGATGATAGGGAAAGATAGAGTACGCTGGTTAAACGATCATCTGCGTTTACGTACCGTAGGTTATGAGGTTGTGTGTAAGACTTTCTGACGGGGTTGTGAGGTACCAAATTTTATGAGGTACATTTTCCCATGACCTCACAGTGCCCACCTTAGAAACCACGTGCGAGCTACCAAGTATATCGCCTATACATTTATCTCAACCACCTCACAAAACCGTTGGAGTGCGACCACCTACACACACACACGGATTTTTGCATGTACACCACAACGATGCTAAAAATGTGCTTACCTCACAACGTAGGGTACGTGGGCATATGTGTGGTGCCCCTATGACCTTTGAGTTACGGGATAGGATAGGATAGTATTTGGGAATGCCAATGTGAATGGCGTCGGTGAGACAAATGATAGAGGGCTGAGTGTCCTAGAATTACAGGAAAGGATAGGATAGGATAGGATAGGATAGTTCCTATTTTTTACTGTGCTGTTCTTGAAATTCATTTTGGGGGTAGGAAACTCTGGTTAATTGATAATATATGAGCATCAGAAGCCACATTATAGTCAA
>CM072512.1:66680520-67113020 GCA_036898135.1 Oncomelania hupensis | reverse complement strand
TTGGCGAGATGAGCAATTGTGCATGGTTTGATAGGGAGTGTTCGGATGAAAGGAGAAATGTACGAAAATTACTTAGACAATTTAGAAAACATCCTACTTGTGTAAAGAGACAAAGCTACTGTAGAGCACGTAGGGAATATAAGAATTTCATATGTAGAAAAAAGAAGTTGTTTCATGATACTCAGTTCAATAAATTGATTTCATCGATAGGCAACCAGCAGGTGTTTTGGCAAGAAATTAGTAGGTTGTTTGGCAGACGAACTCAGCCAAAAAATGGCATTACTATCGATGCATGGTATGAACATTTCAATGCTGTTTTAGATACGGATGATGAACATTTAGGTGGGGACCCAGACTTTGTTCAAAACTATGAAGAAGTTTTAGACAGACTAATTACAAGAGATGAAGTTTTACAAGCTATTTGGAAGTTAAAGCGTGGTAAATCTCCTGGACCAGACGGGCTTATTGGCGAATTTTTTTTAAATATGCTGGTAGCAGTGTTATAGATTTCTTAGTGAAATTATTTAATAAATTGTTTTTGACTCAAATGCATTGAAATGTATGTTGATGTTACTGTACTTGCCCAAACAACTTATGTTTTGACTCACATTCATAGCAATGTGAGTCTATGTATTCACTCACCCACCGCCACCCCTGCCCACTACCCCCCACACCCCACCCCATCCAAAAAGAAGAAAGTCTATATTTTTGAAAATCTGTGCGAAATGTGTCCTAAATTAGTCCAACTATGACATGTTAATAAAAATTGTGTCCATCGGTCCGTCTGTGTGTGCGTCGGTCCGTCTGTCTGTCCGCCATCTGTGCAAAACTTGCAAGTGGATTAATATCTAAGAACCTATTTCAACTATCACAACTAAACTTGTTAAAATGGTGTATACTTATGAGACCTTATAAAGGATCAGTGAATTAATGACTTCACCTCAAGATCAAGGTCACAGGGTCAACAATTATTAGTTGTTGTTTTTTTAATGACAATTGTTCACACAGTTTACTCTTTTTTTTCTAGGTTATTAGTATTGAACTTATGATTCTTTGATGCATAATAGATATCAACGACCATGGACTATGAGAGATATAAAGTCCAGACTTGTTAAATTTAGAGATAATAGATTAATCTGGTATACATGTTCCCTTTTTGCTTTGATCTTGAAGGTCAAGGTAATTTTAGGCCTCGCAAAAACATACAAAATTAGGTCATTGTACAGTGGAATGGCTATTTATTTAACCCATAGTATGCAACAATATTGGGTTATTTGATCAGACATGCATGAAGTCACATGAAGGTCAAGGTCATCCCAAGGTCACCGTTGTTTTGGGCATAATACAACTTTTGCTGTAGTTTATTTGATTTGGAGCCGGTCATCTCAAAGTCGGGGTGTCGGATAGCGCAGTGGTTGGAGCACTGGCTACTGTGTCGCAAGTTAAGCACCCTCCAGTGCGGTTAGCACTTGGATGGGTGACCGCAAAACGTGAAGCGACAAATAACAACGCCCCCAGTTGACTCAACTGTGACTGAGTACCTACTCTCTTAAGGGTGGGGAAGGTAAAGCAGCGAGGGAGAGAGATGGGCATCACCCTCATTACGCTGGCCCAAGATAAGTGTGATCTCCAACATCACGCTCCACTACGGCCACAAGGCTATGGGACTACCTTTAGCTTTTTACCTTTATCATCTCAAAGTCATGATAGAAAGATCAAAGTCGGTATTACTTTGAATTTTAATGCCACGTATCATTTTGTTTTTCTGGGCACTCATTTTCATGTTAGATATTGTGAGTTCTTAAAGGAACATGTGAGTCATATTTGGTTTGTCCTTCTAGTTAGATTTCTGCAAATCTGTGCGAAATAAATCTTAAATAGTCTAATAATAATAATGATATCCAAAGAAATATCGGTCTGTCCATCCCACAGGCGCTTGTACCTTGACTTGCGAATGCCTATGCCTGTGACGTGTCTTTTGTGTGTCCAGATACAAGCGTCTGTGGTGCATCCCCTCTGTGCAAATACTGTAACCTAGTTGATTACGCTGAACCTATGTCTTTGTACTGTAACCTGGCTAATTACACGAAACCTATTTTTGACTCACATGTATAACAATGTGAGTCTATGAACCCAAAACTCAAGTGTCTCGATTTGTGCAAATTTGCGCGATATAGTCTGAAATAGTCAGTCCAAAAATGAAATCCAAACAAATGCTTGTCCGTTCGTCTGTCACTCCCGTTGGGGTGCCGGGAGTTTCAGTATTAATAGTATCCCCACTTTCTGGAAATTTAGTGCTTTAAATTCCCACTGTCGCTGTCTTTCTCATTTGTTCTTTCTCATTCCTGCTCTGTTCTATCAATCTGCTATACTATCTTCTTCTTCGCTAGACCAGTCACCTACCTTTTTTCTTGAAAACTCTTCCGGGACAAGACTCCTTATTTGTGTGTGAGGTCTGTTGGATCAGCTTGGGAATATTAGACGCTTTCTGCCAGTTGGTCACTAGGGCTTGATATGATGTTATTATTTATCAATGTAGGCATTTTATAAATATATGTTTTGTTGATATTTTGTAATGATTGTATTCTATTTTGTTTTTGTAAATGGGGGTTCGATAAATTAGTGTATAGCCTCAACGTCCCCTGCGTGGGATGTCTTTATTATAAAGTGACTGGCTGGTGGAGTGCCTTCAGTTTACCACTAGGGTTGTTTCAGCAGATCTTTTATGCGGATCAGGGGTTGTCTGGTCCTGATTTGGCTCGGAAGAGTCCGCTGGACCTAAAGCAATAATCATGTCATGTAATGTAATGTCTGTCTGTTTTATACCTGGTAGGTTGGATTTAGAGCTACGAGAGGTCGAAATGTATCAGTGATTGAATGACTTACAGTTAAGGTCACAGTGTCAACAATGTTAGTCAAATATGACAATTAATAGTACACTTTTTTGCTCTTGTTTTCATGTGTGAACACAAATGTAGTTTAAAGATTTGCGTGTTGTTTAGAATAAACATAATTTAAAAAATATGTATTTTTGTGCGCCTGTGTCTTTGGTCTCGAAGGGCACAGTGCAGCCAGAAATAAAAAGTTGACTTGAGAAATAATATTGTGAGTAATGTTCTAATTAGCGAATATGGTATTAGTATTAGTATTTCTTTGCATTGACAGAACAGCGCTTGTGCTCGCAACAGTAGCGGCAGCTTACGTTCCGGTTTTTGGAGCTTACGTTCTGGTTTTCTGTTACGAAGATGTCTGTACATTTTAACTTTGAAGAGTGGTGCAAGCAGGTGCCTGCGGCTGCCGTTGGTGTGCTAGTAGACAATGGGTTTGATAACTATCAGGTGTTAATCAACACCTCAGAAGAAGACTTGACAGCGCTTGACCTAAAACGGGGGCACCTGGTCTCTGTGCGCACCGCCATCTTGGAACTCAAGCGTCAATCCACACCATCATCGGCGACGACGGCATCGCTGTCCGGTCCACATCTCTCTAGTCATGGTTTGACTACTAGACCTGAGTGCTCGCTTCAAGACTTGCTGCGGATGTCTGACGCTCCTACGGCGAGTGGCAGTGGTGGCGTTGACCTCGACCCTACCTCTTTCCTTCAGACCAGGCGCCCAGGTGAGCCTGCTTTGCGGATCATAGATTTTATTAACATGAACAACTGGCAGCAGGAGCAGGAAGTGGAACTGGGTGCGGGTGTGACCATTCGCCTCCCACGCCAGAGGCCTCGACTGGAAGTTGTGTCGCCGGCGCAGTGGATTGCTGCAAATGCCAGGATCATGGCCACGTTGCTGGAGACGGGCCGTCTCTCTGCGGACGACACGATGGATTACCTGGCGTATACGGTCAAGATTGGGGAAATGGCGGCCCGATACACGTGGTCCTCAGTCCTGATATACGATGATCAGTATCGTCAGAACCAGGCAGCTTACAAGTTTCGCTGGGGCAGCGATTCACAGCACTTGGCGTTGGTGTCGTTAAAGGAGCGTCCCGTGGAGGAGCGGAAGATGCCGACGACCGCGGCGCGTCCCAAGACTTCGGGGAGCACGGGCGTGTTGGGCGGGTCGGGAAAGCCCATCTGTCAGCAGTGGAATAGGGGCCGTTGCACGTTCGAACCCAATTGTCAGTTCGAACACGCTTGCATTGTCTGTCTTCGCTCGGACCACCCTGCTACGAACCACCCTCGCCATGCCCCCGCCAGTGTGACAGTGGGCCATTCTAGCTAGGACAGTGCGCGGTCAACTGCATCTAGGCGAGTGGACTCGTACCCCCCTCCCTCCCTCGCCTCCCCTTTTCCACCCCAGGACCCCTTTGAGTGCCAGTGGTTAGGGGACAGTAATAGTGTAGCATCGATAGCCAATAAATTACAGTGCTGGAAGGATGAACTTCAGTATGACAGTGATAGGGATTTCCTGCTGTGTGGAATAGAGCATGGGTTTAGACTAACGGATAAGGCCAGTGCCGTACATAAGGCAGAGGCTGAAAACCATCAGTCCGCTAGCCAACATAAACAGCTAGTTGAACAGGAACTTAAAAAGCAAATTGCAGAGGGTAACTATGTGTTAGCGTCTCGTAAGCCCCTGATTGTCAGTCCTTTGGCCGCAATATCCAAAGACGATGGTAACATTCGCCTGATACACGACGGCAGCCGTCCTTTCGGCTCGGCTATGAACGATTATGCAACGCTGCATCCTGAGCGATTCCAGACCATTGAGGATGCATGTGAAATTGCCAAGACTGGGTACTGGTGTGCCAAACTAGATTTGAAGTCTGCATATAGGTCTGTGCCAGTCCACAAGGATGAGTACAAAGTGACAGGGCTTAAATGGCAGTTTGAGGGACAGAAGGAGGCCACTTACCTGTTTGACTGTAGACTGCCGTTTGGGGCAACCCTGGCCCCTAGCCATTTCCACAGGTTGTCGCAGGCGATCCGCCGTTGTATGAAGCGGCGCGGCTGGCATGATGTTGTTGCCTACATTGATGATTTCCTAGTCGTAGCGCCCACGTATGAGTTGTGCAGCGAGGCTCTTCATTGTTTGATTGGCTTGGTGCGCAAGTTAGGTTTTTTCATCAGTTGGGAAAAGGTAGTGGGTCCCACTCAACAGATCACGTTTTTAGGTATTGTCATAGACACATGCAAGTGCACATTGTCCTTGGGTAATGGAAAACTACAAAAAATCCAACAGGAGCTTAAGGAATTCTCTCTGAGAAAGCGCGCTAGTAAACGCCAGCTTCAGCGCTTAGCTGGTTTACTAAACTGGGCCTGCCAAGCGATTCGCGGAGGAAAGTTTTTTTCTGCGGCGCATGTTGGATAGTATAAGGCCTTTGCAGCGTCAACATCATAAGGTCAGGCTTACGTTAGAATTTCAAAAAGATGTACAATGGTGGCTCACATTCCTGTGTGTATTCAATGGAGTCGTGTATTACAATAGTGGCAACATCCACCATGTCCATGTAGATGCTTGTCAGAAGGCCAGTGGGTGCTTCTGGCGGGGCGACTGGCTCTATGCTGTGTTTCAAAAAGATCTGCCGGCTGCCAGTCAGCTGCACATTAATTACAAAGAGGTGTGTGCTGTGGTTCAGAGTGTAGAGCGCTGGGCCCCCATGTGGCGGGACAGTGTAGTGGTGGTGCATACAGACAGTACCGTAACAAAGGCCATTATTAATAAGGGACGAAGCAAGAGCTCGTTCATAAATAGTAACCTTAGGAAGCTGTTTTGGCTAAGTGTTAGGTATAACTTTTCCTTGCGAGCCATCCACGTACCGGGTGCAGTGAATATGTTGCCAGACACTATATCTAGACTTCACGAGCCTGGAAAATATGAAAAACTTGGTGTCTTGTTGTCCAACTGGTCTCATACGACTGTAAATCATGGCTTTGATTTACCCCGACATATGTCTGAAAATGCTTTATCTTTCTTCCTTTCTAGCAGAAACAGCAAAAACGTTCGAAGTGGACCTCAGGAGAGAGCTAGCATCATTTAGAGGAAGCACTTTTGCCGAAAATACTGTTAAAACATACAGATGCCATCTGAATGCCTACATGGATTTTTGTAATAAAATGTGTCTGTGCCTGATAGAGTGGTAGCGCTATATGCAACATATCTGGTCCGCAGGTTAAAGCCGTCGTCGGTAAAGCAGTACATTAATATTGTGCGTATTCTTCACTTGGAGTGTGGACTACAGAATCCCTTTGGGGACTCGTGGTTCGTAAAGTCCACTCTTAAGGGCATAGACAGAGAAAAGGGTTGTGAGGTAAAGAGAAAGTCGCCAGTGACTCCAGAAATGTTGAACCAGTTTAGGTTGCAGCTAAAGCTGTCCTCTAAGGCAGATTGTGTTTTTTGGGCTGCCTGCCTCGTAATGTTTTTTTTTTTTTTTTTTTTTTTTTTTGCTTACTTAGACGGTCAAATCTGTTTAGTGTGAGTACAACTTTCAATGATAAGAAGCAATTGACCAGGGACTGTTTTGTTGTGGAAGAGAGATCTACAGCTGTGACAGTTCTTGTGAAATGGTCTAGATCGTAGACTTTTATAGACTTCAGTGCTGCCGGGCACTTCCACCCCTCTCTGCTTGAGCTATTTGTGTCTTGTTTGTAGATCATAATGTAGGAATCTTAAATGGGTTTTTAATATAATGTTAACACACACGGTCACTGTTTTTTGTTTGGGCGTGTAAAAGTTTTGGGTCGAATTCTTAAATGTTGTGTAATTTTAATTAGAATAAGGAATAAATGCCACGGTTTTTTGATACGCCCAAAAAACAACACTGATGGTGTGTTGTGTAAATCAGTATTATTATATGTTATGTTCTCTCTCGCTCTCTCGCTCTCTCTCTCTCTCTCGCTCTCTCTCCCTCTCTCTCTCTCTCTCTCTCTCTCTCTCGCTCTCTCTCCCTCTCTCTTGTCTGTGGGTGTGAGTGCGAGTATCGCTCTGCCTGCCTCCCAAACATTCAGTGGTTTTTTAAAATATATAACTGTATCTTGAAAAAAAAAAACATTTGAAATTATTTCCATATTGTTCTTGTTGCTGCTAGCATTTATTCGTTGTTCAAAGTTACAGTACTTGACCTGTAAATTTAGATCGCCTGTTAATTTTGTTTCATCTGAATAAAAGAGGAAATGTATGTCAATTATTTGATGATGTGTTTATACAGAAACAAAATAACACAAACCAGATAAATTGTATGACAGCGCAGACACTAACATGCTGACTCGGGCACTGAATACTTGTGCTTGTTTGTTGTTCGTAATGTAATGGTGGTGGTGAATCAACATATGTTGTCATTCAAGCACGACAAACATATTAAAGTAAATCACAACCTTTTACTTTCAGAATTTTACTTCCACTGTATCCTGTATTCCCACAAACAATTTACATACTGTAAAACCTCCAATGTCTGTCTCTCCAGTATACCTCGCCTGTTGTGTGACCTGTATTTATGACTGATAAGTTTACTTATAAGATGAATTACACCTTTGTAATGGAGCGATCCTTTCCGACTGGTTTATAGAGTATAGGCTAAATTGAACAAACAAACAAAAACAACAAAATAAACAAAGGAAAAAAGATACTACAGATTCGTTTACAATTCGTTAATAAAAGTTTGAAATAGTTTGCTTTTGAATGAGTGGCATGTGTGCCTTGCCTCTCTGTTTCCGTTGTAATGTAATCCCTTTAATATAAAATTCTCTCTTGAAATAATTTACTTTTGATCTGAACAAGTGGTATGTGTGCTTTGTCTCTCTGTTTAAGTTATCATACCCTTCTATTATAAGATCACATTTGGAGTGCATTTTGCAAGATCACATATTGGAGGTTCCAATGTAATAGATTCAACTAAAGCACATTAACAACAATTTGATAATATGAAACAACCGCTATGCAACATTATGAACAAAAGTAAAACATTGACGCAAAATAACTAACCAACAGCAATAACAATCCTCACAGAACATTGTGTTAGAAGAGACTAATAATAATTAATCATATCAATCTGTGAGGGAAGAATGATGCTATGATATGTTCAGATAGGTAGAAAAATTAACGGTTTAAAAGTCACATTTGCTCGGTGTTTATTTTCAAATTACATGTACATACACTATATAATGCTGCTATGCTTATTTATCATTTATATATAATTTAATTATCAAAAAAAACCCATCTTACATAATGAGTATTGCAACAGATAATTTTCATAATTGGAAACACTGTAACGTACTTGTGAGGTAGTTCCTGTTTACCTCATGAATATTCATGGTTATACCTCACAACATAAGCACAAGGCTCCCATTTTCAAAGTAACCGGTTTGGCCTCATTCTTGATGAAAAACATTCGTCACTGCTCGGCACTTATGTTAAAACTGCCCAAAGTCAGCATAACCTAATATTACGTGAAATATGCTATGCAGTGTATGTACCCCACAACGATGCTAAAAATGTGCCTACCACACAACGTTGGGTAGGTAGGCATGTGTGTGTGTGTGTGTGTGTGTGTGGGTGTGTGTAGGGTGTGTGTGTGTGTGTGTGGGAGTGTGTGTGCGTCACTTATTTTTGGATTATGCTCTCGATCTACGATATTATATTGTATGTTTTATATATTTGTCGGTGTTATCATTTTATGTTGTGTGAATATGCCAGCATGGATGTGTGCGCACTCGTGCCATACACCTAATTTTACTTCCAATTTTAATGAGTTGTATTAATGTTTATACCGTGTCTCATGTATATGGTTTTGTAAATACATGTGTGTGTGTATGTGTGTGTGTGTTTGTTTGTAAGTTTGTATGCGTGCGTGTAGTGTGTATGTGTATTTTTGTGTCTATGTATGTGTCGGTGCGCATCTGCTTGAGGTTATGTCCGTGTTTTTGGGTGTTTCTGCACATGATATTGCATCCTTGATCCGTTCTTGTGTTCACTTTGTGTTGAAAGTTGTATTGCCTATTGTTTCTTGTAATGTTTTAAGGTTAATTGCTTGTAGCAAAAAACAATAAACTTTGAGTCTTGAGTCTTTGAGTCTTGAGTCGACTGTTTTAACATTTCTCCCAGACTGTTGTCTGGACCTGTTCTCTTTCCCAGGTTTAAAGTTGCCTATATTAGCAATAACCTCTAGATTAGAAATGGATTCGTTAAACAACGCCTCTGAGCAATCAAATTTTGTTTCAGAGACCCCCTCTCAGACCTATGTTCCCCTCAAAATCGTTAAAAACATTATAAAAGTGATCATACCACTGCTGTGTAGATATGTTTGTATAAATGGCTGACTTCTTGTTCACTGAGCGAATTACTTGCCAAATTTTCTTAGGATCGTTTAAATAGTTAGATAGATATATTCAGTTTTTATAGGATCCAGCCGACTGCCAAGAGCCGAACCAGGACCACCTTTTAAAGAGTTATTTAGCATTTCAAGCCTTGCCAAAATCAGATTGTTATTTCTTGCATTAAATAAAATATTTAAGCCCTTTCCTCTCATTTACATATATACCATGTATAGTTTCCTTTCGATTTCTGAAATTGTCTGAGACATCTCAACAGATTTCTTTTTAAGTGCACGTTCCTGGTCAAACCAGTCGTTACGCTTCGGTTTCTTTGTGGATGACGTCCTAATCATGCATGCTGCAGCGCCGTACAATGCCCTGTTGAAGGTATCAAGAGACCCTTCCATATCTTCATCAACTGACTGTGGCTTCTCTTATGGGGTCAATAAAAATGTTTGAGGATGTTACGTTGAAACGCGAACGAAAGTATGTCGGAAGCGCGCACAATAGATCTAATCGTTTCGTTTTGCAAAGTATTCAATAATGGAGTTTATTTACCTTTGATTTGAGTTTGCATTGTTGTTAGGAGTGGTTTTGTATAACGTTGATAATTTTCATTGGTCGATATTATTGAAGAATTTTCGTGATCTGTCGATAGAAATTTCCCGATGGATATCGAAGGTCGTGAATGTTCCCGGAAGTAGAGGAAATAGGTATGACGTAAGTCAGTGATGACGATCTTTAGTTCGATTGGTGGCAGTACGTCATTTCTACCATGTACCAAATTGTTCCAGAAGAGAGAGAGGTTATTTAATCGTGTGCCGAGTTGCTGTTGAGAGATAGTATTGTTGTTGATAGTGAAGCTGGAGAGTTGCTGTGAAAGTTGTTGAGTTGAGTTGAGAATTGTATGCAGTTGTTGGTGTGTGCTGAATAAAAGTGGAAAACTTCATACGCCGACTTTGTGACTTGTATGCTGTTTGGACGGGTTGCGTGGATAAACGAATCTGAGTTACACAACTATCAGGAATTCAAGCATCGGGGCTGAATCAGATACTGATAGAAAACACCATCATCGAACTGAGTGTAACATTTTGGGGGTCAAGCCGCGATACACGCCATAGCCAAGGGTTCAACTGCTACAACAAGCGAGTCAACGAGTTGCGTCGAGAGGGGACAACATACTGGGACTACATCACCGATAGGTTCGGGTTGACTGCAAGGGCGTGTAGTCGCTGAAGAGTTGCTTCGTGAGCGAACAACAGATCGGGACTGCGTGGCTGCCGTAAGACTACGTCGAGGGACAGTCTCGGAGCTACATCGCCAGTGTTACAGAGAGCGGCGAGCGGACGTCGCGTCCACTTCAGCACAGGAGCGTGTACATCAACACCAGCGTGGTGCAGCGTCGCATACGACGAGGACAGCGGGGCCTGCGTCAGCGAAGGCGACTAGTGACAAGCATCAGCGCTACTGCAGAAAGCGTGCTGTTCTAGAACAGTCTAGAAGGGTACAGCACAGTCAAGAACTTTCCAGAAAAGAACTTTCCAGAAGCATCAAGATGGCTGACTTCTGGCAGAAAGGGATTCAACTGAATCTAAAAGGGAAACAGTTGACGGAGTACGTCAAATCCCAGGAGAGAATACAAGAACGAGAATTAGAAGAGCAGCGTCGCCGTGAAGAAAGAGAATTGGAAGAGAAGCGTCTAGAAAAAGAAATAGAACTAGAACAGAAGCGTCTAGAGATTGAACAGCAGCGGCAAGAAAAAGAAGAGCAAAGACGTCGTGAAGAAAGAGAATTTGAACTGAAGCGTCTGGAAATTGAACAGCAGCAGCAAGAAAGAGATCGTCAGTACCAGCTAGAGTTGGCGCGTATCCAAAACAATCAGCATGCGCCACAAGTCACCAACGACCATACGGCTCCTAAATTGCCAGCTTTCGTCGACGGGAAGGACCAGATCGACAGCTATCTGGCGAGATTCGAAAGGTTCGCCGAAAGCTCTAACTGGCAACCTCAAGACTGGGCAATTCGACTGAGTGCACTTCTGACGGGGCAAGCACTCGAAGTTTACACCAGACTGTCGAACGATGACGCCAAAAACTACGACGTCTTGAAAGAGGCCCTGTTGCAGTGCTACAACTTTACAGAGAAGGGCTACCGTAAACGCTTCCGTGAATGCCGGCCTAAGTCAGACGAGACGCCAAAGCAGTTTGTGGAGCGCCTGTCGTCATATCTACACAAGTGGGTGGAGTTATCAGGCGAAAGGAAGTCTTATGACAGTCTCCATGACCTGATCGTGAAGGAACAATTTCTCAATGCCTGTCACAAGGACCTAGCGACCCACTTAGAAGAACAAAAGCTGCAGACGCTTAAAGATGTGACTGAGGCTGCTGAAAGATATCTCATCGCTCATGGGAAGACCCTGGGGCCACCCAGCGCGACGAAACATTTTCAGAAGACTGCAAACCATGGGAACCAGATCCAAGGGAGCCAGACGAGCCAGAGACAGACGGACTCCACGCCTCCTCCCAGGGAAGGGCATTCAAGAGGCTGTTTCACCTGCAACGCTACAGACCACAGAGCGGCTAACTGTCCTCAAAACAAAAGTAGCGGACAGCGGGGCAGTACGGACAATGCAGCGGCGGGCAACCGGCAGAGGCGGTTCTCCAATCAACAGCAAAACAGTAGATCTGACCATCAGGTGTGCGGCGGGAGCGTCATTCTTCCGAGTGAGACCAAGCGCACAGCTACTCCTGCCGACGTGCAAGAGTGCATGACCGATGGCCAACTTCTTCTTGCCAACGGAAAATCCATCCCCGTCGTCGCCAGCGCAGCTGTGACCGTCCAGAACATGCCTGTTTCAAAGGGACGCGTCGGAAATCATGAAGTGACTGTCTTAAGAGACTCTGGCTGCAGTGGGGTCATCGTCAGAGAAGACTTAATCGCTAAAGAACAGTTCACTGGCGATTCAAAATGGACACTTATGGCCGACAGCAAATGTGTGAAAGCGCCAGTTGCGAAGATTCATGTCAACACCCCTTTCTACATAGGCGAAGTCGAAGCGGTTTGCCTGAAGAAGCCGCTGTATGATTTGATGATCGGGAATATCGACGGCGCGAGACGACCCGACGACCCCGATCCAGAGTGGAGTCCTGCCTCAACCCAACGCGTCGAAGTTGTGGAGGAGGATCCATTGCCGTTTCCCGATGGAGACCTTACAGAGCTGCTACGGGACAATGTGGTTACTCCGGCTCAGCCCTGCCGACCAGAGATCGTCGGTGCTGTTACAACCAGGGCCCAGGCCAAGAGAGACAAGACGTCTACGCCACTGAAGGTCGCCGACAACTCCAAAGCTGCCATCGTGGACAGAGATAAGCTGATCCAGTTCCAGGAAGCTGATAGCACTTTAAACAAGTACAGGAACCGCCAAGACCACGTGACCAAGGGCAGTGGCACGGTCTATTTTGAGGTGAAGGCCAAGATCCTGTACCGAATCTTCCAGCACCCGAGGGTCAACGGAGGGAAACCACTACGTCAAGTATTGGTACCGTTACCTCTAAGGCGCCAGGTGATGGAAGTAGCGCATGACTCAATCATGGGAGGTCACCTAGGCATCAAGAAGACGTCAGACAGAATCCAGGCGGTGTTCTACTGGCCAGGACTTCATGCGGACGTCAGCCGTTTCTGCCGATCATGTGACATTTGCCAGAAGACCATACCTCGAGGAAGGGTCCCGAAAGTGCCTATGCAGAGGATGCCTCTGATCGACCGACCTTTCAAGAGGGTGGCCTTAGACTTAATCGGCGAAATAAGACCTCCGAGTGAAGAAGGTCATCGGTGGGTACTGACTTTAGTGGACTATGCGACTCGGTACCCAGAAGCAGTGCCACTGAAGAAGATTGACACTGAAACTGTAGCAGAGGCACTGGTGGACATGTTCAGTAGACTTGGAGTGCCTGAAGAAATTCTGACAGACCTCGGGACACAGTTCGTCTCTGACTGTATGAAGGAGGTCAACAGACTGCTGAGCATCCGGCATTTGACTACGACACCCTACCATCCGATGTGCAACGGGCTTGTCGAGAAGTTCAATGCTACGCTGAAGTCCACCCTGAAGAAACTGTGCAGCGAGCAGCCCAGACAATGGCATCGCTATATCAACGCCTTACTTTTCGCCTACAGAGAAGTACCGCAGGAGTCCACCGGCTTTTCTCCGTTCGAGCTGCTGTACGGAAGAACCATCCGAGGGCCGATGCACATCCTGAAAGAACTGTGGACGAAGGAAGTGGACACCCCAGAGGTGAAGAACAGTTACCAGTACGTGTTTGAGCTACGAGAGAAGCTGGAGCAGACTCTCGAGATAGCCAGAGAAAACCTGAAGAAGTCCCAGGACTGTGGAAAGCACTACTATGATCGTAGGGCTGTGAACAGGAAGTTTAAACCTGGCAACAAAGTGCTGGTGCTGCTACCTACCGATCATAATAAGTTGCTGATGCAGTGGAAAGGCCCGTACGAAGTGGAGACCGTGGTGGGGATCAACGACTACAAGGTGAAGGTCGGTCAGCATTCCAAGATATACCACGCCAACCTCCTTAAGCTGTACGTGGAAAGGCTATCAGAGACTGTGCACGCAGCCACAGCAGCTGTGACCGACAACAGCTTTGACAGCGAAGAACTGTTGGAACTGGGAGACTTCCACAGCAAAGAAGGCATCGATGATGTTAAGCTAGGACCAAGCTTGACGGAAGGTCAAAAGATGGAGCTCAAGGACCTTATGGGCGAGTTTCCCCACAACTTCAGCGATGTCCCTGGCTCTACAACTTTGGTCGAACACGAAGTCCACCTCACTTCGAATATCCCTGTTCGATCCAAGCCCTTCCCGATCCCTTTCAAGGCCCGTGAATCCTTCAAGAGAGACATCGATGAGATGCTGAAGATGGGCATCATCAGGGAGTCCAGTTCCCCCTACGCGTCCCCTGTCGTGGTCGTGAAAAAGAAGGACGGGAGCGACCGAGTATGCATCGACTACAGGAAGGTTAATAAGATCACCGTCTTCGACCCTGAGCCGATGCCTACCGCAGCAGACCTCTTCCGCCAACTATCGGGGAGTAAAATATTCTCGAAGATTGACCTCAGCAAGGGTTATTGGCAAGTCCCCGTGCGTCAACAGGACATACCAAAGACTGCTTTCATAACTCCTGATGGGACGTACGAGTGCCTAAGGATGCCCTTTGGCATGGTCAACAGCGGAGCTACCCTGAAGAGAGGAATGAGGAAGATGCTTAATGGGATGGACAACGTCGTGTGTTACTGGGACGACCTGCTGGTCCACACTCGCACCTGGGAAGAGCATCTGCAGACCTTGAGGGAGCTGTTTCACCGTCTCACAGAAGCCAACCTGACCGTGAGACCCAGTAAGTGCATTCTGGGGACTGACAACGTAGACTTTATCGGCCATTCGCTGAAAGAAGGACAAAAGGGGCTTCTACTAGAAAACGTCACCAAGATTCTGAACGCTCCACGTCCCCAAACCAAGAAGCAGGTGCGATCTTTCCTGGGGTTGGCTGGATACTACAGGGAGTTTGTACCAAACTACTCCGCCATCACAGCACCCTTGTCGGACCTGGTGCGGAAAGGCTGTCCAAACCAAGTGCAGTGGGGACCGTCTCAGGAGAGGGCATACCAGACTGTGCGCGACCTCCTTTCGAAGGATCCGGTGCTACGACTGCCCGATACTTCCAAGGAATTCGTCTTAAGGACAGACGCAGCGGACGAAGGCATCGGCGCCATACTGATGCAAGAACACGAAGGGAAACTATTTCCGGTCAGTTACGCCAGCAAGAAGCTGTCCAGGGCTGAGAAAAATTACTCGACCATGGAGAAAGAGTGCCTTGCCATCATATGGGGAATCCGGAAGTTCGAACTGTACCTTCAAGGAGTGAAGTTCGTGCTGCAGACTGATCATAAGCCGTTAACTTACTTGAACTCTGCCAAGTTTGTGAACAGTCGCATCATGAGATGGGCTATGTACTTGCAGAACTTTAACATGCGAGTAGAATCTATCAAAGGATCAGACAATGTTGGTGCGGACTTCCTCAGCAGAGTGTGTGAGTAAAAAACATTGACCGTGTAGATAAACTGTGAACATTGACAATATCTAGAAAGATTTGAAGATGAAAACCATTGACTCTGTGTGAATGAGCTGAGAACATTGACAGTGTTCAGACAGTCTGAAATAAGTTTTAATTCTGAACTTTGTTTGTGCATTACGTTTCAACGTTGTTGAAAGAAATTGGGTAAATTTCTTCTTGAGTGGGGGGTTATGTTACGTTGAAACGCGAACGAAAGTATGTCGGAAGCGCGCACAATAGATCTAATCGTTTCGTTTTGCAAAGTATTCAATAATGGAGTTTATTTACCTTTGATTTGAGTTTGCATTGTTGTTAGGAGTGGTTTTGTATAACGTTGATAATTTTCATTGGTCGATATTATTGAAGAATTTTCGTGATCTGTCGATAGAAATTTCCCGATGGATATCGAAGGTCGTGAATGTTCCCGGAAGTAGAGGAAATAGGTATGACGTAAGTCAGTGATGACGATCTTTAGTTCGATTGGTGGCAGTACGTCATTTCTACCATGTACCAAATTGTTCCAGAAGAGAGAGAGGTTATTTAATCGTGTGCCGAGTTGCTGTTGAGAGATAGTATTGTTGTTGATAGTGAAGCTGGAGAGTTGCTGTGAAAGTTGTTGAGTTGAGTTGAGAATTGTATGCAGTTGTTGGTGTGTGCTGAATAAAAGTGGAAAACTTCATACGCCGACTTTGTGACTTGTATGCTGTTTGGACGGGTTGCGTGGATAAACGAATCTGAGTTACACAACTATCAGGAATTCAAGCATCGGGGCTGAATCAGATACTGATAGAAAACACCATCATCGAACTGAGTGTAACAGAGGATAATTCATTTGTAAAAGATTGCTTATATTCTTACACCATACTGTACGTTCACTATTGGTATCACCATTTTCTGTTCGATCAACGTCCTTAACAAAGTTTGTCCAGCAAAATTCTACTGGTAGATGCCATGAACCTAGGTAATCGCGTACAAAATGGCTACAGCTCTGCGCCGAGAACAAATCCTTATACATTATAAAATAGTCAACCACCTTGCTACAATTGGATGATACAACGGTGAAATCTCTCTCCCTAAACCCATTGTAACAGCCGTTCAAAATGATACAAACATAAAATATAAGCTTAAAAGAGACCTACCAAATGTGTTAATAATACTATCATTAGAATGTCTAGAGATATGGGGGCGGGAGGAAAGTGAGTCTCAGACAGAATAAGTGCATGCATTTGCTATTAAATACTGGATGAGTTCTTAAACTCAACAAACAAAAAACAAGAGAGACGACAGGCCTATGAAATGATGTTAGCATAACACGAAAAAGATCATTTGAACTAGGTTTCTGACATCAAACAAATTGTATGTGAAAATGTCTTTGGTATTCTATCTATCCTATCTATCTTATCCCGTAACTCGAAAGTCGTTGGGACACCACAGATGATCGTGTAACCAGCGTACTCCATCTTTCTCTATCTATCCTATCCCGTAACTCGATAGTCGTTGGGGCACCACAGATGATCGTTTAACCAGCGTACTCCATCTTTGTCGTCAGCAACCCTCATGGCTTCGCTCAGTGTCAGGTCAGTCCAATCTCGAATGTTGCCCACCCCCCCTCCACCCCCCACCTCTTCTTCTGTCTATCTCTACTTCTGCCTCCTTGCACCGACCTTGGAGGTTGGTCTTTACAAAGCCCGATGCTCTGGTGACGTGGCCATACCATCGGAGTTTCCGTTTCTTCACCACTGTGAGCCTGTAATCGTGTTGTCCAATGCCTTGTGTGATGGTCTGTCGGACTTAGTGGTTGGTGATGTTGGGTATAGGAAATGCACAGAGGTCTACTGTAGCACCTCATCTCCATGTTTTGTATTCTTCGTTGTAGATCTGCTGTAAGGGTCCATGTTTCGCAAACCTATAGGAAGATAGAGATGACAAGGGAGTGCAGCAGCCTTACCTTGGAATGTAGACTAATGGTCCTGTCTTTCTAAATGGGCTTCAAGCTTGTCAGGGCTGCAATTGTGTGTGCGATCCTGGAGAGGATTTCATGGTATTGTCTGGATTTCTCAAATGTTGGCCATGAAGTATGTTTTATATCAGAATTTTCTAACAGATTAATTGCTTTTTTTAAAACAAAATTGGCACGCACAAATTTTAAGTTCAGATAAATACAGTTGGTTTTATTCTTTTAAGAGTTTTTGTGAAGCTGAAAGGTACATAAATGTTATCACAAACAAATTGCACCGAGATTCCTGTGAGATTCAGAATCAGAGCAACTGGCCTGAGATGCTGCAAATTGTAGCTCATGCGGGAGATCAGTCTGTCGATACTGGTTGTCCTCTTTGAGGTCACGAATTAGAAGATGAATATCACTTTTTGTTTGTTTGCCCTGCATATTAATCTATATTGCATACTGATATTAAATATATTGCAGTGTAAGACGTCACAGCAGCAGGTAACAAAACTGCTTTCATGTCCTATCCTATCCTGTCCCATAACCCGAAGGTCGTAGGGGCACCACAGATGATCGCTTAACCAGCATACTCCATCTTTCTCTGTCCTCAGCAGCCCTCATGGCTTCGCTCAGTGTCAAACCAGTCCATTCTCGAATGTTGTCCTCCCACCTCTTTTTCGGTCTCCCCCTTCTTCTACCTCCTTGCACTGTGCCTTGCAGAATGGTCTTTGCAAGGCCTGATGATCTGGTGACGTGGCCATACCATCGGAGTTTCCGTTTCTTCACCACTGTGAGCAGGTCATCGTGTTGTCCAATGGCTTGTGTGATGGTCTGTCGGACTTCAACGTTGGTGATGTGTTGGGTATAGGAAATGCACAGAAGTCTTCTGTAGCACCTCATCTCCATGCTTTGTATTCTTCGTTGGAGATCTGCTGTGAGGGTCCATGCTTCGCAAGCATATAGGAAGATGGAGATGACCAGAGATCGCAGCAGTCTTACTTTGGAATGTAGACTGATGGTTCTGTCTTTCCAAATGGGCTTCAACCTTGTCAGGGCAGCAGTTGTTTGTGCGATCCTGGAGAGGACTTCCTGTCGAGACCCATTGTCTGACACAATGGCTCCTAAATATTTGAAGCTGTGCACTGTGTTGAGGGATTGGCCTTGTACTTTGATGTCCGTGTTGATGCCATTGGTGTTGTTGGTCATCATTTTGGTCTTCTCTGCACTTATTTCCATTCCATAAGCTCTGGAGGTGGTGTCAAGCCTCTGTACAAGCTGTTCAAGTTCTTGTTCCTCTCCAGCCAATCCATCAATATCATCCGCAAAACGAAGATTGGAGATTGCTCTGCCCCCTATGCTGACTGTGCCTTCGTGATCTGCAAGAGCATCTGACATTATGCGCTCTAGGAAGATGTTGAAGAGTGTTGGAGACAGTAGGCATCCTTGACGCACACCGATTGTTGTTCTGAACCAGTTCCCGATGACGCTGTTATGGAGGACTGCACTGGTAGCCTTGTCATACAGGCTTTTGATGACTTCTATGATTTTAGGGCTGATGTTGTACACTTTCATGGTTGCCCATAGAGCTGCATGCCAGACTCGGTCAAATGCCTTCTTGAAGTCTATGAACACATGATATAGATGTTGTTGGTGCTGTAGGTATTTCTCACAGATTATTCTGAGGTTGAAAATCTGTTCAGTGGTACTTCGCCCTGCCATGAATCCTGCTTGTTCTTCAGCTATGATTTGTTCAGCTTGTGGTTTCAACCTGTTGAGTATTATTTTCAGGAGGACCTTGCTGGGATGGCTGATGAGGCTGATGGTGCGGTAATTTTCACACTCCTGAAGGTTACCTTTTTTAGGAAGAGTGATGACAAGCGACTGGGTCCATGGTGTAGGCCATTCCCCACTCTGCCAGATCTTGTTACAGATAGTGGTGAGAGCATCAGTCATCGCTTCTCCTCCTGCTTGTAGCAGTTCCGCTGGTATGTTGTCCACTCCCGCTGACTTCCCTTTCTTCAGCGATTGCACTGCTGCCTCAACTTCTTCCCGGAGAATTGGGAGGATTTCTTCTTCTTCTCTGCTCTCGGGACATGCTAGAACTGATGGGTCTCCATTTGGTGTATGGTTGTAAAGGTCAGAGCAGTACTCTGTCCATCTGTCCAAGACTTCTTGTTCTTCTGTAAGGCAAATGCCAGACTTGCTTTGGATAGTGGAGACTTTGGGCTGTTTAACACTTGTCAGCCGCTTCACAGTCTGGTAGGCCTTCTTGCTGTTGTTCTTGTTCAGATTGTTCTCTATTTCCTGGCATTGATCTTCTATCCAGTTCTCCTTTGCTGTGCGCATGCCTTTTCGGATGTCATTGTTGATTTTTCGGTAGACATCAGCTCCCTGTGAGGTGTTCTTTTTCTTTTTTAACTCTCTTCGTTTATCACACAGATCCAAAAGTTCAGGTGTGATCCACGGCTTCTTCTTTGGTCGGTGCTTGCCAAGGATCTCAGTGGCGGCATCTGTTACAGCTGAGTTGAAGGTATTGGTCATGGTGTTGACATCTACTTCGCCTGCCCCCAAAATAAGCAGTGGTGCAAATTTCCCTCCAATTGTGGCCTGAAATATTTTTGCCACCTCCGGGTCTTGCAGTTTGTCCAGGTCGAACTTCAGCCTAGTGCACTTTGCTGTATTTACTCTCTTCAAATGGAGCCGGAAAGACATCATCACGAGATCGTGGTCACTTCCAATGTCTGCTCCTGGAAAAGTGCGTGTCCTGCCAATGTTGATGCTTGATCTGAAGCGTTTCTTGACCATGATGTAGTCGATCTGGTTGTGATGTTCCCCGCCGGGACTGTGCCATGTCCATCGTCTGGATTTTTTGTGGAGACCAAGCGTGTTTGCCAGTACCAGATTGTTGTATCTGGCAAACTCCAATAGCCTCAGACCCCTGTCATTTGTCTCATTGTTGCAGTGGGGTCCGCATGTGTCTCCCCAGTTGCGGTGCGCATCTTGGCCAACCTTGGCATTCCAGTCGCCTTGCACTATGACTATGTCCTTCTTCGGCACTTGGTCAAGGACCGCCTGTATATTTTCATAAAAATCCTCCACTTCGCTGTCTTCATAGTCTGATGTTGGGGCATAGGCCTGGATGATGGTAATGTTGAAAGGGGTTGCTCTCAGACGGATGGTAATGAGTCTACTGGAGACTGGGCGGCAACCCATGACAGTGGCTAGAATGTTCTTGTGGACCAAGAATCCAACGCCGTGTTCGTGCCTGTCATCTCTACCGCTGAAATAGAGCTTGTGGCCTTTGTCAGTCGTTGTTTCACCTAGGCCTTTCCAGCGCAGTTCGCTGATACCTAGAACGTTCCATCGATAGTGGTCCAGCTCGTGGGCCAGTTCTTCTAGTTTTCCTTCCGCAGTTAGGGTCCTGACGTTCCAGGTTCCTATGACGATGTTGTTTCTCGTGCGGATCTTGCTATATTGTCCATCAGTAGCATACTTAACACCTCCGTCCTGGTGGCCAACGGAAGGCGCGGTCCTTGTGCCGGGTGACGGCCCGGGCGACGACCGATCCGGTATGGAATTAGTGGATTGTGTCATCATGTAGTGTGTCTTGGGCAAAAAAGACCTGGCAGGGCCCAATCCTCTCCAGGCTGTTGGCCACAGCCGAAATCCACGAATACAGTGTGTCTCGCCTTGGCCCTGAGCACGTGGTCGTTGAACCTGTAGTAACGTGAGGTTCCTCCGCCCTGGCCGGTGACTTCTGTGTAGAAGACTTTCGCCCAGTGATGCCGTGCTAACATCACCCCTGTTAGTCGCCTCTTACGACACGCCGGGAAACGTTGGGTCTATTCTATTTGCCCGAACCCACAGAGCTTTCATGTAAGGATAAAAATAAAATTAAGAATTTAGCTAAATTTGTGGCAGAAGCCTTATTGAGTAGACAGTGTCACATATTAGAGATAATATAGGTATGTATGTTGTATGATGAAACTGAGAAATTGAGAGATTGGCCACTTTGTCCCGTTTGAAGAAATGTATGTTTGTGTGTTGCAGAAGACTGAATTGAGTGTTTGTTTTGTTCAACCACATTGGCAATAATGTAATAACGCTTTAATTATATCTATAGGATCATTTTTAGTCATAGGTTGCATGCTTAGATTGTACATTTATATTTATAGTTTTAAAATTAATTAATAATGAAAAGGCACAGGAACGAGTACTAGAGATAGCAGATAATTTAGACTTGGTAGATATTTGGAGAGAAATAAATTTAGAACAAAGACGGTATACGTGGCGACAAAGTAATCCTGTACAACAATGTAGACTTGATTTCTTCTTAACTTCTGACTCACTGTCCTCTTTTGTAAGTGATACTAATATCATTCCTGGCTATAAGACAGATCACTCAATTATTGCTCTTACCTTAAACTTCGCCTCATCTCCTAAAAGAAACCTATTCTGGAAGTTCAACTCCTCTCTCCTTAAGGATAAAACCTACTTTGATAAGGTTAATTCCACTATTATGTCCGTGTTAGAAGAGTATGCTGCATCACCATATATTAGAGAAAGCATAGCAACTATTCCCATAGATGAAATCCAACTTACGATCTCGGACCAGCTATTTCTTGACGTACTGCTAATGAAAATTCGAACAGAGACAATATCTTATGCTCAGTGATCGTCCTAGGGATTTGCAAAACCGGTACGACGTCACAGTAAACAAACCCACTCGAACGCAAACCGGTAGACCAGTCACGGAAACCGGTATGATCCAAAGCAAAGCGTAATAATGCGTCACTATTTTATATAAGTAGATGGTGACTCTGTTAATGCACTTTCTGTTTCATTAGAAACATCTTCGTCTTTACATAAACTTCTTTTATCGCCCCTCCCCCCACCCTCCCTTAGCAAAAATTGAAAAAAGAGAGTTTTGTTTCTTCATTATTAGGCTACTAGCCTATATGCCACTGTCGCAATACATACTGACGAGCACGAGGGAAGAAAAAATCGAAAAGTGCGCGAGTTTAATTTATCCGTATTCACGATAGCCTTGCGCCCGCCAATGTAATAATAATAATAATAATAATAATAATAATAATAATAATAATAATAATAATAATAATAATAATAATAATAATAACAGGCAATTTATACAGCGCTTTCCAAAATCACAAAGCGCTTTACACAAACAAATGTAAACACAACATGCGTACATTGGTCAATAACACGCAACCACATATAGTCAAAAGTTCGGAAAGATAGCTAGGAGCAGTTCCAGAGATGATGTGGTAGCAGAGACATGAGGTTTTATATTTAATTCGTTGTTCAATTGGGAGCCAGTGTAGCTCTTGAAAGAGAGGCGTGCAATGCTGTGATTTCCGTGCTTTGAAGATGAGTTTAGCTGCAGAGTTTTGGACTTGCTGAAGAGGTCTAAGGACTTTCTGTGTGCAACCTACAAGGAGTGAATTGCAATAATCCAATCTAGACAGAATGCATGCGCTAACTAGTGTTTTTGTTGCTTCTTGTGTGAGATACTGTCGAATGGAGCTATCATTGTTATATCATTCTGTGTTAATTACCTGAAAGAATATGGCAAGGCTAATGAACGCATTCGCAGGCCTCTCGTCTACACTCCCTATACACATAATCAGCGTGGCTGGCTGGCTGGCTCTCTCTCTCTCTCTCTCTCTCTCTCTCTCTCTCTCTCTCTCTCTCTCTCTCTCTCTCTCTCTCTTCATTTCTCTTGTTTTTCTTTCTCTTTTTCTTTATTTTTGAAACCAGTCAACCGAAATAAGAACCGGTAGGCTCTACCGGCTACTGATTTTTCAACCGGTATTTTTATTCTCAAACCGGTAAAATACCGGTAATTTCCAAAAAAACGACAAAATACAGAAACGGAGATAAAATTAGAAGAGCGGATTTATTAGAAAAGGTACTTTTACCGACAGAGGATAAAAATAAAGAATTAGGCGAATGTAACGAGGAATTAATTAAACTTAGAGATAAGAAAATGGAAGGGGTTTTACTTAGATCACGGGCGAGATGGGTAGCGGATGGGGAGAAAATAACAAAATATTTTTGCGGGTTATAGAAAAGAAATTTCGTGAGCAAAAGTATGAAAAAGTTAATTGGGAATGACGGGTCCGAGATTAGTGAGCATGGTGAGATTTTAAATGAGGTAGTGTGTTTTTATCAGAAGCTATATCAGGAAAAGCAGTTAGAATAATGTGAAATATTAGATTTAGTACCAAATTTAAATACTCTAACAGAAGATGAGAGCAGAAACCTTGAAGGTGAAATAACACTAGAGGAAGCGAGTAATGCTTAAAAAAAAAAACATGAAGAATTTTAAGAGTTCTGGAACAGACGGATTTACTGCTGAATTTTTTAAAAAGTATTTTAGTTGCAGATTAGGTCGTTGGTTGTTCGTTATTTCAATGATAGTAATAAAAAAAGGTTATCTTTCTTCCACTCAAAATTAAAAGAAGGAATCATTATTACCATCCCCAAAGGAGATAAAAACAAAGAGTATATTACAAATTGGAGACCAATATCGTTATTGAATGTGGTATATAAGATCGGATCCACCTGTATAGCAAACCGTTTGAAGTTAGTATTGCCATCTCTGATTAACGAAGACCAGACAGGGTTTATTAAAGGAAGATACTTAGGGGACAATATTCGTTTAATTTATGATATTATTAGCTACGTGAATCAAAACAACATATCAGGGCTTCTCTTATGTCTTGACTTTGAGAAGGCATTTGACTCTGTGGATTGGAAATTTATGCAAAAAGTCCTAAGAGCGTTTGGTTTCAGTAACGACATTTGTAGATGGATCAGTACTTGTTATAATGAAATAAAAGCTTCAGTGTTTGTTAATGGTCAAGTATCCCAATGGTTTGACATAAGGCGCGGTTGCAGACAGGGGGACCCGATCTCGCCTTATATCTTTATTTTATGCG
Organism: Oncomelania hupensis; assembly: GCA_036898135.1. Classification (NCBI taxonomy): domain Eukaryota; kingdom Metazoa; phylum Mollusca; class Gastropoda; order Littorinimorpha; family Pomatiopsidae; genus Oncomelania; species Oncomelania hupensis. The sequence goes on along the minus strand of CM072512.1, from coordinate 67,088,735 downwards.
TTGAAATATTAGCCATAATGATACGACAAAATGATAAGATCAAAGGCATTACAATAAATAATATAGAGCACAAAATCTGACAGTATGCTGATGACACAGAATTAATGTTATACGGCGATAGATTAGGTTTTGAAGAATCGATCATTACAATAGAGAAATTTGGGAAACATTCTGGACTTCTATTAAATTCAGAAAAAAGTAGTGCTATTTGGCTAGGCGATAGAAGCAACTCACCGACTCAGTATATGCCGCATTTGAATATGAATTGGAACCTCAGTAAATTTAAAATATTAGGTATCTGGTTTACAAATGATCTAAGAGAATGTATAGAAATTAATATGAGCGAAAAGTTTCTTGAGGTAAAAATACTATATAGAATTTGGTCTAAGAGACAGATAACCCCACTGGGAAGGATTGCAGTTCTTAAATCTTTTATTCTGTCAAAATTAGTTCATCTATGGATGCTGCTTCCCAATCCTCCTGTCAAAGTTATAAGTTTAGTGCAGAAAACTGTCTTTGACTTTGTATGGAACCGCAAGAGAGATAGAATTAGTAGAAAAAGTGCTGTTAAAAATATTGTAAATGGAGGTATAGGAATACCCGAAATAAAAGAGTATATACAATCTTTAAAATTATCATGGATACGAAAACTTCAATGTGGCAATCCTAAATGGAAGAATATTATTTGTTCTGTTTGTCCTTTTGTGAATAACACTACTAGATTAGGCGCAAGCCTGCCTATTTCCACTGTAAATTGTAACGATTTCTGGACAGATATTTTTTTCTGCATATAGGTTATTTGCTACTCATGTGAATATTCAGAGTTCTGAGGAACTATTGTCAGTGTCACGTGGGGTTTATGGGCTCTGCACAATGGAATTATGGACCCTCACGTTTATTCGGTGGGAACTGCTAGTAAGTCACCCTATGAATTACTTTAATAAATTTATTTGTTTAGCTCGTTCTGTGTTAAGGTTGGGGTACAGAGATAGATAGAAAAATGGTAAAAGATTACTGTCACACTAGCTTTCACACGGCTATGAATCATATGTAGTCCAGCCACTTGATAACAGTTAAAATCACACATTTATTTCTTCTACTCTATACAAGATTCTCTAAGTACTAATCTAACTTAAAAAGTCTCAGTCACTGCTAATAGTTCGATCGCTGATAGTCTAGGCAGCTGTTATATCTTCCTCGGGCACTTGCTATTATATTTCATGTAGATTTGGACTACTGTGGTCCGTTTTACAGTTTCTGAAGAGTTGGACTACTGTGGTCCGTTTTACAGTTTCTGAAGAGTTTAAGTGCACCTTCGTCGATTACACTTAACTTTCTGATGGTGCGGTCGAAGTCCTTCTGTGAGGTAGCTTCTGGTCCACCTGTGTAGTTGTGTAGTTGGGTTCCCTTGCCACGCTGTGGGGTCTGACAGGGTGTTTTTCAAGGTAGCTCTTTCCGACTTGTGCGGTAGAGGCTCCTCAACCAACTAGTCGTTTCTGTGGAGTGGGGTGCACAGGATAGCTCGGGATAGCTCGCCTGCTCGTCTGTAATATAAGAGACGAAATTCTGCACAACCCTGAATAATCGGTTTGTGCAGAGCGTCTCACTGAAAGCCAAAGTAGCCCTCAGTGATAGCTCCACATCTCTATACATAAGCGACGAACATTCTGCTACTTCCGGGGTCCACTGGAATCTCACTCTAAATTCCTATACATACATAAATATCAATCATGTCTAACTATACACACACAGAATTAATAATAATATAAACATTCAGTGGTACAGCCACTGGTCTGCAAACATACATATAAGTTAAACAACAGTGGTTCCGTATGGTATACAACATGGCGGCGCAACCGGTCGTGTTGAGCCTCGTGGTCGGCTCTTCCATGTGGTACGGCAAATTCGGATTAATAATTCACATTTATGCATAGCAAATTCTTCAAGCATAATTTCAACAATAATATAAATATATCACGATGAAACAGAAGGGTGTTCATTTACCTGTCTGACAAGTTCAGGCCCGTGATGACTTGAGAGAATACTAAGATTCTAAAGTCCTGCTTCCTGGTCTATGAGTGAAGAGATTTCTCTAGCTGTGGAGATGTTGACTCTTCCTCGTCTCACACACGACTGATTCAAACTGTGCTAGGATCTGACACAGTCAGGACTGCTCTACCCGCTAAGCCTGCTCTCATTGGTTAAAAACGGTCAGATTCAAAGCTCAAGTGCTGACTCACTACGCAGCGTGGGTCGGGCTCGCGGTGTGTACTTTAATTGCTGCTGTGTAATCTACTGACTCTCTACTGTTACAAAGACTACACATGGCTAAATAGTAATAAGCAGAGTTAACACTAGCCAGTTCGTGACAGTCAGAACGTATTTTTTATAACCACAACATTCAGATTGGTAAACTAACCATTTTCTATAAACAATGGTTCATTAAAGATGTGTTTTGCATAGGTCATTTGATCAATGACATGGGGCAATTGTTGTCTTACAATGAATTTCGAGAGAAATATAATATAAACACGAATTTTGTAACCTATGCTGGATGTATAGAAGCTGTTAAAAAATATATGCATACGTTTGAGTTACAAAATAATAATCATTGTGAAATAAATAAAACCTGGAAAATTCTCAGCTCGGTCTGCAGAGGAGCACAGTTGTACTATGATATTTTCACCACGGATAAGACACGGCCAAATTGTTGTACTAAATGGGAAGGCAAACTAGAGAAAGAAAGAAATTGGAATTCAACTTTTCAGAAAATTCAGAAGATTCGTGATATAAAATTAAGATTGTTTCAAATACGCATAGTGCACAGAATAATAGCAACAAACATTGTTCTCTCAAGCATGGGTATTGCTGCTGATGCAATGTGCTCCTTCTGTGGAACTGAACGAGAAAATATTCAGCATCTTTTTTGGAAGTGTGAAAGAGTTCAAAGATTTTGGAATCAATTTCAGTTTGTTATTAATGATCGTTGTCACAATGTTGTAGATTTAAATTTAAATGAATGTATTGGTCTGTTTGGTTATGATGAACATTTTAGGTCTGATGTGGTGTTTGATATGATAGTATTACTAGCGAAATATTTCATTTATAAATGTAAAGTAACTGGCACGATCCCTGTATTTCAAGTTTTTGAGCAATATTTAAAAGTACGTTATGACATTGAAAGGTACGCTTCTGTTTTGACAATGAATGTTAATAGACTCAATATTGAGTGGTTTCCGTACGAATCTCTATTAGATATAACTCCTGATCATGTTTAGTACTCTTGACAGCATATTTTAATTATGTTTTCAAAAGATATAATATATTCTTTTTTCTTTTTCTTCATTTGTACTGCTGTACATTTGAGATATGTATGTAAGTTTAAGCCTTTAAAGGTATCTGTTTATTACGTTGTGAAATGGACATGTCAATTGTAAAATCATGTACGACGTTACGACGTTGCAGACGCCGCACAACGCTGCATGCGTAAGTGAAGCTGCAGGGCACCCCAGCTATCAAAACCTCTCTCTCTCTCTCTCTCTCTCTCTCTCTCTCTCTCTCTCTCTCTCTCTCTCTCTCTCTCTCTTAGTTTAAATGTGTGTAGATGTGTGAGTGTGTGGTCTTGATTTATCTGCAGAATGTTTGAAATATATGCATACTTGTATGTGTGTTCCGTTATATCATCAAAAAATGATTTGACATGTAAATGTATTCAGATTGAAAAATTTTAAGATAATGTATTACACATGTTGGAGATTAATAATTAATGAAAAAAAAAGTTTTAAAATCAACATTAGCTAATCATTTTTAATGTTGAAATGTTCTTGAACTGCTTGAAAAATTGATTTTAAACTTGTCTGAAGGCTGTGTTGCTAAAGACATTAAAATTAAAAATTGTCAACATCTTTCTTTCTCTCTCTCTCTCTCTCTCTCTCTCTCTCTCTCTCTCTCTCTCTCTCTCTCTCTCTCTCTCTCTCTCTCTCTCTAATTCTCTATCTTATTGTCCCCTCTCCTTCCTTCCCTCTACTTTTCATCTCACCTTTCTCTTCTACTTCCACAAAGTAGTATCAGTGCCCAACTCTATAAGGTTTACAGGAAACTTAGATAAAAACAAGCCCCAACCTGAAGTAGAGAGTGATATATTGCCTTACTCTTTAGCAGATTATTTTGGAGATGAGGTCAACCAGAAATAAGCATCCGTGGGTCTCTAACCAAAATCAAAACAAAACTGGGTAGATCAATTTGAAACAGCTTTATTCTTCATCCTCTGGGTCGAAAATTCGAAATGAGACATCGTTTGAAAGGAAATTGTATTTCTTATGCACTTTTGTTCTAATGCGCATATCCAATTTTAAATTATTGTCTACTATAAAAAAAAAAAAAAAAAAAAAAAAAGCACATTTCAAAAATGTTTCCGAACCCCACTTTATTGACCCCACTCTACTGACCCAAAGCATTAATAATAATAATAATAATAATAATAATAATAATAATAATAATAATAATAATAATAATAATAATAATAATAATAATAATAATGAATAACATTTATATAGCGCAAAACTCACAGACTCATTGCGCATACACACGCATTTACTCACAATATACAAAAGGATTACATGTATGTATGGAGGTACATCTACCAACAACGAAACACAAATATTGTTATGTTACACGTAAGACTCCCTATAAGATGAAAAAGGGGTAGGTTTGGGAGGGGGTGATGCGAGTAAGTTCATCAAAAGCTAAGCAAAAAAGGTATGTTTTCAGTTGGGCTTTAAATATATAAATATCTTCCAAGTTCCTCAGACTGACAGGAAGTGCGTTCCAGAGAGATGGAGCAGTGAAACTGAAACAGCGCTCGCGAACAGTTTTCAGGTTTCGACGCGGAACTTTTAACAGCTTTTCTGCGGAAGATTGGAGAATGGGGGCTGTCCGGTAGGCTAGCTACAAGTGAGTTGGAAAGATACGCTGGGAGAGTTCCTTCAAAGAAACAGAAGGCAAAAACACAGATCTTATACTGGAGGCGGAATTTTACAGGCAGCCAGTGAAGTTTCTGAAGCAACGGCTTAATATGGTCTCTCTTTCCCGTTTTCAAAACGAGCCGTGCTGCGCTGTTTTGTACGTATTTTAGACGATTTATCTCTTCTGCTGGTACACCCAGCAAAAACGAATTACAAAAATCCAGACGTGATGTGATAAAAGTGTTAACCAATTTCGCGCACGCAGTCTCTGATAAAAAAAAAAAAGGCCGAATGGAAGCAATACGTCTAAATTCAAGGAAAGCACCACGGCAAATGCTTCCAATCTGATTTTGCATCGACAGAGTTCGGTCAATTTTGACTCCAAGATATTTGACCATTGGAGCTGAATGGTGCTACCATCAATGTCCAGGGAGTCACCCTCTACCAGTCTGAAGCGCGCGGAAGTACCGACTGCCACTGTTTCTGTTTTGTTCGTGTTGAGCATGAGCTTATTACTGTTCATCCAAGCTAAAATATCATAGACACATGTTTGAATTTCAAACTGAACAATACAAAATTCCTCAGGTGGTGCACTTTTAGACAACTCTGTGTCATCAACATATTTGTGAAAATCACAATCATGTTTTGAAATAACATCAGATAGCGGCTGTGAATATAAAGTAAACAAAACTGGGCCCAACACTGATCCCTGAGGGACTCCGAACACAAGAGGGCTAGGTGCAGATGAAATCCCATCAACAACAAGAGACTGAAAGCGCTCACTAACATATGAAGAAAACCACCCAAGAACCATTCCCCGAAGGCCATAAGTAGCTTCTAGTCTTTTGAAAAGTATCGAACGGTCAATCGTGTCGAAAGCCGCGCTGAGGTCGAGGAGCGCCAGTAGAGAAACAAGTCGTTTGTCAGAATTTACCAGCAGGCCATCCAAGACACTCAGCACGGCTGTCTCTACGCTGTGACCCTTTCTGTAGGCAGATTGGTTAATCTCCATCAGGCCACAGACAGACAAAGGTTCCTGAAGTTGTGCCAAAACAACTCTCTCAAGTATCTTTGAAATAAAAGACAAATTAAACACAGGCCTGTAGTTTTTCAAGACATTGTTATCAAGTCCAGTCTTTGTACAGGAGTTACAACGGCTTCTTTGAATTGCTTTGGAACTGTGCCTATTAAAAGAGAACAATTTACAATAGCAATGATCGTGGGTACAAGATCGGCAGGAACTGTTTTGTTATAGTGGTCGGAAAGGGGTCAAGGATGCATGTTTTACTTGGCCTCTTTACAGCAAGTTCATAAGTATCTTTTTCCGTTACAGGCCGAAAATAAGAAAATATCGGGCCCTCGAACATTTGGAAAGACGGCGGATCACATTATCGCGCATCTAGTCTGTCTCTTAACTCTGAAATCTTATTAGAGAAAAAGTTACAAAATCGTTGTGGCAGCTCATCACGAGGAACATCAGAAGGCATGACCTTTGTCTTTGGTTTACCAAGCAGCTCATTGGATACTGCAAACAGATGCCTACTGGACGCAGCCGTCTCAATCCTGTTCTGGTAGAACTGGCTCTTTGCAGCCAGAAGGCAGGACTTGGCAGCAGCCCGCTCTTGAGTGAAGATATGCCTGTGTACGGTGAGGTGCGTCTTTCTCCATAGACGTTCAGCACGTCTCCTCCTATGGCGCGCCTCCATCACCTCTGCAGACAACCACGGCGCTGAGGCGCGATCCCGTACGCGTCTCGTGACAGGCGGAGCATGGCGATCAAGGATGTTCCTCAGGCCGTCGTTGTAGCTGTCGACGAGGGCCTTCACGCCAACATAACAGCACAGCAACCCTCCAGTGACACAGCCAGGTTTGCGACGTCTTCCTGCAGATCAGCCGGATTCACTGCGTGTAGGTTGCGTGACGTCACCACGCGGGTGAGAGGTGGTGGTCTGGCGAAAGCGAGGTTGCAGATGAGGATGTGGTGGTCAGAGAGGACGGCACTGTCAAGCAGTGACTGCACAGACAAGAGGCTGCTGTCAGCTCGCACTACAACCCAATCCAGGGTGTTGCCGTAACGAATGGCCTAATGCATCAGCTGACACAGGCCGTGGTCACTAAGCATCGTCTTCATGCGGTTTGCTTGACTGTCAGAATCATCGTTGTAGCGAAAATTAAAGTCTCCAAAAATAAAAACATCACAGTTGAAGTCAGTGTAGCGTGACAGTAGGTGCGGGAATTCCCGAAAAAAATCGACGCCGTCAACCTGTTACTTTTGCTTGGTGGTGTCCTGTACAGACAGACGCACGCGGCAGAAACTTGGTTCATAGTCATACGCATTTTAAGGCATTCGAAAGTGGTAAAGTCAAGGGCGGTGAAGGAGACTCGATCGGCGATGCTGGCCCTAACAACGAATGCAATACCGCCCCTCTCTCGACGTAGAACGAGGAAAGTTGTAGAAGCGGTAACCCACTGGGGTGATTGCAGTGATGTAGGCCTCGTCACCCTGCGCATTTAGCCAGGTCTCCACTAACATCTTGGTCGACAATCAGATCATGGATCTCAACAGTCTTTTCACGACACGAACGACAGTTGAAAAGAAGAATCTTCAGGTCACGTGACTGCGACAGTTTCGTTTTACGTCGATAGCGTTTCTGTGGCAACCCAACGCCTAATTGCAACGAACGCAACCGACATGCAAGGTCAGGGGTCAAACGTGCCGATGTAATTGCATACATTCCATCATAACGGACTTTAAAGATCCTGACGCTCATGTCCTAGACGGGTGAGTGCCGGCGACAAGAACATACCCAGCATGCACCTATAGCTCCTTATCCCCCATCCATGGCTGCCCAGGATTATGCTCAGTTGTCTGGAGCGTTATTACGATGCGCCCAAAGGCTGCAAGTTGGCGCCTCGGGCGGCTTGAGTTAGATCCTGTATCGGCCAGCGCCTTGAGCAGCTCTATAAGAACGATTAAATAATAATAATAATAATAATAATAATAATAATAATAATAATAATAATAATAATAATAATAATAATAATGCGTGTATACGTGAAACTGGAACGTTAAGAACTGTTTACGAACTATTATGAAGTTTGTAGGAATATTCTGAGATTAAAGCTAATTATTTTATAACAAGCACAAGAAGTTCATGACAAACACGTTAATCCTATCAAACATGAGGTGTAAAGGCGGCGTCTTTAGAAGACGGAAAGAAAGTCAAATTTTTATTTCTGAAATGTGTTAGACTTACAGCTTCCAAACTCATTAACAGAGTATCCAGAGAAAACACTTGGTGATCTGAAAAGTTTCGTACCTAAGTGTGACAAGCGGACTTATTAGCCTGTCGCCCCTGCTCGTTGTAACTCTCCTCACTCGCCACTGACCACGCGCCCCAAGCCCCGCCCTCTAGTACAGTCCCACGTGACCCGGGTCTGGACGTTTGAAAAGGAAAGGCTTAACCGCGTCAGTCCACGTTTGCATGCCCACGACTACACATCATCCTGCTAGAGACACGTCTGCCTTTGCCGCGACCTCTGAGCTCAGCCATACTCTTGTGTTTCCCCCGTTCTTAACCAAGGTAAGAGGAGTGACTTATTCCATATCATTTTGCTGCCCATCACCCGTCGATTTCCCCACGTGTTCGTATGTCTTGTAGATACTTTCGTCCGTGTCTGTGTATCGTTGGGATGAATTGCTTGTTGATATGCCATTTTGCACTCTGTACTCGTTATCTGTAGTTTGATTGATGCACATAAATATGCCTGTATATATATATATATATATATATATATATATATATATATATATATATATATATATATATATATATATATATATATATATATATATATATATGTATGTTCCCCCACGCCATGATTGCCCTGTTGTATAAACTAAAGTGCATAGCTAATCCCCATTGTGTATAATCGCCATCGCCCACGTATTTACACCCCTTGTTTCACCCTAACCAGACTGTGTAAATATCCACCCCTTGCTGCTAGTAAACCCTCCTAGGCGCCGAAACACGAATACGTTATCGGCCGCCGTTAAATTCTCCCAACCCCAAAGGAAAACCCCTAGCAGTCATTGGTGACAATAGATGGACATTTGAAAAGTACTGGCTAGTCCAGACCAACTTCCAAATTCAAATCTGATCGGCATGCGCGCTTGAACCGCGCGGCATCCAGAATGTGGGTGCCCTCCTGACGCAGAGAACTGATTATTTGCAGAACGGTTCCTGTCAGGGCCTCTGCAGGACTCATCCTCGCTGCGTGTCTCCCAGATATCGGGTTGGCACTGTGACGCGAGCGACCAAGACTCACCCAGCCAAAGGGACGCTTAGCCTATGCAACCCACGCTAGTGCACCCGGCCTCAACCCAGTGACCTCCATGAGTCATACACCCCACGCTACTGACTGACCACTGCACGTCACCATCCAGTCTCCAGCGGCTCCAGCAGCCTACCAACCGCAGATAAGTGTGCCCCTTAGCGCACACCACAACTCTCGAACACTCTGGTTGCCCCGGCTTGGTCAACCAGCTACCTCGTGCCACCTGATTAAACCAGTCCATATTCACCCCTATTGACTTAACCTGACTAGACCAGAAAAACTCCTGAATACTCTGCATTCCCCTAGACCCTTATATTTATGATCCAGTTATAGCTTATCCAACGACCGTTGGCCTACTTCCACTAAATAAATTGTTGCCGTTCCATTATAACCACCCTGCTTCAGAGCCTGAGTTTTTCCACTTTTTTTATATCTCTCGTCTGTCCTTCTAACTCTCTAGCACTCCTTAGCACTCCTAAGCATTACCCCCTGAATGTCATCGCACATCGGCCTATAGCAGGGAGGAGATACAGCGCGGGGAGTAATTGCTTTACCCACACCCCCACACACCCTTTATTCGTGACACTAAGTCACATAAGTTCGTAAGATCTTTGGTATAAGAAACCAGCACTCTAACCAACTGTGCTAACGGTTTTCAGAATACCATCTCAACACCAATAATTATATTGTTTAAATATGCTTAAAAATAATACCATCATTTTGTTTGTTCTTTTTTGTTTATATAGGTGCAAGCCTCTTGGACACCAAAAGCAATAAATGAAGGACACCAAAAACACGCGAAAAACAATTCGCCATCCAATGGCACGTATCTATTAAATACGACTTAAATGTATCCAGTAGCTTTCGTGTTACTGCTCTTCAATTTGTGACAGATCAACCAACCAACCAGACACCAAAAGACATAACTGTCACTATCCATAGACCTATATATAGGTCTATGCGCTATCCTAACGTTCCACCAAAGAGCTTAATGATAGAAAGAGGGGGAACTTGGTACAGAACCGCGAGACGAAATGTACGAGTTATGCTCCCTTGTCGACATGCTGAAAATGGCTCGTGGCAGAAAGTCAAAAGGCGACCCAGTGAAACAGGGGAGTGACTTTTGCACAGCCATCAATTGCCATAATGCCAGATACAAGAAAAGTTGTGTTGGCAAATCCTTTTTCAAATTTCCAAGAGACAAAGAAAGGTAAATTGCAATTGAAAAACTTCATTTTTTTGTGTTTATGTAGGCCTAAACTAAGACCGCTGCAGTGTTGTTAGTGTTAAAACAATCGGAGAGCGGCTTGAATGATTCATGTTATACCTATGTGCTAAATCCAAAACAGTTTGCTTGCTGACAGTTTACGTTCAACAGGTCGCTCACTGTTTACGTTATTGCTAGGTTGTTTGACTATATTTGTGCTTATATTTCAAAAGTAGATGTCAGATTGGCAGTTTGGCTTCGTCAAACTGCTTATGTTAACAAGTTAAATTAGACTAAGTCTGTTTTCTCCTCGTGATCAAATACTGTGCAAGATAACCCCTTACCTAGGCACAAAAATGGTCCTTGATATGTTGTAATCCCTTTTCGTTTGAGTGTAAACGGGAAAAAAAAAAGTAATGTAGAAACTCAGTCCTTGTTCTGATCTGTGAATTTCTGAGCATTAGATCTATATTGCGTGGAATGTTGTAGTCAAGGTTCTGATTGTTCTGTCTGATTAATTAATTATTTTCCATGAAGTGACTGATGTTATTAAGCCAGTGATGTGGGAGGTGAGAGGGTTGGGGGGTAGGGGGACACCTGATATAAATTAAATTCACACTATTAGTGAAACATTTTGTTATTGTGCTTTATTGTGATTAATTGATTGAATGACAGAGCTCTCTCTCTTCCCCCAACCCTCCCCCCCTCTCTCTCTCTCTCTTTTAAAGGCCCCCTGTAATGGAACACACTTTCTTTAGAACTAAAAAAATGCACATCTTTAAACAGCTTCAAGTACAAGATTTACAACATATTTCTTAATGATTTCAAAAATCATACATTATAGCATGCATCAATTGATTTTCCTCTTTCACCCCCCTCCCTCCTCTCAATAAATATAAATATAAATGTGTTATATTTAGTATTGTTAGTTTCCTTGTTACGAAGTTAGCTTGTTTATTCCTTTAATTTCAAATCAATGTTTGTCTTTGCATGAATGCGGATGAATGATTAATAAAGTAAATGTGTGAGTGATTGAAAGAAGGACTGATTGTGAGATTAGCAAATTAATGCTAAAATCATTTTCTTCTTGTAATAAAATGTTGAATCTGAATCTGAATATCTCTCTCTCTCTCTCTCTCTCTCTCTCTCTCTCTCTCTCTCTCTCTCTCTCTCTCTCTCTCTCTCTCTCTCTCTCTCTCTCTCTCTCTCACGATTACGGATTTACACAGTTTCGGATAAATGAAACAGTCTGTCACGCATATTTTAATTTTAACATATATGTCGTTGATTAAAAAAAAAAAAAATTCCAGGGCAGAAAACGAACCTATGACATACACACATAAGCAGCATAAAAGCACTTAATAAATGTCAATAAGTAAACATTAAAAAAGTAGCGGAATGTTAATAATAATGATGGTTAAAAATTTGGTTTTTGCAAACGTTTCCATAAAAATGTTCTTTTGCAAATGGCATAGGCTCAATAAGTTACCACGCACAGATCATTCATATAGCAGATGATGAAATATAGCCAGCCCGAGCAAAGGAAAATAATCCGTGAGAGCGTCTCGCATTTTTGTAAATGACATAATGGAAGTTCCCCCTCTTTCCGTAATAAGCTCTTTGGTTCCACTAAGAAACGTTGCAAAAGAAAGCTATGTGTAACTGACCTTGGCTTTTATATGACTATCAGTGTGTTCATCAAGGGCTCTTAACAGTCTAGTCTCCGCACTGTTATCACGTACACACAGACGTCCAAGCAGCACTGCAGCGTCAAATGCAATCTGGTCCTCAGGGTCCGGATTGCGGCAAAAATGACTCAGTACTTTCACCAGTTCCAAAAAGGAGGGCACAGTCTATATCAAGCATACAATAAACAATCATGAGCAAAAAAACGGATATGCCTAGATGTAGATTTACCATGTCAACTTGCAATACAAACTGACATGCCATGAATCAAGTTTGTCATGTGTCAAATAACTTCTTATGCCCTTAATCTGTCATTAAATCTGGTTTCTAATGTATTTGGGTTAACATCTATTAAATATCGTTTATATATTATCGAGAATTTATGCCCTTACCTTGTCGACATACATAACATTTTTGCCATCAATCAGAGTGTTGATCAGATCTGAGCGAATTTCTGTGTTACCCACCACCAAGAACTTCAACACCATACGAAGAACCTCGTCTTCCCAGCAACCTGAAGAAACCATGTTACACACATAAACCCAATGACTGCAAATATTGAACTTAGTAGTAGTAATACTAATAATAATAATAACAATACTAATACTAATACTAATACTACTACTACTACTAATAATATTAATAATAATAATAATAATAATAATAATAATAATAATAATAATAATAATAATAATAATAATAATAATAATAATAATTAGAAGGTTATAATTACGAAACTTACAATATTCTCCATAACAAATGAGTGCCCAGAAAAACTGAAACGAAATGGTTGCAACAAAACACAAATATTGACTTTGGTGTGATAGTCTTATGATGATTTTGACCTTTACATGACCTTGACCTCTAGCTCCAAAATGGACAATATACAACTAAATAAATTACAGCTAAAGTTGTATTATACCAAGAACTTACCTCGAGATGACCTTGAACTTCAATGACCTTGACCTTCATATAACTTCGGATGCTGATATATTATCAACTAAACCAATATTCCTTTCCTATCCTATCCAATCCCGTAACTCGAAGGTCGTAGGTGCACAACAGATGACCGTTTAACCAGCATACTCCATCTTTCTCTGTTCTCTGTTCTCACGGCTTCGTTCAGTGTCAAACCAGTCCATTCTCGAATGTTGTCCTCCCACCTCTTTTTCTATCTCCCTCTTCTTATGCCTCCTTGCACCGTGCCTTGCAGGATGGTTTTTGCAAGGCCTGATGCTCTGCTGACGTTGCTATACCATTAAAATTTCCGTTTCTTCACCACTGTGAGCATGTCATCGTGTTGTCCAATGGCTTGTGTGATGGTCTGTTGGACTTCGTTGTTGGTGATGTGCTGGGTACAGGAAATGCCCAGAAGTCTTCTGTAGCACCTCATCTCCATGCTTTGTATTCTTCGTTGTTGATCTGCTGTGAGGGTCAATGTTTCGCAAGCGTATAGGAAGATGGAGATGACAAGGGAGCGCAGCAGCCTTACCTTGGAATGTAGACTGATGGTCTTTTCTTTCAAATGGGTTTCAACCTTGTCAGGTCAGCAATTGTTTGTGCGATCCTGGAGAGGACTTCCTGTCGGGACTCATTGTCTGATACAATGGCCCCTAAATATTTGAAGCTATGCACTTTGTTGAAGGATTGGCCACGGACTTTGATGTCCATGTTGATGCCATTGGTGCTGTTGGTCATCATTTTGGTTTTTTCTGCACTTATTTCCCATTCCATAGGCTCTGGAGGTGGTGTCAAGCCTCTGTACAAGCTGTTCAAGTTCGTGTTCCTATCCAGCCAATACATCAATATCATCCGCAAAACGGAGGTTGGAGATTGCTCTACCCCCTTAACTGATTGTGCTTTCATGATCTGCAAGGGCATCTGACGATGCGTTCTAGAAAGATGTTGAAGAGTGTTGGAGAGAGTACGCACACCGACTTATTGTTCTGAACCAGTTCTCGATGGCGCTGTTGTGGAGGACTGCACTGGTAGTCATACAGGCTTTTGATGACTTAAATATTTTGAGGGCTGATGTACATTCTCATGGTTGCCAACAGAGCTGCATGGTAGACTTGAAGTGTACAAACACATGATATAGATGTCGATGTTGATGTGGGTCAAATACATAACCATTCCTCTGTAAGATGACCTATTTTAAAAATGTTTTTGTACGGCCTAAAATGATCTTGGCCTTCAAAATAAATGCAAAAACATCAAATATATAAAAGATCAATCTATTATTTCTACATACAATAGGTTTGGACTTTTTATGTTATAGTTTAGGGTCAAGGTCATGTCAAAGTACCCATATGAACTGACTTTGGGACATGTTCGCGTCCAGGGAATGAGGTTGACCAAATGTGCATGGTATGTGGGTATCTCATTGATTATATACATCAAACAACACAACATCAATAATTTAGAGAAAAGTGAAATTTTGTTTTTTAAAAAAAATTGTTTTGACTAGCATTTGCTGACCCTGTAACTTTGACCATGAAGTGAGGCCAATCATTTTTGAGGTCCCGTGGATATACACCATCCCATCTAATGTCGCGCAACGATAGCTCGCGAGTATTTTTATTTCTCCAAGCACAAACTTTTGTGATGCTGACAGGCGCCTATGGCAGTTTCGCTATGTAGTCGTCAATTTTTTGTTCTAGATTTAGATTTAGAAAGGGTGAAATGAATTATTTTTGTTGACCGTGCTGCTTAGCCTACCGCGCGCGTCACGAAATGTTCGGCTCTCGCGGTAATTTGTTTTAGTTGTTAATCTTTATTTTACATATAAGGCTTGCAACGCTAACGAATACTATACAAATTATATATGGGCGGAAACGCGGAAATACGACCTTTCTACTGATATAATAATATCGGACCTATCTGCTACGAAATAAAAATAATACACAATTTAAGAGGGAGTTGGCTGCTGCTCTTAATCATTTCACAACTCTAAACTCATAACAATTCTTTAATGCAATTATAAATAATAATAATAATGACAAAGAAAGAACAACGTATCCCCTTTCCAACGATATACTGTTACACTCGATTCGATGTTGGTGTTTTCTATCAGTAGTTGATTCAGCCCCAATGCTGAAGTACTGATGAGTGTAGCTCAGATTCGTTTATCCTCTCAAACCGTTCAATCAGCATACAAGTCACAGAGTCGACGTATGAAGTTTTCCACTTTTACTCAGCACACATCAACAACTGCATACAATCGCCTTTTTCACTCTCTCAACTTTTACTTTCCAACTCTACAATCAACAATCTCCTCTTTTGAAACAGTGCGGCACTTATATAGTCTCTACATACTCAAGAACAAACGCGAATATCCCACATGAAACACCACAACCAATCAAAATTAATTTCATCATCACTGTCTCGCGTCATACAACCCTATTTGGGATGGAAGCTTCCATGGTAACCACGAGAACTATCCATACGCTTCGATCGATAGTAAACAACCAATTCTCGAAAATTCTCAAATAATATCGACCAACTAAAAACACCAACGTTACACAAAGCTTCTTCTAATAACAACGCAAAATCAAATCAAAGATAAATACACTCTATTTACTGCATGCGTTGCAAAATAAAACGAACAGATCTATCGCGCGCGCTTCACACATAATTATAATATCGTGCGCATTTCACACGCACCATCATGCGCGTTTCAACGTAGCATAACCCCCCACTCAAGAAGAAATTTACTTAATTTCTTTCAACAACGTTGATACGCAATGCACAAACAAAATCAGAAATTAAAACTTATTTCAGTCTGTCTGGATACTGTCAATGTTCTTTACTTACATACTCTGCTGAGAAAGTCCGCACCAAGATTGTCTGATCCTTTGATAGATTCTACTCGCATGTTAAAGTTCTGCAAGTACATAGCCCATCTCATGATGCGACTGTTCACAAACTTGGCAGAGTTCAAGTAAGTTAACGGCTTATGATCAGTCTGCAGCACGAACTTCACTCCTTGAAGGTACAGTTCGAACTTCCGGATTCCCCATATGATGGCAAGGCACTCTTTCTCCATGGTCGAGTAATTTTTCTCAGCCCTGGACAGCTTCTTGGTGGCGTAACTGACCGGAAATAGTTTCCCTTCGTGTTCTTGCATCAGTATGGCGCCGATGCCTTCGTCCGCTGCGTCTGTTCTTAAGACGAATTCCTTGGAAGTGTCGGGCAGTCGTAGCACCGGATCCTTCGAAAAGAGGTCGCGCACAGTCTGGTATGCCTTCTCCTGAGACGGTCCCCACTCCACTTGATTAGGACAGCCTTTTCGCACCAGGTCCGACAAGGGTGCTGTGATGGCGGAGTAGTTCGGTACGAACTCCCTATAATATCCAGCCAACCCCAGGAAAGATCGTACCTGCTTCTTGGTTTGGGGACGTGGAGCATTCAGAATCTTGGTGACGATTTCTAGCAGAAGCCCCTTTTGTCCTTCTTTCAGCGAATGCCCAATAAAGTCTACGTTGTCAGTTCCCAGAATGCACTTACTGGGTCTTACACTCAGGTTAGCTTCTGACAGACGGTGAAATAGCTCCATCAAGGTCTGCAGATGCTCTTCCCAGGTGTGGATGTGGACTAACAGGTCGTCCCACACGACGTTGTCCATCCCTTTGAGCATCTCCCTCATTCCTCTCTTCAGGGTAGCTCCGCTGTTGACCATGCCAAAGGGCATCCTTAGGCACTCGTACGTTCCATCAGGAGTTATGAAAGCAGTCTTTGGTATGTCCTGTTGACGCACGGGGACTTGCCAATAACCCTTGCTGAGGTTAATCTTTGAGAAGATTTTACTCCCCGATAATTGGCGGAAGAGGTCTGCTGCTGTAGGCATCGGCTCGGGGTCGAAGACGGTGATCTTATTAACCTTCCTGTAGTCGATGCATACTCTGTTGCTCCCGTCCTCCTTCTTCACGACCACGACAGGGGACGCGTAGGGGGAACTGGACTCCCTGATGATGCCCATCTTCAGCATCTCATCGATATCTTTCTTCAAGGATTCACGGGCCTTGAAAGGGATCGGGAAGGGTTTGGATCGAGCAGGGATATTTGAAGTGAGGTGGACTTCATGTTCGACCAAAGTCGTAGAGCCTGGGACATCACTGAAGCTATGGGGAAACTCGCCCATAAGGTCCTTGAGCTCCAACTTTTGACCTTCCGTCAAGCTCGGTCCTAGCTTAACATCATCGATGGCTTCTTTGCTGTGGAAGTCTCCCAGTTCCAACAGCTCCTCGCTGTCAAAGCTGTCGTCGATCTCAGCTGCTGTTGCTGCGTGTACAGTCTCTGATGGCCTTTCCACGTACAGCTTAAGGAGGTTGGCGTGGTATATCTTGGAATGCTGGCCGACCTTCACCTTGTAGTCGTTGATTCCCACCACGGTCTCCACTTCGTACGGGCCTTTCCACTGCATCAGCAACTTATTATGATCAGTAGGTAGCAGCACCAGCACTTTGTTGCCAGGTTTAAACTTCCTGTTCACAGCCCTACGATCATAGTAGTGCTTTCCACAGTCCTGGGACTTCTTCATTTTTTTCTGGCTATCTCGAGAGTCTGCTCCAGCTTCTCCCGTAGCTAAAACACGTACTGGTAGCTGCTCTTCACCTCTGGGGTCTCTACTTCTTTCGTCCACAGTTCTTTTAGGATGTGCATCGGCCCTCGGATGGTTCTTACGTACAGCAGCTCGAACGGAGAGAAGCCGGTGGACTCCTGCGGTACTTCTCTGTAGGCGAAAAGTAGGGCGTTGATGTAGCGATGCCATTGTCTGGGCTGCTCGCTGCACAGTTTCTTCAGGGTGGACTTCAGTGTAGCATTGAACTTTTCGACTAGCCCGTTGCACATTGGATGGTAAGGTGTCGTAGTCAAATGCCGGATGCTCAGCAGTCTGTTGACCTCCTTCATGCAGTCAGAGACGAACTGCGTCCCGAGGTCTGTCAGAATTTCTTCAGGCACTCCAAGTCTACTGAACATGTCCACCAGTGCCTCAGCCACAGTCTCAGTGTCAATCTTCTTCATAGGGACTGCTTCTGGGTACCGAGTCGCATAGTCCACTAACGTCAGTACCCATCGATGACCTTCTTCACTCGGAGGTCTTATTTCGCCGATTAAGTCTAAGGCCACCCTCTTGAAAGGTCGGTCGATCAAAGGCATCCTCTGCATAGGTACTTTCGGGACCCTTCCTCGAGGTATGGTCTTCTGGCAAATGTCACATGATCGGCAGAAACGGCTGACGTCCGCATGAAGTCCTGGCCAGTAGAACACCGCCTGGATTCTGTCTGACGTCTTCTTGATGCCCAGGTGACCTCCCATGATTGAGTCATGTGCTACTTCCATCACTTGGCGCCTTATGGGTAACGGTACCAAGACTTGACGTAGTGGTTTCTCTCCGTTGACCCTCGGGTGCTGGAAGATTCGGTACAGGATCTTGGCCTTCACCTCAAAATAGACCGTGCCACTGCCTTTGGTCACGTGGTCGGCGGTTCCTGTACTTGTTTAAAGTACTATCATCTTCCTGGAGCTGGATCAGTTTATCTCTGTCCACGATGGCAGCTTTGGAGCTGTCGGCGACCTTCAGTGGCGTAGACGTCTTGTCTCTCTTGGCCTGGGCCCTGGTAGTAACGGCACTGACGATCTCTGGTCGGCAGGGCTGAGCTGGAGTAGCCACATTGTCCCGTAGCAGCTCTGTAAGGTCTCCATCGGGAAATGGCAATGGATCCTCCTCCACAGCTTCGACACGTTGGGTTGAGGCAGGACTCCACTCTGGATCGGGGTCGTCGGGTCGTCTCGCGCCGTCGATGTTCCCGATCATCAAATCATACAGCGGCTTCTTCAGGCAAACCGCTTCGACTTCGCCTTAGATGTAGAAATGGGTGTTGACTTGAATCTTCGCAACTGGCGCTCTCACACATTTGCTGTCAGCCATAAGTGTCCATTTAGAATCGCCAGTGAACTGTTCTTTAGCGATTAAGTCTTCTCTGACGATGACACCACAGCAACCAGAGTCTCTTAGAACAGTCACTTCATGATTTCCGACGCGTCCCTTGGAAATAGGCATATTCTGGACGGTCACAGCTGCGCTGGCGACGACGGGGATGGATTTTCCGTTGGCAAGGAGAAGTTGGCCATCGGTCATGCACTCTTGCACGTCCGCAGGAGTAGCTGTGCGCTCGGTCTCACTCGGAAGAATGACGCTCCCGCCGCACACTTGATGGTCAGATCTACTGGTTTGCCGTTGATTGGAGAACCGCCTCTGCCGGTTGCCCGCCGCTGCATTGTCCGTATTGCTCCGCTGTCCGCTACTTTTGTTTTGAGGACAGTTAGCCGCTCTGTGGTCTGTAGCGTTGCAAGTGAAACATCCTCTTGACTGCCCTTCCCTGGAAGGTGGCGTAGAGTCCGTGTGTCTCTGGCTCGTCTGACTCCCCTGGATCTGGTTCCCATGGCTTGCAGTCTTCTGAAATGGCTTCGTCGCCTTGGGTGGCCCCAGCGTTTTTCCGTGAGCGAGGAGATATCTTTCAGCAACCTCGGTCACATCATTAAGCGTCTGCAGCTTCTGTAATTCTAAGTGGGTCGCCAGGTCCTTGTGACAGGCATTGAGGAATTGCTCCTTCACGATCAGGTCATGGAGACTATCGTAAAACTTCCCTTTGCCTGATAGTTCCACCCACTTGTGTAAGTATGACGACAGGCGCTCCACAAATTGCTTTGGTGTCTCGTCTGACAAAGGCCGGCATTCACGGAAGCGTTTACGGTAGCCCTTCTCTGTGAAGCTGTAGCAATGCAATAGGGCCTCTTTCAAGACGTCGTAGTTTTTGGCGTCATTGTTCGACAGTCTGGTGTAAACTTCGAGTGCTTGCCCCGTCAGAAGTGCACTGAGTCGAATTGCCCAGTCTTGAGGTTGCCAGTTAGAGCTTTCAGCGAACCTTTCGAATCTCGCCAGATAACTGTCAATCTGGTCCTTCCCGTCGACGAAAGCTGGCAATTTTGGAGCCGTATGGTCGTTGGTGACTTGTGGCGCATGCTGATTGTTTTGGATATGCGCCAACTCTAGCTGGTATTGACGCTCAGCCTCTCTTTCTTCACACCTCCGCTCCTCTTCTCTTTCTTCACGCTGTCGCTGTTCTTCTCTTTCTTGCCGCTGCTCTTCTCTTTCTTCTCGGCGACGTTGCTCTTCTCTTTCTTGACGCCGCTCTTCTAATTCTCTTTCTTGTATTCTCTCCTGGGATTTGACGTACTTGGTCAGCTGTTTGCCTTTTTGATTCAGTGCAATCCCTTTCTGCCAGAAGTCAGCCATCTTGATGCTTTTCTGGAAAGTTCTTTACTAGAAAGTTCTTTACTGTGCTGTACCTTTCTAGACTGTTCTAGAACAGCACGCTTTCTGCAGTAGCGCTGACGCTTGCCACTAGTCGCCTTCGATGACGCAGGCCCCGCTGTCCTCGTCGTATGCGACGCTGCACCACGCAGGTGTTGATGTACACGCTCCTGTGCTGAAGTAGACGCGACGTCCGCTCGTCGCTCTCTGTAATACTGGCGATGTAGCTCCGAGACTGTCCCTCGACGTAGTCTTGCGGCAGCCACGTAGTCCCGGTCTGTTGTTCGCTCACGAAGCAACTCTTCAGCGACTACACACGCCCTTGCAGTCAATCCGAATTAATCGGGGATGTAGTCCCAGTATGATGGCCCCTCCCGACGCAACTCGTTGGCGGCTACACTCGATGACTGCCTCTCGTAACGTTGACTCGCTTGTTGTAGCAGTTGAACCCTTGGCTTTGGCGTGAATCCCGACTTGGCCCCCAAAAATGTTACACTCGATTGATGTTGGTGTTTTATCAGTAGTTGATTCAGCCCCAATGCTGAAGTACTGATGAGTGTAGCTCAGATTCGTTTATCCACGCAACCCGTTCAATCAGCATACAAGTCACAGAGTCGACGTATGAAGTTTTCCACTTTTATTCAGCACACATCAACAACTGCATACAATCGCCTTTTTCACTCTCTCAACTTTTAAATTCCAACTCTACAATCAACAATCTCCTCTTTTGAAACAGTGCGGCACTTATATAGTCTCTACATACTCAAGAACTAACGCGAATATCCTACATGAAACACCACAACCAATCAAAATTAATTTCATCATCACTGTCTCGCGTCATACAACCCTATTTGCGATGGAAGCTTCCATGGTAACCACGAGAACTATCCATACGCTTCGATCGATAGTAAACAACCAATTCTCGAAAATTCTCAAATAATATCGACCAACTAAAAACACCAACGTTACACAAAGCTTCTTCTAATAACAACGCAAAATCAAATCAAAGATAAATACACTCTATTACTGCATGCGTTGCAAAATAAAACGAACAGATCTATCGCGCGCGCTTCACACATAATTATAATATCGTGCGCATTTCACACGCACCATCATGCGCGTTTCAACGTAACATATACAATATGACATGGTTACTATTATGGGTTCCACAACAACAATATTTACATCCAACCCTCTTCTTACAACTTTTCCTCTGTTTCTCTTCCGATGTATGTCCCTATAAAACTAATATTTAAGTATATACTATTAAAGAATGAACTATCAAAGGCATCGAAAATATCACACTTAAGGTGTTACAGTGGAAAATCCTTGCTATCGCCATCATCGACAATTATGTTCTTATCTTGTGTTAATCTACGATTACACAAGGCGGAAAGTGCGTTAGACCGGCCAAACCAGTAAGCCTGTGAGCTTGGTCCGCAACAGCGCGGTGTCTTTATCACCGTGATAGGCATCGCGCTATTCTAAACATCACGCTCTCCTTTAAAACTGCTACATAAATCCCAAATAAAGTTTATATATTCTAATAGAGAATGGCATGCTGCGTCTAACGATTATCTGCTTTAAGGGATCTGAAAAGTATATATCAAATTATTGCATACAGCTAGTTTAAACATAACAGAGAACAGAGTAAGGCCTACATATCGTAACGGTCAGAAATTCTTTGTAGCCGCCCAGCTACACTTATTTCAGAAGAAAATGTTTTTTTTAAAAAAAAGAGAAAATATAAAACATACATATATCACTGTCAGAATTTATTTTTATTATTAATATGGAATAAAGCTGTATTGCGTTGCATCGCAATGTATTGTACTGTATTGTTCTGGAAACAGGTAACTATGGGATGCTCTTGTCAGAGTGAGATGAGATTAGAGATCAGAAATTAAATTTTACCAATTTAGAGATCACAATACGTTTTTGTTTTTTTTACAAATTCAGAACTCTTGACAAACGATTTAAGCAAAATTTCTATAGGAGTTACTTTTCAACTACCCTGTAGATCAAAGGTTTCTAATTGGTGCAGTGCAAAAGTGTTTCCCCTTGAAGTCACATAGACTGGAAAACTCCATCTATGATGCTGACCGATGTATCCGACAAGGGACAGGACATATTTTTGCGACAAGGGAAGTGTCAAATTTATTCAACTCTGGGTGATAAAAAACACACATGTTATTAATCAATATTCCAATCAATGTGTAATCTTATTTGTTTTTTGACACCCCCACTCCCAAAGGTCACAACAGACTCAATACATCAAGGAATTTTATAAACATTCTACTAAACATATAACAAAGTTAAAACCTACCAATTAAAACAAGGGCTTTGGTGGCCTCATATCGGACACGGTGATCCAAGTCTTTATGAATTCGTTCTTTCAAGGCATAGAACATCATCGTATCTCCACAGCGAAACAAACCCAATTGCTAAGAAGTAAACAAAAACTTCGATTAATTTTAAGGTCATAAATACAAAGAGGCGCAATTATACAGCTTTCATTCCCATGTGTGTACGTATTGACTGGCTTTTACAATTAGCACTAATTCAACAAAACGTAAATACAAAAAGCCAGAATTTTGAATCTGATTGCTAAGGATCTTAAATTATTTCTGACCATAGTTAATTATTTATTGTTTTATTGATTTGATTTGTTAGCATGAACACCATATTGTTTTAATGTTAACGTCACAAATATAAACAGATTCTACAATAATAATGAACCTCTTCATTCAAATGTGTGTACAATGTTGACTGATTTTAACAATAATCAGCAATTGAAGATAACACGGGCCAAAAAAGTCCAGAATTAAAATGCTGAATCCGATTGCATGGCATCTTTGATTATTTCTGAGTGTATTACTTATTATGTTACTGCCTTAATATTTGATTTGACTTGTTTTGGATGGACGCCATATTTACAAATATAAACATGCGCTATTATAATCAATGTATTCATTTTAAATGTGCATCTTAAATTACTTGACTTTTTTTTTTTTTTTTTTTTTGGGGGGGGGGGGGGTGGAGGGGGCGAATAATATTTTTTATTTATCTATACTTTTAAACATCGAAACAAGAAAATGCAGCATAAATAAATTTATAACCCAAATTGCCTTCCAGGGCCCATAACAGTTGAAGCATTTACTCCAGCTACTGTGCAACTGTTCTCCTGATATAAAACCTGCAGATCCGTATCTGTTGCAACATTTGCTCAGCTTCCATTTGATCCTATAGCAGAAGAACCATGAAATAATTACTACTAGTTTTGGGGCTAATTTGAACAAAAAAAGGTTTACTCATTAAGTTTGCTTCTTTATTTATAACAATAGGATAAAGAAGTTGAATTTGAATACATTTTTGACATGATGCAAGTAAAAATTGTTAGCAACTTCACGCAGATTTACAACTTCAAATGACCATTCTAAAAGTTACTTTAAATACAACATAAAAGGCATAAATACACATGTAACACCAACCTTTGCAGCATCAATTCTTTCCTCAACTCTTTCTGAAGTCAAATTGCGATGGACAATGGTCTGTAAACAAGAAGTAATTCAGATTGTTATAACGAGTTCCAGCAAAGCAACAACTCTATTTCTTACTTTTCTAAACTGTTTGACCCTATCCAGATGTCGTGGATAGAGAAAAACCCACATACCCACTCACCTCATTTTTGGTTTTTGGTTTTGTTTGTGGGGGTAGAAGAGGCGGGGGTGGGTGAGTTGGGTAGTGTTACACTCGTTGTTGGTTTTTATCAGTAGTTGATTCAGCCCCAATGCTTGAATCCTGATAAGTGTAACTCGGATTCGTTTATCCACGCAACCTGTTCACTCAGCAACAAGGCAGGAATCGTCGTATGAAGTTTTCCAACTTTATTCAGCATACATCAACAACTGCATACAATCGCTTTTTCCACTTTTTCTACTTTCTCAACTGAAACAGTGCGGTACATATATAGTCTCTCTATACTCGAGAGAACGTTCGAATGTTCGAGCGTGACGCAATTATAACCCATCAGAATAAACTTTGTCATCACTGTCTTACGTCATACAACTTTCTTTACAGTCCAAGAATTTTCTCAGCTTCTAGTGGATCAATCTAGATGCTTCGATCGATAGTAAATAAGCAACCCTAAAAAATTCTCCAATAATATCGACCAACGAAAATTATCAACATTATACCAAGCTTCTTCTAACAACAATGCAAAATCAAATCAAAGGTAAATACACTCTGTTATTGAATGCTTTGCAAAACAAAACACCCGGATCTATCGCGCCCGTCTCACTCGTACTATCGTGCGCGTTTCAACGTAACATAACCCCCTACACAAGAAGAAATTTACTTAATTTATTTCAACAATGTTAAAACGCAATGCACAAACAAAGTCCAGAATTCAAACTTATTTCAGTCTGTCTGGATATTGTCTATGTTCTCAGTTCATCCACACAGAGTCAATGTTCTGTCATCCGCAAAGAAACGACGCCCTCGTTCGTTACGGTTGTCATCGGCCCAAAGATCTCGTGGGCTTTCCTGGAGTCAGTGCATCCTCTATTGCTTCCTTCTTCCATCGAATGTACGATGAAGTCGACGTTGTCAGTTCCCAGAATGCACTTACTGGGTCTCACGGTCATGTTAGCTTCTGTTAGACAGTGAAACATCTCCCTCAAGGTCTGCAGATATTCCTTCCAGGTCTGGGTGTGGACTAGCAGGTCGTCCATCACAGGACGTCCATCCCCTTTGAGCATCTTCCTCATTCCTCTCTTCAGGGTAGCTCCGCGGCTGACCATGGCTAAAAGGCATCCTTAGGCACTCGTACGTCCCATCAGGAGTTATAAAAGCAGTCTTTGGTATGTCCTGTTGACGCATGGGAACTTGACAATAATCATTACTGAGGTCAATCTTCGAGAATATTTTACTCCCCGATAATTGGCGGAAGAGGTCTGCTGCAGTAGGCATCGGCTCAGCTGCAGGGTCGAAGACGGTGATCTTGTTAACCTTCCTGTTACTCTGTTGCTTCCGTCCTTCTTCTTCTTCACGACCACGACAGGGGACGCGTAGGGGGAACTGGACTCCCTGATGATTCGCGGGCCTTGAAAAGGATCGAGAAGGGTTTGGATCGAACGGGAATATTTGAAGTAAAGTAGACTTCATGTTCGACCAAAGTCGTAGAGCCTGGAACATCACTGAAGTTATGGGGAAACTCGCCCATAAAGTCCTTGAGCTCCATCTTTCGACCTTCCGTCAAGCTTGGTCCTAGCTTAACATCATCGATGCCTTCTTTGCTATGGAAGTCCCCAAGTTCCAACAGTTCTTGGCTGTCAAAGCTGTCGTCTATCACAGCTGCTGTTGCTGCGTGCACAGTCTCTGTTGGCCTTTCCACGTACAGCTTAAGGAGATTGGCGTGGTATATCTTAGAATGCTGGCCGACCTTCACCTTGTAGTCGTTGATCCCCACCACGATCTCCACTTCGTACGGGCCTTTCCATTGCATCAGCAACTTATTGTGATCGGTAGGTAGCAGCACCAGTACTTTGTTGCCAGGTTTGAACTTCCTGTTCACAGCCCTACGATCATAGTAGTGTTTTCCTCAGTCCTGGGACTTCTTCAGATTTTCTCTGTCTATCTCGAGAGTCTGCTCCATCACATGATCGTCAGAAACGACTGACTTCCGCATGAAGTCCTGGCCAGTAGAACACCGCCTGGATTCCGTCAGACGTCTTCTTGATGCCCAGGTGACCTCGCATGATGGAGTCGTGAGCTACTTCCATCACTTGGCGCCTTAGTGGTAACGGTACCAAGACTTGACGTAGTGGTTTACCTCCGTTGACCCTCGGGTGCTGGAAGATTCTGTACAGGATCTTAGCCTTCACCTCAAAGTAGACAGTGCCACTGCCTTTGGTCACGTGGTCTTTGCGGTTCCTGTACTCGTTTAAAGTACCATCAGCTTCCTGGAGCTGGATCAGTTTATCTCTGTCCACGATGGCGGCTTTGAAGCTGTCGGCGACCTTCAGTGGCGTAGACGTCTTGTCTCTCCTGGTCTGGGCCCTAGTAGTGACAGCATCAACGATCTCGGGTCGGCAGGGCTGAGCCGGAGTAGCCACATTTTCCCGTAGCAGCTCTGTAAGGTCTCTGTTACGTTGAAACGTGAACGAAAGTATGTCGGAAGCGCGCACGATAGATCTAATCGTTTCGTTTTGCAAAGTATTCAATAATGGTGTTTATTTACCTTTGATTTGAGTTTGCATTGTTATTAGGAGAGGCTTTGTATAACGTTGATAATTTGCGTTAGTCGATATTGTTTGAGAATCTTCTGGATCTGCGTGTTTACTCTTGATAGAAATTTCCGGATGGACATCGAAGGTCGTGAATGTTCCCGGAAGTAGAGAAAATGTGAATGACGTAAGTCAGTGATGACGATCTTTAGTTCGATTGGTGGCAGTGCGTCATTTCTACCACGTACCAAATCGTTCCAGAAAAGAGAGAGGTTATTTAATCGTGAGCCGAGTCGCTGTTGGGAGAAAAAGTTGTTGATAGTGATTTGGAAAGTTGCTGTGAAAGTTGTTGAGTTGAATTGAGAATTGTATGCAGTTGTTGGTGTGTGCTGAATAAAAGTGGAAAACTTCATACGTCGACTTTGTGACTTGTATGCTGTTTGGACGGGCTGTGTGAATAAACGAATCTGAGTTACACAACTATCAGGAATTCAAGCATCGGGGCTGAATCAGATACTGATAGAAAACACCATCATCGAATTGAGTGTAACATTTTGGGGGTCAAGCCGCGATTCACGCCATAGCCAAGGGTTCAACTGCTACAACAAGCGAGTCAACGTTACGAGAGGCAGTCATCGAGGGTAGCCGCCAACGAGTTGCGTCGAGAGGGGCCAACATACTGGGACTACATCCGATAGGTTCGGGTTGACTGCAAGGGCGTGTAGTCGCTGAAGAGTTGCTTCGTGAGCGAACAACAAGTCGGGACTACGTGGCTGCCGCAAGACTACGTCAAGGGACAGTCTCGGAGCTACATCGCCAGTGTTACAGCGAGCGTCGAGCGGACGTCGCGTCTAATTCAGCACAGGAGCGTATACATCAACACCAGCGTGGTGCAGCGTCGCATACGACGAGGACAGCGGGGCCTACGTCAGCGAAGGCGACTAGTGATAAGCATCAGCGCTACTGCAGAAAGCGTGCTGTTCTAGAACAGTCTAGAAAGGTACAGCACAGTCAAGAACTTTCCAGAAAAAAAGAACTCTCCAGTCAAGAACTTTCTAGAAAAAGAACTTTCCAGAAAAGAACTTTCCAGAAGCATCAAGATGGCTGACTTCTGGCAGAAAGGGATTCAACTGAATCTAAAAGGGAAACAGTTGACGGAGTACGTCAAATCCCAGGAGAGATTACAAGAAAGAGAAGAACAACGTCAGCGTGAAGAAAGAGAATTAGAAGAGCAGCGTCGTCGAGAAGAAAGAGAAGACCGGCGTCAAGAAAGAGAAGATGAGCGCAGGCGTGAGGAAAGAGAAGCTGATCGGCAGTTCCAGCTAGAAATGGCGCGTATCCAAAACAATCAGCATGCGCCACAAGTCATCAGCGACCACATGGCTCCAAAATTGCCAGCATTCGTCGACGGGAAGGACCAGATCGACAGTTATTTGGCGAGATTTGAAAGGTTTGCCAAAAGCTCTAACTGGCAACCTCAAGACTGGGCGATTCGACTAAGTGCACTTCTGACGGGGCAAGCACTCGACGTCTACACCAGATTGTCGGACGATGATGCCGAAGACTACGACGTCTTGAAAGAGGCCCTATTGCAGTGCTACAACTTTACAGAGAAGGGCTACCGTAAACGCTTCCGTGAATGCCGGCCTAAGTCAGACGAGACGCCAAAGCAGTTTGTGGAGCGCCTGTCGTCATATCTACACAAGTGGGTGGAGTTATCAGGCGAAACGAAGGCTTACGACAGTCTCCATGACCTGATCGTGAAGGAACAATTTCTCAATGCCTGTCACAAGGACCTAGCGACCCACTTAGAAGAACAAAAGCTGCAGACGCTTAAAGATGTGACTGAGGCTGCTGAAAGATATCTCATCGCTCATGGGAAAACCCTGGGGCCACCCAGCGCGACGAAACATTTTCAGAAGACTGCAAACCATGGGAACCAGATCCAAGGGAGCCAGACGAGCCAGAGGCAGACGGACTCCACGCCACCTCCCAGGGAAGGGCATTCAAGGGGCTGTTTCACCTGCAACGCTACAGACCACAGAGCGGCTAACTGTCCTCAAAACAAAAGTAGCGGACAGCGGAGCAGTACGGACAACGCAGCGGCGGGCAACCGGCAGAGGCGGTTCTCCAATCAACGGCAAAACAGTAGATCTGACCATCAAGTGTGCGGCGGGAGCGTCATTCTTCCGAGTGAGACCAAGCGCACAGCTACCCCTGCGGACGTGCAAGAGTGCATGTGTTACACTCAGTTTGATGTTGGTGTTTTCTATCAGTATCTGATTCAGCCCCGATGCTTGAATTCCTGATAGTTGTGTAACTCAGATTCGTTTATTCACACAGCCTGCTCAATCAGCGTACAAGTCACAAAGTCGACGTATGAAGTTTTCCACTTTTATTCAGCACACATCAACAACTGCATACAATTCTCAACTCAACTCAACAACTTTCACAGCAACTCTCCAAATCACTATCAACAACTTTACTCTCCCTCAACATCAACTCGGCACACGATTAAATAACCTCTCTCTTTTCCGGAAAGATTTCGTACATGGTAGAAAATGACGTACTGCCACCAATCGAATAAAAGATCGTCATCACTGACTTACGTCAATACATATTTTTATATCTTCCAGAACGACCTCTTGCTTCGACATGTATCGGGAAGTTTCTATCAAGAGTAAACACGCATATCCAGAAGATTCTCAAATAATATCGACTAACGCAAATTATCAACGTTATACAAAGCCTCTCCTAACAACAATGCAAACTCAAATCAAAGGTAAATAAACTCCATTATTGAATACTTTGCAAAACGAAACGATTAGATCTATCTTGCGCGTTTCTGACGTACTACCATTCGCGTTTCAACGTAACATAACCCCCCACTCAAGAAGAAATTTACCCAATTTCTTTCAACAACGTTGAAACGTAATGCACAAACAATGTACAGAATTAAAACTTATTTCAGCCTGTCTGAACACTATCAACGTTCTCAGTTCATTCACACAGAGTCAATGGTTTTCATCTTCAAATCTGTCTGGATATTGTCAATGTTCACAGTTCATTCACACAGAGTCAAAGTTTCTCATCTGCAAGTCTTTCTGGATACTGTCAATGTTCACAGTTCATTTACCCAATCAACGTTTTTCATTTTCAAGTCTGTCATTACCAATATTCTTAGTTCGTCCACACAGTCAATGTTCTTTCGTTCGCAAGGAATCGACGCCCTCGTCAGTTGCGGTCGTCATCGGCCCAGGGTCAAAGACGATGATCACGTGGGCTTCCTGGAATCAGTGCGTCCTCCGTTGTCTCCTTCTTCCATCGGATGTCCGACGCAGTCGACGTTGTCAGCTTCCAGGATGCATTCGCTGGGTCTCACGGTCAGGTTGGCTTCTGCGGGACGGTGGAACAGCTCCCTCATGGTCTGCAGATGCTCCTTCCAGGTCTGGGTGTGGACTTCATGTTCGACCAAAGTCGTAGAGCCTGGGACATCGCTGAAGCTATGGGGAAATTCGCCCATAAGGTCCTTGAGCTCCAACTTTTGACCTTCCGTCAAGCCTGGTCCTAGCTTAACATCATCGATGCCTTCTTTGCTATCGAAGTCTCCCAGTTCCAACAGTTCTTCGCTGCCAAAGCTGTCGTCGGTCACAGCTGCTGTAGCTGCGTGCACAGTCTCTGATGGCCTTTCCACGTACAGCTTAAGGAGGTTGGCGTGGTATATCTTGGAATGCTGGCCGACCTTCACCTTATAGTCGTTGATCCCCACCACGGTCTCCACTTCGTACGGGCCTTTCCACTGCATCAGCAACTTATTGTGATCGGTAGGTAGCAGCACCAGCACTTTGTTGCCAGGTTTAAACTTCCTGTTCACAGCCCTACGATCATAATAGTGCTTTCCACAGTCCTGGGACTTCTTCAGGTTTTCTCTGGCTGTCTCGAGAGTCTGCTCCAGCTTCTCCCGTAGCTCAAACACGTACTGGTTGCTGTTCTTCACCTCTGGGGTGTCTACTTCTTTCGTCCACAGTTCTTTTAGGATGTGCATCGGCCCTCGGATGGTTCTTCCGTACAGCAGCTCGAACGGAGAAAAGCCGGTGGACTCCTGCGGTACTTCTCTGTAGGCGAAAAGTAAGGCGTTGATGTAGCGATGCCATTGTCTGGGCTGCTCGCTGCACAGTTTCTTCAAGGTGGACTTCAACGTAGCATTGAACTTTTCGACAAGCCCGTTGCACATTGGATGGTAGGGTGTCGTAGTTAAATGCCGGATGCTCAGCAGTCTGTTGACCTCCTTCATACAGTCAGAGACGAACTGCGTCCCGAGGTCTGTCAGAATTTCTTCAGGCACTCCAAGTCTATTGAACATGTCCACCAGTGCCTCTGCTACAGTTTCAGAGTCAATCTTCTTCAGTGGCACTGCTTCTGGGTACCGAGTCGCATAGTCCACTAAAGTCAGTACCCACCGATGACCTTCTTCACTCGGAGGTCTTATTTCGCCGATTAAGTCTAAGGCCACCCTCTTGAAAGGTCGGTCGATCAGAGGCATCCTCTGCATAGGCACTTTCGGGACCCTTCCTCGAGGTATGGTCTTCTGGCAAATGTCACATGATCGGCAGAAACGGCTGACGTCCGCATGAAGTCCTGGCCAGTAGAACACCGCCTGGATTCTGTCCGACGTCTTCTTGATGCCCAGGTGACCTCCCATGATTGAATCATGCGCTACTTCCATCACCTGGCGCCTTAGGGGTAACGGTACCAAGACTTGACGTAGTGGTTTCCCTCCGTTGACCCTCGGGTGCTGGAAGATTCGATACAGGATCTTGGCCTTCACCTCAAAATAGACCGTACCACTGCCTTTGGTCACGTGGTCTTGGCGGTTCCTGTACTTGTTTAAAGTACTGTCAGCTTCCTGGAGCTGGATAAGCTTATCTCTGTCCACGATGGCAGCTTTAGAGTTGTCGGCGACCTTCAGTGGCGTAGACGTCTTGTCTCTCTTGGCCTGGGCCCTGGTAGTAACGGCACCGACGATCTCTGGTCGGCAGGGCTGAGCCGGAGTAACCACATTGTCCCGTAGCAGCTCTGTAAGGTCTCCATCGGGAAACGGCAATGGATCCTCCTCCACAACTTCGACGCGTTGGATTGAGGCAGGACTCCACTCTGGATCGGGGTCGTCGGGTCGTCTCGCGCCGTCGATATTCCCGATCATCAAATCATACAGCGGCTTCTTCAGGCAAACCGCTTCGACTTCGCCTATGTAGAAAGGGGTGTTGACATGAATTTTCGCAACTGGCGCTTTCAAACATTTGCTGTCGGCCATGAGTGTCCATTTTGAATCGCCAGTGAACTGTTCTTTAGCGATTAGGTCTTCTCTGACGATGACCCCACTGCAGCCAGAGTCTCTTAAAACAGTCACTTCATGATTTCCGACGCGTCCCTTGGAAACAGGCATGTTCTGTACGGTCACCGCTGCGCTGGCGACGACGGGGATGGATTTTCCGTTGGCCAGGAGAAGTTGGCCATCGGTCATGCACTCTTGCACGTCCGCAGGGGTAGCTGTGCGCTCGGTCTCACTCGGAAGAATGACGCTCCCCGCCGCACACTTGATGGTCAGATCTACTGGTTTGCCGTTGATTGGAGAACCGCCTCTGCCGGTTGCCCGCCGCTGCGTTGTCCGTATGCTCCGCTGTCCGCTACTTTTGTTTTGAGGACAGTTAGACCGCTCTGTGGTCTGTAGCGTTGCAGGTGAAACAGCCCCTTGAATGCCCTTCCCTGGGAGGAGGCGTGGAGTCTGTCTGTCTCTGGCTCGTCTGGCTTCCCTGGATCTGGTTCACATGGTTTCCAGTCTTCTGAAAATGTTTCGTCGCGCTGGGTGGCCCCAGGGTTTTCCCATGAGCGATGAGATATCTTTCAGCAGCCTCAGTCACATCTTTAAGCGTCTGCAGCTTTTGTTCTTCTAAGTGGGTCGCTAGGTCCTTGTGACAGGCATTGAGAAATTGTTCCTTCACGATCAGGTCATGGAGACTGTCGTAAGACTTCGTTTCGCCTGATAACTCCACCCACTTGTGTAGATATGACGACAGGCGCTCCACAAACTGCTTTGGCGTCTCGTCTGACTTAGGCCGGCATTCACGGAAGCGTTTACGGTAGCCCTTCTCTGTAAAGTTGTAGCACTGCAACAGGGCCTCTTTCAAGACATCGTAGTTTTTGGCGTCATCGTTCGACAGTCTGGTGTAAACTTCGAGAGCTTGCCCCGTCAGAAGTGCACTCAGTCGAATCGCCCAGTCTCGAGGTTGCCAATTGGAGCTTTCGGCGAACCTTTCGAATCTCGCCAGATAGCTGTCGATCTGGTCCTTCCCGTCGACGAAAGCTGGCAATTTTGGAGCCGTATGGTCGTTGGTGACTTGTGGCGCATGCTGATTGTTCTGGATACGCGCCAACTCTAGCTGGTACTGACGATCTCTTTCTTGCTGCTGCTGTTCAATTTCCAGACGCTTCAGTTCAAATTCTCTGTCTTCACGGCGACGCTGCTCTTCTAATTCTCGTTCTTCACGGCGACGCTGCTCTTCTAATTCTCGTTCTTCACGGCGACGCTGCTCTTCTAATTCTCGTTTCTTCACGCCATCGCTGTTCTTCTCTTTCTTCGCGCAATATTCTCTCCTGGCATTTGACGTACTCCGTCAGCTGTTTGCCTTTTAGATTTAGTTCAACCCCTTTCTGCCAGAAGTCAGCCATCTTGATGCTTCTGGAAAGTTCTTTTCTAGAAAGTTCTTGACTGTAGAGTTCTTTTTCTGGAAAGTTCTTGACTGTGCTGTACCTTTCTAGACTGTTCTAGAACAGCACGCTTTCTGCAGTAACGCTGATGCTTGTCACTAGTCGCCTTCGCTGACGCAGGCCCCGCTGTCCTCGTCGTATGCGACGCTGCACCACGCTGGTGTTGATGTACACGCTCCTGTGCTGAAGTAGACGCGACGTCCGCTCGACGCTCGCTGTAACACTGGCGATGTAGCTCCGAGACTGTCCCTCGACGTAGTCCTGCGGCAGCTACGTAGTCCCGCTCTGTTGTTCGCTCACGAAGCAACTCTTCAGCGACTACACGCCCTTGCAGTCAACCCGAACCTATCGGTGATGTAGTCCCAGTATGTTGGCCCCTCTCGACGCAACTCGTTGGCGGCTACCCTCGATGACTGCCTCTCGTAACGTTGACTCGCTTGTTGTAGCAGTTGAACCCTTGGCTATGGCGTGAATCGCGGCTTGACCCCCAAAATGTTACACTCTGTTTGATGTTGGTGTTTTCTATCAGTATCTGATTCAGCCCCGATGCTTGAATTCCTGATAGTTGTGTAACTCAGATTCGTTTATTCACACAGCCGCTCAAACAGCGTACAAGTCACAAAGTCGACGTATGAAGTTTTCCACTTTTATTCAGCACACATCAACAACTGCATACAATTCTCAACTCAACTCAACAACTTTCACAGCAACTTCTCCAAATCACTATCAACAACTTTACTCTCCCTCAACATCAACTCGGCACACGATTAAATAACCTCTCTCTTTTCTGGAACAATTTCGTACATGGTAGAAATGACGTACTGCCACCAATCGAATAAAAGATCGTCATCACTGACTTACGTCAATACATATTTTTATATCTTCCAGAACGACCTCTTGCTTCGACATGTATCGGGAAGTTTCTATCAAGAGTAAACACGCATATCCAGAAGATTCTCAAATAATATCGACTAACGCAAATTATCAACGTTATACAAAGCCTCTCCTAACAACAATGCAAACTCAAATCAAAGGTAAATAAACTCCATTATTGAATACTTTGCAAAACGAAACGATTAGATCTATCTTGCGCGTTTCTGACGTACTACCATTCGCGTTTCAACGTAACAGCATGACTGATGGCCAACTTCTCCTTGCCAACGGAAAATCCATCCCCGTCGTCGCCAGCGCAGCTGTGACCGTCCAGAACATGCCTGTTTCCAAGGGACGCGTCGGAAATCATGAAGTGACTGTTAAGAGACTCTGGCTGCAGTGGGGTCATCGTCAGAGAAGACCTAATCGCTAAAGAACAGTTCACTGGCGATTCTAAATGGACACTCATGGCCGACAGCAAATGTGTGAAAGCGCCAGTTGCAAAAATTCATGTCAACACCCCTTTCTACATAGGCGAAGTCGAAGCGGTTTGCCTGAAGAAGCCGCTGTATGATTTGATGATCGGGAATATCGACGGCGCGAGACGACCCGACGACCCCGATTCGGAATGGAGTCCTGCCTCAACCCAACGTGTCGAAGTTGCAGAGGAGGATCCATTGCCATTTCCCGATGGAGACCTTACAGAGCTGCTACGGGACAATGTGGTTACTCCGGCTCAGCCCTGCCGACCAGAGATCGTCGGTGCTGTTACTACCAGGGCCCAGGCCAAGAGAGACAAGACGTCTACGCCACTGAAGGTCGCCGACAACTCCAAAGCTGCCATCGTGGACAGAGATAAGCTGATCCAGCTCCAGGAAGCTGATAGTACTTTAAACAAGTACAGGAACCGCCAAGACCACGTGACCAAAGGCAGTGGTACGGTCTATTTTGAGGTGAAGGCCAAGATCCTGTACCAGAATCTTCCAGCACCCGAGGGTCAACGGAGGTAAACCACTACGTCAAGTACTGGTACCATTACCCCTAAGGCGCCAGGTGATGGAAGTAGCGCATGACTCAATCATGGGAGGTCACCTAGGCATCAAGAAGACGTCAGACAGAATCCAGGCGGTGTTCTACTGGCCAGGACTTCATGCGGACGTCAGCCGTTTCTGTCGATCATGTGACATTTGCCAGAAGACCATACCTCGAGGAAGGGTCCCTAAAGTGCCAATGCAGAGAATGCCTTTGATCGACCGACCTTTCAAGAGGGTGGCCTTAGACTTAATCGGCGAAATAAGACCTCCGAGTGAAGAAGGTCATCGATGGGTACTGACTTTAGTAGACTATGCGACTCGGTACCCAGAAGCAGTGCCACTGAAGAAGATTGACACTGAAACTGTAGCAGAGGCACTGGTGGACATGTTCAGTAGACTTGGAGTGCCTGAAGAAATTCTGACAGACCTCGGACGCAGTTCGTCTCTGACTGTATGAAGGAGGTCAACAGACTGCTGAGCATCCGGCATTTA
Source organism: Oncomelania hupensis (assembly GCA_036898135.1). Taxonomy (NCBI): domain Eukaryota; kingdom Metazoa; phylum Mollusca; class Gastropoda; order Littorinimorpha; family Pomatiopsidae; genus Oncomelania; species Oncomelania hupensis. The sequence continues at coordinate 67,052,829 of CM072512.1, read as the reverse complement.
ACTACGACACCCTACCATCCAATGTGCAACGGGCTTGTCGAAAAGTTCAATGCTACGTTGAAGTCCACCTTGAAGAAACTGTGCAGCGAGCAGCCCAGACAATGGCATCGCTACATCAACGCCTTACTTTTCGCCTACAGAGAAGTACCGCAGGAGTCCACCGGTTTTTCTCCGTTCGAGCTGCTGTACGGAAGAACCATCCGAGGGCCGATGCACATCCTAAAAGAACTGTGGACGAAAGAAGTAGACACCCCAGAGGTGAAGAACAGCTACCAGTACGTGTTTGAGCTACGGGAGAAGCTGGAGCAGACTCTCGAGATAGCCAGAGAAAACCTGAAGAAGTCCCAGGACTGTGGAAAGCACTACTATGACCGTAGGGCTGTGAACAGGAAGTTCAAACCTGGCAACAAAGTGCTGGTGCTGCTACCTACTGATCACAATAAGTTGCTGATGCAGTGGAAAGGCCCGTACGAAGTGGAGACCGTGGTGGGAATCAACGACTACAAGGTGAAGGTCGGCCAGCATTCCAAGATATACCACGCCAACCTCCTTAAGCTGTACGTGGAAAGGCCATCACAGACTGTGCACGCAGCCACAGCAGCTGTGACCGACGACAGCTTTGACAGCGAAGAACTGTTGGAACTGGGAGACTTCCACAGCAAAGAAGGCATCGATGATGTTAAGCTAGGACTGAGCTTGACGGAAGGTCAAAAGTTGGAGCTCAAGGACCTTATGGGCGAGTTTCCCCACAACTTCAGCGATGTCCCTGGCTCTACAACTTTGGTCGAACACGAAGTCCACCTCACTTCGAATATCCCTGTTCGATCCAAGCCCTTCCCGATCCCTTTCAAGGCCCGTGAATCCTTGAAGAAAGACATCGATGAGATGCTGAAGATGGGCATCATCAAGGAGTCCAGTTCCCCCTACGCGTCCCTGTCGTGGTCGTGAAGAAGAAGGACGGGAGCAACCGAGTATGCATCGACTACAGGAAAGTTAATAAGATCACCGTCTTCGACCCTGAGCCGATGCCTACCGCAGCAGACCTCTTCCGCCAATTATCGGGGAGTAGAATCTTCTCAAAGATTGACCTCAGCAAAGGTTATTGGCAAGTCCCCGTGCGTCAACAGGACATACCAAAGACTGCTTTTATAACCCCTGATGGGACGTACGAGTGCCTAAGGATGCCCTTTGGCATGGTCAACAGCGGAGCTACCCTGAAGAGAGGGATGAAGAAGATGCTCAAAGGGATGGACAATGTCGTGTGTTACTGGGACGACCTGCTAGTCCACACTCGCACCTGGGAAGAGCATCTGCAGACCTTGAGGGAGCTGTTTCACCGTCTCACAGAAGCCAACCTGACCGTGAGACCCAGTAAGTGCATTCTGGGGACTGACAACGTAGACTTTATCGGCCATTCGCTGAAAGAAGGACAAAAGGGGCTTCTACTAGAAAACGTCACCAAGATTCTGAACGCTCCACGTCCCCAAACCAAGAAGCAGGTGCGATCTTTCCTGGGGTTGGCTGGATACTACAGGGAGTTTGTACCAAACTACTCCGCCATCACAGCACCCTTGTCGGACCTGGTGCGGAAAGGCTGTCCAAACCAAGTGCAGTGGGGACCGTCTCAGGAGAGGGCATACCAGACTGTGCGCGACCTCCTTTCGAAGGATCCGGTGCTACGACTGCCTGACACTTCCAAAGAATTCGTCTTAAGAACAGACGCAGCGGACGAAGGCATCGGCGCCATACTGATGCAAGAACACGAAGGGAAACTATTTCCGGTCAGTTACGCCAGCAAGAAGCTGTCCAGGGCTGAGAAAAATTACTCGACCATGGAGAAAGAGTGCCTTGCCATCATCTGGGGAATCCGGAAGTTCGAACTGTACCTTCAAGGAGTGAAGTTCGTGCTACAGACTGATCACAAGCCGCTAACTTACTTGAACTCTGCCAAGTTTGTGAACAGTCGGATCATGAGATGGGCTATGTACTTGCAGAACTTTAACATGCGAGTAGAATCTATCAAAGGATCGGACAATGTTGGTGCGGACTTCCTCAGCAGAGTGTGTGAGTAAAGAACATTGACTGTGTGGATGAACTGTGAACATTGACAATATCCAGATAGACTTGAAGATGAAAACCATTGACTCTGTGTAGATAAGCTGAGCGCAATCACAGTATTCAGAAAGTCTTAAATTAGTTTCAATTGAGGATTTTGTTTGTGCATTACGTTTCAACGTTGTTGAAAGAAATTGGGTAAATTTCTTCTTGAGTGGGGGGTTATGTTACGTTGAAACGTGAACGAAAGTATGTCGGAAGCGCGCACGATAGATCTAATCGTTTCGTTTTGCAAAGTATTCAATAATGGTGTTTATTTACCTTTGATTTGAGTTTGCATTGTTATTAGGAGAGGCTTTGTATAACGTTGATAATTTGCGTTAGTCGATATTGTTTGAGAATCTTCTGGATCTGCGTGTTTACTCTTGATAGAAATTTCCGGATGGACATCGAAGGTCGTGAATGTTCCCGGAAGTAGAGAAAATGTGAATGACGTAAGTCAGTGATGACGATCTTTAGTTCGATTGGTGGCAGTGCGTCATTTCTACCACGTACCAAATCGTTCCAGAAAAGAGAGAGGTTATTTAATCGTGAGCCGAGTCGCTGTTGGGAGAAAAAGTTGTTGATAGTGATTTGGAAAGTTGCTGTGAAAGTTGTTGAGTTGAATTGAGAATTGTATGCAGTTGTTGGTGTGTGCTGAATAAAAGTGGAAAACTTCATACGTCGACTTTGTGACTTGTATGCTGTTTGGACGGGCTGTGTGAATAAACGAATCTGAGTTACACAACTATCAGGAATTCAAGCATCGGGGCTGAATCAGATACTGATAGAAAACACCATCATCGAATTGAGTGTAACAGTCTCCATCGGGAAACGGCAATGGATCCTCCTCCACAACTTCGACGCGTTGGGTTGAGGCAGGACTCCATTCTGAATCGGGGTCGTCGGGTCGTCTCGCGCCGTCGATGTTCCCGATCATCAAATCGTATAACGGCTTCTTCAGGCAAACCGCTTCGACTTCGCCTATGTAGAAAGGGGTGCTGACTTGAATTTTCGCAACTGGCGCTTTCACACATTTAGAATCGCCAGTGAACTGTTCTTTAGCGATTAGATCTTCTCTGACGATGACCCCACTGCAGCCCGAGTCTCTTAGGACAGTCACTTCATGATTTCCGACGCGTCCCTTGGAGACACAGGTATATTCTGGACGGCCACAGCTGCGCTGGCGACGACGGGGATGGATTTCCCGTTGGCAAGGAGAAGTTGGCCATCGGTCATGCACTCTTGCACGCCCGCAGGAGTAGCTGTGCGCTCGGTCTCACTCGGAAGAATGACGCTCCAGCCGCACACTTGATGGTCAGAGCTACTAGTTTGCCGTCGTTTGGAGAAACGCCTCTGTCGGTTGCCCGCCGCTGCATTGTCCGTATTGCTCTGCTGTCCGGTACTTTTATTTTGAGGAAAGCAGCTCTGTGGTCTGTAGCGTTGCACGTGAAACAGCCTCTTGAATGCCCTTCCCTGGAAGGTGGCGTGGAGTCCGTCTGTCTGTGGCTCGTCTGACTTCCATGGATCTGGTTCTCATGGTTTCCAGTCTTCTGAAAATGTTTCGTCGCCTTGGGTGGTCCCAGGGTTTTCCCATAAGCGATTAGATATCTTTCAGCCGCCTCAGCAACGTCTTTTAGCGTCTGCAACTTTTGTATTTCCAAGTGGATCGCGTGGTCCTTAGGGCAGGCGTCGAGAAATTGCTCCCTCAAGATCAGATCATGGAGACTCTCGTAAGTCTTCCCTTTGCCTCAAAATTCCACCCACTTGTGTAGATATGACGACAGGCGCTCCACAAACTGCTTTGGCGTCTCGTCTGACAAAGGCCGGGATTCACGAAAGCGTTTACGGTAGCCCTTTTCTCTAAAGTTGTAGCAATGCAATAGGGCCTCTTTCAAGACGTCATAGTTTTTGGCGTCATCTTTCGACAGTCTGATGTAAACTTCGAGTGCTTGCCCCGTCAGAAGTGCACTGAGTCGAATTGCCCAGGCTTGAGGTTGCCCGTTAGAGCTTTCAGCGAACCTTTCAAATCTCGCCAGATGACTGTCGATCTGGTCCTTCCCGTCGACGAACGCTGGCAATTTGGAGCCTTGTGGTCGCTGATAACGCGTGGCTCATGCTGATTGTTTTGGATACGCGCCAGCTCTAGCTGGTACTGACGCTCAGCCTCTAATCGTCTCTCTTCCATCTCGTCGCGCCGACGCTGGTCCTCTCTCTTCTTGGAGACGCTGCGCTTCGAATTCTCTTTCTTCTTGACGACGCTGCGCTTCGAATTCTCTTTCTTCACGCCGGCGTTGCTCTCCTAGTTCTCTTTCTTGTATTCTCTCCTGAGACTTGACGTACTCCGTCAGCTGCTTGCCTTTTAGATTCAGTTCAATCCCTTTATGCCAGAAGTCAGCCATCTTGATGCTTTTCTGGAAAGTTCTTAACTATGCTGAACCTTTTTAGATTGTTCTAGAACAGCACGCTTTCTGCAGTATCGCTGATGCTTGTCACTAGTCGCCTTCGCTGACGCAGGCCCCGCTGTCCTCCTCGTATGCGACGCTGCACCACGCTGGTGTCGATGTATACGCTCCTGTGCTGAAGTAGACGCGACGTCCTCTCGTCGCTCTCTGTAATGCTGGCGATGAAGCTCCGGGACTGTCCCTCGACGTAGTCTTGCGGCAGCCACGTAGTCCCGGTCTGTTGTTCGCTCACGAAGCAACTCTTCGGCGACTACACGCCCTTGCAGTCAACCCGAATCTATCGGGGATGTAGTCCCAGTATGTTGGCCCCTCCCGACGCAACTCGTTGGCGGCTACCCTCGATGACTGCATCTCATAACGTTGACTCGCTTGTTGTAGCAGTTGAACCCTTGCCTACGGCGTAGATCCCAGCTTGGCCCCCAGAAATGTTACACTCGTTGTTGGTTTTTATCAGTAGTTGATTTAGCCCCAATGCTTGAATCCTGATAAGTGTAACTCGGATTCGTTTATCCACGCAACCTGTTCACTCAGCAACAAGGCAGGAATCGTCGTATGAAGATTTCCAACTTTATTCAGCATACATCAACAACTGCATACAATCGCTTTTTTCAACTTTTTCTACTTTCTCAACTGAAACAGTGCGGTACATATATAGTCTCTCTATACTCGAGAGAACGTTCGAATGTTCGAGCGTGACGCAATTATAACCATCAGAATAAACTTCGTCATCACTGTCTTACGTCATACAACTTTCTTTACAGTCCAAGAATTTTCTCAGCTTCTAGTGGATCTATCTAGATGCTTCGATCGATAGTAAATAAGCAGCCCTAGAAAATTCTCCAATAATATCGACCAACGGAAATTATCAGCATTATACCAAGCTTCTTCTAACAACAATGCAAAATCAAATCAAAGCTAAATACACTCTGTTATTGAATGCTTTGCAAAACAAAACACCCGGATCTATCGTGCCCGTCTCACACGTACTATCGTGCGCGTTTCAACGTAACAGGTAGGTTGAAATCAAAGTGGATCGAGTTTCCTGAAATGAGCTTTATTTTAAAGCAAACATCTTGAGAATACATAAAATGCCAAAACTTTATACCACCTCGTGCTACTTTTCAAGTTAGAGTATAATTTCTGAATTGAAGGGTGGCAAACTTGAGAGAAAAGTAGTATAATAGTAAACAGCTGCACAGATGGAAAGAAAATGAAGATTTGAGCATGACCACCAGAAAAATAGAAGTATGCTTTGTAAGTACATTTCGAACATTTCAGTGAGACTTGTTAAGACTAAAAATTATTTTTAATTTTGACTCCCATCTGAGACTAAAATTACAATAAATCATGAAATAGTAAGAATGGCCTAAAACTTTGCAGGCACAATCATTATTATCATGTTGTTATTAACAAACATGATTATAAGTGTCGCCGAGCTATGAAAAGGTAATCAAACTGTTTTGAAACTTTGCAGACATTCAACATCACCATCATCCAAGCCTAAGCCCCAAAATCGGACTATGACAATAGCGAAGTCATAACATTGCATTACATTACATAATTGTTGCTTTAGGTCCAGCGGACTATTCCGAACCAAATCAGGACCGGACAACCCCCAATCCGCATAAAAGATCTGCCGAAACAACCCTAGTGGGAAAACTGAATGCTCTCCTCCAGCCAGTCACTTTACAAGAAAGACATCCCACGCAGGGGACGCTGAGGCTGCACTCTAATTTATCGAACCCCGTTTACAAAAACAAAATAGAATACAAACATCATTATAAATTATCATATACATATAAAATGCCTACATTGCTAAATAATAACATCATAGGAGGCCCTAGTGACCACCTGGCAGAAAGCGTCCAATATTCCCAAGCTGATCCAACAGACCTCATACACAAACAAGGAGTCTTGTCCCGGAAGAGTTTTCAAGAAAAAAGGTAGTTGACTGGTCTAGCGAAGAAGAAGATAGTATAGCAGATTGATAGAACAGAGCAGGACTGAGAAAGAGCAAATGAGAAAGACAGCGACAGTGGGAATTTAAAGCACTAAATTTCCAGAAAGTGGGGATACTATTTATATTGAAACCCCCGGCACCCCAACGAGGGTATATTTATATGATAGCGAAGTCGAGGATTTCTATGAACATCTACAGGCTGTCCGAAGAAGGACATAGTCATAATGCAAGGCGACTGGAATGCCAAGGTTGGCCAGGATGCGCACCAATACTGGGGAGACATTATGTGGACCCCACTCTTACAGCGAATGACAGGGGTCTGAGACTCTTGGAGTTTGCCAGATAAAACAATCTGATACTGGCAAACAAGCTTGGTCTCCACAAAAAAATCCAGACGATGGAGATGGCACAGTCCCAACGGCGAGCATCACAACCAGATTGACTACATCATGTCAAGAAACGCTTCAGATTAAGCATCACCATTGGCATGACACGTACTTTTCCAGGAGCAGACATCGGAAGTGACCACGATCTCGTGATGATGTCCTTCCGGCTCTACTTGAAGAGAGTAAACTCAGCAAAGTGCACCAGACTGAAGTTCGACCTGGACAAATTGCAAGACCCGGAGGTGGGAGAAATATTCCAAGCCACAATTGGAGGGAGATTTGCAACACTGCCCAATTTGGGAGTTGGTGAAGTAGATGTCAACACCATGACCACCACCTTCAACTCAGCTGTAACAGATGCCGACACCGAGGTCCTTGGTAAGCACCGCCCAAAGAAGAAACCGTGGATCACACCTGAACTTTTGGAATCTGTGTGATAAACAAAGAGAGATGAAAAAGAAAAAGAACACCTCACAGGGAGCTGATGCCTGCCGAAAAATCACCATATCACATCCGAAAAGGTATGCGTAAAGCAAAGGAGGACGGGACAGAAGATCAATGCCAGGAAATAGAGAACAGTCTGAACAAGAACAACAGCAAGAAGGCCTACCAACTGTGAAGCGGCTGACAAGTGTTAAACAGCCCAAAGTCCCCACGATCCAAAGCATGTCTGGAGTATGCCTTACAGAAGAACAAGAAGTCTTGGATAGATGGACAGAGTACTGCTCTGACCTTTACCAAACGGAGACCTATCAGCTGTAGCATGTCCCCAGAACAGAAAAGAGGAAGAATCCTCCCCAAATCTTTGAAAAGAAGTTCAGGAAGCAGTGCAATCACTGAAGAAGGGGAAGTCAGGGGGAGTGGACAACATACCCACGGAACTGCTTCAAGTAGAAGGAGAATCGACGATTGACGCCCTCACCATTATCTGTAACAAGATCTGGCAGACACCATGGACCCAGTCGCTTGTCATCACTCTTACCAAAAAGGTAACCTTCAGGAGTGTGAAAATTACCGCACCATCAGCCTCATCAGCCATCCCAGCAAGGTCCTCCTGAAAATAATACTCAACAGGTTGAAACCCCAAGCTGAACAAATCATAGCTGAAGAACAAGCAGGATTCAGGGCAGGGCGAAGTACCACTGAACAGATTTTCAACCTCAGAATATCTGGGAGAAATACCTACAGTACCAAAACATCTATATCATGTGTTCGTAGACTTCAAGAAAGCGTTTGACCAAGTCTGTTATGCAGCTCTGGGGCAACCATGAGAATGTACAACATCAGCCCTAATATTATTGAAGTCATCAAAAGCCTGTATTAAAAGGCTACCAGTGCAGTCCTCCACAACAGCGCCATCGGGAACTGGTTCAGAACAACAATCGGTGTGGGTCAAGGATGCCTACTCTCTTCAACATTCTTCCGAGAGCGCATCATGTTAGATGTCCTTGCAGATCACGAAGGCACTGTCAGCATAGGGGGTAGAGCAACCTCCAACCTCCGTTTTGCGGATGACATTGATGGATTGGCTGGAGAGGAACAAGTTCTTGGCTGATACAGAGGCTTGGCACCACTTTGAGCCTATGGAATGGAAATAAGTGCAAAGAAGACCAAAATGATGAACAACAACACCAATGGCATCAAACATGGATATCAAAGTCCAAGGCCAATCCTTCAACAAAGTGCATAGCATCAAATATTTAGGAGCCATTGTTTCAGACAATGGGTCCCGGCAGGAAGTCCTCTCCAATATCGCAAAAAATAACTGCGGCCCTGACAAGGTTGGAGCCCATTTGGAAATACAAGACCATCAGTCTACACTCCAAGGTAAGGCTGCTGCGCTCCCTTGTCATCTCCACCTTGTTATACGCTTGCGAAACATGGACCCTCACACAGACCTACAACGAACAATACACAGCATGGAGATGAGGGGCTACAGAAGACTTCTGGGCATTTCCTATACGCAGCACATCACCAACCGAAGTCCGACAGACTATCACACAAGCCATAAATCACGATGACATGCTCACAGTGGTGAAAAAACGGAAACTCCAATAGTATGGCCACGTCACCGGAGCATCAAGCCTTGCAAAGACTATCCTGAAAGGCACGGTGCAAGGAGGCAGAAGTAGAGGGAGACAGAAAAAGAGGTGGGATTACAACATTCGAGAATGGACTGGTTTGACATTGAGCGAAACCCTGAGGTTGCTGAGGACAGAGAAAGAGTATGCTGGTTAAACGATCATCTGTCATCATTTCCAACGACCTTCGAGTTACGGATAGGATAGAAGAGGTAAATTCCCGCTTTAAAGCTTAGAGTTCATAGGTTGCATTATGCCTGTGTGTCTGTTTGAATGTCTGTCTCAGTGTGTCTGTCTGTGTGTTTGCCTGTGTGTTGATCGGTATTCACGGTACAATTGAGCTGGAACACTTTTTTTTTTTAATGTATGATAGGTCACAGAAAAGGAAATTAATGCTTTCCCCTCGAGAGACGCGGCCGCGATGCAGCTCCACACTCGGATATCAGCGGTGTAATTTATTGCCTGATGAAAATCAAGTGTGGGAAAAGGATTCCATAGGGCACCAAGTCAATGACCACAGGAAATGGGAGTGACAGACTCAATCTCTATCAAACTAACGCTTACATGCACTTGTTATTGTTGATACATTCAGAGGACACGTGTTTCCCTTCTTGCTATATCTGCTTCGTAAGCGCGCGCTTACCTTGCTTTGGAACCACCATCTATCCATCATGATCTTTCCACCGTGATAATATTTAGTAATTATATCAGGGCCGGACCTGGGAAAGTTGAGGGGGGGGGGGGGGTTACAGATTCAGCGAAGGCGCGAAGCGCCGAGCCTTCTAGGGGGGTCCGGGAGCATGCCCCCCCGGAAAATTTTTTTTGTCAAGGATGCAAAATGGTGCAATCTGGTGCAATCTGAATCTTGAAAAAGCCATTTATGATGGTCTGGGACTTTGAGCTTTTTAAACAAATTGAAATGACAAACTCTGGGGTACAAAAATAATCATCTGCCCGTCCCTTAAAAAAAAAAAAAAAAAAAACACACACACGAACATTTATTTATCAGCAGAGATGTTTTGTATACTATTATTATTCACTACATTTTGTTGATCGTTAACAGTATAAAGCTTTACCTTGTAATTTATGAACATCACCGCCCTGCTTTCACTTTCAGTCTTGCTGCACTAGGTTCCTCGGCATTAGTACCATTTGTGAATTGTATCTTCTGGCAAAACAGTTCACTGCCTCTTTGAAGTCAATATCAACATCCCTGTGCACTTTCAGTAAAGCAAGTCCATTGAGTCTATGTTGCCCCATTGTAGAGCGCAGGTAGTTTTTCAGGTTGCTCAACTGACTGTTTGAACGCTCACACTCGGCAGTAGTGACAGGCAGGGTGCAAAGGTTCTTTAGCATGATGAACAGGTTGGGATAAAAATCCCTGTCACAATGTTTCAGTGCTTCTGATGCCGTGGATGGGATGATAGCTGTCGCATTCTCAGCAGCACTTCGCCATTTGCAAACCCACCTTTGGTATTCTGCATCAAGGGTAGCGTTGTCTGGTAGATCAGACTCCCACAACATTGCCAGTGTCTTCACCCCTTCTGGAACCTGCATGAAACCATCCTGGTTGTCTATTAAAGTGCTTGGCACCAGACAGAGACCATCAACTGCTAGGTCAGCATTTTTGAACCTCGAGTCCAATTCGATTGACAGGTGTTCCAAGAAAGGAATGGCAATGCTAATCTTGAAATATTCTTCTGGAGTGGCCGCAGGTTGGTTGTCACGGAGAGTCTGTCGGGATGCTTGACGAGGAACAATAACATCAGTTGTCAAAGCATTCGCCATTTTGCTGACTTCACCGAACCAGGCAACGAACGCTGTGTCGACATCTCTTCTAATAGAAGACATGCAGTTACTGACCGCTTTGATTTCCCTGTAGGCATCGACAACATCTTTTGTCCTTTTCTGCAGCTTCACTGTCAAGGGTTTTAAGTAACGCAAACAATTGCGGACGACAACGAATGCAACGAGGAAAGCACTGCTGCTCAAGGTGTGGAGAAAGCCAGTTGCCTTGGTCAGTGTCTCACTGTCCCAATTGTCACTGTCTTCACACATTTGTCCCAAACAGTCGTGAACAAACAGAAAGAGAGATGTATAAACCTCCAGTGCTTCATGTTTTTCTACCCATCTTGTTCTGCACAGATCAACAAACTTTGTTTTTGACGTGTCAGGCTGAGATGATTCGATGGTATCTTCAAGTTTTCTTTGTCTCTTTGGAGAGTTTGAGAAAAACAGTGACAGTTCCCTCAGTGCTCCCATCATGTTCTTCACTGCAGGCAAGCCGCATGCTTTTACAATGCAGAGACTCAAGCTATGGGAAGCATGCATAGTGTCTCAGGTAACAGAATGTATAGTTACTTGTGATAAAAGAATCAGTGGTTGAAATTGAGTAGAGTGGAAGAGGATTTATTTTTTTATAGTGCCTAGGGGAGAGGGTTGAAATTTCTCCCCGGATTTACTTATGATTGTAACGTAGCCCCCCCACCCACCAACCCCCCCTTTCCCAAAAAAAAAAAAAAAAAAAAAAGAGGTACATTGTCAGGCCAGGGGGGGGGGGGGGGGGGTTACGTAACCCCTGTAACCCCCCCCCCCCTAGTCCGGCCCTGTATATATGTTATTCATTTACCTAGATATGAAAATATCTAGATGCATTCGAAAAATGAGCATACAGAGAAAAAAAAAAAAAAAAAAAAAAAAAAAAAAAAAAAAAAAAAACGTACTTCATTTTGAAAAGTCGTCAACGCATATCCGACTTTTACGGGATGACCTTGAGATGGCCTTCGCATTCACACGGAATGGTTTATGAAATCATACATAAGGTGTGACACCTAAACCATTGTTAATGCCTACTGTTTAACAAATATCGGTATCTTGCACTGTATCACAATTGTTGGTGTTTTTGTGACCTAAAATGACCTTGAACAAGATTGATTGGAACTATTTTTTCCATGACTGTCAAAATTGCAAGTGACATGTTTTATTGAGAACAAACTTTGTGTACAATGCATAAAATTATGTGTAGCACAGTGAGGTCAACTGTTGTACTAATCAGCTTTTACAGCATTCATACATGCACTGTCTCAAAGTTGATCACTGAGACCCATCATTTTCTAAACATGTTTTGAGCTGTATCAACATTGTTTAAATTGATTCTAAATACATTTTAGCTAACATATAGTGGCCCAACATTCCATATTTTAAATTTCGCTTTTTTAGGACAAAACCATGGCAGAAATGTTCCACGAATGTTCGCACTTTTGAAACTGTTGGTTTCAGCTGTGCGTTACTGGAAATACATTGGATTGTCTTGCATCTAGTGTATTGTTTTCAGAACATGTGATTTTCTCATTGAGCTTCTTGGAAATCAATGTGCAATATTCTACAGACAATTAAAGTGCTAACAATTGTTATAACTTGATTTTTTTTTAAACCACATGTTAACAACAAAAAGGTTTTGGAGATGACAAACCTTGAAACAATTACATATGATCAAATAAGATAGAAAGTTGTATAATGATATAAAATAGAAGGGCGACCTTGACCTTCAGTGACCTTGACAGAATGACCTTGACCTTCACGTTCTTATGCATGTCTGATCAAATAGCCCAATGTGGTTGCACTCTATCCTATCCTGTCCCGTAAATCGAAGGTCGTTGGGGCACCACAGAAGATCGTTTAACCAGTGCACTGCATCTTTCTGTGTCCTCAGCAACCCTCATGGCTTCGTTCAGTGTCACGCCAGTGGGAGTCCATTCTCGAACGTTGCCCTCCCATCTCTTATCTCCCTCTTCTTCTGCCTCCTTGCACCGTGCCTTGCAGGATGGTCTTTGCATTGCCTGGTCATTGCATTATCCTATTAAAGGTTTCGACTTCGACTTCGACTTCGACTGGTGCTCTGGTGACGTGACTGTCAACGCACGGGAGGATCCTTATGCGGCCCTTACCCCAAAATACGCAATGATTTCAGGGGGATGCCGCACCACCTCCGCGGTTGCCTCCGTGTTCTTAATAAATAGGCGGTGTGTGCAGTTGAGGACAGAGTCACAGCATCAAAGATGAGAACACGCGCGCACTTGCATCATAAACGCGTACACTCTGTTGATGATAATGATACAAATCAATTTCTTCACTCAATGATGCTTATGAATGATAATGGACGATGATATAGTCAAATACGATTATATCCGGACTAACAATCCAGAGCTGTCCCATCTGCTGTTCATGATGAAAATTTAAAAAAAAAGCTACTTATCTTGAGTAGCGAAACTGGAGTACAGATGCGAATGTTCTCGTTTCCAATGATGATGGTAACGTTGAGGTTATACAAAGTCACTGTCTATTTTTACTACTCCGTCCACTGCTCTCTTGTCATTGGTTTTGCCGTGATATTCTGGACACTTTGATGTTGTTGTCCCCCGACGATGTTCGCACAACTCCAGGCCTGCATTTGTTGCGCTTGAAACGATCAGGTGGTGACCTAATGTCCCAGATATGAATTTTCTCTAACGAACCACAAATATAGTTAATAGGGGTCTTTCGGAACGGGTGAAAGTGAACGTGATTGTGTGTTCGTTTCGTCCAACGAGAGGCACGCCGCTGATTCTTACGCCGCGTTACGAAACGAAACGAACGTGTTTCTGTGCGCTTTCGATTCCAGCACCTAGTTTCGTTGTGATTTTACTATTAGTATTATGCCTACGTAAGGCTTCTAGAACAAATCATGATTTGGCACGAATGTAACGATTAGGTTGAACTTTAAAGATGGATTAGTGCTCTAACATTGAAGATAATTTACATTCTAGCTTCGAGTTTCATTTTTGTCACATAAAACAGTTTTTGGACTGCTGATTGGTGATACACTACAGAATAGATAGATTCTAGACAGCCATGACGGCATGAGGGTTTGGGCACTCTTTTCAGTAGCTCGTTTGAAAATACGTTTTAAGTCTGAGACCGAGTTTAGATCCCCATTATTACTTCTAAAATGGTTGAGTAATGTACCATATACAAATTCAAATCATTTTTGGACATTTTACAAACGATTTAATAACCAAAATGTACTCACGAACATTAGTTCGTGGAAAACCTGATTTCCACGAAGTTTTATTCGTTGTGGTAGGCAGACTTCGTGACCTTTCACCACGGGAAGTAAAAGCGTCTGTTACGTTGAAACGCGAACGAAAGTATGTCGGAAACGCGCACGATAGATCTAATCGTTTCGTTTTGCAAAGTATTCAATAATGGAGTTTATTTACCTTTGATTTGAGTTTGCATTGTTGTTAGGAGAGGCTTTGTATAACGTTGATAATTTTCGTTAGTCGATATCGTTGTAGAATTTTCTGGACCCGCTTGTTTACTATCGATCGAAGTTTCGGGATAAATATCGAAGTATGGCGGAAGGAGAAGAAATATGTATGACGTAAGTCAGTGATGACGATCTTTTAATTGATTGGCTGTAGTGCGTCATTTTAGTCTACTGGGTTCGAAATTTTTCGGGAAAAGAGAGAGAGATTATAAAATTGTGTGCCGCACTGTTGCTGGAGGAGATTGTTGTTGATAGTGAAGCTGGAAAGTAAATTTGAAAGTTGTTGAGTTGAGAATTGTATGCAGTTGTTGATGTGTGCTGAATAAAAGCGGAAAACTTCATACGTCGACTTTGTGACTTGTATGCTGCTTGAGCGGGTTGCGTGAATAAACGAATCTGAGTTACACCCTATCAGGAATTCAGCATTGGGGCTGAATCAGATACTGATAGAAAACACCAACATCGAATCGAGTGTAACATTTTGGGGGTCAAGCCGCGATTCACGCCATAGCCAAGGGTTCAACTGCTACAACAAGCGAGTCAACGTTACGAGAGGCAGTCATCGAGGGTAGCCGCCAACAAGTTGCGTCGAGAGGGGCCAACATACTGGGACTACATCCGATAGGTTCGGGTTGACTGCAAGGGCGTGTAGTCGCTGAAGAGTTGCTTCGTGAGCGAACAACAGATCGGGACTACGTGGCTGCCGCAAGACTACGTCGAGGGACAGTCTCGGAGCTACATCGCCAGTATTAGAGAGAGCGACGCGCGGACGTCGAGTCTACTTCAGCACAGGAGCGTATACATCAACACCAGCGTGGTGCAGCGTCGCATACGACGAGGACAGCGGGGCCTGCGTCAACGAAGGCGACTAGTGACAAGCATCAGCGCTACTGCAGAAAGCGTGCTGTTCTAGAACAGTCTAGAAAGGTACAGCACAGTCAAGAACTTTCCAGAAAAAAAGAACTTTCCAGAAAAAGAACTTTCCAGAAAAGAACATTCCAGAAAAGAACTTTCCAGAAAAGCATTAAGATGGCTGATTTCTGGCAGAAAGTGGTTGAACTAAATCTAAAAGGCAAACAGCTGACGGAGTACGTCAAATTCCAGGAGAGAATATTGCGAGAAGAAAGAGAAGAGCAGCGTCGCCGTGAAGAAAGAGAATTAGAAGAGCAGCGTCGCCAAGAAGAAAGAGAAGAAAAGCGTCGACGTGACGAGATGGAAGAGAGACGATTAGAGGCTGAGCGTCAATTCCAATTGGAAATGGCGCGCATCCAACAACAGCAGCGCGCGCCACAAGTTATCAGTGACTTCAAGGCTCCAAAATTGCCAGTGTTCGTCGACGAAAAGGACCAGATCGACAGCTATCTGGCGAGGTTCGAAAGGTTCGCCGAAAGCGCTAAATGGCAACGTCAAGACTGGGCGATCATACTCAGCGCACTACTGACGGGGAAGGCGCTCGATGTCTACAGTAGACTGTCGAATAATGACGCCAAAGACTACGACGTTTTGAAAGCGGCCCTATTGCAGTGCTACAACTTTACAGAAAAGGGCTACCGTAAACGCTTTCGTGAATGCCGGCCTTTTTCAGACGAGACGCCAAAGCAGTTTGTGGAGCGCCTGTCATCATATCTACACAAGTGGGTGGAATCATCAGGCAAAGGGAAGACTTACGAGAGTCTCCATGAGCTGATCGTGAGGGAACAATTACTCAACGCCTGCCCTAAGGACCTTGCGATCCACTTGGAAATACAAAAGTTGCAGACGCTAAAAGACGTTGCTGAAGCTGCTGAAAGATATCTCATCGCTCACGGGAAAACGCTGGGGCCACCCAGCGCGACGAAACATTTTCAGAAGACTGGAAACCATGTGAACCAGATCCAGACGAGCCAGAGACAGACGGACTCCACGCCTCCTCCCAGGGAAGGGCATTCAAGAGGCTGTTTCACCTGCAACGCTACAGACCACAGAGCGGCTAACTGTCCTCAAAACAAAAGTAGCGGACAGCGGGGCAGTACGGACAATGCAGCGGTGGGCAACCGACAGAGACGTTTCTCCAATCAACGGCAAAACAGTGGATCTTACCATCAAGTGTGCGGCGGGAGCGTCATTCTTCCGAGTGAGACCGAGCGCACAGCTACTCCTGCGGACGTGCAAGAGTGCATGACCGATGGCCAACTCCTCCTTGCCAACAGGAAATCCATCCCCGTCGTCGCCAGCGCAGCTGTGACCGTCCAGAACATGCCTGTTTCCAAGGGACGCGTCGGAAATCATGAAGTGACTGTCTTAAGAGACTCTGGCTGCAGTGGGGTCATCGTCAGAGAAGACCTAATCGCTAAAGAACAGTTCACTGGCGATTCTAAATGGACACTCATGGCCGACAGCAAATGTGTGAAAGCGCCAGTTGCAAAAATTCTTGTCAACACCCCTTTCTACATAGGCGAAGTCGAAGCGGTTTGTCTGAAGAAGCCGCTGTATGATTTGATGATCGGGAACATCGACGGCGCGAGACGACCCGACGACCCCGATCCAGAGTGGAGTCCTGCCTCAACCCAACGCGTCGAAGTTGTGGAGGAGGATCCATTGCCATTTCCCGATGGAGACCTTACAGAGCTGCTACGGGACAATGTGGTTACTCCGGCTCAGCCCTGCCGACCAGAGATCGTCGGTGCTGTTACTACCAGGGCCCAGGCCAAGAGAGACAAGATGTCTACGCCACTGAAGGTCGCCGACAACTCTAAAGCTGCCATCGTGGACAGAGATAAGCTGATCCAGCTCCAGGAAGCTGATAGCACTTTAAACAAGTATAGGAACCGTCAAGACCACGTGACCAAGGGCAGTGGCACGGTCTATTTTGAGGTGAAGGCCAAGATCCTGTACCGAATCTTCCAGCACCCGAGGGTCAACGGAGGGAAACCACTACGTCAAGTCTTGGTACCGTTACCCCTAAGGCGCCAGGTGATGGAAGTAGCGCATGACTCAATCATGGGAGGTCACCTAGGTATCAAGAAGACGTCGGATAGAATCCAGGCGGTGTTCTACTGGCCAGGACTTCATGCGGACGTCAGCCGTTTCTGCCGATCGTGTGACATTTGCCAGAAGACCATACCTCGAGGAAGGGTCCCGAAAGTGCCTATGCAGAGGATGCCTCTGATCGACTGACCTTTCAAGAGGGTGGCCTTAGACTTAATCGGCGAAATAAGACCTCCGAGTGAAGAAGGTCATCGGTGGGTACTGACTTTAGTGGACTATGCGACTCGGTACCCAGAAGCAGTGCAGAAGATTGACACTGAAACTGTTGCAGAGGCGCTAGTAGACATGTTCAGTAGACTTGGAGTGCCTGAAGATATCCTGACAGACCTCGGGACGCAGTTCGTCTCTGACTGCATGAAGGAGGTCAACAGACTGCTGAGCATCCGGCATTTGACTACGACACCCTACCATCCGATGTGCAACGGGCTTGTCGAAAAGTTCAATGCTACGCTGAAGTCCACCCTGAAGAAACTGTGCAGCGAGCAGCCCAGACAATGGCATCGTTACATCAACGCCCTACTTTTCGCCTACAGAGAGGTACCGCAGGAGTCCACCGGCTTTTCTCCGTTCGAGCTGCTGTACGGAAGAACCATCAGAGGGCCGATGCACATCCTGAAAGAACTGTGGACGAAAGAAGTAGACACCCCAGAGGTGAAGAACAGCTACCAGTACGTGTTTGAGCTACGAGAGAAGCTGGAGCAGACTCTCGAGATAGCCAGAGAAAACCTGAAGAAGTCCCAAGACTGTGGAAAGCACTACTACGATCGTAGGGCTGTGAACAGGAAGTTTAAACCTGGCAACAAAGTGCTGGTGCTGCTACCTACCGACCACAATAAGTTGCTGATGCAGTGGAAAGGCACGTACGAAGTGGAGACCGTGGTGGGGATCAACGACTATAAAGTGAAGGTCGGCCAGCATTCCAAGATATACCACGCCAACCTCCTTAAGCTGTACGTGGAAAGGCCATCAGAGACTGTGCATGCAGCAACAGCAGCTGAGATCGACAACAGCTTTGACAGCGAGGAATTGCTGGAACTTGGAGACTTCCTCAGCAAAGAAGGCATCGATGACGTTAAGCTAGGACCAGGCTTGACGGAAGGTCAAAAGTTGGAGCTCAAGGACCTTATGGGCGAATTTCCCCATAGCTTCAGTGATGTCCCAGGCTCTACGACTTTGGTCGAACATGAAGTCCACACCCAGACCTGGAAGGAGCATCTGCAGACCTTGAGGGAGCTGTTCCACCGTCCCGCAGAAGCCAACCTGACCGTGAGACCCAGCGAATGCATTCTGGGAGCTGACAACGTCGACTGCGTCGGACATCCGACGGAAGAGGAAGACAACGGAGGATGCACTGACTCCAGGAAAGCCCACGAGATCACTGTCTTTGACCCTGGGCCGATGACGACCGCAACTGACGAGGGCGTCGTTTCCTTGCGGATGAAAGAACATTGACTGTGTGGATGAACTAAGAATATTGGTAATATCTAGACAGGCTTGAAGATAAAAAAAACATTGACTGTGTAGATAAACTGTGAACATTGACAGTATCCAGAAAGACTTGAAGATGAAAACCATTGACTCTGTGTGAATGTGCTGAGAACATTGACAGTATTCAGACAGTCTGAAATAAGTTTTAATTCTGAACTTTGTTTGTGCATTACGTTTCAACGTTGTTGAAAGAAATTGGGTAAATTTCTTCTTGAGTGGGGGGTTATGTTACGTTGAAACGCGAACGAAAGTATGTCGGAAACGCGCACGATAGATCTAATCGTTTCGTTTTGCAAAGTATTCAATAATGGAGTTTATTTACCTTTGATTTGAGTTTGCATTGTTGTTAGGAGAGGCTTTGTATAACGTTGATAATTTTCGTTAGTCGATATCGTTGTAGAATTTTCTGGACCCGCTTGTTTACTATCGATCGAAGTTTCGGGATAAATATCGAAGTATGGCGGAAGGAGAAGAAATATGTATGACGTAAGTCAGTGATGACGATCTTTTAATTGATTGGCTGTAGTGCGTCATTTTAGTCTACTGGGTTCGAAATTTTTCGGGAAAAGAGAGAGAGATTATAAAATTGTGTGCCGCACTGTTGCTGGAGGAGATTGTTGTTGATAGTGAAGCTGGAAAGTAAATTTGAAATTGTTGAGTTGAGAATTGTATGCAGTTGTTGATGTGTGCTGAATAAAAGCGGAAAACTTCATACGTCGACTTTGTGACTTGTATGCTGCTTGAGCGGGTTGCGTGAATAAACGAATCTGAGTTACACCCTATCAGGAATTCAGCATTGGGGCTGAATCAGGTACTGATAGAAAACACCAACATCGAACCGAGTGTAACAGCGTCACATAAATTGCTGACGTCACAACAATAAGTAGTCCCGATTCACATTCACTTTCACTTTCACCCGCTTCCGAAAGATCCCTAATGTTCTTCGTTCGTCGAAGAATTAAAAAGTATACAATGTTGTATAATTATAACACACGATAGTTGATAATGAATGATAGATGAGATGACTGATGGTCCTTCTTTCATGCTTCCACTTACATACAATAACATTAAAAAAACACCTCTGCCAAGTGCTCTCCAAACCGGATCCTCTGCAAGATATCTAAATCTGAACATAAACATATATCTATCAACGCTGTGAGATGAAGTCTAAAAGATCTAAGAATCGGTCTAGAATGCGCTGAGGCTAAAAATATAGAAACAGTGATGGAAAAGTTACACTTATTTCACACGAAAATAAACTAACTAACATGGAATAAAACACATTGTTATTATTGTTTATGTTGACCTATATAGCTAGCTATCTTGAACCCAACGGTTCGTGAAAGCAAATGGCCTCCCACAAGATAACGGCCAGTTGACGACCTTGGTCACTGGATCCCCCCGAGTCAGTGAAAGCTGATGGTCACTCCCACCCGTACGTTCCGGCTGACTCGCAGTGCACCTAAGGTACCTCTCGGTATCCTCCTTGATCGATCTTTTCAACTGGTTTGCCTTGCACTTGTTATGCCGTGTTGGATGTCTGAGGTAGAGATGTCCTCCTGAGTCGCAAACTCTTTTTCTCAGTCAAGATTTTTGTTTTCGTATCACTATGACGCAATCGGTCTGTGACGTATGACACGACCACGTCAAAACACAGACTTTGGAATTCTATTAAGACTGAAGACTTTAAAGGTACCCAAAACATTGTTATTATGAACAACAAGAAAAACAAAACAAAAGATGCACCGTTGCTGATAGAAGAGACGCATATTTTCGCGACATAGGTCCCTTCTGAAACTAAAAACTCTAGTATTTAGCTAATTCTCGTTCGTGAAAGAGCGGCTCAAGTAGTCGGCACCCAAGTTGTCTTTCCCTTTGACGATTCTCACTTTGTAATCATATTGCTGGAGAGCAAGAGCCCAACTCATCAGTCGGCCGTTTTCTGTTTTTGACTTCTCCAGGTATTGGAGTGGTTAATAATCCGTCTCAAAAACGAATTGTTTTCCATATAAATATGGTTCAAATTTCTTGATGGCTCAAACGGATGCTAAGCATTCCTTCTCAATTGTGGCATAGTTTCTTTCCGCGTTCTTCAGTTTTCTGCTAGCGTAAACCACAGGTTGCGGTCCCTCTCCGTGATCCTGCAATAGGATTGCTCCTATGGCTTTGTCAGATGCGTCCGTACGTAGCACAAACTCTTTTTCCTTGTCGGGTAACCTTATGATGGGTTTGCTGCACAGGTGACTCTTTAATAATGTTAAAAAAGCTTTTTCGGCCGTTTCCTTCCACTGTACTCGGTCTGGCTGCATGGCTTTGGTCATATCTGTGAGTGGGCTGGCGACTTCGGCAAAGTTAGGAACAAACTTCCGATAGTAACCGGCTAATCCCAGGAAAGCTCGTACTTCTTTCTTTGTAGTGGGTCTTTCTGCTTTTGCCATTCCCTATTTTGTCGTCCTCTGGTTGAATCTTCCCTTTTCCTATTTGGTGTCCCAGGTATGACAGTTCCTGGAACCCAAGGTAACATTTTGAAGGTTTTTATGTGAGTCCCGCGTGCTCTAATCGTGTCAGCACTTGTAATAGAGCTTCTAAGTGTTCCTCCCATGTTTCGGATGCAATCAGTATGTCGTCAATGAAGTTGTCGACATCGTCTCTACCCATGGGTTGTAATAGTTTCCTCATCACGCGGGTGAAAATTGCCCCTGCTGTTTTTAGTCCAAATGGCATGGTGGCCCATTGGTATTGACCGTATGGTGTCGAGAATGCTGTCTTGTGACGATCCTTTTCATCGACCGGAATTTGCCAGTATCCTTTGGATAGGTCGAGTTTCGAAAAATATTTTGCGTTGCTGAGTTTCGCAAAAGGCTGATCGACGTCGGGCATGGGTTCACTGTCGAATTCGATTTCGTTGTTTAGTTTCCGGTAATCTATACAGAATCGAATTGAACCATCTTTCTTCTTCACCAGTACAATGGGCGCGCTGTATGCTGATATGCAAGGTGTTGATCAGTACAACTTATGTTAATCTGATGAATAAAATTTGAAACAATGCTGATATGCTTGGTTCTATCACTCCGAGTTTGATCATCTCTTGCACCTCCTTTTGGACGGTGTCTCTCGCTGCGTGGGGTAATGGATATTGTTTCACGTGCACTGGTTTTTCAGAGCGAGTACGCAAATGACATTTTTCCAAAACTGTTTTGCCTGGTAGATCGTGTTTCGTGGTTTTGGCATATTTCGATGATATGAGCTTTCTGAGATGCCTCCAAATCAGGGTTGATGAGAATATCCTGATGAGTCTCAGTGCGACCCAAAGGGATGGATGGCAGTGCATTTATGTACTCTTGCAATAATTCATCTCTCCCGTCGATGCTGATTTCGTCTTCATGCGGGTTCTGGTTCTCGTTCCACATATTCTTTCAGGAGATTGGCATGGAATGTTTTCAACTTACCGTTGATCTCCACCTTGTAGGTGTATTGGTTCACTTTCTCCTGTACTGTGAAAGGTCCCTTCCAAGTCAATTCCAGCTTGTTGTTTTTTTCTGGAAGTAGTAGCAATACTCTTGTTCCTTTTCCCAATTCCCTCATCTTGGCTTTTTTGTTGAATTGGCGCGCGTGTCGTGCCGTCGCTGTTTCCAAGTGTTTTCTGGCAATAGCACACGTTTCTTCAATCCTGTTCCTCAAATCGGTCACGTATTGCGCGGCTGTGCGGGTCTCAGGCGCTATATTCGTGTTCACCCACAGCTCCTTGAGTATCTGTAGTGGTCCTCTTACTGTTCTTCCGTACAGTAATTCAAAAGGTGAGAATGACGTGGACTCCTGTGGAACCTCCCTGTACGCAAATAACAAGGCAAGTATTAGTCTGTCCCATTCTGTAGGCTGCTCCAGACACATCTTTCTGATCATCTGCCTTAGGGTGCCGTTGAATCTTTCAACCAACCCGTTTGTTTGAGCGTGGTAAGGTGTCGTTATTCCTTTGACACTCAACAATCGATGTAGATCTTTCATCACGTCTCCAGTGAACTGTGACCCTTGATCTGTTATTATTTCTTTTGGCACTCCTACTCTCGTCCACATCGTCCATAGGGCTTCGGCAACTTCGGGTGCTTTGCAGGTTCTCAAAGGGGTTGCCTCTGGGTAACGAGTTGCGTAGTCTACCATCGTGAGCACGTAACGATGTTTCCTATCTGACGGCGTGGTGAACGGTCCGATCAAGTCAATGGCTACCTTTTCGAAATGGTACTCCCACTAGTGGTACGCGTCCCATGGGAAGTTTCCTTGTAGTTCCTTTTGGCGCTGTTCTTTGGCATGCATCACATGATGCGCAATATCTTTTTACGTCTCCGATGATCCCTGGCCAATAGAAATTTGCCCATATGCGGTCGCGTGTTTTCTTGTTGCCTAAATGGCCGCTCATTGGCATGTCATGTGCCAGCTGCATGATACCGTTTCTGTACTTTTTGGGTACCACGATCTGCTTCTTGGTTCCTTCTGTCGAAACAAATTCTCGGTAAAGGATGCCGTTCTTCCAAAGATATTTACATGTTCTTTTATTGTCTCTACGGGTGGGTTTTGGTGCTTTGGCTGCTTCCTTCGCACTGTTAAGGGTCTCATCCTCTTGCTGGGCTTTTCTTAACTCGGCACTGGTAACTCCTCCGATAGTGTTTCCCTCTATCAAGAGCTCTCGGTTTGCTTTCCCTCTTGAACTGCACCGTGTCTCTACGTTGCAACAAATATCTCTGGTTGCATAAACAGGAATCGTTTCGTTGTCATTTTTTCTCAAAGTCGTGGAGTTTCCAATCAATACTGGGTACAATGTGTCCTTCAAAACAAGCACTTCAGTCTTTCCAATAAGAAAGGTGTGTCCAAATGTACTTTCGCTAATGGCACCTCTATTTCTTGGTCCGCTTTTGCGAGTTTGATTTTCGTTTTCTCCCCGGTGTATTTTTCTGCAGGGATCAGGTTTGCTTTCACCACTGTCATAGTGGCTCCGGTGTAACGTATTCTTTCCTTTAGTGTTCCTTCGACGATGAGGGTACATTCTTGTTTGAAAGGAATACTGCTGCATTTCTCGCACAATTGTGATCCAGTCTGTATTGCACAAGCGGTATTGGAAACTGTTAAAGTCTTGATGCTGTGTGCTTGAACGGGACGGTTTAGCGATTGTGGCCTTGGTGACTGCGACCTCGTTGGACAGTCTGATGCCTTGTGTGGTCCGCTGCAACGGTAACATTCTATGGTACCGCTTCGGCTTTGCTGACTCGATGCCCTAAATGTGTTCGAATTTCCAATACTATATTCTCCAGGGCTTGAACTGCGGCTGTCGCGCGAATCTACACTGGGCGATCTGTGTCTTTTTGCCTCTTGCTGGTGGTCCCTTCTAAGCGGTTGATGGCGCTCTTCGAATCTGACTCGAGGAGTCTCAGACATTCTGATTGATTCGAATAATGATGCAGCCTCTACTGCTTCATCGCCAGTGCTCGGCTTATGTTCCTTAACAAATCGAGCTTTGTCGGCTGGTAAGCCTTCGATGAAGTGTGCCATGTCTATCAAATCTTCCCAGTCCTTGACTGAGTATGATCTCTTCGACAGGTCGAACCAACGCTTCCTATACAGATTGACTCTGAACATGAATTCCTTGGCCATTTCAGTCGACGTCTGTCTCGCGTCTTTGTCTCTTGCGGTATTCTTCTGTGGTTAATTGAAACCTCTTGGGCAACTCTTCTTTAAGAGTGTCGTAGTCGAAAACGTGGGCATCACTGAGCTGAGTCATGATTTCTCAGGCCTTCCCTTTTAATAAAGCTATTAACCTAACCCCCCAGACTTCTTGCTGACAGTTCTCCGCCTTCATTACTCGCTCAAATTGTTTTAGGTACGCTTCGAGATCGTCGTTGTCTTCGTAAAACGGCAATTTGATTTTTATCCTACTTCCGTTTATAGAGTTATTACTCATCCTGGATGCGGAAGCCGTCGATTGAAGTTCTCGATGCATTTCCAGCTCAAGCTCTTTCAACCTGATCGTAAGCTCCCGTTCTGCTCTTTGGTTTTCCTCCCGTAAGCGAAATTCTCTTCCCCGCTCATCTCTCTCTTCTTCTTCTTTCCTCCGGCGCTCGGCGTCTTCCTTTTCTTCTTTCCTACGGCGCTCTTCTTTCTCATCTTCTTCTTTCTTCCGGCGCTCTTCTTTCTCCTCTTCTTCTTTTCTCCGGCGCTCGGCATCTTCTTTTTCTACTTTCATACGGCGCTCTTCTTTCTCCTCTTCTTCTTTCCTCCGGCGCTCTTTTTTCTCCTCTTCTTCTTTCTTACTCCGTGAGACATAATCTAAAAGGTCTTTACCCGTCAGGCCCAACATTTCCCCCTCGCTTTTCCACTGTTCCATGCGAACCTTCCAGTCTGGTATCTCCTCATGGTCGTTCGTGACGTTCCCTGACGCGTTCTAACGCGTTCTTGCGACATAGTGATGATAATTGGGTTCCCGCTGTAATACAATAATTACTTGTATATCTGGTTGTGATTCAACAATCACATGAACTGCATTCGACACTTCGTCGATGTTCACTTGGAAAATAAACTACTTTCATGTGCCAGATAGCTTTACCATACATGCGTTATCATGAGCATGCTATCTACCTATAACGATCTCAAACGCAAGTTGCATTCAATTAAACTGCTGACGGCACTATCTTTAGAGGTGAAAACGTCTATACGTATGTGAATACGAGTATAGTCTAATCCTCGTAACTAGTGTTAGATCATATATCGTGAAGGTAACCTCGTACCTCTTCTCACGTGACCTACCGCTGTAACCCTTGCGAAAGGCCAAGATCTGCTAGTTACTCACCTACTACTGTGTGTACTTTCCAAGGGAAACAAATCATACAGGCTCGGGATAAAACTAAAATTATGGCTAATACATGTTTGGTTTTATTGCTAGATTGTCCGATAAAAGTGGATGTTACACTATGGCAGAAGGTATGTCCACCCAGTTGTAATAGTGGCTCCCACCAACCGCCCGCTTTAAATTTTGAAGACACACGTCGTGGTCAAATCCTTGATGCTTATTCTCGGTTCAGATGTTGTATCCTCAACCGACACACACACACCTATCCCGGAACGATAGCCCCCAGTATGTCAACGCACGGGAGGATCCTTATGCGTCCCTTACCCCAAAATACGCAATGATTTCAGGGGGATGCCACATTGTTATTAAGAACAACAAGAAAAACAAAACAAAAGATGCACCGTTGCTGATAGAAGAGACGCAAGTGTTGGTGCATACTATGGGTTAAATAAACAGCCATTCTACTGTATGACGACCTTTTTTGTTTGTTTTTGCTAGATCTAAAATAAACTTGACCTTCAAGATCAACACAAAAACGAAACATAAATGAAAAGATCATCTCTAAATACAACAAGTTTGGACTTTATATCTCTCATAGTTTAGGGTCAAGGTAACTTCAAATTACCTTTATTAACCGACTATGGACAGCTCCAGTGACCTTGACCTTGGAGTGAGTTGAACAAATGTGCATAGTATGTCTCATTGATATCTAAAGAACCATCAGTTTAATATTAATAACCTAGAAACAAAAGTGAAATTTTGTGAAAATTTGTCGACCCTATGACCTTGCCCGTGAAGTGAAATTAATTATTCATTCACTGATCATTTATGATGTATTATGGATATACACCATCTTGCCAAGTTTGGTTTTTTATAGTTGTAATAGGTTCTGAGATACTAATCCACTTGCAAGTTTTGCACAGACGGTGAACAGCGGACGGTGGATAGCCGGGCGGACAAAAAAGGAAAGTTTATATGCCATTTTTGGACTATTTAGGACTAGACTATCTCACACAAATTTGGAAAATCTTGGAATTTTTTTTGGGAGGGAGAGGGGCGGAGGGGAGGGGAGGGGGCATGGGGGAGGCAGTGTGAGCACATAGACATACGTTGCTATGCCTGCTAGTCAAAAAACGGAAACAAAACGTATAAAAACACAAAATATTATTGACTTTGATTTTGAGAAGATCTTGACTTCAGGCTCAATATTTACACTTATTTATGATCGAATAAACTATACCAAAAGTTATATTATGTCAAAAACAACACTGTACAATGATTTCACATTTTCCGCAAGGTCTAAAATGACCTTGACCTTCAAGATCAATGTAAAAATAGAACATTAATTCTATGACCTCTAAAATAATCAAAAACAAGTGCAGATCACAGTTTAGGTTCAAGGTCACTGTAGAGAACGTGAATTTTCCGGTTCACAACAATAGTTTTGTTTTTAGCATGTGAGTGTGCCTGTTTACAACATCACTGCTCGTTCATCTGCCTGTCTACATCGTCACTTTTCATCTACCTGTCTACACGACTCTGTAGCTCCGCTTAGCCTCCGTGGGCCCACGCTTCCTTCAGTTATAGAGGAGGAGGAACAACGAAGCTTAACGTCCTATTGCATCAGCGTTAAGGACGATCACCACGTCGCCACCCTGACAATAATGATTATCATCATCATATCAAAGATGAGAGACAACACGTATTTTGTGTTTATTTTGGCTCAGGACATGCGAATGCCCGCCCTACGAGTTCTACAGACATTTAGACTGGTCAGTGAAGTGTCAAAGATTAGTGTAAAAAGATGGGTGTGAAAGATTGCTATAAAATATTGTTGTTTATTTATATAAAGTATTGAGAGCGTGGAGCTTATATTTTATGTTGGTGTTTGCCTGTGTTAGTGAGAATATGTGAATTTGTGAGTGTGGTAGGAAACAGCGGCACTTGCACGCACACTTTATTTTGATCTAGGAGTCAATCATATTGTGCATTCACTTAGCTATTATAAACAGGCACACATCCAAATATACGTTACAGTCACTACAAATACCCAGCTCCAGAGACCTTGACCATGGAGTGAGGCTGACCAAACTTTAATAATTCTTATTAATATATAATTCTGTATCATTCCTGTCCACTATCAATAAAAGGAAAATTTTGAAATTTTGTGAACATTTTTAATGTTTAGTTAAACTTTTTGGACCTATGAGTGTGACTTTGACCCTGCAGTGAGGTCATTGAATCACCAAAAACTGCCTAACTCTCAACATGGATAGACACCATCCTACCAAGTTTGTTTGTAATAGATAAAATAGGTTTTGAGTAATGTTTTGCACTGATGGACATTTATTTTATATATAATTTTTGAATTATTTAGGACTCATCTCGACAGATATGCAAACCCTACATACTATAGTCTAGCAAGATAATGCCAATATCGCAACAGACTACTTAAATAAAACGTGCCCTGTGCACACTAGTTAATCATGTAAAATAGGTAGAGGAGACTAGAGACAGTGAATCATCTAGACTATAGCTGCTCGACTATCCTACTTCAAATATATATTAAATTCGCGAACCCCCTCGACAACTATATGAGCCAGAATGATCGACGCATTGATTGTGGGCCCTCAACATCAAGAAGAAGAAGAAGATCGGGAAAAATTTATTTTGGGGTAAGTGCATATTCAACATTGTTGCATGCATGTGAGTCAAAAAAATCACATCTCCAGTTCTAATTCACCAACTTAGTACAATTTGGTACCTTTACAATGAGCAGAAAATTTCTATATGGAAATATCAACATCACAAGACACATACCTTGACACGTTCCCACCTGAGGCCTTGGTATCCACTTCCTCGTGATCTTGGTTTAATTTGTTTCCATGTCCCCACTGCTGTGTGCATTGAGGTTAATGCAGCGGCCAATTTGAATTGGGAACGCACTTTCTTTCTGTAAGTGAATGTGTACAACATTAAAACTTCTTTCAAAGAGCTTTCAGCCTTGTTGAAAATGCAACACTTTAGAAAGCGTACATTAATGATATTACAAGTTACAAAATTTAAGCTAATGAATAATCGCACTGCACATACAGTTCCAATGTTTGATCTATTTTAGCACTTTTCTTGAAGTAGAAAGTGTTTTCCTGCATACTATCAGCACACAAAAACTATCACACTAGAGATTTTTAAGAAGGTCGAATATCTGAATAATTTAAACGTTGCACAAACTTTCAAAATAATTGTGAGAGGAATACGCATTTAAGATCCTGATAGAAAAAAAACATCCTTTCTAGGCAGCTGATATAACCATTGTCATGGTAAATATTTCTTAAGTATCGAGATTGACGATTCTTTAAGGAAAGGGACAGACTTTTGTTAACAACTCATGGGTCCACACACACAAAAAAACGCAATTTACTTTTTGTACTGGCCTGAAAATTCAAAATGCTGTTTTCTATACCCATCATTCAGGATCTATTGGCCATCTCATTTACAAACAAAGCTATACATATAAAATAAAAACAGAAGACACTCTGAAAAAGATAACCTCGATTTTTGCAATGATTATACCATATCCTTCAGGGTAAAACTTTAAAGAATATATTTTGCGATGATAACATACAACTATCATAACCCTCCATTAAGCTGAAGAAAATGTATAAAATTGTGGCCAAAATATATGGGTTTCTCCTACAGAATACATCAACACATACACACGCACAAACACACACCCACCCACACCCACACACACACACACACCCACACCCGCACACACACACACACACACACCAAGATGCCAAAAAATATCAAATATATTTCCAGACAACACGCACACACGCGTGTAAAAGGTGTATTATGCCAAAAAAACAGTGACCTTGGGATGACCTCGACCTTCAATTACCTTACCTTGGTATGACCTTGACCTTCATGTGACCTCCAATGCTCATGTATAATAAAATAACGCAATGTTGGTGCATTCTATTCTAATAAAGAGCCATTCCACTGAACGCTGACCAATAAATATTTTTTGTAAGGCCTAACTTTGACCAACGCGAAATACATAACATAGATGAACGATCAATCTATTCTCTACAAACAAGTTTGGACTCTTTATCTCTCATAGTTTAGGGTCAAGGTCACTTCAAAATACCCATATGAACCCACTTTGGACAGCTCCAGTGACCTTGACCTTGAAACAAGCCTGACCATATTTGTGTTGTGTGTGTGTGTGTCTCATTAATATATATCATGGAACAAAGAATCATAAGTCCAATTTTAAAAGAAATAAAAACAAGAAAAAAGCAATTCCAAAAAGTTAAAATGTGTTACAAATTATTATTTTTTTAAACTAAAATTTGCTGACCTTTTGGCCTTGATTTTGGAGTGGTCATTAATTCACTGATCATTTTCGAGTTCTCATGGATATAACTCATCCTACTAAGTTTGTTTGTGATAACATGAAAAAGGATCAGAGTAGTTACCCACTGTAAAGTTTTGCACAGACGACCAGAAGTTTGATTTAAAAAAACGACCGACTGACAGACCGACATTTGGCTCGTTCTGATTTCAGGACTATTTCAATGTATTTCCGGATGTCTGGAAAAAACAAAGAATGACAGAAATACAGATAAAATACTAGTGGAGTATTTCAAGTTGAACATCTAATAAACAAAACCTGAATGTCTGTAAAAAAAAAATCTGATTCGTTATCTCTGACGACAACCATCAATGTCATGAGCAGTCAGAATCCGAAACATAGTGAAAAACATAATATTTTAAGTCTGAACCCGATCTGCAACAAGCACTGATACACTGTCAAAGATACTATCATAAAAGTTCAAGGAAAGGCATGTCATAGTTACTGTTTGCAGAACACATATTCATAACGCGCACAGCGCTTTCATACTGACATAGGCTACGCAAATATCTACTTTCGGAAGTCGCGGTGTGTAGACTCAACATAGTACAGTATACGAAACTAGGAAAAATCTCTTATATTTTCATTTTTGAGTACAAAGTGGGTCTGGATTTAACTACTGTTGTTTCAAAGAGTGTGGGCATCTAACAAGGAAAGGGATGCTAAAAGTGTTACTAGTGGACAAAGTGGTGAAGAAGAAAGTGATGAAGATGACGTTTAATTTCAGGGCTGTAGATACACGCTACAATTAGAGGGAGATAACGCACACCAGTCAGGAAAAGGTCTATTATTGAATTGTTGCCTCCCTTACATTATTCGTATCTTTTTATGTGGTAATCGGATGTGCAAATTTGAGGGTGAGAGGGTGTATGTATGTGCGTGTGTGTGCCAGACATTGAGCGACACCATCAGGGTTGCTGAGGACAGGGAAAGATGGAGTACGCTGGTTAAACGAAAATCTGTGGTTCCCCTACGACCTCCGATTTACGGGATAGGATAGGATAGGATAGAATAGGATAGAATAGATAGGGAAACAGTGTCTTGTGCTAAAAGTCCTCCACCCCCACCCCCCCCCTACACACACAAACTCCTCTGCAAACTCTGATGATAAAATTTACCATAGCAGAACATCTACTGCAAATAAAACAAGAAATAGCCACTCACATGCTATCCTATCCTATCCTGTCCCGTAACCCTGAGGTCGTAGGGGCACCACAGATGATCGTTTAACCAGCATACTCCATCTTCCTCTGTCCTCAGCAGCCCTGATGGCTTCGCTCAGTGTCAAACCAGTCCATTCTCGAATGTTGTCCTCCCACCTCTTTTTCGGTCTCCCTATTCTTCTACCTCCTTGCACTGTGCCTTGCAGAATAGTCTTTGCAAGGCCTGATGATCTGGTGACGTGGCCATACCATCGGAGTTTCCGTTTCTTCACCACTGTTAGCAGGTCATCGTGTTGTCCTAGGGTTTGTGTGATGGTCTGTCGGACTTCGTCGTTGGCGATGTGTTGGGTATAGGAAATGCCCAGAAGTCTTCTGTAGCACCTCATCTCAATGCTTTGTATTCTTCGTTGGAGATCTGCTGTGAGGGCCCATGCTTCGCAAGCATATAGGAAGATGAAGATGACAAAGGAGCGCAGGAGTCTTACTTTGGAATGTAGACTGATGGTCCTGTCTTTCCAAATGGGCTTCAACCTTGTCAGGGCAGCAGTTGTTTGTGCGATCATGGAGAGGACTTCCTGTCGGGACCCATTGTCTGATACAATGGCTCCTAAATATTTGAAGCTATGCACTGTGTTGAGGGATTGTCCTTGGACTTTGATGTCCGTGTTGATGCCATTGGTGTTGTTGGTCATCATTTTGGTCTACTCTGCACTTATTTCCATTACATTCTGGAGGTGGTGTCAAGCCTCTGTACCAGCTGTTCAAGTTCTTGTTCCTCTGCAGCCAATCCATCAATGTCATCCGCAAAACGAAGATTGGAGATTGCTCTACCCCCTATGCTGACTGTGCCTTCATGATCTGCAAGAGCATCTGACATGATGCGCTCTAGAAAGATGTTGAAGAGTGTTGGAGAGAGTACGCATCCTTGACGCACACCGATTGTTGTTCTGAACCAGTTCCCGATGGCGCTGTTGTGGAGGACTGCACTGGTAGCCTTGTCATACAGGCTTTTGATGACTTCAATGATTTTACGGCTGATGTTGTACACTTTCATTGTTGCCCATAGAGCTGCATGCCAGACTCGGTCAAACGCCTTCTTGAAGTATATGAACACATGATATAGATGTTGTTGGTGCTGTAGGTATTTCTCACAGAGTATTCTGAGGTTGAAAAACTGTTCAGTGGTACTTCGCCCTGCCCTGAATCCTGCTTGTTCTTCAGCTATGATTTGTTCAGCTTGGGGTTTCAACCTGTTGAGTATTATTTTCAGGAGGACCTTGCTGGGATGGCTGATGAGGCTGATGGTGCGGTAATTTTCACACTCCTGAAGGTTACCTTTTTTGGGAAGAATGATGACAAGCGACTGGGTCCATGGTATAGGCCACTCCCCACTCTGCCAGATCTTGTTACAGATAATGGTGAGGGCATCAATCATCGCTTCTCCTCCTGCTTGTAGCAGTTCCGCGGGTATGTTGTCCACTCCCGCTGACTTCCCTTTCTTTAGCGATTGCACTGCTGCCTCAACTTCTTCCCGGAGATTTGGGAGGATTTCTTCTTCTCTGTTCTCGGGACATGCTAGAACATGGGTATCCATTTGGTGTATGGTTGTAAAGGTCAGAGCAGTACTCTGTCCATCTGTCCAAGACTTCTGGTTCTTCTGTAAGGCATATGCCAGACTTGATTTGGATCGTGGAGACTTTGGGCTGTTTGACACTTGTCAGCCGCTTCACAGTCTGGTAGGCCTTCTTGCTGTTGTTCTTGTTGACTGTTATCTATTTCCTGGCATTGATCTTCTATCCAGTTCTCCTTTGCTGTGCGCATGCCTTTTCGGATGTCATTGTTGATTTTTCGGTAGACATCAGCTCCCTGTGAGGTGTTCTTTTTGTTTTTTTTATCTCCCTTCGTTTATTTTATTTTTATTTATTAATTTAATCGTTCTTATATAGCGCTTTTCCAGCTCAAGAGCTGCTCAAGGCGCTCTCCGATACAGGATCTAACTCAAGCCGCCCGTGACGCCCACCCGCAGCCTTTGGGCGCATGGTCTGACGCCCGGACAACTGAGCACAATCCTGGGCAGCCAGGGATGGGGGAGAAGGACCTAGGTGCATGCTGGGTGTGTTCTTGTCACCGGCACTCACCCGTCTAGGACATGAGCGTCATGATCTTTGAAGTCCGTTATGATGGAATGTATGCGACACAGACTAGACCTCAGTTTATACTCTCATCCGAAGGAGTAGGAAAACAGGAATAAAGTGTCTTTCCCAGGGACACAACACAATGGCCCGGTTAGGGCTCGAACCCTGGACCATCCGATCCACAAGCTGAAGCACTACCATTAGACCACAGTGCCTCCTATCACACAGATCCAAAAGTTCAGGTGTGATCCACGGCTTCTTCTTTGGTCGGTGCTTGCCAATGATCTCAGTGGCGGTATCTGTCACAGCTGAGTTGAAGGTGGTGGTCATGGTGATGACATTTACTTCACCAGCCCCCAAAATAAGCAGTGGTGCAAATTTCCCTCCAGTTGTGGCCTGAAATACTTCTGCCACCTCCGGGTCTTGCAGTTTGTCCAGGTCGAACTTCAGTCTAGTGCACATTGCTGAATTTACTCTCTTCGTGAAGCCGGAAAGACATCATCACGAGATGTCTGCTCCTGGAAAAGTGCGTGTCCTGACAATGTTGATGCTTGATCTGAAGCGTTTCTTGACCATGATGTAGTCTATTTGGTTGTGATGCCCCCTGACGGGACTGTGCAATGTCCATCGTCTGGAGTTTTTGTGGAGACCAAACGTGTTCGCAGTACCAGATTGTTGTATCTGGCAAACTCCAAGAGTCTCAGACCCCTGTCATTTGTCTCGTTGTTGCAGTGGGGTCCACATGTGTCTCCCCAGTTGTGGTGCGCATCTTGGCCAACCTTGGCATTCCAGTCGCCTTGCACTATGACTATGTCCTTCTTCGGCACTTGGTCAAGGACCGCCTGTAGATTTTCATAAAAATCCTCCACTTTGATCTCGTCATAGTCTGATGTTGGGGCATAGGCCTGGATGATGGTGATGTTGAAAGGGGCTGCTCTCAGGCGGATGGTAATGAGTCTCCTGGAGACTTGGCGGCAACCCATAACAGTGGCTAGAATGTTCTTGTGGACCAAGAATCCAACGCCGTGTTCGTGCCTGTCATCTCTACCGCTGAAATAGAGCTTGTGGCCTTTGTCGGTCGTTGTTTCACCTAGGCCTTTCCAGCGCAGTTCGCTGATACCTAGAACGTTCCATCGATAGTGGTCCAACTCGTGGGCCAGTTCTTCTAATTTTCCTTCTGCATTTAGGGTCCTGACATTCCAGGTTCCTATGACGATGTTGTTTCTCGTGCGGATCTTGCTAAATTGTCCATCAGTAGAATACTTAACACCTCCGTCCAGGTGGCCAACGGAAGGCGCGGTCCTTGAGCCGGGCGACGACCGATCCGGTATGGAATTAGTGGATAGTGTCATCATGTAGTGTGTCTTGGGCAAAGAAGACCTGGCGGTGCCCAATCCTCTCCAGGCTGTTGGCCACAGCCAAAATCCACGAATACAGTGTGGCTCGCCTTGGCCCTGAGCACGTGGTCGTTGAACCTGTAGTGACGTGAGGTTCCTCCGCCCTGGCCGGTGACTTCTGTGTAGAAGACTTTCGCCCAGTGATGCCGTGATAACATCACCCCTGTTAGTCGCCTCTTACGACACGCCGGGAAACGTTGGGTCTATTCTATTTAATGCCCGAACCCATCAGTTTTATTCAAAACCGACTTGATGCATATACAAGAAATACCTGTAGATCTAGATCTGTAGAATTAAAAAAAAAATAAAACAAACTCATTTGGAGGTACATCAAACTGTGGGGTGAGTGAGAATTAGTATAGTTGTTTTTTTTTTCTCTCTTCTTTCTTCTCCTTTTCTCCTTCCTTTTCTCCTCCTTCCGTCCTGAAGACTTCTGGGCATTTCCTATACCAAGCACATCACCAACCACGAAATCCAACACGTTGACATGCTTACAGTGGTGAAGAAACGGAAACTCCGATGGATGGCCACGTCACCAGAGCATCAGGCCTTGCAAAGACCATCCTGCAACGCACGGTGCAAGGAGGCAGAAGAAGAGGGAGACAGAAAAAGAGATGGGAGGCAACATTTGAGAATGGACTGGCTTAACACTGAGCGGAGCCATGAGGGTTGTTGAAAGAGAAAGATGGAGTACGCTGGTTAAACGATCATCTGTGGTGCCCCAACGACTTTCGAGCTACGGGATAGGATAGTATACTTATCTGGAGATACTTTGCAATAGTAAGTGTGTTTGGGGTATGAGGCAGAAGGGGTAAGGGGAGAGGGGAGGGGGAGAGAAATCAGAACAAACCAAATGTTGGTCTGTCCATCGGTCTGTTGGAAGCTATATTTCAAGAACCACTGAACGGATTTTTACCAAATTTCATAGAAAGATTGCTTAGATTATGGGCTTGCCTCCCATGCCATAAGGGTTTTGTTCTGCCGCAAAAGTCTTAGTCATTGGATGCATTTTTTCGTATTGGAGTATAAACCGAGGTCTAGTCTGTGCATGCTGGCATTCCATCGCATGGGTTTTAAAGGTCCTGACGCTCATGTCCTAGACCGTTGAGTGCCAGCTACACAAATACTTCAACATAAATAAATAAAAATAAAATATATATATATATATATATATATATATATATATATATATATATATATATATATATATATATATATATATATATATATATATATATATATATATATATATATATATATCACACTACATGTCCTTATTGAAAAAGGGCGCTCACTCTGGGGCGACTTGACGTGTGTTTTGCTGTCGGCTATATTTTCTTCTGTGTACATTGTTCTTAGCGTATTGTGAAGGCTGATTTATTGCACTGACGTGTGTGAAGACTTCAAGATGCGTGCTGTGTTGTTTCTGGATGTATTGGTGACGGTGGCTGTGGTATTTTGTGTGTTGACGTGTGGTGTGAATGCTACGGGTCAACATGGCGATCGTCATAACGGTTGGCGAACAGATTTCATTCAGTACACACGTGAGTCAATTTTGCTTCTGCAATCGGCTGTTGACGCTATGCCCCATCGATTTGACTGTTTCCCAGCAGAAATCATTCCTGATTGTAACGCTGATGGTTCCAATACTGATGTGATTGTCCGAAGGCGTAGACGTGGTCACCGAGGGGGGATACGACGGAGGTTGAGACGCTACAGGACCCTACTACCCCTTCCTTCCATCATTCTTTCGAACACTCGTTCCCTTCGACCCAAGCCACCAAACTGCAACTTCGATGAACTATGTGCCTACGTACAATATATGAACGAATTTAAATACGCATGTTTATTATGTTTCTCAGAGACATGGTTTGACAATTGTATCACCGATGACAGTGTTTATATTGACGGTTTTGGCACGCCATTCCGCAGTGACCGATCTGAATTTACTGTCAGCGGTAAACATCACGGTGGAGGTGTGTGTTTGTATGTCAACGAGAAGTATTGTAGTCGAGCCAATGTGACAGTAAGAAAGCAACTGTGTAACCTGATGTTGATTTGCTCGCTGTGTCACTGCGACCCAAATACTTACCACGCGAATTTGGACAGATATTTATAACTGTGATATACACACACCCTACTACCCAGGCTTCACGCTCACGTGCGTGCACAGAAATTGCAGATGTCGTTCGTGCACTGCAGTTGATTTCGCCTGATGCCCCTAATTTTGTTCTTGGTGATTTTAATCATTGTGACTTGCGCAGGTGTCTCCCTTCATTCAAACAGTTTGTCACTGTCAACACACGGGAAGATGCTATACTTGACTGTTGCTATGGCAACATTCCCCATGCATATAAATCTTTTCAGCTCCCTAAAATCGGACTATCCGATCACGACTCTGTACATTTGATCCCTTCATATGAACCTAAAATACTAACTGAGTCTGTCGTTGCCAAAACTGTAAAAGTATGGTCGGATGATTGTGTTGAGCAATTGCAGGGTTGTTTCGATTGCACAGACTGGATTGTTTTTCTTGATTCCACTGATGATGTTAATCAGGCTGCTGATGTGGTCACTGACTATGTTAAATTCTGTGAAGACATGATTATTCCAACCAAACAAGTCAAAATCTATCCAAACAACAAGCCCTGGGTCTCGAGATCACTGAAAAATACTATTAATGAAAAGAAAATTGCATTTCAAACTGGGGATAGGGAAGAAAGAAAGAGGGTTCAGAGGAAATTAAGGGAGGAAATACGTGCAGCTAAGTTAGAATATAAAGAGAAAGTTGAACGTCAGTTCCAGTCAGGCAACATAAGGGATGCTTGGAAGGGGTTGAAAACCTTATCAGGCCAGAATAAACCTCAGAGCAGTGGTTGCCTGCGAAGTGAAGATGAAAAGTTAGCTTTCTCTAACGAGCTGAATGATTTTATTGTCGTTTTGAACGCAATGATTTGAGTGACAGTTTGTCTGAAGTTTTGGTTGATCTTCAGGAAAGGGTGAGAAATGGGCAGGGAGATGCTTCTGGTGACTTTGAGATCCGGGATTGTGTTGTTGAGTCCCACTTCAAGAGAATAAACCCCCGTAAGGCAATGGGTCCAGATGGCTTGTGTGGAAAACTGTTGAAAGTATGTTCATCTCAGTTATGTGTTGTTTTCAGTCATTTGTTTTCTTTATCATTGAAACAATGTGCTGTCCCCTCAGTCTGGAAAAATTCCACTATCTGTCCTGTTCCTAAGTCTAGAAGCCCATCTGAGTTGAATGACTATAGGCCCGTTGCACTCACCAGCATCGCCATGAAATGCTTTGAGCGTATCGTCTTGAAAAAACTTCTCTCTCAAACACAACAGTTTCTTGATCCTTTTCAGTTCGCATACAAGCAAGACAGATCCACTGACGACGCAACACTCACTCTACTCAACAACGCTTATACACAGCTGGATAAACCTAGTTCTTTCGTTAGGATTCTCTTTATCGATTTTTCTTCTGCTTTTAATATACAACCTCATCTCATGGCGCTCAAACTTCTGGCCCTTGACGTCAATCCCAGGCTTATCCTGTGGATAGTCAGCTTTCTAGTTCACAGATCTCAGTCAGTCTGCTTCCAGCGAGCTCTCTCCTCTACTCGAACTACATCAACTGGCTCCCCTCAGGGCACTGTACTATCTCCTGTTCTGTTTACTCTGTACACCAACGATTGCACAGGCTCTGAAAATACACCTCTCATTAAGTACTCAGATGACTCTGCCCTTCAAGACCTCTCCAACTCTGCAACTGTTTATCTAAAGGAAGTGCAAAGGTTTATTGCATGGTGCAAAGAGAATTTCTTAAATATAAATGTGAAGAAAACTAAAGAACTGATTATTGATTTTAGAAAAAACTCATCTGCTGTGCCTGACTTAGTGATTGATGGAGAAAAGGTGG
This sequence comes from Oncomelania hupensis, assembly GCA_036898135.1. Lineage (NCBI taxonomy): Eukaryota > Metazoa > Mollusca > Gastropoda > Littorinimorpha > Pomatiopsidae > Oncomelania > Oncomelania hupensis. The sequence continues at coordinate 67,014,146 of CM072512.1, read as the reverse complement.
AGAGAGTCTTGGAATACAAATATCTGGGAACAATACTTGACAATAAGCTTACCTTTGATTCCAACACTACTTCCATCCATAAGAAATGTCAGTCAAGAATATATTGCCTCCAGAAATTGCGCTCTCTGCAAGTCAACAAGTCTGTTTTATGTAACTTTTACAGATGTTTTATTCAATCGGTGCTGACCTTTGGTTTTCTTTGCTGGTTTGGAGGTCTCAGTGTGAGGAGTAAGAATGTGTTGGATAGAATTGTGAAGGTGTGTGGGAAAGTGGTGGGTGAAAAGCAGGAGAGTTTGTGTGTGTTGTACGAAAGGCAAGTAAGAAAGAAAGCGAGCATGATTGTAAGAGACTCCACTCACATCCTAGCCCAGCACTACCAGCTCCTTCCTTCTGGTCGCCGTTTCAGAGTGCCAAATGTTTCTACGGTTAGAGCTAGGAACAGTTTTGTACCCAAATCAGTACAAATTCTTAATAAGTGTTGACTGAATGAGTCGGGTGCGAGTGGTTTATGGGAGTACTAGAGATGAATTTTATAATATTTGCAGCAATTTTTCAACTATTCAGTATGTATCTAGTTAACTAATGCATACGTTTTAAAATCTGTGATTGTATTATAGAATGATACGCAAAGTTTGATGATTGTATTATAACGTTTATAATTTTATAATCTCATGTCTAACCCATGTGTGTGTGTGTGGGTGTGTGTGTTTGTGGGTAGGTGTTTTATTTATTTATGTTGAAGTGCAATAAGGACATGTAGTTGGATATGTATTTTAAGTTTTACAATGTGTCGGAAATGTTCTTGTTAATATGTACATAAGCGTGATTACACGTACATGTTTACATGTTTATAGTATTGTTACATTTTATTACCTTTTGCTGACAGCAAATCCATGTTAGAATTTCTCCTTGGAGATAATAAAGTTTTCTGAATCTGAATCTGAATCTGAATCTGAATACACCCAGCACGCACTAGGTCCATTCTCCACATCCCCGAACTTAATTTTTTTCAAACTAGTTCCAGTCATTCGCCGAAAAAGGCAATCACCGAAGTCGAACGAAGCTCTCCCGATGTGTTACGAAATGATGCTTGCATGACTATGACTAACTGTCACGTGGAGAGTTTTTGTGTAGTGACCCTCCTACGTCTCGTTCCAAGAACAAGTTAAGTTTAGATAAAAGGTAGAGTTGAAAAAATAAAGAAACTCGAAACAACAGTGTAAAATTTCCCTTTTTGTTATTATTTACACTACTGGACCACGATTTACAAAATCTGCCGAAAATGTTTCAAAACTGTACAAGAAACCCGAAATATTCTTGAAATATTCTTTAAATGTCAGTCCTGATTAGTTTCCCAATTTCTTTAAAGTTCAGACATATCGATCTTTCTCATCATCTGGTGGGGACATCGGAAGTACCGTAGGCTTCAGCGAAGTCGAGAACTTAACTGAGTACTGTGGTGATAGTCGCCCCTGCAGTGGATGATGTTGCTGATGAAGGAGTGGGCTGGTAGTAGTATGGTTGGCAGTGTTGGCAGCGGATGGATGGTCGGTTGGTTGGTTGGATGGTGTTGTAGATGGTGGTGTGGTCGGTGGGTTGGATGATTGTATGGTCCTTCCCCCTTCCAAGGTAATGGATCCGTGGGGTCTCCCCAGGCAAGGGATCCAGGAAAAAGAAGAAAATCTGCAACATGCTGAAAGACCATACAGTATCCCGACTCCCATAACCTTACCTAACCAGGCAAGGTTCACACCATCAGAAAAATAAACAGTGCATCGTTTATTACGGTAATAAACGCCCCTGCATCCAGCACTGCTGTCATCCTGCAAAGAATATTGGGGTAAACAAACGACTGTCTGCATTAATAATGATAAAAGAAAATAATAAATTCTCACCTCAAAAGATTATGTTGTTATATAAAAGTGTATCCAATGAATGCATGTGTCACAGATAGTCCAGGCCTACTATAATTCCACAAGACTAGACCTGCTTTTATTTTCAAATTGTTCTGTTCTGTCCTGACACAACTGTCACTCTGTTCCTGACCTGACACAACTGTCACTCTGTTCCTGACCTGACACTGCAATAATGTCCAGAAGTTTTACATAACACTTTGCTTAGTCAACTGAAAACTGCACACGCTGTAAACCAAACCTATCTCTGCCACAGAAATAGTATATAATTATAATTTTAACAGCGCTCCGTTATTTGTGCATAAATAACGAATACAACAAACGCCAGTTTTCACAAAAACATATTCGCTAAGCTAGCGAGAACCACAAACGTGTTACAACGTGTCTCTACTCTAGTAGACGGCAAAGAAGTGACGATTCTTACTGCGCTTTCGAAATCTATCGCTCACTTTCTTCAAAACTTGCATTTTGCACGAACTACACGGATAAAACTTAACCTCCGGAAGAAACCATGCTAGGCCATACTCTACAGTTATCAAACAGACAAACACGGGTTTATTATATCACATAATTTATTTCCCAAACTTTGCATAATATAATACATTGTCATTTTACATGTGACAATACCCTCCGACACAAGATGAAACATGGGAGTTTCATTCAAAACTGTTCTGTATCCTTCCCCTTGCTTCCTAGTTGAAGGTTCGACTCAGGTAGTCGGCTCCCACATTGTCCTTGCCTGCGATGGCTTGAACTGTGAACTCGTAAGGCTGTAACAACATAGCCCAACGGGCAAGACGTCCGTTTGCTGGTTTGGATTGCCTCAGAAATTGCAGCGGGTGGTGATCTGTCTGAAGAGTGAAGTGTACACCGTACAGGTACTGCTCGAACTTCTTGATCGCCCAGACTACAGCAAGACATTCTTGTTCCACCGTTGAGTAGTTCTGCTCTGCTGAGGTCAACTTGCGGCTAGCGTATGCCACAGGCATCAAAATCTCGTCATCCTGTTGCAATAGTACTGCTCCCAGCCCTTGTTGGGACGCATCTGTACGTAAGACGAATTCCTTCTCTAAATCTGGCAACCGAATGATGGGCTGACTGGTTAGGCGTTGCTTCAACGTCTGGAATGCCTGTTCTGTTTGCTCAGTCCAAGTGACAACGTTGGGCTGCTTCTTCTTGGTAGCGTTGGTCAGAGGAAGTGCGATGGCAGCGAAGTGCGGAATGAAACGCCTGTAGTAACTGGCCAACCCGATGAACGCTCTGACGTCCTTCTTGGTGTGCGGCCGTGGTGCGTCCCGTATCTTCGCGAGTTTATCTTCCTCTGGACGGAGACAACCGCGTCCCACGACGTGTCCTAGAAATGACAACTCTTGGAAACCCCAGAAGCATTTGGTAGGGCGTGCTGACAAATTTGCTTCGTCCAAACGTTCCAGAACTCTTCTGAGTATCTCGATGTGGCGAGTCCACGCTTGAGTAGCAACGAGTACGTCATCAATGAAGTTGGAAACCTCCTCGCAGTTCAAAGGATCGAGGAGTTTTCTCATCATCCTCGTAAAAACGGCGCCTGCGTTTTGAAGTCCGAAAGGCATGACTGTCCATTGATACTGACCGGTAGGAGTGGAAAAAGCGGTGATAGGTCTATCCTCTTCTCGCACCGGGATTTGCCAATAACCCTTCGCCAGGTCGATCTTGGAGAAATACTGTGCTCTGGCCAATTTACCGAACAGCATGTCTATGTCCGGCATGGGTTCACCATCGAATGCAGTAATGCGATTGACGCGGCGGTAGTCGACACAAAATCGTACTGCACCGTCCTTCTTCTTCACTAGCACCACTGGAGAATTGTATGGCGAACTTGCCGACTCGATGACTCCAAGCTTGAGCATCTTTTCCACTTCTTCTTTAACAATTTGGACTGTAGCATGAGGAAGTGGGTACTGTTTGGTTCTGATGGGTTCTTGCTGCGTAAGGTTGAATGAGATCTCCTCCAGCTCAGTTTTGAGAGGTAAATCTGTCAAGATACGCTGGCTTTCGCGAGCGAGCTGCGTTAGCTCCTTCTTCTTGTCTGGTTCCAAGCCAGGATTTATGTTGACATCTACATGGCTCTCTTTTGCTGTCAAGATGCATGTAGGTACCTGCTCTGACTCAAGCTCAACCTCTGTCTCGTCGATGACGACCGCGACGTTGTCAACCCTCTGCTCCTCCGACGAATCATTTCCTTCCTCCTCCTCGGCGCTGACTTCTTCCTCTCGTTCGATGTATCGTCGCAAGAGATTCGCGTGGTACATCCGGACTTTCCCCTTGACTTGAATCTTGTAGTCAGGTGAACCTCGCCAGTCCCCGACGCGTTCAATGACCTTGTACGGACCTTGCCACTGCAGCTGCAGTTTGTTATGCTGCTGCGGAAGTAGAAGAAGCACCTTGTCTCCAGACTTGAATGTACGTGGTGTGGCCTTCTTGTCGAACTCTTTCGCGTATCTTTCCGAGGACTTCTTGAGATTTTGCTGGGCAAGTTCGCAGGTTTCTTTGATCCTGTTTCTAAGTTCCACAATGTACGTTGCGGTGGTTTGGATTTCTTCAGGTGCCTGCTCATCTGTCCAACTCTGACGAAGAATAGCCATAGGACCCCGAACTCGACGTCCGTACAGCAGTTCGAACGGTGCAAAACCTGTGCTCTCTTGAGGTGACTCTCTGTATGCGAACAGTACCGCTGGCAGATAGCGATCCCACACACTTGGTTTTTCCTGGCACAACTTGCGCAACATGGACTTGAGTGTGCCGTTGAATCTTTCCACCAAACCATTGCACTGGGCATGATACGGTGTGGTACACATTTGACGGATGCCCAAGAGACGACTGACCTCTCGCATAATCTCGCTTGTGAATTGGGTTCCGCGATCTGTTAGGATTTCCGCTGGAATGCCCAGTCTTGACCACAGCTCTAACAATGCCTCGGCTACACGGGTAGCTTCGATGGATTTCAATGGCATCGCCTCTGGATAGCGAGTAGCGTAGTCCACCATAGTCAAAATGTACCTGTTGCCATTGTCGGAAGCGGGCTTGATAGGACCGATGATGTCAACTGCGACGCGTCGGAATGGTTCGTCGATTAGCGGCATTGGTACCAAAGGAACCTTCTTGACCCGGCCTCCCGGCGACATCTTCTGACACTGATCACAAGATGAGCAGAAACGGCGCACATCTCCAACTATGCCTGGCCAATAGAATTGGCGCCATATGCGATCTAGTGTCCTCGTGGTTGCCAGATGACCCCCGAACGCTGAATCGTGTGCCACTGACATCACCCCTCTCCGTAGACTCTTTGGAAGAACAACTTGCTGATACTGGTCTTGTTGCGTCCGGAATTTCCTGTAGAGAATTCCTTTCGTCCATAGGTAAGACGCGAACCCTTGTTTACCAGCTTTCTTCTCTTGTCCTGACTCGGCGGCGGTTCTCAGACTAGCAAGAGACTGATCCTGCATCTGTAGAGCAATCAAGTCCTTCGGCTTGATATTTCCAGATCCGGTATCTACTGCTGGAAGCGGCGGCAGTGGACGCTGCTGGCGCTCTGCTTGTTGCCTGGTCAGTACCGCTACTTGCTTGGGTACTCGGTAGACTGGAATGCTCACCAAAGTTCTATCAGCCAACAAAACTTTGTTGCCAATGATGAGATCTGCGGGCGGATTCTGCATAACGACAGCTTCAATCTCAGCCTCGATCCACGGAGTATTCACCGTAATGCGAGCTATCGGTAAATCCTTGCACAAACTGGTTTCAGCTAGAGTGATCGGCACTCTACGACCGGTGTAAGCGCATGGCGGTACGAACGATGCTCTAACCACCATCACATCGGCTCCTGTATCGCGTAGCCCTTCAGCTTGGTGTCCGTCGATGCTAACCTTGCATTTTGGGTTGAAATGCTTCTGCGAACATGGAACACACAGTTCAGGTATTCCATCCTCCTCTGTGTTCGCTTGCGCACCCGAAACAATAACATGCGTACCTTGCTGGGCTGCTGCTCGCTTGGGACAGTCCTTCTTGAAGTGTCCTGTGCGGTGACAGTAGTGACAGGTTACACGAGCTGTAGTTGCCTGCCCAGCTGATCGTGCTTGATCCGAACCTCTTTCCTCTTCCCTCGCTGGTTTGGCATTCTCCCTAGGTTGAGTGTTAGCCCTGGAAGATCCGTTCCTCGGCGATTGTTTACGGTGCCGCTGTGGGTGTGCCTCCTTGTGTATTTGCGCGAAGTGTGCAGCACTTGCCAAAGTGTCGGGTTCGTGCTCCAGAACAAACGACGCCGTGTCAGCGGGAAGACTTTCCATAAACTGTTCCAAAAGCATCAGCTCCATTAGATCCGCGTACTTCTGTCGCTTGCCGGACATCTCCACCCAGCGATCGGCAAAAAGTCGTAAACGGGCAATAAACTGTGTGTACGTTTCGCCTTCTCTCACCTTTGCTCTACGCAATCGCTGACGGTAGACATTAGCTGTAAGCTGAAATCTTTCCAACAGTGCTTTCTTCAACTTCGGGTAGTTGAATGCGGTATCCTCGTCTACTGAGTTGTAGAGTTGCAAAGCTTTACCCTTAAGTGCTGTACTCAATTTCACTGACCACGTAGTTTCAGGCCATTCGTGTGCACGGGCAAGACGCTCGAACCGTCGCAAGTAGTCGTCGAGATCATCTTTAGACTCATCAAACTCTGGAATAGAAGCGTTTTCGACAACTATGTGACTCGTCGATGCCACTGGTTGATGACTGGCATTCTGAAGTTTCGCCATCTTCTCTGCATGAGATAGTCTCATAGATTCCAATTTATACTCCAAGTCTCTCTCTTGTTTGGTAGTTTGCTCTTTCAGTGACCACTCCCGTTGGGTAAGACGCTCTTCACGCTCCCTTTGCTCCCTGGCTAGCCTCTCTTCTGTAGCAGCTTTTGCCTGGTCAGCTAAAGTGTGACGTACAAAATCAGCTAACTCTTGTCCAGCCAGATTGAGACGTTGACCAAGAGAAACTACAACTTCAGTTTGATCAGGTAAACCGGAACCTGAAATCTCGCCAACAGACCTAGACTTAGCATCTATGTTACCATGCTGTCGCGCGTTCTGGACCGCGGGAGAACTTAACGCTACATTCTGTGTTTTGCGCAACCGTGTAGAAATTGGAGAGTCAGTAATGGCTTCGGCCATGACTACGATCGAACAAACTACTATCCTAAGATGTCAAAACAACCTAGAACATATGCTAAACAATTAATAATGTCAGCAACCTTGACCGTCACAGCAACTCCTGAAAACAAGTATCCAAGTACTCAAATGTATAAGTATAAAATTCTTACTCTAAAACAAAAACAACGATCAACATATTTACATGCACTACCTTCAAACGATCTAACTTAAGAACAACAAACTTTGTGAAGCCACAAGGTAATTCCTAACCTATACCCAGGATAATGAACTATCTTGTTATCTCAGCGGATGCTGATCTCAGCGAATGCTGATCTCAGCGGGTGCTGATCCCGGACGAGCCCCCATAATTGTCACGTGGAGAGTTTTTGTGTAGTGACCCTCCTACGTCTCGTTCCAAGAACAAGTTAAGTTTAGATAAAAGGTAGAGTTGAAAAAATAAAGAAACTCGAAACAACAGTGTAAAATTTCCCTTTTTGTTATTATTTACACTACTGGACCACGATTTACAAAATCTGCCGAAAATGTTTCAAAACTGTACAAGAAACCCGAAATATTCTTGAAATATTCTTTAAATGTCAGTCCTGATTAGTTTCCCAATTTCTTTAAAGTTCAGACATATCGATCTTTCTCATCATCTGGTGGGGACATCGGAAGTACCGTAGGCTTCAGCGAAGTCGAGAACTTAACTGAGTACTGTGGTGATAGTCGCCCCTGCAGTGGATGATGTTGCTGATGAAGGAGTGGGCTGGTAGTAGTATGGTTGGCAGTGTTGGCAGCGGATGGATGGTCGGTTGGTTGGTTGGATGGTGTTGTAGATGGTGGTGTGGTCGGTGGGTTGGATGATTGTATGGTCCTTCCCCCTTCCAAGGTAATGGATCCGTGGGGTCTCCCCAGGCAAGGGATCCAGGAAAAAGAAGAAAATCTGCAACATGCTGAAAGACCATACAGTATCCCGACTCCCATAACCTTACCTAACCAGGCAAGGTTCACACCATCAGAAAAATAAACAGTGCATCGTTTATTACGGTAATAAACGCCCCTGCATCCAGCACTGCTGTCATCCTGCAAAGAATATTGGGGTAAACAAACGACTGTCTGCATTAATAATGATAAAAGAAAATAATAAATTCTCACCTCAAAAGATTATGTTGTTATATAAAAGTGTATCCAATGAATGCATGTGTCACAGATAGTCCAGGCCTACTATAATTCCACAAGACTAGACCTGCTTTTATTTTCAAATTGTTCTGTTCTGTCCTGACACAACTGTCACTCTGTTCCTGACCTGACACAACTGTCACTCTGTTCCTGACCTGACACTGCAATAATGTCCAGAAGTTTTACATAACACTTTGCTTAGTCAACTGAAAACTGCACACGCTGTAAACCAAACCTATCTCTGCCACAGAAATAGTATATAATTATAATTTTAACAGCGCTCCGTTATTTGTGCATAAATAACGAATACAACAAACGCCAGTTTTCACAAAAACATATTCGCTAAGCTAGCGAGAACCACAAACGTGTTACAACGTGTCTCTACTCTAGTAGACGGCAAAGAAGTGACGATTCTTACTGCGCTTTCGAAATCTATCGCTCACTTTCTTCAAAACTTGCATTTTGCACGAACTACACGGATAAAACTTAACCTCCGGAAGAAACCATGCTAGGCCATACTCTACAGTTATCAAACAGACAAACACGGGTTTATTATATCACATAATTTATTTCCCAAACTTTGCATAATATAATACATTGTCATTTTACATGTGACACTAACTAAACATGAAAAATGGTCGCGGTTGCTTCTAATTCTGTTCGATTTACACAGCTTAGCATTTCGCAACGGTGTACTTTGTTGTGCGTGCTCAATGCTGTAATTCAGAGGGTGTTATTGGTTATTTTTTCTTATCGATTTACCAAAGTTTTCAGATGATTTATGGAAATGTCCGCCTGCCACGCAACATTTTTTTTATACGCGTTTCTCTTTAAAATACATATTATTAAAATACATATAACACATTTACTGCATCAGTTAAAAAGAATAATATTAGTTAAATAAATAATTGTTTTGGTGTTTGCAATAAAAATGTCACTGTTTTCTGAGACCAATAAACTTGCTTTGCTTGTTGTGTTGAAGGGACTTCACCGCGTCCATCGCGCTTTGAAATTTTGTTATGGTTTTATTATATTTTATTTATATATTGATGTGTGCACTATGTGTTATGCATTATTTTTACTCTTTATTACTACTTGTGTCAGTATATTAATCATCATAAAATAATAATTACTGCTTCAAATTGCGAATCTTTACATGACTTACAGTTTGAAACTGTGCAAATCGAAACAGAATTAGATCTAGAAGCAACAGCGGCCATTTTAATGCAAGGATGTTTTACGTAGTCCTGCAAACATTCGTTGGTAAAACATCGGATAGCTTCGGTCGACTCGGGTAGCTCCGTTCTACTTCGGTGATTGCCTTTTTCGGCGAACGAACCGGAATTAGTTTGGAAAAAACAAGTTCGCGGTTCGGCGGTCGCCCCTGATTGTTCTCCGTCTTCTGGGCGTCAGACTATGCGCAAAAGGGTTACAAAGGCGGCTTGAGTTAGATCCTGTATCGGCCAGCGCCTTCCGCGGCCCTGTGATTGATTGATTGATTAAACACGATTTGCTCAGTGTCAAAAACGACCGAAGCGACTTTGTTGTCTTAGTACACAGATACTTCAAATCATGGGCCATCTATCAGTAGCAGTCCAAATCTTGGACAGTCAATCTTAATTTTACTTTTTTCTTCAAAACATCATTTTTGCCTTATCTCAAGAATAATTGAACTGAAATTCATCATTTTTACTTAGCAGATACTACTTGACGTATACTATTGCTAAAAATGTAAGATCATTTATATTTGTACTTTCTTAAAGCCAAGGTCATAGTGCTTCACCATTGTCTAAACACGCTTTGCGCTGCATCTCAACTTGGCTGAGCCGATTTTGATAATGTTTTTACTCAGACAGTTCAGATCGTGGCCTATCATTCCACGTTTTAGTTTTGCTTAATTATGATGAAGCCCAAAAAAAAACCCACTTTCAAACATGCTTATGTATGTGCCTGGAAATACATTTGAATGGTTAGTCATCTTGCTTTTATTTCTGTGAATATTTAAATTTTGTTTTTGGAAATGCAAATGACAGATTCTTGCAGAAAAGTGGAAAATTCTGACTCCTATAAATTGCACATACTGTAATATCAACATATACATAAACTCACTCCGGTGATTTATTGCTTTGTGATGCGTCTCGTTCAATCATTTTGCAAAAATGTCTTTCCATGGAGCTTGGTCCAGGAGAATGAAGTTTGGACTTCTGATGGTAAAGGACTAGTTTGGTCTCCTCGATAAGATTGCGTTGGTCTACAAGTCGTTCTGCTGGAGGTCGTTCATCTGGATCTGGCTCAGCAAAGGAACTGGCAAACGAGGGAAACTCTTTTTTGTGATTCTATATATAAAAAATAAGAAAACAAAATACATAGTTAATACCGCTGTAGGATATATAATATCACATTGTTGTAGCTAAAAAATAATAACACTATTAATGATAATAATAATAATAATAATAATAATAATAATAATAATAATAATAATAATAATAAGAAGAAGAAGAAGAAGAAGAAGAAGAAGAAGAAGAACACACTTTTTCTTCACTTGCACTCAAAATGCAGTGATTTGAAGAGATCACTATTACAGAAGGCAGAAGAAAAATCAATGTTTATTTTTTAAAAGTTAGATTTACTGCATCCAATACCATTATTAAAGGAAATGAGGAACTGGAGTATCCGGAGTAAATCGCGGTGTCCTAAAACGTATCTAAGTCACATAAGTTCAGACCATGCAAGGTTCGAACTTGCGACCTTTCTGTAATCTTTTAACTGCCAAGTAGGTATTACAATGTTATAACAATTTGCTAGGAACATACTGCACCGTTACAACAAAACTAAACTTCCATATTCTATATGCAAAATGAAAGTGTCCAATGTGGGTGGGGTTTAAAAACAACTGGAAAGGGCAAAGCCCATATAACTCACATGCTCCTCATGGAACTCACAATATTTTACAGTAAAAACAAACTCAAATGCTGGCATTAAAATGCAAAGTGATACTAACTTTGATCTTTCGATGTTCTTGACCTTGAGATGACCTTGGCCGCCGGCTCCAAATACACTCATGTACGATCAAATAAAGTACTGCAAAACACCTATTATGAACACACACAAAACATGTGACCTTGGAATGACCTTGACCATCAGTGACCTTCACCTTCAGATGACCTTAACCTTCACGTGACCTCTGATACTAATGTATTATGAAATAACCCAATGTTATTGCGTACTATATACGGTAATTCCACTCAACGCAAAAATTTTAAAAATGTTTTTTTATTTCGACGACAGGCATCTGAGACACAGTAACACTTCTGTTTTGTCAACATTTAATTTTAACCTGTTGGAGAACATCCAAGACTTGATATCTAGACAGCAGCTTTCCAGTCTGGATTGCCTCTAAGGTGGAGGATGCGCTAGGATGGAATGCTTTGTACAGTTCACTGTCACCTGCAAAGAGTTTTTGGCAGATTCCAAAGCTTTAAATGATTTTTCCAAGCTGAGTAGTGTACATGGAGAATAATATTGGCCCTAGTACAGACCCTTGTGGTTCACCACAAGTGGGAGGTACGTCAGGCGATGATGCCCTATCGACGATAACATGTCGTGTCCTGTCTAACAGGTAGGAGTGAATCCATTGATGGACAGATGATATAATTCCCATTTCAGCAGAGAGTTTCAGGAGAAGCAGGTTGTGATCAATGCAGTCAAACGCTGCACTCAAATCCAACAGAACCACAAGAACAAGATCACCATAGTCCGCACTGCACAGAATATTATTTAGAAGGCGAGCCAGCACGGTTTCACAACTGTTACCTGGCTTGTAGGCAGACTGGTACACGTCCAGCAGATCATGTTTAATCAGGTGCTAGATTTGACACTGGCATAAAGTTCTTAGAGTCATGTTCATTGAGTCCCTTCTTTTATAGCAATGGTTTGATAGCTGCTGCCTGGAATGACCTGGGAACTGTGGGTGACTGAAGGCTACCATTAGTGATCTTGAGCAGCACTGGCAGCAGAACATCCAAGCAGTCCAACAAAAGTTTGCTTGAAGCAGGGTCCACTTCACAGGATGTGGCTTTCAACGACGATATGATTTTTCTCAGCTGGTCCTCAGATATTGGTTCAAACGTAGTCAGCGGAGAGTCCTTAAATGATGATGGTACTTCTGGAAGATTACTACTGTCTCCCAAGCTTGTCCTAATTGTCTCAATTTTGTCAGTGAAGTAGGCAATCAGACTATTTGCAGCATCTTCTCTGGACAGTTCCGGCAACACTAGAGACCTAGATTGTTTCCCCAGGAGATCGTTGATCACTAAAACCAACTTACGTGGGTCACCACTTGCACTGTCAATGAGGGTTCGTACATGTCTCGCTCTGGCTTTCTTGATTTCATGGGAGCAGAGATTTCTTGCTTGTTGATAGATTTTACTGTCGACCTCTAAGCCACTGTTACGCCACCGCTTTTCAGCTTGTCGACGAGCTTTCTTGGTCTTTTTTACAGCATCGTCAAACCACGCAGAATAACGCCTGTCAGGGATGCGCATGGCAGTCTCTGGAGCATGTTTGCTGAGAAGTTCCATTAGGGTATTGTTGTACAGAGCTGCAAGTTGTTCCACACCCTCAGGAGGAGATAAAAGCAACTCAGATTCCTTCATGTCATTGCGAAAAGCATCCATGTCAATCTTCTTCAGACGACGCATTTTTACAGTTTTTCTGGGGGCCACAGGCCTGTCCATGTTCAGCTCACAGGAAACAAGGAAGTGGTCTGACAAGAGCACGTCCTCCACCACCACAGTCTGCACAAAGACAGGCTTGTCAGACCGCGACACAATCCAATCCAGAGTATGTCCACCACGCTGTGTAGCTTGATTCACATACTGAGTGAGACACGCGGAATCCAACATCTGCACTAGTTTGCGGGTGGTACTATCTTTCGGGTCATCCCAATGAATGTTGAAATCACCCACAATGAGAAAATTCTTGTTTGATATGGAGTTTAGTAGTGCACCAAAATCCCCATAAAACATCGATACTTTCAGTTTATTTTGTTCTGAAGGAGGGGGCCTGTAAAGTTGTCCATGTCGGTATTCCCTTTACGTAGTTGAGAATTTCAAACGACTTTTTGATGCTATTTTTCTTATTTTTATTATTAACATTCCTTTAATAATAATAATAATAATAATAATAATAATAATAATAATAATAATAATAATAATAATAATAATAATAATTATTATTATTATTATTATTATTATTATTAATGAACTTCCTTGTTTGTGTCAGATTAAGATGTTTATTGTTATAATTATTTTCCTAATTCAATGTTATTGTTACAAGGGCAGGAAGTAAACAAACCGTCAGGAGGTGATGTTTGTTTAATTAAAAATGAATGTAAATATTGGACATAAGGTCATGTTTATTTGGATACAAGTCTTTTTTTATTATCTAAAGATGTTTTGTATGTTTTTCTTACATACCACCCGAAAGTTCACGATTTTATTCTTATTTAAGGGTCAGATGGAGTTGCCTCGTTAGAAACTTCTTTATCTGATATTTTACTTGATAGTGATCTATTTACAATTGTTGGAGGTGATCTGAATGCAAGAACAAATACTATTTATGAACGTATTAATCAAGATCAAGATTTGTTTGAGTTATCAACTAACAATGAGTCTGTTTTGGATTAACGATGTTCGCAGGAAAAAAAAAATTAAACAGTTTTGAGAAATCGCTATTAAACATGTGTCTTGCTTTGAATCTGTCAATATTAAATGGTGACCTTGAAGATTTTTATACATACATGTGTGACTTCTCTGTCTTTTGATCTTTTTGCTATTTTGTGCAATGCTTGTTCTTTGAATGTATTGGATAGATCAGAATCAAAGCATATGCCTGTGTCTTTGTCTGTTCTTTTTTCAAATGAAAATCATTATGCGAAAGCGTTCTCTAATAAGTCTATTTTTATTGAGAAATGTTGTTGGAATTCAAAGATCAATGCCAGGAAATAGAGAACAGTCTGAACAAAAACAACAGCAAGAGGCCGGCCAGACTGTGAAGCGGCTGTCAAGTGTTAAACAGCCCAAGGTCTCCACAATCCAAACAAGTCTAGCATTACAGAAGAACAAGATGTCTTGGATAGATGGATAGAGTACTGCTCTGACCTTTACAAACAGACACCAAACGGAGACGCATCAGTTCTACTATGTCCAGAGAACAGAGGGTAAGAAAAAATCCTCCCAATTCTCGGAGAAGAAGTTGAGACAGCAGTGCAATCGCTGAAGAAAGGGAAGTCAGAGGGGGTGGACAACATACCCGCGGAACTGCTTCAAGCAGGAGGAGAAGCGATGATTGACGCCCTCATCATTATCTATAACAAGAGCTAGCAGAGTGGGGAGTGGCCTACACCATAGACACAGTCGCTTGTCATCACTCTTCCACAAAAAAGGTAACTTCAGGAGTGCGAAAATTACTGCACCATCAGCCTCATCAGCCATCCCAGCAAGGTTCTCCTGAAAATAATACTCAACAAGTTGAAACCACAAGATGAAAAAATCATAGCTGAAGAACAAAAGGATTTAGGGCAGGGCGAAGTACCACTGAACAGATTTTCAACCTCAGAATAATCTGCGAGAAATACCTACAGCACCAACAACATCTATATCATGTGTTTGTAAACTTCAAGAAAGCGTTTGACCGAGTCTGGCATGCATCCCTGTGGGCAAACATGAGAGTGTACAACATCAGACCTAAAATTATTCAAGTCATCAAAAGCCTGTATGACAAGGCTACCAGTGCAGTCCTAGCTCCATAACAGCACCATAGGAAACTGGTTCAGAACAACAGTCGGTGTGCGTCAAGGATGCCTACTCTCTCCAACATTCTTCAACATCTTCCTAGAACACATCATGTCAGATGCCCTTGCAGATCACGTAGGCACAGTCAGCATAGTGGGTAGAGCAATCTCCAACCTCCGTTTTGCGGATGACATTGATGTTGGCTGAAGATGAACAAGAACTTTAACAGCTGGTACAGAGGCTTGACATCACCTCCAGAGCATATGAAATAAAAATAAGTGCAGAGAAAACCAAAATGACCTACAACACCAATAGCATCAACACGGACATCATAGTCCAAGGTCAATCCCCCAACAGTGCAAAGCTTCAAATATTTAGGAGCCATTGTATCAGACTATGGGTCCCAATAGGAAGTCCTCTCCATGATCGCACAAACAACTGCTGCCCTGGCAAGGTTGAAGCCCATGGACACAGCAGATCTACAACGAAGAATACAAAGCATAGAGATGAGGTGCTACAGAAGATTTCTGGGCATTTCCTATACACAGCACATCACCAACGACGAAGTCCATCACACAAGCCATTGGACAACACGATGACCTGCTCACAGTCGTGAAGAAAGGGAAACTCCGCACGTACGGCCACGTCACCAGATCATCAGGCACCATCCTGCAAGGTAAGTGCAAGGAGGTATAAGAAGCAGACAAAAAAAAGAGGTTGGAGGACAACATTCGAGAATGGACTTGCTCGACACTGAGCGAAGCCATCAGGATTGCTGAGAACAGACAAAGATGAAGTAACCTGGTTAAACGATCATCGGTGGTGCCCCAACGACTTCCGAGTAATGGAATAGGACAGGATAGGATAGGATAGGTTGCCATATGAAGACCCCTATCACAGTACAATATTAGCAAAATAAAAAAAGTAGGTCTAAACCCTCGCGTCACAGTTGCCTTATTAAAGTGAGAGCAAAGAAAATCACTCACCATCTTTCTCACCACCTCAGACAAGATCAATCATTGTTTCCACCTATCCCTCTGTTACACCTCTTAGGTACTCAATAGTTATAGAATATAGTCTTAATAGCGTGTAAATAGCAGAAAGAAGTATTCACACACAATACATTGCTCCACCCAACACATTTCAACCTTTATGAAAATACAACTAGAAGGGCAAAGCCTACATGAAACATGCTCCTTATGGATTTACAATATTCTACATGAAAATACTGAAAATACAGAAAATACTAAAACAAAACGGTGGCATCAAAATGGAAATACTGCCTTTGATCTTCCGATGATCTTGACATCACCTTGGCCTTGAAGTGATGTCAATCAATGACTAATTATTTTCTAGCTCTCGTGGGTATATACCATCATACCAAGTTTGAATTCAGCTCTCAAGGGAATAGACTATCATATCGAGTTTAATTTCAATAGCTGCTGCAAAAGATTACTTCACTACAACTACTACTGTAATGAAACTCACGGTTCTGGTGATAGGTAACACTTGTGGTGGTGGAATAGGCTTGGGGTAGAAAATCGGATGAGGTGCTGATGTGTTTGTGGACTGACGCTCTAGCTTTGGCAGTGCAAGATCAACTTTCCGTTTGCCTGATGTATTAGTCACAGGCATTGACATGCTCTGGAAAAATAGGACACTTTTCCTGAAAACTTGCAAAACACTCAACAATGAATCAGTTTGAGATCCAGTGTCCTAGAACATGGCTAAACAAACAAAATAAAACAACAACAAACAATCTCTCTCTCTCTCTCTCTCTCTCTCTCTCTCTCTCTCTCTCTCTGTGTGTTTGTGTGTGTGTGTGTGCGTATACTAGAATAAACTGCCATTTGAATATATACAAGTGTAGTTTGTACATCCTATCCTATTAAAATCCCGTAACTCGAAGGTCGTTGGGGCACCACATATGATCGTTTAACCAGCGTATTCCATCTTTCACTGGCCTCAGCAACCCTCATGGTTTCGCTCAGTGTCAAGCCAGCTCATTCTCGAATGTTGTCCTTCAACCTCTTTTTTGTCTCCCTTTTTCTTCTGCCGTCTTGCACCGTGCCTTGCAGGATGGTCTTTGCAAGGCCTGACGCTCTGGTGACGTGACCATACCATCGGAGTTTCTGTTTCTTTACCACTGTGAGCATGTCATCGTGTTGTCCAATGGCTTGTGTGATGTTCTGTCGTATTTCGTTGTTGGTGATGTGCTGGGTATAGGAAATGCCCAGAAGTCTTCTGTAGCACCTCATCTCCATCTCTTCGTTGTAGATCTGATGTAAGAGGGTCCATGTTTCGCAAGTATATAGGAAGATGGAGATGACAAGGGAGCGCAGAAGCCTTACCTTGGAATGTAGACTGATGGTCCTGTCTTTCCAAATGGGCTTTAACCTTGTCAGGGCAGCAGTTGCTTGTACGATCCTGGAGAGCTTTTTATGACTTCAGTAATGTTAGGACTGATGTTGCATACTCTCATGGTTGCCCACAGAGCTGCATGCCAGACTCGGTCAAACACTTTCTTGAAGTCTACAAACACATGATATAGAATTGTTGGGTCTCCGTTTGGTGTGTGGTTGGTTGTAAAGGTCAGAGCAGTACTCTGTCCAATTATTATTATTTATTTATTTATTTATTTATTTATTTATTTATTTATAAGGCGCTTTCCCTCGCAGAGATCAAAGCGCACACATACACCCACACACACCATGTGTACCGCACAGACACACACACAAATAGCAGCCAAAAAAAAAAATTCTACAAACGTTTTAATTGTATGTGGCAGTAAAATGGTATGTCTTCAACTTTTTCTTAAAAGAGTTATAGGATGTCGCATGGCGTACATCGGCTGGGAGGCTATTCCATATCAATGGATCTTGAAAAGAAAATGATCTCTCACCACATGATTTGTTTGTAGGTGCTCGAGGTTTTAGTTTCATGGTGTCATTACTAGAGCGGAGAGATCTTGAAGGTGTGTAGATATGAAGGAGGTCTGACAGATACCGAGGGGTGTTGTTTGATAGTGCATTGTAACACATGCATGCAACCTTATACATGTATTGTATCCTTGCAGACACTTTGAGCCAATGGAGTTCTTTGAGAAGGGGGGTAATATGTTGGCGTCTTTGTGATTTTAAAAATCAAGCGTGCTGCTGAATTTTGAACTTTTTGAAGTTTCTTTGTAAGGGAATTTGGGGCTCCCGCAAGTAGACTATTTCCATAGTCCAATCGTGAGAGCACGAAAGAGACTACAAGAGTCTTAGTTGCATCAGTGGTGAGGTACCTGCGGATGCCTGAAATTCTACGTAGCTCATAGTTAGCTAGTTGACATACTTTAGAAACTTGTTCTTTCATTGACAAGGAAGAATGGAACAACACCCCCAAGTTCCTGACACACTCTGAAAACGCTATCGTATTCTCCCCAATCTGCATTTCGGTAGGGAGGTACTTTTTGGCATTATATTTTGATGCAAGACGAATTTCTGTTTTGTCTTGATTAATTTGAAGTTTGTTGACCATCATCCAGTCACGAACATCTGCAGTACAGTTTTGAATGCTTTTAGTTGCAATGCTCAGGTCACACAGCTTTGCAGAGGCTTTCAACTGAGTGTCATCTGCAAATGACTGCTTGTGACGACACGAGTGCTAGAGACTGCTATTATATTGTGCATAGTTGCACATCTCTAATATACAGTGTACATAGATATCAGCAGTTTCTTTTACTGCGTATGAAAGATGTAAGTATTTGTGGTTTCACGTGCATAACGCGGATAGGGCATATGCGGAATTAGGAAATGGGGTTACTGAGTTCGACTCGAGGTTGTCTTGTGTGCTGGTATATGATTTAGCTAGCAGAGTCATTTTGGTTGCTTATGCATGCAGTCGGACTTTTGACAGAAGTAGTGTTGTGACTGTGTGTCAGGTTAGCGTAACGTCTTCTGGAAGGGTCTTTATTCGAAGTGTTTCGAACCACCCAAGGTCTTGTTGCCCTCGTCGGGACAAGGATGTTAAAAGGTCTGTAGTGGGAGGACTGTGACTGCCATCTATTGAGTATATAGGTGTAGAGTTCTGTTCTAAAGCTGTGTGGCCCTCGATTGGGCACCTGCTAATGCTCAAGTACTTCGCCAGTATTGAGATGTCTCAGCCATAGCTAGCATTTGCCAGAAACGGATTTGAACTCTCAGACTAACCAGTGTGCTGTGTGTGTGTTATAGTGTTGTGTTGTGCAGTGTACTGTGTGCCACAAGCCGAGGACCTAGAGGTGAGTGTGAATCCTGCAATTCTTTTCCTTAGTGGCTGTGCTCCGAGTCTGCGTACGTGAATGAATGATGGGGAATGAGGGGGAAAGGGATGTATTTTGGTAAATAGTTGTTATCGATTTTAAATGATTTTCATATGATTTTCTTGGTTTAACGTTTGTATAAATAATGTCGTTGCTGTTGTTGCCAAGTGGGTCAAAGGGAGACAACGAAGTATGCATGTTAGAGAGAGAGAGAGAGAGAGAGAGAGAGAGAGAGAGAGAGAGAGAGAGAGAGAGAGAGGTGATGAATGTGATGAAAGGGAGACAATGTACTGCGTTGGAGAGGGGTGATGAAGGAGATGAATATGAGGGAAGCGTGTTTGTATTATAGTGTGATAGAAACAATTGTGAATGGGAAAAGATAATGTATTATAACGTGAAGAGGGGTGATGTAGATGAAGGTGTGATTGAGATGAATCGCCATGGTGTGAATGGGATTGCAGTTGTAATAATCATGTATAGTTATATAAACAACCATGTATCATGGAAGAGATAGAATTATAGAATTAAGAAATGCATTGTGTTTTGAGATGCATGTATAAACAGGTCAAGATGGCGGACGGCGAAAGGCGTATTCTGTTATGAAGTGTTTAAGTTTTTGTGTGACAAGCTAGTGAGATTCCTTATTTGTCCACAGGATTGGGCTTCGATTGTAGTTCTCTCCTGTTTTATCTACTGGTACCACTACTGTTACGCCATACTACTGGTGTAATTCTGTGACGCCTACGTGTCTCTGCGGTATCACTGTGACGGGTGACGTCAGCTTTGAGACCTCTACCCTTGCCGCTGAGGGGTTGGATGTTGCTTGGGCTCACCGCCACCACCGTTACGTCCACTTTTGTTGTCGGCGCCTGCTGGGGAGTGACCCCCCATCACTGCCGGACCTACTAATGCTTCGGACGAGACGTTCCAACAGCTACAGGATCTCAGCTACACCGCATCCACACACATACAGATTCGCATTCACACACCTAAAAACATATCTAGTGTAAATTACTTTCTTACTTGGGTAATTAACTGCAGTATTACTCTGAGCTCATTTAATCGATAGTTAGGTTTCGAACATTGACTTTGAACTGTAAGCCAGCAAGTTCCATACGTTTGAATTTCAAGATTTTTTTCTAATTGTGGATTTACAGTTGAATTGTGTTATTTGAAATTTAACTGATTTTCATTGTTGTTGCATACTGTTGTGGGTACTCTGTTGTGTATAGTTCTGGGGTTTTCAGTTAGACAAGGGAGGTAATTGTTTAGTAAATACTGGGTTGGGGGTCTTGATAGGGGTTGAGGGTGGTTTAGTATCCCATATCCTGTGGGTGTGTGTGGCATTGTTGAATAAAAGTGTGTGATTGTTCATCTGGCATTTTGTGTTAGTTTTTTTTTAATTTGAGTGTCTATCCTTCCACTCGTTCTTTGAGCTGAACGTCGCGGATCCCGCTCGTGTGACGCGACACTGCTGCTTTACATTGTGCTGGAAAATGAGGTCGGCCAGTGGCAATTAACAATGTAAGTTCAAAGCGCATTACTTACGCATTCATTCTAAACATCCGGCTTCATACAAAATAAAATCAGATACTTGCTAACAAATAAGAGACGAGGGTGGGAGGGAGGGGAGAGGTAAGGATGGTGATGGGGTGGGTGGGGACGGTGGTCTGAATCAAAACAAAAAACAAAACAAAACAAATGAAGGAATGACGACGATGATGATGGGAGGCAAGATCAAAACCATTTAAGGAAGAGATGAGTTTTCAAGTTGGATTTGAAAGTAGCTATGTTTGGAGAGCTGCGAAGGGAGAGAGGGGAATAAAGTTCCAAGTTAAAGGGCCAAGCACTGAGAAAGATCGACGGCCAGCAGAGGAGAGTCAGAGGAAGAACAAAGATTTCTAGAAGGCTTATAGAATTGAATGTTCTGGGTGAGGTAAGAAGGGGCTAAGCAATGGACGCACTTGTAACAGAAAATAGCGATTTTGTAGATAATTCTATGAGACACTGGAAGCCAATGGAGTGAATGTAGAAGGGGAGTGATACGATCAGATTTTTTCTTTTTGAGAACCAGACGTGCAGCTGAGTTCTGAACACGTTGGAGCAGATAAATAGAAGAAGAAGGAAGTCCCGCCAGGAGAGAGTTACAGTAGTCTAAGTGTGACAAAACAAGAGAGGAAATGAGTTTGTTCTTCTGTAAGGCATATGCCAGATTTTCTTTAGATCGTGGAGAACTTTTGTTTGTCAGCCGCTTCACAGCCTGGTAGGCCTTCTTGCTGTTGTTCTTGTTCAGACAATTTCCTGGCACTGATCTTCTATCCAGCTATCATTTCTGTGCGCATGCCTTTTCGAATGTCATTGTTAATTTTTCGGTAGGCAGCAGCTCCCTGTGAGGTGGGGTTTTTTCATCTCTCTTCGTTTATCACAAAAAAAGTTCAGGTATGATCCACGGTTTTTTCTTTGGTCGGTGCTTACCAAGGATCTCAGTGGCGGCATCTGTCACAGCTGAGTTGAAGGCAGTGGTCATGGTGTGGACATCTATTTCACCAGCTCCCAAAAGGAGCAGTGGTGCAAATTTCGTTCCAATTGTGGCTTCAAATATTTCTGCCATCTCCGCGTCAGTTTGTCCAGATCGAACTTCAGTCTAGTGCACTTTGCTGTGTTTATTCTCTTCGAGTGGAGCCAGAAAGACATCATCTCGAGATCGTGGTCACTTCTTATGTCTGCTCCTGGAAAAATGCGTGTCCTGCCAATGTTGATGCTTGATCTGAAGCGTTTCTTGACCATGATGTAGTCGATCTGGTTATGATGCTCCCCGCCTGGACTGTGCCATGTCCATCGTCTGGACTTTTTGTGGAGACCGAGTGTGTTTGCTAATATTAAATTGTTGTATCTGGCAAACTCCAAGAGTCTCAGACCTCTGTCATTTGTTTCGTTGTTGCAGTGGGGTCCACATAATTATGTCTTCCCAGTTGTGGTGCACATCTTGGCCAACCTTGGCATTCCAATCTCCTTGCACTATGACTATGTCCTCCTTCGGCACTTGGTCAAGGATAGCCTGTAGATGTTCATAGAAGTCCTCGACTTCGCTGTCGTCATAGTCTGATGTTGGGGCATAGGCCTGGATGATGGTGATTTTAAAAGGGGCTGCTCTCAGACGGATGGTAATGAGTCTACTGGAGACTAGGTGGCAACCCATGACAGTGACTAGAATGTCTCTGTGGACCAAGAATGCAACGCTGTGTTCATGCCTTCTTTTCCGCTGAAATAAAGCTTGTGGCCTTTGTCGGTCTCTGTTTCACTCAGGCCTTTTCAGCGCAGTTCGCTGATGCCTAGAATCTTCCATCGGTAGTGATCCAGCTGGTGGGCCGGTTCTTCTAATTCTCCCTCCGCAGTTAGTGTTCTGACATTCCAGGTTCCTATGACAATGTTGTCTCTCGTGTGGATTTTGCTAAGTTGTCCATCAGTAGCACACTAATCACCTCCGTTATGGTGGCCAATGGAAGGCGCCGTCCTTCATGACCCGGGCGACGATCGAGCCGGTATGGAATGAGTGATTCTTTTCATCATCTTGGGTGTGACGACACGAGTTTTCAGCACACACTAGAGGTAGTTACAAATCGTGCAGAGTTGCACATCTCTAGTGATACAGTGTACAAAGTTGTGTCTGCAGTTTTTTCTACTGCGTATGTAAGATAAGTATGTATGATTTTCACGTGATTAACGCATAGCGGATAATGCATAGTGGGAGAATGGGTTACTGAGCTGGACTCGATACCTTGTGCTGTGAACTGGTAAAAGACTTAGCCCGCAGAGTCAGTTGGAAGCTTTCGCGAGCAGTCGGTTTTTTTGGACAGAAGTAATTTTGTGACAGTGTTGGGTCAGGTTATAGTAAAGTGCTTCTGTAAGGGTAGAGTCTCGTTGTTTCGAACCACCCAAGGTCTTGCGCCCTCGTCGGGACGAAAAATTACTAAAAGACTGTAGTGGAAAGACTGTAACCCCCATTTATTCAGGAAGTAATAAGTGTAGGGTTCGTCTTAAGGTTGTGTGGCCTACGTTTAGGCACCTTCCAAGGCTCAAGTACCTCGTCGGTATTGAGATGCTCCAGTGAAAAGCATAGCATTAGCACAGAAACAAACTAGATACTCTCAAACGGATAACCAGTGCGGTGCTGTACTGTTTTGTGTTGTGGTGTGTGTGTACGTGTATCTGTGTGTCACATGCCGAGAACTAAAAGGTGAGTGTGAACACTGTAATTCATTTCCTTAGTGGCTATGCACCCCGAGCTTACGTACGTGAATGAATTATGGTGAATGAGGGGGAAAGGGATGTATTTTGATAAATAGTAGTTTATTGGTTTTTATATGATTTTCATAAGATTTTCTTGATGGAATGTGTAGAATAAATAATGTTGTTGATGTTGTTGCCAAAATGGGGTCAAGGGGTGATGAGGAAGTATATATGTTAAAGAGAGAGAGAGAGAGGGGTGATGAATGTGAAGGAAAGGAGACAATGTACTATGTTGGAGAGGGGTGATGAAGGTGATGAATATGAAGGAAGGGTGATGATGCATTATAGCCTGATAGAGAAAATTGTGAATGAAGGGAGATAATGTACTATAACGTGGAGAGGGGTGATGAGGATGAGATGAATCGAGATTGTGTGACTGGAAGTGCAATTGTAATAATTATGTATATTTATTTCATTAACTATGTTTTATGAAAGAAATATAAATTATTAGAATTAAGAATTGCATTGGATTATTGAGATGCATGTATAAACAGGTCAAGATGGCAGACGGCGGAAGGAGTATTTGTTATGTAGTGTTTACATTTTTGAGGATGAACTAGTGATACAATTTATTTGTTGAACAGATTGGGCCTATTATTACTACTACTACTGCTACTATCTGGATATCACTATTGTTGTAATTCTACGCTAATTATACGGTATTTCTACGGTTTACTGCTGTACTACTGTCCCAGTTGTACTTCAGCCTCTGCCTTTGCCACTGTGAGGTGTGGACGTTGCCAGGCCTCGCCATCGCCACCGCCACGCCTTTCCTTTGTTGTGGGCGCCGCTGCTGGGTGTGGTCCTTCATCATCGCCGGGACTTGCCCGGTACTTCGGACGACCAGGAGCTTTCCATCGGGTTTTACAGGCTACCAGCCACATCGCACCGACACACACACACAGATTTGCATTTCACGCACATAAACCTATCTCCATCTTCTGTACTTTGTGTGAATTACTTCAATTATCTGTGTGATCATCTGCTATAGTTTATTCTGAGCTCAGTTAAGAACAGTTAAGTTACGAACAGTGATACTGAATTATAAGTTAGTTTATTCAATACAATTGAATTTCTAAGATTTGCTGATTTGTTTACTCAGTTTGGAATTGTATTTATATGAAATTTAATTGATTGTTGCTGTTGTTGCATATTGTTGTAAGCATTTTGTTGTGTACAGTTCTGGGGTTTTCAGGTTAGACAAGGAGGGGGGTAATTGTTCAGTAAATACTGGGTTGTGGGTCTAGATAGGGGTTGAGGGTGGTTTAGATTTCCCATTTGTCCTGTGAGTGTGTGCGTTTGTTGTTGAATAAAAGAGTGTGATTGTACATCTGGCTTTTGTGTTAGTTCTTTTTTTTTTTTTATCCCCTCACTCGCTGTTGAGCTGAACGTCCGCGGAACCCACTCGGGTGACCCGACATTGGGCAAGAAAGACCTGGCAGGGCCCTATCCCCTCCAGGCTATTGGCCACAGCCGAAATACACAAATACAGTGTGGCTCTCCTTGGCCCCGCCCACGTGGTCGTTGAACCTGTAGTCACGAGAATTTCCTCCGCCCTGGCCGGTGACTTCTGTGTAGAACTTTCTTTTTATCTCTGCTTCTTCATTTTTCTTTTTTTAAAACTGGGTCCCCTTTACTTTTCCCACAACTCAAACAAATGTCACTTAATCAAGTATTTATTTTTATGTGCACGGGCGTTCTTATTTTTAGTATTTGTGTAGTGTATGTTGCCGTTGTTGTTGTCTTCTTGCCACTGTTATCACTATTTGTTTGTTTGAATGATATATTTATTTCTTGATTACTTGAACCTTTGTCATGCTTTGTCTTATTCATGTTGGAATTCTGCACGTTGACATGGAAAAAAAACACGAGCGGTAGCTTATGTCTGTTACCTTGTGCGTTGTTAGGTTCGGTTCGGTGTTGTTAGATGTATTCCACTTGCTGTACTCTGGCATTGTAATGTATGCTCCTTATATTATGTTTCCGTAATTAATATGTAAAACATTTTGAAATAAAGAATTAGAAATGTGTGTGACATTAATATTTTATAAAACATAAAATTACAGATGTTTTCTCTGGTAGACTGCACAACAGAGTTTACATAACTATTTGAAAGTTTGTCAGTGGCCATCAACTTTCTACAATTCTACCAACCATCTAAATGGAAACATAAGCATTCGTTCAGGAACAGCTTGAACTTTCACATCACAATATTTATTATTAACTGACCATAGTAGGCATTTTGGGGGTGTCTGTCTAACTCTGCTTCAGATGCAGATCCTGAAACAAGAAGTTGTCATCAATTTTTATTTTATCTTATATTTATTTTATTTTATCAATTTTTATTCAATATATTAACTTAGGTTATACTGATACTGAAACAAGAAAATAACATTCAATGATTATCACCCACAAAATTATTATTGCGTCACCCAGATTGGCAGCCGCTTTCTAAAGGCGAACCTCTCTGCTGAGTCTTGCATTCTTTGGAAACCGCCTTTTCCGACGTCATTGTTGATTTTTTCGGTAGGCAACAGCTCCCTGTAAAGTGTTCTTTTTTCTTGTTCATCTCTCTTCGTTTAACATACAGGTCCAAAAGTTCAGGTGTAATCCACGGTTTCTTCTTTGACCGGTGCTTGCCAAGGAACTCAGTGGCGGCATCTGTCACAGCTGAGTTGAAGGTGGTGGTCATGATGTTGATTATCTACTTTACCAGCTCCCAAAATGAACAGTGGTGCAAATTTCCCTCCAATAATGGCTTGGAATATTTCTGTCACCTCCGGGTCTTGCAGTTTGTCCAGATCGAACTTCAGTCTGGTGCACTTTACTGTGTTTACTCTATTCAAGTGGAGCCGGAAGGACATCATCACTAGATCGTGGCCACTTCCAATGTCTGCACCTGGAAGGTGCGTGTACTGCCAATGTTGATGCTTGATCTGATGCGTGTCTTGACCATGTTGTAGTCAATCTGGTTGTGATGCTCCCCACTGGGACTGTGCCATGTCCATCGTCTGGATTTTTTGTGGAGACCAAGTTCGTTGGCCAGTATCAGATTGTTGTATCTGGCACTGCAAGAGTCTCAGACCTCTAGTCATTTGTCTCGTTATTGCAATTGGGTCCACATGTATCTCCCCAGTTGTGATGCGCATCTTGGCCAACCTTGGCATTTCAGGCGCCTTGCACTATGACTATGTCCTTCTTCTGCACTTCGTCAAGGACAGCCTGTAGATGTTCATAGAAATCCTCGTCAAAGTCTGATGTTGGGGCATAGGCCTGAATGATGATGATGTTTAAAGGGGCTGCTCTCAGACGGATGGTAATGAGTCTACTGCGATAACCGATGACAGTGGCTAGAATGTCTTTGTGGACCAAGAATCCAACGCCTTGTTCGTGCCTGTCATTTCTCCCGCTGAAATAAAGCTTGTAGCCTTTGTCGGTCGTTGTTTGACCTAGGCCTTTCCAGTGCAGTTAGCTGATACCTTAAATGTTCCATCGATAGTGGTCCAACTCGTGGGCCAGTTCTTCTAATTTTCCCTCCGCAGTTAGGGTCCTGACATTCCAGGTTCCTATGACGAGGTGACCCGGGCGACGATTGATTCGGTATGGTGTGAGTGGTTCTTTTCATCTTAAGGTGTGTCTTGGGCAAGAAAGACCAATCCTCTCCAGGCTCTTGGTTACAGAGGAAATGCACGAGTACAGTGTGGCTCGCTTTGGCCCCGGGCACGTGGCCGTTGAACCTGTAATAACTTGAGGTTCCTCCGTCCTGGCCGGTGACTTCTGTGTAAAAGACTTTCGCCCAGTGATGCCACGCTGAAATCACCCCTTATAGTCGCCTCTTACGACACGCCTTGGAGCGTTGGGTCTATTCTATTCAGTGCCCGAACCTACAGGGCCCAGTTGCCTTTGCAAAACTTCATACTGAATGCCAAGGGAACACAAAATTATATATGCCATATTAGACTAGAGTTGTTGTTTTTTTTTAACACTAACTGCCTAGAAAAGCATCATGCGCAAGCTGTCAGAGACAGAAGCGCATCAGGATCCATAACCAGAATGCTAAAGATGCAATGCGATCCTGACTCTTCTGGACAGTGGCTACCGCATATTCCAGGATCTTCCTTCAGGAGCCTTTTTAGCACCCTAGCCTAATCTCATGGTCTTAAATCTCCTGATCAACTTCAGCTCTTTCCTCATTCCTGACAGTGGGCGTGCCCTATCTGATGCTGTCACCACCTAACACAGAGCTTTTCAAGGCTACTTACTCTCCGCAGCTCTATTCACGATGTACACTGCAGACTCCATTGACATAAGTCTGGTTGTAAAGTTTGCAGATGACAGGTCAAGATCTAAGATCAGGTTGCTTATATGTTGAAGGTCACGGCAAAAAATGTGTTTTCTGTAACATTTATTTTATTCATAGAAAATATATGCCAATATTTGAAAAGTTACACCATACCCTTTAAACTCTTTCATGCAAACGCTTTGTAGCAAAACTACTTAAAATTGAATCGGGAAAAAATTATGTTGCTGACAATAGATCTTTTTGACCATTTCACAGGAAAATATCTGCAGTTTTCTGTAATTCTGGCCCTGTGGATTTGGGCCCAACGAATTGACCCAACGTTTCCAGGCATGTCGTAAGAGGCGACTAACAGTGGTGATGTCAGCACGGCATCTCTGGGCGAAAGTCTTCTACACAGAAGTCACCGGCCACGAAGGAGGAACCTCACGTTTCTATAGGATCAACGACCACGTGCTCGGGGCCAAAGCCAGCCACACTGTACTCGTGCATTTTGGCTGTGACCAACAGCCTGGAGAGGATTGGGCCCCGCCAGGTCTTTCTTGCCCAAGACACACCGTATGATTAAAAGAACCACTCACTTCATACCGGATTGGTCGTCGCCCGAGTCACCAAGGACCGCGCCTTCCGTTGGCCACCAGTACGAAGGTGGTAAGTGTGTTCCTGATGGACAACTTAGCAGGATCTGCACGAGAGACAACATCACCATAGGAACCTAGGACGTCAGGACCCTAACTACGGAGGGAACATTAGAAGAACTGGCCCACGAGCTGGACGATTATCGATGGAACATTTTAGCGAACTGCGCTGGAAAGGCCTAGGGTAAACAACGACTAACAAAGGCCGCAAGCATTATTTCAGCGGGAGAGATTACAGTCGCGAGCACGGCGTTGGATTCTGGGTCAACAAAGACATTCTAACCACTGGAGCTTTCCAGATATAACAATCTGATACTGGAAAACACGCTTGCTCTCCACACAAAATCCAAACGATGGACCTGGCTCAGTCCCAGCGGGTTGCATCACAACCAGATTTACTACATCATAGTTAAGAAACGCATCAGATCAGGCGTCAGCATTGGCAGGACACGCACTTTTCCAGGAGCAGACATCAAAAGTGACCCCGATATTGTGATGATGTCTTTCCGGCTCCACTTGAACAAAGTAACCACAGCAAAGTGCACTAGACTGAAGTTCGACCTAGACAAACTGCAAGACCCGAGGGTGGCAGAAATAATCCAAGCCACAATTGGAGGGAAATTCGCACCACTTCTTTTTGGGAGCTTGTGAAGTAGATGCCAACACTTTGACCACCACCTTCAACTCAGCTGTGACAGATGCCGCCACTGAGATCCTTGGCAAGCACCGGTCAAAGAAGAAACCGTAGATCACACCTGAACTTTAGGACCTGTGTGACAAATGAAGAGAGATCAAAAAGAAAAAGAACACCTCACAGGGGGCTGATGCTACCGAAAAATCAACAATGACATCCGAAAAGGCATGTGCACAGCAATGATGAACGGGACAGACGATCCACGCCAGGAAGTAGAATACAGTCTGAACAAGAATAACAGCAAGAAGACCTACTAGACTGTAAAGCGGCTGACAAACAGCCGAAGGTTTCCACGATCCAAAGCAAGCCTGGCATATGCCTTACAGAAGAACAATAAGTCTTGGATAGATAGACACAGCACTGCTCTGACCTTTACAACCAAACGGAGACACATCAGTTCTAGCCTGTCCCCACAACAGGGAAGAAGAAGAAACCCTCCCAATTCTCCGAGAAGAAGTTGAGGCAACAATCGAAGTCAGCGGGACCTGACAACATGCCCGCAAAATTGCTTGAAGCAGGAGCAGAAGCGATGATTTAACGCCCTCACCATTGTCTGCAACAAGATCTGGCAGAGTGGGAAGTGACCTACACCATGAAACCAGTCGCTTGTGATCACTCTTCCCAAAAAGGGTAACCTTCCAAGAGTGTGAAATTGACCGCACCATCAGCCTCATCAGCCATCTCAGCAAAGTCCTTCTGAAAATAATACAGGTTGAAACCCCAAGCTGAACAAACCATAAATGAAGAACAAGCAGGATTCAGGGCATGGCGAAGTACCAATGAACAGATTTTTGACCTCAGAATAATCTGCGAGAAATACCTACAGCACCAACAACGCTTATATCATGTGCTTGTAGACTTAAAAACGCGTTTGACCGAGTCTGGCATGCAGCTCTGCGGGCAACCTTGAGAGTGTACAACATGAGCCCGAACATCATTGAAGTAATCAAAGGTCTGTATAAAAAGGCTATCAATGCTGTCCTCCACAACAGCGCCTTCAGGGAACTGGTTCAGAACCACAATGGGCGTGCGTCAATTATGCCTTTTCTCTCCAACATTCTTCAACATCGTCCTGGAGCGCATCATGTCAGATGCCCTTGCAGATCATGAAGGCACAGTCAGCAAAGGGGGTAGAGCAATCTCCAACCTTCGTTTTGCAGATGACATTGATAGATTGGCTGGAGAGGAACATGAACTTAAACAGCTGGTACAGAGGCTTGACACCACCTCTAGAGCCTATCCTATCCTATCCCGTAACTCGGAGGTCGTAGGTGCACCGCAGATGATCGTTTAACCAGGGTACTCCATCTTTCCCTGTCCTCAGCAACCCTGATTGTTTCGCTCAGCGTCAAACCAGTCCATTCTCGAATGTTGTCCTCCCACCTCTTTTTCGGTCTCCCTCTTCTTCTACCTCCTTGCACTGTGCCTTGCAGGATGGTCTTTGCAAGACCTGATGATCTGGTGACGTGGCCATACCATCGGAGTTTCCGTTTTTTCACCACTGTGAGCAGGTCATCGTGTTGTCCAATGGCTTGTGTGATGGTCTTTTGGACTTCGTCGTTGGTGATGTGCTGGGTATAAGATATGCCCAGAAGTCTTCTGTAGCACCTCATCTCCATGCTTTGTATTCTTCGTTGGAGATCTGATGTGAGGGTCCATGTTTCGCAAGCATATAAGAAGATGGAGATGACAAGGGAGCGCAGCAGCCTTACCTTGGAATGTAGACTGATGGTCCTGTCTTTCAAAATTGGCTTCACATTTGCCAGGGCAGCAGTGTGCGATCCTGGAGAGGACTTCCTGTCGGGACCCATTATCTGATACAATGGCTCCTAAATATTTTAACCTATGCACTGTGTTGAGGGATTGGCCTTGGACTTTGATGTCCGTGTTGATGTCATTGGTGTTGTTGGTCATCAGTTTGGTCTTCTCTGCACTTATTTCCATTCCATAGGCTCCGGAGGTGGTGTCAAGCCTCTGTACCAGCTGTTCAAGTTCTTGTTCCTCTCCAGCCAATCCATCAATGTCATCCGCAAAGCGAAGGTTGGAGATTGCTCTTCCCCTATGCTGACTGTGCCTTCGTGATCTGCAAGGGCATCTGACATGATGCGCTCTAGGAAGATGTTGAAGAGTGTTGGAGAGAGTAGGCATCCCTGACGCACACCGATTGTTGTTCTGAACCAGTTTCCGATGGCGCTGTTTTGATGACCGCACTGGTAGCCTTGTCATACAGGCTTTTGATGACTTCAATAATTTTAGGGCTGATGTTGTACACTCATGGTTGTCCACAGAGCTGCATGCCACACCCGGTCCAACGCCTTTTTGAAGTCTACGAACACATGATATAGATGCTGTTGGTGCTGTAGGTATTTCTCGCAGATTATTCTGAGGTTGAAAATCTGTTCAGTGGGTCTTCGCCCTGCCTTGAATCCTGCTTGTTCTTCAGCTATGATTTGTTCAGCTTGGGGATTCCACCTGTTGAGTATTATTTTCAGGAGGATTTTGCTGGGATGGCTGATGAGGCTGATGGTGCGGTAATTTTCACATTCCTGAAGGTTACCGTTTCTGGGAAGAGTGATGACAAGCGACTGTGTCCATGGTGTAGGCCACTCCCCACTCTGCCAGATCTTGTTACAGATAATGGTGAGTGCGTCAATCATAGCTTCTCCTCCTGCTTGAAGCAGTTCCGCTGGTATGTTGTACAGCTGACTTCCCCTTCTTCAGCGATTGCATTGCTGCCTCAACTTCTTCTCGGAGAATTGGAAGGATTTCTTTTTCTTCTCTGTTCTCTGGACATGCTAGAACTGATGGGTCTCAGTTTGGTGTGTGACATAGTCATAGTGGATGGCGACTGGAATGCCAAGGTTGGCCAAGATGCGCGCCACAACTGGGGAGACACATGTGGACCCCACTGCAACAACGAGACAAAGGACAGGGGTCTGGGAGTTTGCCAGATACAACAATCTGATACTGGAAAACACGCTTGGTCCCCACAAAAAATCCAGACGATGGACATTGCACAGTCACGGCGGGGATCATCACAACCAGATCGACTACATCATGTTCAAGAAACGCTTCAGATCAAGCATCAACATTGGCAGAACACACACTTTTCCAGGACCAGACATCGGAAGTGATCACGATCTCGTGAAGATGTCTTTCCGGCTTCACTTGAAGAGAGTAAACACAGCAAAGTGCACTAGACAAGTTCGACCTGGACAAACTGCAAGACGAGGAGGTGGCAGAAATATTTCAAGCCACGATTGGAGGGAAATTTGCACCACTGCTTATTTTGGAAGCTGGTGAAGTAGATGTCAACACCATGACCATTACCTTCAACTCAGCTGTGACAGATGCCGCGACGGAGATCCTTGGAAAGCACCGACCAAAGAGGAAGCTGTGGATCACACCTGAACTTTTGGACCTGTGTGATAAACGAAGAGAGATGAAAAAGAAAAAGAACACCTCACAGGGAGCTGATGCCTACCGAAAAATCAACAATGACATCGGAAAAGGCATGCGCACAGCAAAGGAGAACTGGATAGAAGATCAATGCCAGGAAATAGAGAACAGTCTGAACAAGAACAACAGCAAGAAGGCCTACCAGACTGTGAAGCGGCTGACAAGTGTTCAACAGCCCAAGGTCTCCACGATCCAAAGCAAGTCTGGCATATGCGTTATAGAAGAGCAAGAAGTCTTGGACCGATGGACAGAGTACTGCTCTGACATTTACAACCACACACTTATGACTCTTGAAGAAGAAAAGTCACTTTCGACAAGGCTTTTTTATGTGATCCACATTATCAATATTGTATAAAGCAAATAAAATTCTTGGGGTCATAAAAAGTAGGCTTACTTTCTTGGATACAAATATTTTGGGCAAATTGTAACTCAACGGTTAGACCTCATCTTGAATAGGCCAACAGTGTTTGGCATCCTATTTTAAAGTGGCAATCTTTAGTAATTGAAAAAGTACAAAGGAAAACAGCCAAACGTAAAAGGTTGTAGGAATATGATGTATACTGAAAGACCAATATCTTGGCCTACATTCTCTGTATGGACCTAGGATCAAGGGTAATTTAATTCATACACATAAAAGATATTCCATCAATTGGATGACTGAAGTTGGTCTGACTTCTTTAGAACATAATCATAATACTTAACGCATATCTAAAGGAACTTTTTTTTTTTTAATATGACATCGCAAAACTAACAAGAAAAGTTTTGTTTCCTAACCCAATTGCTACTCACTGGAATAATTTCCCTTTTATTCTTAAACATGCCCAAAGCATAGATTTCTTTGACCCAGTTAGACATGCTCCAAAAATTAAACAAATTTACCATACTGATATGATTAATGATGTTTTACGCATCTAGGCAAATTACATGCCCAACAGTCAATGTCAATCAATTGTTAAGTCCATGAAAGGGCATTTATAAAGACTTCATGGCCTGTTTTGCCCCTACACTACTACTTCTACTAACAAGGACAAATTCTGGTTTGGCTAAAGTTGTATTTTTAGCTTGGACGCTAAAGCATCAGCAATAAGTAAATGTGTCTGCTATCAGATACTTCAAGCGGTGCCGCAATACAAAAATGCCAGCCGCTAGTGGGCGGTTCAGGGTTTAAGGGTTAAAGTGTAGGTACTAGAGTAAAAGAAAATGGAAAAATCATAGAAAGCATCAGGAACCTAAGCAGATGTAAAATGTAGCAGCTAATATGTATCTTGGAAAGCACAATACTGCCCCCTGGCAGTAATACATATATATGTGAAACATCTTCCCCATCAACATTAGAAAGTTGTTCCAAACATAATAATATTTTAAAAAAAATTAATAATAATAATAATAATAATGACAATAATAATAATAATAATAATAATAATAATAATAATAATAATAATAATAATAATAATAATAATAATTATTATTATTATTATTATTATAATTATGTGGTGAAGAAACGGAAACTCCGATGGTATGGCCACGTCACCAGATCATCAGGCCTTGCAAAGACCATTTTGCAAGGGACAGAGCCAGGAGGAAGAAGATTATTATAATGTATTTTTAAAAGCACAATTCCAAACTAAAAAGTCTGCTGAAAGCGCTCACACGCATACTCTCACACAAGCACTCGCAGAATAAGGGACTGTACAACACACTAAAAGTATATAAAAAGAAATAAATAAGTTTTTAAAAAAGAATTAAACTACATACATCTAACACATGCACACACACAAACATACACAAAACCAATATAAGCAGCCAAAACAATAAGATAAAATTTGTACACGTACACATGTCCAATACAGTTTTTGGTTTTTTAAAGAACAAACAAACAAACAAACAACACACACACACATACACACACACAAATATTTTAAATCTAAAAGATGTAAGAAACATTAACACAAAACCAAACATGGATTTATGCAATCAAATACAATAAAATACACTGACAGAACTTAAACCTGACACTCTGACTGACTGAGCCAGTAAAAACAAACAAGCAATAAGACAAGTTATGATCAACATTTAGGTCTTCTATATTTGTACCATAATCTTCCTAAAACAATTCAAAACATATACACTTACGGTCAATACTTTGCAAGAAGGTGATTTCAGGGGTTCCATTGCCTGGTGCAGGTTTGACGCGCACAGACAGCATGGCAGCATCATAAATTTTATCCTGCATGTTGTGAACTTTCAGTGCAAGCTTATCTAGTGCCTCTCGCTGAAACATCAAGCAAAATTGTGGATGCGCTACTCTTTCTAACCAACCAAACAAACCTAAAAAGGACAATCCACATGATCAATAAAAACAAATAACAATGGAAAATGATTGTCCTTATATGGAGAATACCGGACTTTCTCATGTAGCAAGGAACCTCGATCAGATTATATATGTTACCCCGGCAATGTGTGTATTCAGCATTGTCTAAAAAAAATCAGTCACTTTCGTGTTTTGACTGTGACCACTAGCCAATACATGTAATGACTAAAATTTCCAGTCAATACGTGTATTGTCTTTAAAAATGCTCTGGTCAATACAGGAACTGACTGAACTGTCATTCGGCGCTTAAATTGCAAATGGTTGTAAACATGAATAAATGAATGACCACACAATCATTTGCTGTTATTTTACTTCAATACGCACACTCACAGTGACACATCCACACAACTAAAACATGTTAAGTATAAGTTAGTAAATATTAAAAATAAGCTTAAAATGTACACACTTAAATTTAAAACTCTCTGTCCCTCTCCCTCTCTCTCATGGAAAGTAAATATTAAAACTAAGTTTAAAATGTACATATTTAAATTTAACACTTTCTCTCTTTTTCCCTCTCTGTACCTGTCTCTGTCTCTTTCTGTCTCTGTTTTTGTTTCACTGTCAATTACATCTAATTCTTGAAAGCAATCGGGGAGGTCATACCATTATTGACGAAGAGAGAGAGAGAGAGAGAGAGAGAGAGAGAGAGAGAGAGAGAGAGAGAGAGAGAGAGAGAGAGAGAGAGAGAGAGAGAGAGAGAGAGATCCGTGGCGTTGTTACGGTTGAGACGCGCACGATAGTTCTGAACGTAATATTTTGCAAAGCATGCAATGATAACCTTTGATTTGATTCTGCATTGTTGCTAGAAAAAAGCTTTGTATAATGTTAATAATTTTCTTCGGGCGATATTGTTGTAGTACCGTTGAGAATTTTTTGGAATTACTTGTTTATTCTCGATCGACAGTTGTAGACCTATCTGGTAATAGCTAGGCCCTATCCTATCCTATCCTGTACCGTAACCCAGAGGTCGTAGGGGCACCACAGATGATCGTATAACCAGCATACTCAATCTTTCTCTGTCCTCAGCAGCCCTGATGGCTTCGCTCAGTGTCAAACCAGTCCATTCTCGAATGTTGTCCTCCCACCTCTTTTTCGGTCTCCCTCTTCTTCTACCTCCTTGCAATGTGCCTTGCAGAATAGTCTTTGCAAGGCCTGATGATCTGGTGACGTGGCCATACCATCGGAGTTTTACTTACTTTGGAATGTCCTGTCTTTCCAAATGGGCTTCAACCTTGTCAGGGCAGCAGTTGTTTGTGCGATCCTAAAGAGGACTTCCTGTCGGGATCCATTGTCTGATACAATGGCTCCTAAATATTTGAAGCTATACACTGTGTTGAGGGATTTGCCTTGGACTTTGATGTCCATGTTGATGCCATTGGTGTTGTTGGTCATCATTTTGGTCTTCTCTGCACTTATTTCCATTCCATAAGCTCTGGAGGTGGTGTCAAGCCTCTGTACAAGTTCTTGTTCCTCTCCAGCCAATCCATCAATGTCATCCGCAAAACAAAGATTGAAGATTGCTCTACCCCTTATACTGACTGTGCCTTCATGATCTGCAAGAGCATCTGACATGATGCGCTCTAATAAGATGTTGAAGAGTGTTGGAGAAAGTAGGCATCCTTGACGCACACTGATTGTTGTTCTGAACCAGTTTCCGATGGCGCTGTTGTGGAGGACTGCACTGGTATAGCCTTCTCACACAGGCTTTTGACGACTTCAATAATTTTAGTGCTGATGTTGTACCCTTTCATTGTTGCCCATAGAGCGGCATGCCAGACTCGGTCAAACGCCTCCTTGAAGTCTATGAACACATGATATAGATACTGTTGGTGCTGTAAGTATTTCTCACAGATTATTCTGAGGTTGAAAATCTGTTCAGTGGTACTTCGCCCTGCCCTGAATCCTGCTTGTTCTTCAGCTATGATTTGTTCAGCTTGGGGTTTCAACCTGTTGAGTATTGTTTTCAGGAGGACCTTGCTGGGATGGCTGATGAAGCTGATGGTGCGGTAATTTTCACACTCCTGAAGGTTACCTTTTTTTGGGAAGAGTGATGACAAGCGACTGTGTCCATGGTATAGGCCACTCCCCACTCTGCCAGATCTTGTGACAGATAATGGTGAGGGCATCAATCATCGCTTCTCCTCCTGCTTGTAGCAGTTCCGCGGGTATGTTGTCCACTCCCGCTGACTTCCCTTTGTTTAACGATTGCCCTGCTGCCTCAACTTCTTCCCAGAGGATTTCTTCTTCCTCTCTGTTCTCGGGACATGCTAGAACTGGTGGGTC
The DNA here is from genome assembly GCA_036898135.1 of Oncomelania hupensis. Classification (NCBI taxonomy): domain Eukaryota; kingdom Metazoa; phylum Mollusca; class Gastropoda; order Littorinimorpha; family Pomatiopsidae; genus Oncomelania; species Oncomelania hupensis. The sequence goes on along the minus strand of CM072512.1, from coordinate 66,976,781 downwards.
TCCATTTGGTGAATGGTTGTAAAGGTCAGAGCAGTACTCTGTCCATCTGTCCAAGACTTATTGTTCTTCTGTAATGCATATGCCAGACTTGCTTTGGATCGTGGAGACTTTGGGCTGTTTGACACTTGTCAGCCGCTTCACAGTCTGGTAGGCCTTCTTGCTGTTGTTCTTGTTCAGACTTTACTCTATTTCCTGGCATTGATCTTCTATCCAGTTCTCCTTTGCTGTGCGCATTTCTTTTCCGATGTCATTGTTGATTTTTCGGTAGACATCAGCTCACTGTGAGGTGTTCTTTTTCTTTTTAAATTTCTCTTCGTTTATCACACAGATCCAAAAGTTCAGGTGTGATCCACGGCTTCTTCTTTGGTCGGTGCTTGCCAAGGATCTCAGTAGCGGCATCTGTCACAGCTGAGTTGAAGGTGGTGGTCATGGTGTTGACATCTACTTCACCAGCCCCCAAAATAGCTAGGCAATTCTTCTAAACTAAGTTCCGGTGGTGAGTTTTATTTTGATTGGGTGTTACTGCGTCACTCTAGAATGTTCGAAGCTTTATTGGATTGCAGAGAGGCTATACAAATAATGCACTGTCTGCTTCTAAAAGTGGTTTTGGGCGTTATTTTCGAAAAGCAATTTTTCATGCAGTTGGTATTTGCTGAAGTAAGTTGAAAAACTTGATACGACGACTCCTGCCTTGTTGCTGAGTGAACATTCTGCGTGGATAAACGAATTCGAGTTACACACACTCTGTGGGTTCGGGCAAATAGAATAGACCCAACGTTTCCCGGCGTGTCGTAAGAGGCGACTAACAGGGGTGATGTTAGCACGGCATCACTGGGCGAAAGTCTTCTACACAGAAGTCACCGGCCAGGGCGGAGGAACTTCACGTTACTACAGGTTCAACGACCACGTGCTCAGGGCCAAGGCGAGCCACACTGTATTCGTGGATTTCGGCTGTGGCCAACAGCCTGGAGAGGATTGGGCCCTGCCAGGTCTTTTTTGCCCAAGACACACTACATGATGACACAATCCACTAATTCCATACCGGATCGGTCGTCGCCCGGGCCGTCACCCGGCACAAGGACCGCGCCTTCCGTTGGCCACCAGGACGGAGGTGTTAAGTATGCTACTGATGGACAATATAGCAAGATCCGCACGAGAAACAACATCGTCATAGGAACCTGGAATGTCAGGACCCTAACTGCGGAAGGAAAATTAGAAGAACTGGCCCACGAGCTGGACCACTATCGATGGAACGTTCTAGGTATCAGCGAACTGCGCTGGAAAGGCCTAGGTGAAACAACGACTGACAAAGGCCACAAGCTCTATTTCAGCGGTAGAGATGACAGGCACGAACACGGCGTTGGATTCTTGGTCCACAAGAACATTCTAGCCACTGTCATGGGTTGCCGCCCAGTCTCCAGTAGACTCATTACCATCCGTCTGAGAGCAACCCCTTTCAACATTGCCATCATCCAGGCCTATGCCCCAACATCAGACTATGAAGACAGCGAAGTGGAGGATTTTTATGAAAATATACAGGCGGTCCTTGACCAAGTGCCGAAGAAGGACATAGTCATAGTGCAAGGCGACTGGAATGCCAAGGTTGGCCAAGATGCGCACCGCAACTGGGGAGACACATGCGGACCCCACTGCAACAACGAGACAAATGACAGGGGTCTGAGGCTATTGGAGTTTGCCAGATACAACAATCTGGTACTGGCAAACACGCTTGGTCTCCACAAAAAATCCAGACGATGGACATGGCACAGTCCCGGCGGGGAACATCACAACCAGATCGACTACATCATGGTCAAGAAACGCTTCAGATCAAGCATCAACATTGGCAGGACACGCACTTTTCCAGGAGCAGACATTGGAAGTGACCACGATCTCGTGATGATGTCTTTCCGGCTCCATTTGAAGAGAGTAAATACAGCAAAGTGCACTAGGCTGAAGTTCGACCTGGACAAACTGCAAGACCCGGAGGTGGCAAAAATATTTCAGGCCACAATTGGAGGGAAATTTGCACCACTGCTTATTTTGGGGGCAGGCGAAGTAGATGTCAACACCATGACCAATACCTTCAACTCAGCTGTAACAGATGCCGCCACTGAGATCCTTGGCAAGCACCGACCAAAGAAGAAGCCGTGGATCACACCTGAACTTTTGGATCTGTGTGATAAACGAAGAGAGTTAAAAAAGAAAAAGAACACCTCACATGGAGCTGATGTCTACCGAAAAATCAACAATGACATCCGAAAAGGCATGCGCACAGCAAAGGAGAACTGGATAGAAGATCAATGCCAGGAAATAGAGAACAATCTGAACAAGAACAACAGCAAGAAGGCCTACCAGACTGTGAAGCGGCTGACAAGTGTTAAACAGCCCAAAGTCTCCACTATCCAAAGCAAGTCTGGCATTTGCCTTACAGAAGAACAAGAAGTCTTGGACAGATGGACAGAGTACTGCTCTGACCTTTACAACCATACACCAAATGGAGACCCATCAGTTCTAGCATGTCCCGAGAGCAGAGAAGAAGAAGAAATCCTCCCAATTCTCCGGGAAGAAGTTGAGGCAGCAGTGCAATCGCTGAAGAAAGGGAAGTCAGCGGGAGTGGACAACATACCAGCGGAACTGCTACAAGCAGGAGGAGAAGCGATGACTGATGCTCTCACCATTATCTGTAACAAGATCTGGCAGAGTGGGGAATGGCCTACACCATGGACCCAGTCGCTTGTCATCACTCTTCCCAAAAAAGGTAACCTTCAGGAGTGTGAAAATTACCGCACCATCAGCCTCATCAGCCATCCCAGCAAGGTCCTCCTGAAAATAATACTCAACAGGTTGAAACCACAAGCTGAACAAATCATAGCTGAAGAACAAGCAGGATTCATGGCAGGGCGAAGTACCACTGAACAGATTTTCAACCTCAGAATAATCTGTGAGAAATACCTACAGCACCAACAACATCTATATCATGTGTTCATAGACTTCAAGAAGGCATTTGACCGAGTCTGGCATGCAGCTCTATGGGCAACCATGAAAGTGTACAACATCAGCCCTAAAATTATAGAAGTCATCAAAAGCCTGTATGACAAGGCTACAAGTGCAGTCCTCCATAACAGCGTCATCGGGAACTGGTTCAGAACAACAATCGGTGTGCGTCAAGGATGCCTACTCTCTCCAACACTCTTCAACATCTTCCTAGAGCGCATCATGTCAGATGCTCTTGCAGATCACGAAGGCACAGTCAGCATAGGGGGCAGAGCAATCTCCAATCTTCGTTTTGCGGATGATATTGATGGATTGGCTGGAGAGGAACAAGAACTTGAACAGCTTGTACAGAGGCTTGACACCACCTCCAGAGCTTATGGAATGGAAATAAGTGCAGAGAAGACCAAAATGATGACCAACAACACCAATGGCATCAACACGGACATCAAAGTACAAGGCCAATCCCTCAACACAGTGCACAGCTTCAAATATTTAGGAGCCATTGTGTCAGACAATGGGTCTCGACAGGAAGTCCTCTCCAGGATCGCACAAACAACTGCTGCCCTGACAAGGTTGAAGCCCATTTGGAAAGACAGAACCATCAGTCTACATTCCAAAGTAAGACTGCTGCGATCTCTGGTCATCTCCATCTTCCTATATGCTTGCGAAGCATGGACCCTCACAGCAGATCTCCAACGAAGAATACAAAGCATGGAGATGAGGTGCTACAGAAGACTTCTGTGCATTTCCTATACCCAACACATCACCAACGTTGAAGTCCGACAGACCATCACACAAGCCATTGGACAACACGATGACCTGCTCACAGTGGTGAAGAAACGGAAACTCCGATGGTATGGCCACGTCACCAGATCATCAGGCCTTGCAAAGACCATTCTGCAAGGCACAGTGCAAGGAGGTAGAAGAAGGGGGAGACCGAAAAAGAGGTGGGAGGACAACATTCGAGAATGGACTGGTTTGACACTGAGCGAAGCCATGAGGGCTGCTGAGGACAGAGAAAGATGGAGTATGCTGGTTAAGCGATCATCTGTGGTGCCCCTACGACCTTCGGGTTATGGGACAGGATAGGATAGGATAGGACATCAAAATTCAAGCGTCGGTGCTGAATCGACAATTGAGAAATAAGTGTAACAGTCGTCTTGGTCAACAGGCAAATTGAATCTTTCGTCGCTAGAATTTTGACCAGCTTGTTTAAACAATTTTATTCGTTTTCGTTCATATCCATCATTTGTGGTGAGGAGCCGGCAAAGCAAGTCTAAAATGAATGATCGACCGAGGTTTTGTCGGATGAAACAAAGAAGAATAATATGATTATAAAAATCAGAGTATTGACGAGTGTATATATATTGTTGTAGCTGCCTACGGGAAGCTGGTGTAAGCTTCAAACACCTGAACACGCGACGTTGTCTCGGACAACGGAGAAAGGGCGACTCGAGATACATCGGCGGTCAGCCGCACTTCATATTCCTGACCAAGACACGTTATCAACCTCAGACAGGTACGGCAAACGTGCCTATTTGCCTGTCTACAACATCAACTGTTCATCTAGGCATACCAAAGAGCTTAATGATAGAAAGAGGGGGAACTTGGTACAGAACCGCGAGACGAAAGGTACGAGTTATGCGCCCTTGTCAGCATGCTGAAAATGGCTCGTGGCAGAAAGTCAAAAGGCGACCGAGTGAAACAGGGCGGTGACTTTTGCACAGCCATCAATTGCCATAATGCCAGACACAAGAAAAGTTGTGTTGGCAAGTCCTTTTTCAAATTTTCAAGAGACAAAGAAAGGTAAATTGCAATTGAAAAACTTCATTTTTTTGTGTTTATGTAGGCCTAAACTAAGACCGCTGCAGTGCTGTTAGTGTTAAAACAATCGAAGAGCGGCTTGAATGATTCATGTTATACCTATGTGCTAAATCCAAAACAGTTTGCTTGCTGACAGTTTACGTTCAACAGGTCGCTCACTGTTTACGTTATTGCTAGGTTGTTATGCAGAAACTCAGTCCTTGTTCTGATCTGTGAATTTCTGCGCATTAGATCTATATTGCATGGAATGTTGTAGTCTAGGTTCTGATTGTTCTGTCTGATTAATTACTTATTTTCCATGAAGTGACTGATGTTATTAAGCCAGTGATGTGGGAGGTGAGAGGGTTGGGGGGTAGGGGGACACCTGATATAAATTTAATTCACACTATTAGTGAAACATTTTGTTATTGTGCTTTATTGTGATTAATTGATTGAATGACAGAGCTCTCTCTTCTCCCCCCCCCCCCCTCTCTCTCTCTCTCTCTCACGATTACGGATGTACACAGTTTCGGATAAATGAAACAGTCTGTCATGCATATTTTAATTTTAAAATATCTGTCGTTGATTAAAAAATAATAAATTCCAGGGCAGAAAACGAACCTATAACATACACACATAAGCAGCATAAAAGCACCTAGATCTCTAATAAATGTCAATAAGTAAACATAAACAAAAAAAACAAACAAACAAAAAAGACAGCAGTAGTGGAATGTTAATAATAATGATGGTTAAAAGTTTGGTTTTTGCAAACGTTGCCATAAAAATGTTCTTTTGCAATGGCATAGGCTCAATAAGTTACCATTATTGAGAACAGAAAATTCACGTTCTCTACATTACCCCCCTTTTATGAAAAAAGGAGACCGACCGAGGTTTCTTTTTCAACAACAGAAGTATTCCCACAACACCTACGGCATAAACTGATCAAAAGCCGATCGCGACAAATGATCAGCAAAAATGTTGCGAGATCCTGAAAGAGGCTCAATATGAAAATTGTACTCTTGCAAAGACAGAGCCCATGATTCGTGTATTTTTGAACTACATGTCTGCATTTAAGTGATCATTCATATAGCAGATGATGAAATATAGCCAGCCCGAGCAAAGGGAAACAATCCGTGAGATTGTCTCGCATTTTTGTATATGACATAATGGAAGTTCCCTCTCTTTCCGTAATAAGCTCTTTGGGCATACTTACGCACAAGCTCCCTCCAGTAACTCCAGGTAACAAGTTTTCTCTGATTTGGCTCAGTACATGCAAATGCGGGCTTTAAGATTCGCGGACACTTAACCTGAAGCGTTGTGGTGTGAAAGAATGGTGTAAAATATTGTGGTTTATTTATATAAAGTATTGAGAGCGTGGAGCTTATAATTTGTGTTGGTGTTTGCCTGTGCTAGTGAGAATCTGTGAATTTGTGGGTGTGATAGTTAACAGAGAACCTTACATGTACATTTTTGTTTTCAATTAGGTGTCAGATATATTTTGCATATATATGAAGGCGATGCTTGGGAAGGTTGTACAGTCTCATCCGAAGGCGTGGCATTGTTACTTGCCTGCTCTGCTTTGGCTCGCCGAGAGTTAGCATCGGAGAGTACTGGATTAATTCCTTTTGAGTTGATGTTTGGGCGCCAACCTCGTGGTCTGATTTTTTTGCTTGCAGATTCTTGGACCCAGGACCAGTCTTCAAAGGATGTGGAGGCACAACGATTGTACTTGCATGTTTTCGAGTTGAAGAACATCATTGCTGAAACTTGTGAACTGGCTAGGCAAAACTGCACAATCATCAGCAAAAGCTTACTTTGATAGGTCAGCTAAAAAACGCACTTTTGCTGTTCATGATGAGGTGTTGGTTCTGTTGCCATCCGAAACGAATAAATTACTCATGAAGTGGTTAGGACCGTTCACAGTACAAGAAAGCATGCATCCTGACTATAAGATTGTGGTCAAGGGAAAGACAAAGATTTTTCACGTAAACATGCTAAAGCGGCACTACACGTTGCTGAAGTTGAAGTGTGTGTAGATACAGTTGTTTGTGAAGGAAAGATGGTAGAGTGGGATGATGTAATTTAGAATAGTTTTTTTGATGTTGACAATGAAAAGGTTTTTCATCATAGACTTATTTGTTGTTGTTCGGTGGGTTCGGCTGTGTTGAGTGCTGAGGTGGTGCGTGAGGAGACAACAAGACAAATTTTGGTGTCTGTGGGTGTAGTCCATGATGATGAGGATGATGATGTTTTTCTGCCAACTCTGCCTTTGGCATCCTCTATGACTTGCCGCCAGTGTGTTTTTCACTCGTATTGATTTGGCCAAGGGATACTGGCAGATTGTCGTCAATCCTGTGGATAGGCATAAGACTGCTTTTGCCACCCACATGGGACTGTTTCAGTGGGTTAGAATACCTTTTGGTTTGGTGTCTGCTCCTGCTGTCTGTGTTAGAACTCCAGGAAGTTTCGGCCATGACATTTTTTGGCAACATTCTTGTTCATAGTGAAACTTTCCAACAACATCTGGTACATGTTGCATGTTAGAGGTGTTCTTCAAAAACTAAAGCAGTATGAGCTTACTGCTAGGCCATCGAAGATTGCTGCTGGTTTTCGCAGTCTGGATTTTCTTGGTGAGGGTGTGTTGCGGCACGAGGGGAAGAAAATTTAGAAAATGTTGGCCATCCCTACACCTACAACCAAGAAACAGGTGCGTTCGATTCTGGGGTTGTTGGGATTTTACAGATGCTACATCCCCAATTTTTCTGCATTGCTTGCACCCATTTCCGATCTTACGAAGGATTCAAAGGTCAGGTCCATTGTGTGGCCAGCTGAGTGTGATGAAGCGCTGACTGCAGTGAAACGCTTGTTTTCTACTGCAGCAGTCTTGCAGTTGCCACGGTTTCACGAACAGTTTGTACTTCGTACAGATGCCAGTTCTTTTGGTATTTGTGCTGTCTTGATGCAGGAGATGGAGGGTGTCTTGCATCCTCTCTGTTTTGCCAGCAGGAAATTATTGCCTACGGAAGTGAGGTACAGTACCATTGAAAGGAAATGTTTGGCGATTGTTTGGGCTGTTGCGAAGTTCTCTCGTTTCATGTTAGGTGTTGCATTCACATTGCAAACAGATCATCGACCCCTCACTTAAATGCAGACATGTAGTTCAAGAATACACGAATCATGGGCTCTGTCTTTGCAAGAGTACAATTTTCATATTGAGCCTCTTTCAGGATCTCGCAACATTTTTGCTGATCATTTGTCGCGATCGGCTTTTGATCAGTTTATGCCGTAGGTGTTGTGGGAATACTTCTGTTGTTGAAAAAGAAACCTCGGTCGGTCTCCTTTTTTCATAAAAGGGGGGTAATGTAGAGAACGTGAATTTTCTGGTTCTCAATAATATTTATATTTTTAGAATGTGAGTTTTTTTTTTTTCAAAATAAATATGTCTTATGTTATTATTTTCAGTGGCTGAAAACGTTGAGCCAATAGAATAATGAATAGCCTTAGTGGTGCTGATTTGGTTATTGTGTCCCAAGGTGTGAGGTTGTGTCAAGTCATAGTGTCAGGATAGCAAAAAAAGATAAAGAAAGAAAAAAAGATTGTTGTGAATATTGAAGAGGTACGAAGCATCGAGGACTTATCAAGGAGTATGGGTTTGGTGGACTTTTTCTCTGAAAGTGGATAGTATATTGTGCTGTTAAGATTACAGGTATTTATAATGTTTTTCATGATTGTGAAATGTTGGAGATGTATATTTTTGCATTGGATTTATTGTGTTGAGAGGTGGTGAGCTGTTGTCCACTAAGATGAAATATAATTTTCATTGATGTAATAATATTATTAATTACATGGGGCTATAATTATAGAGTGGTAGGTAATGTAATATGAATGGAAGGTGTGAGCATGTTGATAGTAATTTTCATTCATGAAATAATTATACTTGGATATGTGCAGAGGCACGTTGGTCTAATCGTAGTGCTTTGGCTTGCAGATCTGAAAGTCCCGAGTTCGAGCCATGTCCGGGCCATTGTGTTGTGTCCCTGGGAAAGACACTTTACTCCCGTTTCCTACTCCTTCGGATGAGAGTATAAACCGAGGTCTAGTCTGTTTGTCGCATACATTCGATCATAATGGACTTTAAAGATCCTGACGCTCATGTCCTAGATGGTGCCGGTAACAAGAACACACCCAGCATGCACTTGGTCTGTAACGTATGGATATTTTGAATGGGTGTACCTGTTTATACTAGCTGAATGAATGCAATATATAATTGACTTCTAAATCAGAAATAAGGGTGCGTGCAAGTTCTCTGTTTACTATCACACCCACAAACGTACGGACTCTCTCCGATACAGGCAAACACCAACACAAGATATCTGTTCCACGTTCTCAAAATTTATATAAATAAACAACAATAATTCTTATCAATCTTTCACTCCAATTCTTTCATACATAGATTCTAACACAGCTAACCCTAACACATGTCTCTCTCAACACCAGCTTCACACAAGCTTGAAGAAGGCGAACCTGAATGTTCGAAACGGATAAACGAAGTCCGGCAATCGGTTGTCCATGGCTAATTCAAATACACGAAACTACAGTACCTTGCTAGTCGTGAGAAGCAGTGTTTCACACAAGCTGGCGCCAAGATGCCAGTAACGTTGCGGCCAGAGATGTATGCAAATGCTGTCGTCGACAGGTGGAGGAGCGCTTTCTAGCCCCAGTCCACCCGACCTTGAAATCGTAGTCTTTGGTCAGCGACGGAATATGACCGACCCGATCCGATGCCCCACGGACCGCTCTATCCCCGTTGCACGGGTCACTGCCGTTTCCAGGCGCGTGGGTCCACGTTCGCTCCCAGGTAGGCAGCTACACAATAAATATACACAAACGTCAACTCTCTGACCTTTATAATTTCATTTTTCTTCTTTTGTTTCAACCTTGCTGACCTCCCTTTGTTTATTCACTTGTCCACCTCCGTTTTGTATGCGATCGTCACTTTCCTTCCTCCACCACTATTATCCATATCCAGGTAATTACTTCATGAATGAAAATTACTATCAAACATGCTCACGCCTTTCATTCATAATTCAATATCTACTATTCTACAACTATCGCCCCACTTAATTATCAATATTATTACATCAATGAAAATTCAATATTCCATCTTAGTGTACAAAACCTCACCATCTTTCAATACAATAAATGCAATACAAAAACATACTTTTCCGACATTTCACAATCATGAAAAACATTACAAATACCTGTAATCTTTACAGCACAAAATTTATCAACTTCCAGAGAGAAGGTCCCACTGAATCCACACTTCCAAATAGACTCTCAGTGCCTTCTACCTCTGTACTTTTTATACAAGAGTTCTTTTCTTTTATCTTTAATAATCTTTTATCTTTTTCCTGGCCTACACACTGACACAGCCACATACGACCACGTCGCCTGACATACACAATTCGACTGAGTAACTTTGCCCCTATTTCGAACTATACATTCTCTCATTGGCTCAAGAATTTTAGCCAATCAAAAATACTGTATAATAATCAAATTTAAAAACCCGGAAAAATCCCGTTCTCTACATGGTCCTTCTCCTCCATCCCTGGCTGGCCAGGATAGTGCTCAGTTGTCTGGGCATCAGACCATGCACCCAAAGACTGCGGGTGGGCGTCTCATGCGGTTTGTGTTATTTCCTGTATCGGCCAGTGCTTAGCGTCTGGTCAAGTATGGCGAGATAAGTGCGCTATAAAAATCCTCAATAATAATAATAATAATAATAATAATAATAATAATAATAATAATAATAATAATAATAATAATAATAATAATAATAATAACAACAACATTGTGGGAGAAGTATAGTAAATATATAGTTTTAGCTGCCTATGGGAGGCTGGTAGCTTCAAACACTTGGACACACGGCGTTGTCTCCGACAACGGAGAAAGGGCGACTCGAGAAACATCGGCGGTCAGCCGCACTTCATATTCGTGACCAAGATACGTTATCTACCTCAGACAGATAGGGCAGACATGCCTATCTGCCTGTCTACAACATCAACTACTCATCTAGGCCTACTTACGCACAAGCTCCCTCCAGTTACTCCAGGTAACAAGTTTTCTCTGATTTGGCTCAGTACATGCAAATGCGGGCTTTAAGATTCGCGGACACAACCTGAAGCGTTGTAATGTGAAAGAATGGTGTAAAATATTGTGTTGGTGTTTGCCTGTGTTAGTGAGAATCTGTGAATTTGTGGGTGTGATAGTTAAAAGAGAACCTTACATGCAAATTTTTGTTTTTAATTAGGTGTCAGATATATTTTGCATTCAGTTAGCTATTATAAACAGGCACCCATCCAAATATCGTCAATTTCCAATCAGTAGGCTTTTGACATGACAGGCCTACTGTCAACATGACGTCAAATGTTACTTTTTGTCGAAATGATTGCATCTAACAATAATATTTCAATGTTTATAAAATGAAAAGAGCCAAGGCATGAAACTTTAGTTTGCTGAGAATTAAAATATGCTGCAAACTTGTCCAATGCTTGAACTACTTTGTGATGTGCCTTGGAATGTGTTGTGCGAAGTGGTCTATGAACAGCTTTGGTGTATTTGTTGGCAAATTTTTCGTTTATATTTTTAATTGATGAAATCGCTACATAAATGTTATCGGCATTTTGCCTTCAGCTAGTGGAACCATTGAACAGATCCCATTGGACATGTACTATTCCACACCAAGATTATACTCCCAAACAGCATAACTTATTTCCTATGTCGAGTTGTCAAATGCTGAATGACGAACTGCTTACGCTAGACTTGCACGCTGAACAAAATCAACCAAAAGTGTCGCTGTTGAACTCTTCTGATAAAAGGGAAGACTTGACCACAAATAAACCAAAATATGGCGAGACCACATGGTAAACAAAAGAATCACATAGCCTAGCAGCTGTCAGGAATTCTAGAACACAAATGATATCAAAGTCGTAAGATCTGGAATTACATTATTTCAGAGTTCTTGCCACGGGGAACAATGTGTTATATAAACTTGCATGCCTACTGCTCTGGTAAAATTTCATGGCAATACGATTTAGGTTTGTGAACTTTTTCTTCAGGCACATGACCACTAGCGTAATATCTCAATGAAACATTCACAAGTAAATAGTGCAACATATTTTCTTTTTACATTATTATAATGGAAATCTATAAATTGAACAATAACCATATCTTGGATATGCAAAACTGCACGTGCGATATATTAATTGAGAGTTAACAAATCTTTACTTTCTGTAACAAGAGCAGACCAAATGGTCTGGGAAATATATATGATGAGGGCTTTTTAGCCCAATTTTATTGTCCTTAACGCTCATGCAATGGGACGTTAAGCATCGTTTTTCGTTCGTTCGACTAGATTTACCCACAGCACTTTTTTTTTAAACAACAGTTTTTTGCTGTTGTTTAACCTATATGTATGCTTGCAGACCAGTGGCTGTACCAGAGAATGTGTATAATATTAATTATTTCTCTATGTGTATAGTTAGCCATGATTTATATTTCTATATGTATAGGAAATTAGAGTGGAGATTCCAATGGACTACAGACTTAGCAGAATGTTCGTCGCTTATATATAGAGATGTGGAGCTAATCACTGAGGGCTACTTCGTCCTTCGGTGAGACGCTCTGCACACATCTAGTATACAGGGTTGTACAGAATTTCGTCTCATATGTTACAGACGAGCAGGCATCGTATCGTGAGCCCAACCAAGCGAAAGACAAGAACAAGTCTTCCTTGAAAGTTGGCCTGCCGAGGCATCTCTAGCAATGTGCGACGACAGCCCACCAGTCTAGCAACAAGGAGAAGAATCCACAACAACACAGCTTATCAAGGAAGCAACCACAACACAGCTCTTCGAACATTCAGTTAAGTGGGTCTGGTAACAGTACACCAAACCTGTATCAAAGGACCACAGTAGTCCACTCTTACAGAACTCTGAACCTTAGGGCAGAAAGCATCTAGTGCCCGATGAAGATACAGTAGCTGTCTAGAACTATCAAGAAGCGAACTATTCGAATTGACATTTGAACTTTTAAGTTAGTATCGTACGTAGCAGATCGTGTATAGAGTAGAGGAAATAAATGTGTGATATTTACTGTTAACAAGTGGCTGGACTACCTATGTTTCATAGCCATGTGAGAGCTAGTGTGACAGCGATCTTTTACCATTTTTCTTCCTATCTCTGTACCCCAGCCTAGACACAGACCGAGCTAAACATATAAATGAATTAAGTTAAGTCACAGGGAGATTTACTAGCGATCCCCATCGACAATAGACGAGTGGGTAATAGCATTCCATTGTGCAAAGCCCAGCAACAATAGACCCACCGTCACACTTTCAACATATGGATAACTTACAGCGCAAAATTCTAAAACTTTCCCCACATGTTAGTTTGTTATGAGAAGCAGAATTATGTTTACACTAATAGTTTAATTACAAACTTCAGACTTAGTCGGTGTTTATGTTGATGTTGGTTACCTATATAGCGCATTCAGTCCATACTATTATTAACATGTTCAATGCGCTACAGAGTGGAAATAAAGAGAGATAAATTATGCACTCATTTTTTTAAAATGTCCCTATCCACAGTCAACAAATCTGCAATGCTAAATTCTGGTAGTGAGAACAAGTTACACCTAAAAGCTTTATCCTACTAGATCGAATGATTGTATAAAATCACATAATTTCGGAAGAGAAATAAACTGATTTAATTTAATTGAAATCTCACTGAAGTAACAAAGTTTAAAGATATTTTGTCACTAGTGAGAAATCACTATTACATTCTTTTTATAGATTTTCCTTTTTTTAAAAAAAGCTTTCACACATATGCCCAAATCAGTGTAGCACTGCTATTTAAAATGTTGTCTGTCAATCCATAAATATATGCACACTCACATGAATATCTTTGATGTCTTTCGCTGTAAGCCTGGTCTTCCATGGAAGTTCACTGAAGTCAGTTTCACCTAAAACACCAACACAAACAAAAACAATAATAAACCAATTATAGTTGTAGTGGTGTTGGTGGTGTGGAGAGAAGGTACAGTGATGGAGGCTAGGGTGATGAAGAATTCTCACGTATTCTCTCTCTCTCTCTCTCCCCAACGCCAGTTCGTTGATGACCTTGAAAGTTTTATTCTTGAAGTGCATCATACTAAGAGAGCGCAACAGGCAACGCTCGAGTCGAACCCGTGTGTCTGGCGCGTTCTCCCGTTCTCTTGTTCTCTTTCTGCATGCTCCAGCTCTCTGTCCGAGTGTGTGTGTGTCCCAAAATATTTGCACGTCCGGGCTTTTATGTGGTGCCGCCAGCCGTACTGAACCCGATGATTAACGCGTGCAGGAAGTCCCAAAATGTTCGCCTCTCTCAGTAATTTGTGTTAGTTGTTCATCCTTATTTTACATATAATGGCTGAAAAGCTAACGAATACTATACAAATTATATATGGGCGGAAACGCGGAAATACGACCTTTCTACTGATATAATAATATCGGACCTACCTGCTACGAAATAAAAATAATACGCAATTTAAGAGGGAGTTGGCTGCTGCTCTTAAGCATTTCACAACTCTAAACTCATAACAACCCTTTAATTTAATACAATTATAAATACGATTCAACGAAGTTTATTGTCCAAATTGACATAAAACATGCACATGGAATATGTTGCGATGTGGCAGTAACATTCATAAAACATACATGCGACCACACGTTTACCAGCTAATAAAATACTGATCAAGCGTGCACACATACAAACAAATAGTAAAAATAAACAAGTAGGTGCCAGAGGATTATGACGTGACGTCAGTTACCGCATTATGAATTTGACATTATAAGAAATTTAAAGCGAGAGCAGCCTCTGGAAAAAAAAGAATATCTAAAACGGTTTGTTCTGGTTTTGAGGGCTCTGAAGCGCCTGCCGGACGGGAGGAGCTCGAACAGATGGCCGGCTGGGTGTGAGGGGTCAGCTGTGATGTTTCTAGCTCTACGGACCAAGCGCGTGTTGTAGATCGAGGCGACAGATGGAAGTTCGCACCCGATAACTCTGGACGCGTGTTTTACGATGCGCTCAAGTTGCACTTTCTCCTCATCAGTGGCACCACCAAACCAGGTAGTGATGCCAAAGCAGAGGATGCTTTCGATCACTGCGCGATAGAACTGCGTCAGGACTTTTGCAGGCAACCTGAACTTCTTGAGTTGCCTCAAGAAGTGCAGGCGCTGTTGGCACTTTTTGATGATGGGGGTGGTGTTGTTTCCCCTTGACAAATCGTTCGAAATGACTGTGCCTAAAAATTTGAACTCTTCGACTTGTTCAACACTTTCATCGTTGATCACAAGTGGTGAAAGTGGATCTTTAATTCTCCGAAAATCGACAATCATTTCTTTTGTTTTTGAAACGTTGAGCTCGAGGTTGTTCTCTGAGCACCAGTCAACCAACCGTTCGACCTCATCCCGATAGGCGGTCTTGTCGTCTTTGCTAATCAGGCCCTCAATGGTGGTGTCATCAGAAAATTTAATGACATGAACGGATGGAACATGTGACACACAATCATTTGTGAACAATGTAAAGAGAAGAGGGGAAAGGACACAACCCTGAGGTGCTCCAGTGTTCAAAATCCTGGAGTCAGACAACATCTTGCCCACCCTGACGACCTGGGGGCGATCCAGCAAAAAGTCTAAAAGCCAATGGCACACAGAAGGATGGACATTTAAGGTTAAAAGTTTATCAAACAGCTTGTGGGGTATGATGGTATTAAAAGCGGAACTAAAATCCACAAAGAGCAGTCTAGCGTACGTACGCGCCTGCTCCAGATACTGCAGTACGTGGTGAAGGCCCAGAGCGACTGTGTCCTCCACTGACCTGTTTGCACTATAGGCGAATTGGAGTGGATCACGTAGGTGACCCGTGCATGCCTTCAGGTAGGTGAGGACGAGTCACTCAAAGACCTTCATCACAACTGAGGTCAAGGCCACAGGCCTGTAATCATTCAGTTGGGACACCTTGGGCTTCTTGGGGATGGGTACAGCAACTGAGGACTTGAAACATCGGGGGACAGTATGTTGTTGAAGGGAAATGTTAAAAATGTCTGTAAAGACGGGGGCCAGCTGGTCAGCGCAAGTGCGCAGGGCAGAGGTGGAGACTCCATCTGGACCTGGCGCCTTCCTCGTGTTCTGCTTCTGGAACAGGCGCCTCACCTCAGTTTCCTGAATGGTGAAAGGCGGGGTGTTAGAAGCGAGGGGTCGATAATGACAAAGAAAGAACAACGTCTCCCCTTTCCAACGATATACAATATGACATGGTTACTATTATGGGTTCCGACTATGACGGACTAAAATAGAAATCACCTAGCACACCAACATTATTTACATCTATCCTCTTCTTACAACTTTTCCTCTGTTTCCCTTTCGATGTATGTCCCTATAAAACTAATATTTAATTTACGTATATTATACTATTAGAGAATGAACTATCTAAGGCATCGAAAAATATCACACTTAAGGTGTTACAGTGGAAAATTCTTGCTATCGCCATCATCGACAATTTTGTTCTTATCATGTGTTAATCTACAATTACACAAGGCGGGAAGTGCGTTAGACCGGCCAAACCAGTAAGCCTGTTGGCTTGGTCTGCAACAGCGCGGTGTCTTTATCAATGTGATAGGTATCGCGCTATTCTAAACATCACGCTCTCCTTTAAAATTGCTACATAAATCACAAATAAAGTTTATATATTCTAATAGAGAATGTAATGCTGCATCTAACGATTATCTGCTTTAAGGGGTCTGAAAAGTATATATCAAATTATTGCATACAGCTAGTTTAAACATAACAGAGAACAGAGTAAGGCCTACATATCGTAATGGTCAGAAATTCTCGTAGCCGGCTAAGACAGCCCGGCTACATAGTCATAACTGTTTGGTTCCTCTCGATATGCTAGGGAGCCATTATTCAGAAAACAGTCTTCTTCTTTTTTATGTAATCCATCTGTAATACTTGACAATTACTGACATGTATGGTAATATTTTGTAGTGTTCTAGCGCCTGATCTCCATGATTTATGCTCACAGTGGTGTAGAAACGCAAACTACGATGGTATGGCCACGTCACCAGAGCGGGCCTTGCAAAAACCATCCTGCAAGGCACGGTGCAAGGAGGCAGAAGAAGATGGAGTCAGAAAAAGAGGTTGAAGGACAACATTCGAGAATGGACCAGCTCATGGCGTTGTTCAGTGTCAAACCATTCTCGAATGTTGTCCTCCCACCTCTTTTTCTGTCTCCATCTTCTTCTGCCTCCTTGCACTGTGCCTTGCAGGATGGTTTTTGCAAGGCCTGATTCTCTGGTGACGTGGCCATACCATCGGAATTTGCGTTTCCTCACCATTATGAGCAATGTCATCAATGGCTTCTGTGATGGTCTGTCCGACTTCGTTTTTGGTGGTGTGCTGGGTGTAGGAAATGCCCAGAAGTATTCTGTAGCACCTCATCTCTATGCTTTGTATTCCTCGTTGTAGATCTGCTGTGAAGGTCCATGTTTGGAAAGCGTATACAAAGATGGAGATGACAAGGGAGAGCAGCAGTTTTACCTTGGAATGTAGACTGATGGTCCTGTCTTTCCAATGGGCTTGAACCGTGTCAGGGCAGCAGTTGTTTGTGCGATCCTGGAGAGGACCCTGTCGGGACCCATTGCCAGATACAATGGCTTCTTAATATTTGAAACTATGCACTGTGTTGAGGGATTGGCTTTGAACTTTGATGCCCATGTTGATGCCATTGGTCATCATTTTGTTCTTCTCTGCATTAATTTCCATTCCATAGGCTCCGGAGGTGGTGTCAAGCCTCTGTACAAGTTGTTCAAGTTCTTGTTCCTCTCCAACCAATCCATCAATGTCACTCGCAAAACGGAGGTTGGAGATTGCTCAGCCCCCTATGTTGACTGTGCCTTCTTCGATATGCAAGGGGATCTGGCATGAAGTGCTCTAAGAACATGTTAAGGAGTGTTGGAGAAATTACGCATCTTTGACGCACACTGATTGTTGTTCTGAACCAGTTCCAGATGGCGTTGTTGTGGAGGACTGCCCTGGTAGCTTTGTCATACAGACTTTCGATGATTTCAATAATATTAGGGCTAATTTTGTACACTCTCATGGTGGCACACAGAGCTGCATGCAAGACTCGGTCAAAAACGAAGTCTTCAAACACATGATATAGATGTTGGTGCTGTATGTATTTCGCAGATTATTCTGAGGTTAAAAATATGTTCAGTGGTACTTCGCCCCAGCACTGAATCCTGCTTGTTCTTCAGCTATGATTTGTTCAGCTTGCGTTTTCAACCTTTTTATTATTTTCAGGAAGACTTTGCTGGGATGGCTAATGAGACTGATGGTGCGATAATTTTCACACTTTTGAAGGTTGCCTTTTTTGGTAAGAGTGATGACAAGCGGCAGGATCCATGGTGTAGGCCACTCCCAACTCCGCCAGATCTTGTTACAAATGACGGAACAAGTGAAGGCGTCAATCATCGATTCCCTCCGGCTTTCAGTAATTCCGCGGGTATGTTGTCCACTCCCGCTGACTTCCCCTTCTTTTATGATTGCACTGCTGCTTCAACTTCTTCTCAACAACAGCCCTAACAGTACTGAAGTCATCAAAAGCCTGTATGACAAGGCTAACAGTGCAGTCCTCCACAACAGCGACATCGGGAACTGGTTCAGAACAACAATCGGCATGCATCAAGGATGCTTACTCTCCCCAACACTCATCAATATATTTCTGGAGCGCTTCATATCAGATGCCCTTGCAGATCACAAACGCACAGTCAGCTTAATGAGTAAAGCAATCTCCAACCTCCGTTTTGCGGATGACATTGATGGATTGGATGGAGAGGAACAAGAACGAACCGCTGGTACAGAAGCTTGACACCACCTCCGCTTTGGAATGCATATAAGTGCAGAGAAGACCAAAATGATGACCAAACAATTAAATCAACACAGACATGAAAGTCCAAGGCCAATCCCTCAACACAGTGCACAACTTCAAATATTTAGGAGCAATTGTATTAGACAATGGGTCCCAATAGGAAGTTCTCTCCAGGATAGCACAAACAACTGCTGCTCTGACAAGGTTGAAGCCCATTTGGAAAAACAGGACCAATCAACCTACACCCCAAGGTAAGGCTGCTGCGCTCCCTTGTCATCTACATCTTCCTATACTCTTGCGAAACATGGACCTTCACAGCAGACCAACAACGAAGAATACAAAGCATGGAAATGAGGTGCTACAGAAGACTTCTGGGCATTTCCTATATCCAGCACAACACCAATGACGAAGTCTGACAGACCATCACACAAGTCATTGGACAACGCCATGATATGCTGACAATGGTAAAGAAACGGAAACTCCGATGGCATGGAGCATGTCTGTTACGTTGAAACGCGAACGAAAGTATGTCGGAAACGCGCACGATAGATCTAATCGTTTCGTTTTGCAAAGTATTCAATAATGGAGTTTATTTACCTTTGATTTGAGTTTGCATTGTTGTTAGGAGAGGCTTTGTATAACGTTGATGATTTGCGTTAGTCGATATTATTGAAGAATTTTCTGGATCTGCGTGTTTACTCTCGATAGAAATTTCCCGATACATGTCGAAGCAATAGGACGTTCCGGAAGGAGAAATAATAATTTATGACGTAAGTCAGTGATGACGATCTTTTATTTGATTGGTGGTAGTGCGTCATTTCTACCGGGTTCGAAATTGTTCGGGAAGAGAGAGAGATTATAAAATTGTGTGCCGCACTGTTGTTGAGAGATTGTTGTTGATAGTGAAGTTGGAAAGTAAATTTGAGAGTGGAAAGGCGATTGAGCAATTGTATGCAGTTGTTGATGTGTGCTGAATAAAAGTGGAAAACTTCATACGTCGACTCCGTGTCTTGTATACTGAGTGAGCAGGCTGCGTGGATATACGAATCTGAGTTACACCTTATCAGGAATTCAGCATTGGGGCTGAATCAAATACTGATAGAAAACACCAACATCAAACGGAGTGTAACATTTTGGGGGTCAAGCCGCGATTCACGCCATAGCCAAGGGTTCAACTGCTACAACAAGCGAGTCAACGTTACGAGAGGCAGTCATCGAGGGTAGCCGCCAACGAGTTGCGTCGAGAGGGGCCAAGATACTGGGACTACATCCCCGATAGATTCGGGTTGACTGCAAGGGCGTGTAGTCGCTGAAGAGTTGCTTCGTGAGCGAACAACAGATCGGGACTACGTGGCTGCCGTAAGACTACGTCGAGGGACAGTCTCGGAGCTACATCGCCAGTATTACAGAGAGCGACGAGCGGACGTCGCGTCTACTTCAGCACAGGAGCGTATACATCAACACCAGCGTGGTGCAGCGTCGCATACGACGAGGACAGCGGGGCCTGCGTCAGCGAAAGCGACTAGTGACAAGCATCAGCACTACTGCAGAAAGCGTGCTGTTCTAGAACAGTCTAGAAGGGTGCAGCACAGTCAAGAACTTTCTAGAAAAAAGAACTTTCCAGAAAAGAACTTTCTAGAAAAGAACTTTCCAGAAGCATCAAGATGGCTGACCTCTGGCAGAAAGGGGTTGAACTAAATCTAAAAGGCAAACAGCTGACGGAGTACCTCAAATTCCAGGAGAGAATATGGCGTCAAGAAAGAGAATTAGAGGAACAGCGTCGCCGTGACGAGATGGAAGAGAGACGATTAGAAGCTGAGCGTCAGTACCAGCTAGAATTGGCGCGTATCCAAAACAATCAGCATGTGCCACAAGTTATCAGCGACAACAAGGCTCCAAAATTGCCAGCGTTCGTCGACGGGAAGGACCAGATCGACAGTTATCTAGCGAGATTTGAAAGGTTTGCCAAAAGCTCTAACTGGCAACCTCAAGACTGGGCGATTCGACTAAGTGCACTTCTGACGGGGCAAGCACTCGACGTCTACACCAGATTGTCGGACGATGACGCTAAAGACTACGACGACTTGAAAGAGGCCCTGTTGCAGTGCTACAACTTTACAGAGAAGGGCTACCGTAAACGCTTTCGTGAATGCCGGCCTAAGTCAGACGAGACGCCAAAGCAGTTTGTGGAGCGCCTGTCGTCATATTTACACAAGTGGGTGGAGTTATCAGGCGAAAGGAAGTCTTACGACAGTCTCCATGACCTGATCGTGAAGGAACAATTTCTCAATGCCTGTCACAAGGACCTAGCGACCCACTTAGAAGAACAAAAGCTGCAGACGCTTAAAGATGTGACTGTGGCTGCTGAAAGATATCTCATCGCTCATGGGAAGACCCTGGGGCCACCCAGCGCGACGAAACATTTTCAGAAGACTGGAAACCATGTGAACCAGATCCAGGGGAGCCAGACGAATCAGAAACAGACGGACTCCACGCCACCTCCCAGGGAAGGGCATTCAAGAGGCTGTTTCACCTGCAACGCTACAGACCACAGAGCGGCTAACTGTCCTCAAAACAAAAGTAGCGGACAGCGGGGCAGTACGGAAAATGCAGCGGTGAGCAACCGACAGAGACGTTTCTCCCATCAACGGCAAAACAGTAGATCTGACCATCAAGTGTGCGGCGGGAGCGTCATTCTTCCGAGTGAGACCAAGCGCACAGCTACTCCTGCCGACGTGCAAGAGTGCATGACCGATGGCCAACTTCTCCTTGCCAACGGAAAATCCATCCCCGTCGTCGCCAGCGCAGCTGTGACCGTCCAGAACATGCCAGTTTCCAAGGGACGCGTCAGAAATCATGAAGTGACTGTCTTAAGAGACTCTGGCTGCAGTGGGGTCATCATCAGAGAAGACCTAATCGCTAAAGAACAGTTCATTGGCGATTCAAAATGGACACTTATGGCCGACAGCAAATGTGTGAGAGCGCCAGTTGCGAAGATTCATGTCAACACCCCTTTCCATATAGGCGAAGTCGAAGCGGTTTGCCTGAAGAAGCCGCTGTATGATTTGATGATCGGGAATATCGACGGCGCGAGACGACCCGACGACCCCGATCCAGAGTGGAGTCCTGCCTCAACTCAACGCGTCGAAGTTGTGGAGGAGGATCCATTGCCATTTCCCGATGGAGACCTTACAGAGCTGCTACGGGACAATGTGGTTACTCCGGCTCAGCCCTGCCGACCAGAGATCGTCGGTGCCGTTACAACCAGGGCCCAGGCCAAGAGAGACAAGACGTCTACGCCACTGAAGGTCGCCGACAACTCTAAAGCTGCCATCGTGGACAGAGATAAGCTGATCCAGCTCCAGGAAGCTGATAGCACTTTAAACAAGTACAGGAACCGCCAAGACCACGTGACCAAGGGCAGTGGCACGGTCTATTTTGAGGTGAAGGCCAAGATCCTGTATCGAATCTTCCAGCACCCGAGGGTCAACGGAGGGAAACCACTACGTCAAGTATTGGTACCGTTACCCCTAAGGCGCCATGTGATGGAAATAGCGCATGACTCAATCATGGGAGGTCACCTGGGTATCAAGAAGACGTCGGATAGAATCCAGGCGGTGTTCTCCTGGCCAGGACTTCATGCGGACGTTAGCCGTTTCTGCCGATCATGTGACATTTGCCAGAAGACCATATCTCGAGGAAGGGTCCCGAAAGTGCCTATGCAGAGGATGCCTCTGATCGACCGACCTTTCAAGAGGGTGGCCTTAGACTTAATCGGCGAAATAAGACCTCCGAGTGAAGAAGGCCATCGGTGGGTACTGACTTTAGTGGACTATGCGACTCGGTACCCAGAAGCAGTGCCTCTGAAGAAGATTGACACTGAAACTGTAGCAGAGGCACTGGTGGACATGTTCAGTAGACTTGGAGTGCCTGAAGAAATTCTGACAGACCTCGGGACGCAGTTCGTCTCTGACTGCATGAAGGAGGTCAACAGACTGCTGAGCATCCGGCATTTGACTACGACACCCTACCATCCGATGTGCAACGGGCTTGTCGAAAAGTTCAATGCTACGCTGAAGTCCACCCTGAAGAAACTGTGCAGCGAGCAGCCCAGACAATGGCATCGCTACATCAACGCCTTACTTTTCGCCTACAGAGAAGTACCGCAGGAGTCCACCGGCTTTTCTCCGTTCGAGCTGTTGTACGGAAGAACCATCCGAGGGCCGATGCACATCCTGAAAGAACTGTGGACGAAAGAAGTAGACACCCCAGAGGTGAAGAACAGCTACCAGTACGTGTTTGAGCTACGGGAGAAGCTGGAGCAGACTCTCGAGATAGCCAGAGAAAACCTGAAGAAGTCCCAGGACTGTGGAAAGCACTACTATGACCGTAGGGCTGTGAACAGGAAGTTTAAACCTGGCAACAAAGTGCTGGTGCTGCTACCTACTGATCACAATAAGTTGCTGATGCAGTGGAAAGGCCCGTACGAAGTGGAGACCGTGGTGGGGATCAACGACTACAAGGTGAAGGTCGGCCAGCATTCCAAGATATACCACGCCAACCTCCTTAAGCTGTACGTGGAAAGGCCATCAGAGACTGTGCATGCAGCAACAGCAGCTGAGATCGACAACAGCTTTGACAGCGAGGAACTGTTGGAACTTGGAGACTTCCACAGCAAAGAAAGAAGGCATCGATGATGTTAAGCTAGGACCAGGCTTGACGGAAGGTCAAAAGTTGGAGCTCAAGGACCTTATGGGCGAATTTTCCCATAGCTTCAATGATGTCCCAGGCTCTACGGCTTTGGTCGAACATGAAGTCCACCTCACTTCGAATATCCCTGTTCGATCCAAACCATTCCCGATCCCTTTCAAGGCCCGTGAATCCTTGAAGAAAGACATCGATGAAATGCTGAAGATGGGCATCATCAGGGAGTCCAGTTCCCCCTACGCGTCCCCTGTCGTGGTCGTGAAGAAGAAGGACGGGAGCAACCGAGTATGCATCGACTACAGGAAGGTTAATAAGATCACCGTCTTCGACCCTGAGCCGATGCCTACCGCAGCCGACCTCTTCCGCCAACTATCGGGGAGTAAAATATTCTCAAAGATTGACCTCAGCAAGGGTTATTGGCAAGTCCCCGTGCGTCAACAGGACATACCAAAGACTGCTTTCATAACTCCTGATGGGACGTACGAGTGCCTAAGGATGCCCTTTGGCATGGTCAACAGCGGAGCTACCCTAAAGAGAGGGATGAGGAAGATGCTCAATGGGATGGACAACGTCGTGTGTTACTGGGACGACCTGCTGGTCCACACTCGCACCTGGGAAGAGCATCTGCAGACCTTGAGGGAGCTGTTTCACCGTCTCACAGAAGCCAACCTGACCGTGAGACCCAGTAAGTGCATTCTGGGGACTGACAACGTAGACTTTATCGGCCATTCGCTGAAAGAAGGACAAAAGGGGCTTCTACTAGAAAACGTCACCAAGATTCTGAACGCTCCACGTCCCCAAACCAAGAAGCAGGTGCGATCTTTCCTGGGGTTGGCTGGATATTACAGGGAGTTTGTACCAAACTACTCCGCCATCACAGCACCCTTGTCGGACCTGGTGCGGAAAGGCTGTCCAAACCAAGTGCAGTGGGGACCGTCTCAGGAGAAGGCATACCAGACTGTGCGCGACCTCCTTTCGAAGGATCCGGTGCTACGACTGCCCGATACTTCCTAAGGAATTCGTCTTAAGAACAGACGCAGCGGACGAAGGCATCGGCGCCATACTGATGCAAGAACACGAAGGGAAACTATTTCCGGTCAGTTACGCCAGCAAGAAGCTGTCCAGGGCTGAGAAAAATTACTCGACCATGGAGAAAGAGTGCCTTGCCATCATATGGGGAATCCGGAAGTTCGAACTGTACCTTCAAGGAGTGAAGTTCGTGCTACAGACTGATCACAAGCCGCTAACTTACTTGAACTCTGCCAAGTTTGTGAACAGTCGGATCATGAGATG
Source organism: Oncomelania hupensis (assembly GCA_036898135.1). Taxonomy (NCBI): domain Eukaryota; kingdom Metazoa; phylum Mollusca; class Gastropoda; order Littorinimorpha; family Pomatiopsidae; genus Oncomelania; species Oncomelania hupensis. The sequence goes on along the minus strand of CM072512.1, from coordinate 66,952,017 downwards.
GGCTATGTACTTGCAGAACTTTAACATGCGAGTAGAATCTATCAAAGGATCAGACAATGTTGGTGCGGACTTCCTCAGCAGAGTGTGTGAGTAAAGAACATTGACTGTGTGGATGAACTGTGAACATTGACAATATCCAGATAGACTTGAAGATGAAAACCATTGACTCTGTGTAGATAAGCTGAGCGCAATTACAGTATTCAGAAAGTCTTAAATTAGTTTCAATTGTGGACTTTGTTTGTGCATTACGTTTCAACGTTGTTGAAAGAAATTGGGTAAATTTCTTCTTGAGTGGGGGGTTATGTTACGTTGAAACGCGAACGAAAGTATGTCGGAAACGCGCACGATAGATCTAATCGTTTCGTTTTGCAAAGTATTCAATAATGGAGTTTATTTACCTTTGATTTGAGTTTGCATTGTTGTTAGGAGAGGCTTTGTATAACGTTGATGATTTGCGTTAGTCGATATTACTGGAGAATTTTCTGGATCTGCGTGTTTACTCTTGATAGAAATTTCCCGATACATGTCGAAGCAAGAGGATGTTCCGGAAGGAGAAATAATAATGTATGACGTAAGTCAGTGATGACGATCTTTTATTTGATTGGTGGTAGTGCGTCATTTCTACCGGGTTCGAAATTGTTCGGGAAGAGAGAGAGATGATAAAATTGTGTGCCGCACTGTTGTTGAGAGATTGTTGTTGATAGTGAAGTTGGAAAGTAAATTTGAGAGTGGAAAGGCGATTGAGCGATTGTATGCAGTTGTTGATGTGTGCTGAATAAAAGTGGAAAACTTCATACGTCGACTCCATGTCTTGTATGCTGAGTGAGCAGGCTGCGTGGATATACGAATCTGAGTTACACCTTATCAGGAATTCAGCATTGGGGCTGAATCAAATACTGATAGAAAACACCAACATCAAACGGAGTGTAACAATGTCTTAGAGCATCAGGTCTTGCAAAGATCCTACTGCAAGGCTCGGTTTAAGGAGGCAGAAGAAGAGAAACAGAATAGTACGTGTGAAGACAACATTCGAGAATGGACAGGCTTAAAACTGAGAGAAGCCGTGAGGGTTGCTGAGGACATGAGAAGATGGTGTACGCTGGGTAAACGATCATCTGTGGTGCCCAACGACTCGAGTTACGGGATAGGATAGGATAGGATATGATAAGAATAATATTTATCCAGTATACTACTGCTTGGGAAATTACTGTAATACTGATAGGAAATCTTCCCATTTCAGCGAGCACTGGAAGTTTCATTGTGGGTTTTATGCCAACCTACAATTCTTAACGAGAAATTCATAATAGTTCTTCAGGTGGGATTTGTTTGTGTAACCTTACATTCCAACTCAGCTGTGACAGATGCCGCCACTGAGATCCTTGGCAAGCACCGACCAAAGAAGAAGCCGTGGATCACAACTGAACTTTTGGATCTGTGTGATAAAGGAAGAGAAATAAAAAAAAGAAAAAGAACACCTCACAGGGAGCTGATGTCTACCGAAAAATCAACAATGACATCGGAAAAGGCATGCGCACAGCAAAGGAAAACTGGATAGAAGATCAATGCCAGGAAATAGAGAACAGTCTGAACAAGAACAACAGCAAGAAGGCCTACCAGACTGTGAAGCGGCTGACAAGTGTTAAACAGCCCAAAGTCTCCACGATCCAAAGCAAGTCTGGCATATGCCTTACAGAAGAACAAGAAGTCTTGGACAGATGGACAGAGTACTGCTCTTACCTTTACAACCACACACCAAACGGAGACCCATCAGTTCTAGTATGTCCCGAGAACAGAGAAGAAGAAGAAATCCTCCCAATTCTCCGGGAAGAAGTTAAGGCAGCAGTGCAATGGCTGAAGAAAGGTATTCAGCGGGAGTGGACAACATACCCGCGGAGCTGCTACAAGCAGGAGGAGAAGCGATGATTGATGCCCTCACTATTAACTGTAACAAGATCTGGCAGAGTGGGGAGTGGCCTACACCATGGACCCAGTCGCTTGTAATCACTCTTCCCCAAAAAGGTAACTTTCAGGAATGTGAAAATTACCGCACCATCAGCCTCATCAGCCATCCCAGCAAGGTCCTCCTAAAAATAATACTGAACAGGTTGAAACTCCAAACTGAACAAATCATAGCTGAAGAACAAGCAGGATTCCGGACAGGGCGAAGTACCACTGAACAGATTTTCAACCTCAGAATAATCTGTGAGAAATACCTACAGCACCAACAAAATCTATATCATGTGTTTATAGACTTCAAGCTCTGTGGGCTACCATGAGAGTGTACAACATCAGCCCTAAAATTATTCATTCAAGTCATCAAAAGCCTGTATGGGAAGGCTACCAGTGCAGTCCTCCATAACAGCGTCATCGGGAACTGGTTCAGAACAACAATCGGTGTGCATCAAGGATGCCTACTCTCTCCAACACTCTTCAACATCTTCCTAGAGCGAATCATATCAGATGCCCTTGCAGATCACGAAGGCACAGTCAGCATGGGGGGTATAGCCCGATGACGTTGTTATGGAGGACTGCACTGGTAGCCTTCTCATACAGGCTTTTGATGACTTCAATAATTTTACGGCTGATGTTGTACACTCTCATGGTTGCCCACAGAGCTGCATGCCACACTCGGTCAAACGCCTTTTTGAAGTCTATAAACACATGATATAGATTTTGTTGGTGCTGTAGGTATATCTCACAGATTATTCTGAGGTTGAAAATCTGGTCAGTGGTACTTCGCCCTGCCCTGAATCCTGCTTGTTCTTCAGCTATGATTTGTTCAGCTTGGGGTTTCAACCTGTTCAGTATTATTTTCAGGAGGACCTTGCTGGGATGGTTGATGAGGCTGATGGTGCGGTAATTGTCACATTCCTGAAGGTTACCTTTTTTGGGAAGAGTGATTACATTTTTTGTGCACTAGAAATAAGAAATTATGTTAATAAATATATGATTAAATTAACTTTAAACGACGGGTCTGTTACCTGTGATTTTGATGTTATTATTACTGAGGTTACAACTTTTTATAAGCAGTTATACACTAAAAGAGATTTAGATATATGTGAAATTATGGAATTTGTTGACAGTATTCCTATTTTAAATTCTGTAGAAGCAGAAGCGATTGAGGGTGTGATAACACTTGAAGAAGCCAGTAATACTCTTAAAAATATGAAAAATGGTAAGAGTCCTGGATCTAATGGGTTTTCTTCAGAATTTTTTAAGGTATTTTGGAGACAGCTGGGTGTGTTCGTGGTCAGGTCTTTGAATGAAGGTTTTAGGAAAGGGGAACTATCCAAAATACAGAAGGAAGGTGTTATTATATGCATCCCCAAAAGTGATAAACCCAAAGATTGCATAAACAATTGGAGATTTATTACTTTGCTTAATATTATTTACAAGATAGACTATGCATGTATAGCAAATAGATTGAAAGCGGTATTACCGAAATTAATTAATGAAGATCAGACTGGATTTGTAAAATGTAGATTTATTGGCGATAATATTAGAGAAAATTAAAATTTTTCCTCTAAATTTATTATTAATAAACATACTTACCATGACTCAAAAGTGCAATGTTTATGGCATTGCTAGGTGAGTGCCTCTCTAACGGAAGCTGACAAAAAATAAAACAGTCATAGAGTTGCTTCCCCTGAACCACCTTCCCCGTGAGTCTCGTGTTATAACACGCGTCTAAGCGCTCACGATAACGGACCGCATATCTCATTCCTTATTTGGAACTGCGGGGAGGTGGGAGGGACATTAAATTGAGTCATGGTAAGTATGTTTATTAATAATAAATATAGAGAAAAAAATTTAATATTAATTTCACATACTATACCATGACTCAAAAGTGCAGATTAGCACGAAAAGGACGGAGGGAAGCAACTCTATTGAAACAACTTTACCGTGAACAGGCGGAAGAAGAGGACCAAGATTGAAGGGCCGCGACCACAGAATCGAAACCAAGAAGCCATCCTCTCCAGAATGGCAAGGAAACAGGACGCAGGCTGGAACCTTCCGAGGCCTCCTGAAGCTCAGAAACCTCTGAATAGAAGGCCGGACAACAGCCAAGCGTGAAGACGGAGAGCGCATGGGTCGCCGTGTGGAATCCCGGATCGAGGCTGCAGAAGCGATCTCGCCCCGAGAGCGAGAGGAAAGCACCGCCCTGGGAAAGACGAAGGAAATCGGGAAACCAGGGCTGAGCTGGCCAAAAGGGAGCCACGAGAATGAAAGAAGGAGACTCCTCCTCGGCTTCCCCGAGAACCTGTGGAAGGAGGGAGAATGGCGGAAAGGCATAAGCCTCCAACCCCTCCCAAGAAATGGACAACGCGTCCACCGCCCAAGCCAGGCACAGTGTTCCCTCCACACACACAAAATGAGAGTCCTTGGGACTCCCAGGTATAAAATTTTAAGAGACCTTGTGCAAAATTTGAGAGTCCCCAAATCGGAAAAAGAAATGTAAAAACAAGTGCAAACCTCACTTTTTTTTTTTACTCTGTTAAAGCGTCACATTATTTATCATAATCATATAAAACCAAAAAAATTAAAAAAAGGAAATTGTAATAAATGTTTATTTAAGCCTGAGACGCTTGGTTGCTGCAAACTCCTTCAGAGCACCCTGCACAACAGCTTCTGGATCTGTACTTGATTATGCTGTGAATGAACGGGTTTTGGGCACAGTCAACCAAGTCAGAAGTGACATGATCGTGTATGATAGAATCAAAGAATGGATTCACGAAGATTTCTTCTGTTCGGTGAATGGATTGCTTGGAGGAAGTTTACAATGCGCGCGCATGCGATTTTTAAGAACGACAACTCCCGACACAATCTTTTATCGTCTGCAATGGCAGTCTCAATTGGATTCTGATTATGCCGTGAATTAGATCGCCACTCGTTGGTCGTATTTTTAACTTCAGCTTTTCGAAAAAAATGTGTGCGTCCACAGGACGCACATATGCAAATTTTTCTGCGTCATTTTTCATATTTTGTGCGTAATTGACGCACTACTGTGCGTAATCGGGAACACTGCAGGCAGTCTGTGACCGGCGACACAAACAGGGGAGCCTGGAAGAGTAACGAGTGGCAAAAAGAGCGAACAGAGGTTAAACCACTCCGCCCAAACCGGATGAAGAACGAAGTGGGACAGGGTCCATTCCGTGTGGACCACACAATGAGGGCGACTCAGAAGATCGGCTAAGACATGACAGAGCCGCTGCATGCTTGGCTACAAGCGTACAAACGAAAACAGCTAACCACAAAAGGAGGCTCTCCACCATCATGGAGAGAGCAGGGGAATGGGTACCCCCAAAGTGGTAGATGAGAGAAACCACAGTGGAACTGGCAGAGCGAACGAGCAAGAGGCCCCGAGGCAGGGAGGGAAGAAAAAACGATGAAAAGCCAGGCAAACGGCTTCCATCTCCAAGCGACTGAAATGCCAAGACAGATGGTCCTGAGACCAAAAACCGTGAGCTGAAAGGCTGCCCGTACGCGCACCCCAACCGACCAAAGCCGTATCCGTGAAGATGCCGGCCACCGGAAGCGGAGGGGAGATAGGAACCCCCGAAGAAAGCCACTCAACATTCCTCCAAGGAAGCAGAAAAAACGCGAAAGCCCTCCGTGACCGGAAAAAGAGCGTCCCAGGAATCGCCGGACTGACACCAACGGGAAGAAAGCCAACGTTGAATCGGCCGCTAGCGAACTCCCGCAAGGCGAACCAGAGGAACCATAGACTCAAAACGACCCCAAAAGAGAGGCCATAAATCTGGCTGAAACGACATCCTGACTCTCCAAAGGTAGCAGAAGGGACTGAAGCCTCTGCACCCGACGAGCTAAAGGGCGGACCGACCAATTGCGAGTGACGAACGACATCCCCAGGTAGTTGAAAACCGGAGATGGAGACAACACGGACTTGAGAGGGTTCACAGAGAACCCCAAGCGCCGCGTCCAAAGGAGAACGAGCCTGGTGTGCACCAGACAGAGATCGTGAGAACTAGCCTTGACCAACCGTCATCAAGATAAGCAGAGAACCGCACCCTGAGTCCGCGAACTACAGCAGCGAGTTCTATGACAATCCTTGTGAAAACCCAAGGACTGCGAGACAAACCAAAAGGAAGGGCTTGAAATGAAAAACCTGAACTCTTCAGACGAAGCGCATCCAACGCCTGTGAAGAGGATGAATAGACACATGGAAATAGGCGTCAGAAAGATCGATAGAGGTAGCCCAACCGAGCGCCGGGCGCCAACCGCCGGAAATCTTCGGGACAACGAAGAGGCGACCATAAAACCCCGGGGAGTGAGGGCAAAGGACCTCTTCAATAACACCCTTCTGGAGAAGGGCTATGACCTCCGAGTCCAGAATCGTCTGAGCCTCAGGAGGAGACAGGGGGCGGAACAAAGGCGGGGAGCGACGAAGAGGGGGCCGAGAGAAACCCCACTGAAGTTCGAACCCCGACCGAATCACCTCTTGCACCCAAATGCTTGCGGAGGGGAGGCCGAGCCAAGCATGAAACTGGCGAGCCAAGCCACTCGCCCGGAGGGGTAGAACACCTACGGGTGGACTTGCAGGGACAGGACTGGTGGAAAACGCGCCACTGCGTAACCGCCTACGGCTCACCTCAACCCTGCCACGGGAAGAGGGAATATCACCCCGCACACCCCTAGAAGAGCGACCACGGACCGAGCGACCTCGACCCTTTTCAGGAAAGAAAGGGGGGGGGGGGGGCCGAAGGTATGGCCCGAGCCCAGAAGGCGAAACCATCCGACTTGGACCGCTCCGACTCCTCGCGAACAGCCGTGCGAACGTAAGGACCCAAAAAGAGAGTCGGGTACCAAGGGTCCCACCCAAAGCGAGGAGGACAAGAGCGGAGGCAAAAAGGGACGCTGACTGAAGAAAGGCGTCACGACGCACAAGAAGCAGGTTGACATAGGCAAAAGCCTGTGATACGCAACCCAGAACGAAGGAGGTATAGTGGGCCTGCAACAAGGACCTCACCGAAAAGAACGAAACGTCGTCCCAGAATACTTGCCCAGCCGAAGACAGCGCAGCATTCAGCGCGTCAGCGAGAGAAGTATACTCAAGGGACCTAACAACAGACCCCTCTGTCTGTGCCAGACCTCTGACCGAGAGAGGAACTTCCCGGCAACACCGGGCAATGAGGACGAACTCAAAAAAGAGCCCACAGAGGAAGCTCTAGGGAACCGAGGCACCTCCTCAAACGAAGAGGAAGAGGCCTCGCCCTCTATAAGTCCTCTAGCCGTAGAAGAGGCCCATTCCAAAAAAATTTAACACTAGGAGACTCCCTGAATACAAGGCAAGCCTCATCAGACTCGGCAGAAGCAAGAGTCCCGCCTAGGAAGGAATGGAGGAGTGGTAGGGGCACCGAAACCTCCTCCACCACCTGAGGACAAAAAGCCGCAGCACGCTGAACGGCCTCTTTAAACAGAGCATCAGGTGAAAGGGCCTGATATAACAACACCCCAGTACCCGTGAAAACAGGAACTAGGGTAGGAGGAACCAAGTGTGCCCCACCCCAAACAGAAGTTGGCGCACACAAAGGCAAATTGGCGTTTGCATGTGATCCGGAAAACCCGTACCATCAGAACCGGACACCAGTACCCCCGATCCACAACCGAACCCGGAAGTGGCAGAGACCGAAGGGTGAACAAGGAATGCTTGACCCAAACCGGAAACTGAAGGGGGCCACGTGTGAACCGTAACCCCCGATCCGGAAACCAGAGCCCCCGCCCCACGACCGCAAACGGAAGTGGCGTACAAAGGAGGAAGGGAGGGAGGGGCCAAACCGGAAACAGGGAAAGGTAACGGGTGTACCGTACCCCCCCCCCCCCCCCCCCCGAACAGGAACCCCGAGCCCCCACCCCACAACCGCAAGCGGAAGTGGAGTGCAATGGGGGGTGGAACGGGGAGGTGAGGGACAAACCGGACGAACCGGAAGCCACACCCCCTGTCGCAGCCGGACGTAACACTGCGTGCAGTGCTTTATATGTCTCAAGCTCGACATTAGCCAGAGGTCCCGACCCGGTCTGAGTCCCGCAGGAAACAGATGGGAAGGCTTCAGCAGGTAGCTTATCCGGCCTCACTTCTGGCAAGACCAAGGAGCCACCCCTCACCTCACTACCGCCACTCCCCACCTCGCCACCACTACTCTACAAACCTGAAGGGTAGAAGACAAAGCAGGAGGCGCAGGAGCGGAAGCGCAACCTAGCAAAACAGAGGTAATGTCGGCAGGAGAGGAAACCGACATTTCTTAGAACGAACGGCTGCCGAAGTAGAAGAGACGTCGCATAGACGGGGTCGAAGCCGACGAACAGCTACGTTGAGACATGACAAGGAAACCCAAAACTCCGCCGGCGGTAGTAACAGCAAACTACAGGGCGAACGCATAAGTCAGCAAAAGAGAGCTAGAGTAGACACAACCACACTCAGCGAGTGCCAAAAAAGGAATGAGATATGCGGTCCGTTATCGTGAGCGCTTAGACGCGTGTTATAACACGAGACTCACGGGGAAGGTGGTTCAGGGGAAGCAACTCTATGACTGTTTTATTTTTTGTCAGCTTCCGTTAGAGAGGCACTCACCTAGCAACGCCATAAACATTGCACTTTTGAGTCATGGTAAAGTATGTGAAATTAATTGTATGATATGATTGACTACGTTACTGTCACGTATGCACCTGGCTTACTTCTTTGTGTGACATTGCTTCTGCCTTTGATTCTGTAGACTGGAAGTTCTTACTTAAAACTTTACAGGCATTTGGATTTGGTGAAGATATGTGTCGCTGGATTCAAACTTTGTATTTTGGTGCAAAATCATGCATCTCTGTAAACGGACAGGTGTCCACATGGTTCTCAGTATCACGTGGCTGTAGGCAAGGAGAACATGTATCACCGTATTTATTTATTTTATGCGCCGAAACGAAATTCTTCGACAGATGACAAGAGAGAATAATAAGATTAAAGGAATTAAATTTAGCAGTGTTGAACATAAATTATCTCAACATGCTGACGACACAGAGGTTTTTTTAAAAGGAGATATGCAGTCGTTTGAAGAAACCGTTAGTACAATAAATAAATTTGGAAAATTCTCTGGATTGTTTTTTGAATGTGGGAAAAACCAGTGCTATATGGTTAGGAAGCAGACGTAAATCCGAACAACATTTTCAACGTCACAGGCTACTCTGTCGACAAAAGTTGAGACAGTTTTTTTGACCAGTATCATCACACCGGCTGCCAGTCTGCCGTGTCTAGACACTTTATGACCAGCTACTGAAAATATTTCAAAATCAGAAAATATACTAGAGTTTTTAAAATACTACAATTTAGAGGTTAATAAAACCATGTCAATAACTGATACTGCATTATGCTCAACAAAAGGAGCTAGAAAATATTATAACATTTTAATGTGTGATGATAAATTGCCTAATTGTTGCACAAAATGGGAAGAAAAGCTTCAGTGTAATATTGACCAGACAAAAACGTTTTTAATCATTAAAGAAATAAAAGAGATAAAACTGGAATGGTTTCAAGTTAGACTAGTACATCGTATTATTGCGACTAACGTTCTAAAAGGTATGGGCATTGTACCCGACGATCTTTGTTCATTTTGTGAAGAACATCGTGAAGATATACAACACTTGTTTTTTTGATGTGACAAACTTTTGGAATTCTTTCAGAGAGGTGCTGGTTGACTGTTGTATAATTAACGAGAGGTTCATATTTTCTGAGGTGCTTGTTCTGTTTGGTAACGACTCTAGTTATACAACCTCCACAACCCTGCCAAATGTAATACTTGTAGCAAAACTCTTTATTTATAACTGTAAATACAACAAAGTGATTCCTCAAATTTGTACATTTAAACAATATATAAAAAAAGAAATATGAAGTTAAAATGTATAATGCATTCTTAAAATTAGAAAATGATAAATTTAATAGTATGTGGAATACTTGGAAAGTCTTTCTTGGTGATGTGTGAATTGTCCAATTTTGTTTTCATATAAATAAGAATGTAAGCTGTTATTGTCCGAATGTCCTTCTGTAAACGAGAACAGTGGATTGTCTTGTAGCACGTGTTCTGATTAGAAGACATAACTTAAATAATATTCCTAGGTCAATATAGTTAGCAACTTAAATAATATTCCTAGGTCAATATAGTAAGCTTATTTTTGAACTGTAAAACTTTGTATCACAGAAGTTTGATGTGTGTGAGGGTATTGATGTTTTTGTTTTATTGAAATAATATGATTTTGTGTGTGAATTTAAATAAATGTAAATTTAAAAAAAACAACATTTTCAGCCTTTACTCATTTCCTTAGATTAAATAAATTAAAGCTACCTATGTGAATCTCAAGTATTGAATATCCAGAAGAACATTCTGATTGGTCATTGAGCTTAATGCTCATAGATTGAACTAGAAGAAATGAATTATTTAATTTCTTCTAATTTTTTTTTGTTTGTTTGCTGTTTTAACTTCTAACAATTAGTCTAGCAATTTCTTTAATTCTTTGTACTGAATTTATTTAATTAGGCAATAATAGTTTCAATAAATATTTCATTATTTATTTTGGAATGGGGGAGGGAGTGGACGGGGAGTTATTTATTCATTTGTTTTAATGTTTATTTTTTTTTATTTTTATTTTTTTACATTTATTTTGTGTGTGTGTGTGTGTGTGTGTGTGTGTGTGTGTGTGTGCTGACACAAAATGAAATTTATAAGTATTCGCTCTTCACAGGTAAAGTTGAAAGGTTCCAATTTTCTTTTTTGCTTGTTTGTTTGTTTGTTTCTTAATGTGAACTAATTGTTATGAGGGAATGTATATTGTTTAAAGTGTATGTGTATGTCAGTAGTATGATGATTTTTATGGTTTGATAATTTTGAAAATATCTATTATGTGCACATGGTATATTTCGTAATTGTTTATGTTACATAAGTATAACGTATGTAAATCTGATGAATAAAAATTTAAACAACAACTTTTAAATTAGTTGTGCATGTGTCTTCACAATCTTGTAATTTAATACTTAATGAAACTGGCAAATGGTCTGAGTCAATTTGTTCTTCTACTGTGAGCGACTGAATGTTCAAGGACAAAAACAGATCTTTTGACATGATAAAATAATCAACTAAACTGCTGCCAGACGCAGCCTAAAAGGTACTACTGTCATCAAAGTTATAGTCAAACTGTTAAGTATCAAAATGTCAGACATGTTGCATAACTCTAATAATACCTTTGGACAACAACTATTAGAGTTATGCAATATGTCTGACATTTTGATACTTAATAACTTTGGACAACAACACCAGCAACCTGTGAAGATCGGGGGAAAGCGACATCAGCCTCGGTCAATATGTTCAGATCATCTGAGTTTAAAGTGCTATTTAGCGACCCAGTCTGAGCATTTAAATCTCCGCATATCAAAGTGTAAAAATCATTCATTATATTATGGACATCCAACATACAGTTTTCCAATGCTTCCAATCCAAATCCGCTCTTAGACGTGCTCCAGAAGTTAGAGTCTTGGGGAGGAAAATAATAGCCAAACAAAATAATATATGTATCAGACCTAACTAGTTCTTTTTTTAAAGTTCCGAACAACAACATTTTCAACGTCACAGGTTACTCTGTCGACAAAAGTTGAGATCGTCTTTTTGACCAGAATCATCACACCGTCTGCCAGTCTGCCATGTCTAGACAGTTTATGAGCACCTACTGAAAATATTTCAAAATCAGAAAATATACATGTGTCTCTGTTAGACAAACAATGTCAAACCTTGAAACGTGTTAAATAAATGAAGTATTGTCAATATGGATTGCTAAACCTCTTACATTATAATTAAGAAGCCGTAAAAACTGTTGCGGTGCGTTAATCCGGTTCATATGTGCAGTATGCTGAAATTGACGTTCACCGGACTGTGAATTATTTGCGTCACTGTATGTGTTGTATACCTGTGGAATATTTCTGCATGCGACATATGATGTGATATGGTCCTGTTTTGTATAATCTTTTGAATATTTAGAATTGCTTGGTATAGCGTCCCTGAGGCTGCGGCCATGTATTCCTGTGTTGTACATGTATGTATAACTCTGAACATGATCCGGATGGTTTTGATTTTTAGGTTATGCAATGTATATGTTCTGATGTGAAGTGGTTGTATTATCATTAGCTTCACAGACGGTTCTTGGGGTGTGGCCTAATTCCTATTCAGCACTGTAAGCAGATGATGTAGTCGCTGCAGTGCCTTGTGACAATAGTGAATCTTGAATGCTTATTTGCCTCCTATAATTATATCCCGATCGTAGGTTTCTAGATATTGGATCTCTTCTGGAGACGCCTCCTTGTACCATGCTTTGTGTAGCCTGTCGACTCTTCAGGATGACTGCGTTGTCTTTATTGTTGGACGTCACAGCGACAGCAGTCTCAGCGGTCTCCTTGGCGTTCCTTGAGGCGTCTTGTGTTGCATCGTGAAGAACACGTTCACTCTGACTCTCGTGTGCAGCATGTTTTCTTCTATTGTCGATTTGCGTTTGTTCACTAGGTTGGTTTTGGACATCGTCATGCACTGGAGAAACTGACTGTTGACGTTGGTCTTCAGACTGCATTGTAAAATAAACTGACTGTGACGTTGGTCTTCATACTGCATTGTGGAATAAACTGTTGAAGTTGGTCTCCAAATTGCATTGTGGAAGAAACTGACTGTTGACATTGGTCTTCAGACTGTATTGTGGAATCTGTAGACTGGTCATGTCCGTGATCAAGTGCAGAATCTTTTGTGGTTTGCGTTAGTGACTTGTAAGCGTTTGTGTACGACTTCGGGAAATCGGGAAATTTTGTGTTTCTACCTGTTCTGTTGTTCATCATTCTTAGGTACTGCGTTCGTCAACTTGCTCAGGTTTGTCCAAATTCAAATCACCTTCATCTTGCAGCATGTTTGTATCAGCAGGATGTTCTTCATCAGTTGAGTCCCAGTCTTCAGCATCATTTTCTTCCTTGTCCTTTCCCTGTTGATCGCGTTGCTCTTTTCCCTTTTTTTCTGCTAATACGTTTTTATTTTCCGTGACTTTGTCTGTGCGCGACTGGAACGGATCCATATGAGCGCTCAGAACTTGTGTATTTGGATCGTCAGGCTTCCGCTGTTCTACTGTTCTCATCACGGCCTGTTCGATGCGTGGCTGCTGTAGTACAGTGTTCATGTGCAAAGTGGCTTCACTGTAAGTCTGCGGGCCTGGTCGTCTCTGTCACCATTTAGCCATGCCACTCATTCTCGTGACGTCACCTGTTTGCTGGGGTCACATTGCAAGGTACATCTCAAAAGTCATGTGCTATTCTCTCTGAAATCGATCTTTGGTAGGCTATATTACAGTTTGATCCAGCTCTTGGTCAAGGGGACCACTGGGATGTATGAAGCAGGTAAGGTGGTGCGACGCAAGGATGTAGAAGGGGCGGCATGGAGTAATACGACGTAACGGAGAAAGTGGATCGTTGGTTGTTGTGTTATTGCCCGCGGGCACGCCAAGGTGGCTTGCGGCTAGTGTCGAGTGTGCAGCTGTTCCTGGTTCACGGCCGATGTTCGAACGAAGGTAAGTCTGGGGGGCTTGGGACTGAGTCAGTGGTTGCCGAGGGCGGAAGCTTGGGTTGATCTCCCCGGTCTCTGGGTAAACTCTCCCTGAAGGTACAACTTGCCACTCGTAGGCAATTTTCCCTTGGCTTTTGTTATCTTGGAATTTTCTACGTTGCCGAACTGTATTTTCAGCTGCCAGTTTGATGTTCTTCTTGTTGAGACTTTCACGAAGACCTGAGTCCCTCATGACATCCAGCTTGTCACCAACCGATTGAAGGGTTGATTGACAATGATAGGTCTCGGACCGCGTCCACAACCTACTCTGAATGCCGACTCGAAGTCGTACAATTTCCAATCAGACTATACGGAATGTTCATTCAATAGGTCAACAATGGACTCTGGCACCCCCAAGATTTTCACATTTCTCTTTCTCTCTGCTGCACCAATACGGTCTAACTCTTCATCAAACGCATCCAATCTCGAGTTGACACTGGAGACATTTCCTTGGAGGTCGGTAACCTATAACAGGATAACAGGAATTTATTTCGCCAATTGACATGTAATAGATACAACAATCGGAATATTATTTGGTGTTGGACAATGGCAGAATGTTTTAGATTTAACAACATCTCTCTCTCTCTTTCTCTCTGTCACTCTTTCTCTCTCTTACACACACGCACACAAACCTACATACACAGATACACACATGTATGCACAACCACACACACTCGCACAAGCATACCCAACATTAACAGATAAACAGATAGATGTAGTAAAACACAAATGACTAGTCTAACGTGATCACAAAAACATTCTAAATTAAAATAGTCGCTGTAGTATATAGATATAGATGTACGAGCATTTAGGGAGAAGCAGGGCCCTGCGCACGGCAGGGGGATCAGCGGTGGGAGGAGGATGCGGCGTTTAGAGATCTTACAGTTTGAGGGTAAAAGGATGACCGCATCATTTATGATTCATGGAATAATTTGCTGATATCACCTTGGATGAGGCCGACAGATTTTTCTAATTTCATGAATGTATCGCCTAATTGGCTCCGTAATTGCACGCCCTGATATTTTATTAAATTGAGTACAAGTGTAAACTTGCTTTCAAAATGCTCATGTAATTCTGAATACAGCTGATTCTTTTCCGTTATCTATGTATTAGTTTCGGTCATCTCTAATTGAGTGGCTGAGCTTGTTGCAGATATGCCGTGTAAGTGAAAAGAGAGAGAGAGAGAGAGAGAGAGAGAGAGAGAGAGAGAGAGAGAGAGAGAGAGAGAGAGAGAGAGAGAGAGAGAGAGAGATTTTTTTGTAAGTTAACATTTATATAGATGTTTTCTTGTTTTCTCAATATATTATTTTTTAAATGCAATAGTATTCTTTTAAGCATATGCTGTTGTACCTTCCTTTGAGTGTGTATGTGTGTGTGTAAGTGTGTGTGTGTGCATCCATGCTTCCTTTCCTTAAGCATTCTGTATGATAACTGGTTTGTCTATGATATACACATGTCCATTTTTGGTATTTTATATGTCAAATGTGATTGTGTCCAATGTTCCTATGGTTTCTGTCAATTCTTTTTTTTTTTTTTAAGATGAAGTATTATAAATTGTTTTGTGTGTGAGAGATATATTACTGTAGGAATGATAATATTTGAATGGCTTCAAGCAGGAGGAGAATCGATAATGGACGCCCTCACTATTATTTGTAAAAAGATCTGGCAGAGTGGGGAGTGGCCTACACTATGGACCCAGTCGCTTGTCATCACTCTTCCCAAAAAGGGCAACCTTCAGGAGTGTAAACATTATCGCACCATCAGCCTCATCAGCCATCCCAGCAAGGTCCTCCTGAAAATAATAAACAGGTTGAAACCCCAAACTGAACAAATCATAGCTGAAGAACAAGCAGGAATCAGGGAAGGGCGAAATACCACTGAACAGATTTTTAACCTCAGAATAATCTGCGAGAAATACCTACAGCACCAACAACATCTACGTATATCATGTGTTTGTCGACTTCAAGAAAGCGTTTGACTAAGCCTGGCATGCAGCTGTGGGCAACCATGAGAGTGTACACCATCAGTCCTAAAATTAATGAAGTCATCAAAAGCCTGTGACAAGTGCAGTTTTCCACAACAGCGCCATCGGGAACTGGTTCAGAACAACAATCGGTGTGCGTCAAGGATGCCTACTCTCTCCAACACTCTTTAACATCTTCCTAGAGCGCACCATGTCAGATGCCCTTGCAAATCACGAAGGCACAATCACCTTAGGGGGAAGAGCAATCTCCAACCTCCGTTTAGCGGATGACATTGATGGATGGGCTGGAGAGGAAAAAGAACTTGAACAGCTGGTACAGAGGCTTTACACCACCTCCAGAGCCTATGGAATGTAAATAAGTGCAGAGAGGACCAAAATGATGACCAACAAAACCAATGGCATCAACATGAACATCAAAGTCCAAGGCAAATCCTTCAACACATTGCATAGCTTCAAATATTCAGAAGCCATTGTATCAGACAATGGCTTCAATTATTTAGAAGCCATTGTATCAGACAATGGGTCCCGACAGGAAGTCATCTACAGGATCGCACAAACTGCTGCCCCGACAAAGTTGAAGCCCATTTGGAAAGGCAGGACCATCAGTCTACATTCCAAGGTAAGGTTGTTGCGCACCATTGTCATCTCCATCTTCCTATACGCTTGCGAAACATGGACACTCACGGCAGATCTACACCGAAGAATACAAATCATGAAGATGAGGTGCTACAGAAGACTTCTGGACATTTCCTATATCCAGCACATCACCAACAACGAAGTCCGACAACGAAATCCGACAGACCATCACACAAGGCATTGGATAACACGATGACATGCTCACAGTGGTGAAGAAACCGAAACTCCGATGGTATGGCACGTCACCAAAGCATCAGGCCTTGCAAACACCATCATGTAAGGCACGGTGCAAGGAGGCAGGAGAAGAGAAAGACAGAAAAAGAGGTGGGAGTACAACATTCGACGATGGACTGTCTTTACACTGAGCGAAGCCATCAGGGCTGCTGAGGACAGAGAAAGATGGAGTGCGCAGGTTAAACGATCATCAGCATTCTGTGGTGCCCCAACGACCTTCGAATTAAGGGATAGGATAGGATATTTGCCTGTGGTGTGGATGTGTCTGTGGCTATTTACCAAAATCGAGAATGTAATTGGGGCAATTTTCAATATACAATGTAACTGTTGTCATTTGGCTGAATAATCTGTATTATGTATTCCGAGTGAAGGTGCTGAGCATTAAAAATGCAATGTGAAATGCCTTGGTTATGTCAGCATTTTTTCTTGTGTAACGGGGTCGATCTGTGCCAAAATGGAAAGTGGCCGATATCGGCCCAGAATCATATCGTATTTGCTTTCAAAGAACAAATCGGTTAATGAAATGCTTCGTGTCTCAAAACGAACTTTCCGTTTTGCAAAATAATGATCGTTAACGATCGTTTTGATGGGTTCCGAACTATTTTCCAGTGGATTTATTTTGACAGTGTGGAAGATGCACGACCACCAATCAGCCACTATAGCAGTGAAATCTTGTCTGTAATAATTTTTTTGGTTTGATAATATGAAACTGAATGCATCTGTTGGCTAAAGCAGACACAGTGATAATGATGTGAGTTGTACCATGTATTTCTCTCCTAAGTGTACTGGGCACAAAATACACATTATTCCTTTCAGAAAATGTAAACTTTCTTTAACTTGTAAAAAATTCCTCGGTGTTAAGAACAAAAAGAAAAAGTTAGTCCGGTTACTTTCTACCAGATCTTAAAATGACACCTTCTTTTCTTTTTACTTTCAAAATGATGTCATCTCCAAAGTGTTAAGGAGGGTCTTTCTACAGACACATGAATGACGTCAAAATTTGATGCGGATTTTACGTCATATCGGAGAACTTATCTTTTTGCGATGTTTCATACTTCGATTTCGTCATATTATTATTATTATTATTATTATTATTATTATTATTATTATTATTATTATTATTATTATTATTTATTATAAAGCGCTTTCCCTCGCATATAAAGCGCTTTCCCTCGCAGAGAACATTCTGATCCGTTGGATCTCATTTTTGATATGATGATGATGGTCATTGTTGTCAGGGTGGCGACGTGGTGATCGTCCTTAACGCTCATGCAATAGGACGTTAAGCATCGTTTTCCGATCAAAGCGCACACAAACACACCCACAAACACCGCTTTCCCTCGCAAAGATCAAAGCGCACACAAACACACCCACAAACACCACAGACAGACACACATATAGCAGCAATTAAAAAATAGCGGTTCAGTTGTATGTGGCAGTAAAAAAGTATATACGTATGTCTTCACCTGGGAAAAAAAAAAGAGTTGTAGAATGTCGCATGCTGTACATCGGCTTGGAGGCTATTCCATATCAATGGTCCCTGAAAAAAAAAGATCTCTCACCACATGATTTGTTTTTAAATGCTTGAGGTTTTCGTTTCATGGTGTCATTACCAGAGCGGAGAGATCTTGAAGGTGTCGATATGGTGGAGGTCTGACAGGTACCGAGGGGTGTTGTTTGATAGTGCATTGTAGTACATGCATGCTACCTAGTCCGTTAGGTAGGAAGTGAAACACTTACCCCCCCTAGGGAATTTTGTAGACTATGTTTTTCTGTTAGCCTATCATACCTTCTTTGGATTTCTGCTTGTTTGGTTTTTGTACACTGGTGGGTTTGGGTTCCAGACGGCCCAGAACGGCCCATTTTTCCTTTTTTGGGCCCTATATTGGCTATTGGGCGGTATGGTTCTTTGGAGAGCTGTTGTGTTAAGGTTTATCAACATATTTCTAATCAGTTTACAGTTTTTGGAAGATAATTGATTGTTGTTTGTGTTAGTATGTGTTTTGTGATAATATCATGTTCATTAAGAGCATGGCTGGGGTACAAATTAAAGGTTTTTACAAAGTCGATTTCCCCTCTGTGAATCACACCTTTCTGCTTCCTAAAGCCCAAAGCTTATATGTTTGTAAGTTGTAAACAACTTTCTTTGTTATTGTGGTTGTAGTTCTTAACTCCTTTGTGGAGCACATACAATTGTGGAAGTACTGAATGAACTATCCTGTTGTTTTTATGACGTCATTTGACGCCTATAACCAATGGGACTATTTACCACAGCATTGCATTGCACTAGTGAGGTCTTTACACAATTTTGATTGTAATAATCTTTAAATGAAAGAACCCAGAGAGAGTGAGTGAGAGAGAGAGAGAGAGAGAGAGAGAGAGAGTGAGAGAGAGAGAGATAGAGAGAGAGAGCAAACAAAGAAACAATTGCAGAAAATAGCAGGTTTTTGACTTATTTTAAGCATATCAAAGCATAGATGTGTTACGATATTTCTTTCTGGGTGGATGGTTGCTGGCAGTATGGAACGTCTCTCTTCAATGTTCCTGCACATCGCAGTTTCGAGTTGCAGGATGGTATCATAGCATGCGCAGTTACCCCAGCGATTGACCAGGGTTATGATGTCTGCCCTCCCAGTCAGATGCCTCAGCGTCATACCTACATGTAGAACCAGGTGTTTTGGCATCAGCCACTTTCCATTTGAAGCAGCGACAGATATGTCCTGCGCAATGGATTTGACCAGTCGTGCTTTCCGTGATGATGCATCTTTCAGCTTCTTTCCAGTGAGAACATATGCAATGAACTCCTGCAGAATCTGAGGTGGAGTGATGGTGTCACTGAGCAAGAAATTTGCTGATGGAGGCCATGGCATTGGAGCAGACTCACGCATGGCAGTCTGAACCAGGCGTCGCACTATCATTGCAGCCTCCTTCAGGCGTCTTGTCTCCAAAGCTGCTGCTTCAAATGCAGATTCTACTGCCTTGCCAGTTTTGATTCCTGATGCATACACCAGCTCACTCATGCCGTTTGGCTGCCAAAAGTTAAGCTTTTGTCCAAAGTGCTTTTCTAGCTTTGCTTTGAGTTTCTGGACTTTATAATTCTTGTTGTAGAATTCTGGATGGTTTTCTAGCATGAACTATTGGTACTTCTCAGCCAGCATTGTTGTGCGTTCCACATTGCATTGTTCAATTATGTGCAGTTGCACATACTGTATAATGTACTGAAATGCAGAATCATGGGTTCTGTGTTATTCCACAGCGTCTTAGTCAGTGCACTCTTTTTGGTTTCGTTCCCAAGCACGGGTGTAAGCCCGTCTACAAGAATTGTGGTAATGCGCTTCTCTCGCCACAAGGTCGAAGTCCTGTATCTTGTAGAACAGTTTGTCTTGCCTCTGTTGTCCTGATTTCTTGATGGCATCTTCTGCAGACTTTGTCTGACATTTGACAAGGTTCTCTTGTCTTCGCTGATACTTTTTTCGTCCTTTTTCCACAAAAAAGACACTCATCAGAAGGAAGTAAGATGCTTGAACTTGTTTGTGGTTTGCGACGTTTCCTTGGCGAGTTTGGGTCATTATCATCATCCTCAGGCTGCTTTCGCTTTGCTTTCCAAGAGGTGTTAGTGAACTTTTGGTAACACGATCTGTGGTAACCATGCAAGAAGGGAGAATACACACCAGGCACTTGTTAGCAAATGTCACTTAGTCTATACTTTTCAAAACCAAGAAAATTGCCACAAGTGAGCAGAAGTGCCAAAACATGACACTTACAGAGTATGTGTACAGCTGCTTTTAGGGGGTACCCTTGCATCTGTAAATGCTACAGCCACAATTTGGGGGCTATCAAAACTAGACAGCCTGAAATCAGTTGCTTGATAACAAAGGCTTTAGACGGTATTTGCCTTGTTTGGTCCACAACGGGAAGTGTTCAGTTGTTTAAGATAGAGACCGCACAGAAGGGTAATTCTCGGAGGGTATTCTTACCCAAATCAGGGCACCAGGTCCCCAGTAAGTCGAGTACCTTCACCAGGCACTTGGAATCAACTGCTAGATTTCATAAGTCATGTAGATATGTGTCTAAGATAGGCCAAATGAAAACAAAACGGAACTGTATAGGTCGCAGATTGTGAAAACGGGTTTTTATCCTTATGCCAAGAGGCGTACCACAGCCATGCCCTTAATGAAAATGATATTATCACAAAACACATACTAACACAAACAACAATCAATTATCTTCCCAAAACTGTAAACTGATTAGAACTATGTTGATAAACCTTAACACAACAGCTCTCCAATGAACCATACCGCCCAATTGCAAATATAGGGCCCAAAGAAGGAAAAATGGGCCCTTCTGGGCTGTCTGGTACCCAAACCCACCCGTTTATCAAAACCAAACAACCGGCAATCAGTAACTTGATGACCAGGGTACCTGCGGATATAGGTCTCATAAATTCCCTAGGGGGGGTAAGGGGGGTCATAGGCCACCTAACGGACTAACCTTATATTGTATCCTTGCGAAATTTGTTGTCTGGGATAAGAAAATACATTCGGTGTAAGCTACATTGTAACCATGTTCGTTATATCCAGAAAGTTATCGAAAATAAATAAGAATAACTTTGGCAGTGAATTTTTGTTTCATTCGCTAAAAGCATTGTTTGTTGAAAGCGTGTTCGTTGTATGCGTGTTTGGATGTATTCAGCTGAA
This sequence comes from Oncomelania hupensis, assembly GCA_036898135.1. Classification (NCBI taxonomy): domain Eukaryota; kingdom Metazoa; phylum Mollusca; class Gastropoda; order Littorinimorpha; family Pomatiopsidae; genus Oncomelania; species Oncomelania hupensis. The sequence continues at coordinate 66,930,844 of CM072512.1, read as the reverse complement.
GCGGACAAGGGATTGATATAATTATGTTCTATGGAGACGAATAATCTATTGTGGAATTAGATTTTTTTACTCTTTTTTTACAGCAAGAAGGCCTACCAGACTGTGAAGCGGCTGACAAGTGTTAAACATCCCAAAGTCTCCACTATCCAAAGCAAGTCTGGCATTTGCCTTACAGAAGAACAAGAAGTCTTGGACAGATGGACAGAGTACTGCTCTGACCTTTACAACCATACACCAAATGGAGACCCATCAGTTCTAGCATGTCCCGAGAGCAGAGAAGAAGAAGAAATCCTCCCAATTCTCCGGGAAGAAGTTGAGGCAGCAGTGCAATCGCTGAAGAAAGGGAAGTCAGCGGGAGTGGACAACATACCAGCGGAACTGCTACAAGCAGGAGGAGAAGCGATGACTGATGCTCTCACCATTATCTGCAACAAGATCTGGCAGAGTGGGGAATGGCCTACACCATGGACCCAGTCGCTTGTCATCACTCTTCCCAAAAAAGGTAACCTTCAGGAGTGTGAAAATTACCGCACCATCAGCCTCATCAGCCATCCCAGCAAGGTCCTCCTGAAAATAATACTCAACAGGTTGAAACCACAAGCTGAACAAATCATAGCTGAAGAACAAGCAGGATTCATGGCAGGGCGAAGTACCACTGAACAGATTTTCAACCTCAGAATAATCTGTGAGAAATACCTACAGCACCAACAACATCTATATCATGTGTTCATAGACTTCAAGAAGGCATTTGACCGAGTCTGGCATGCAGCTCTATGGGCAACCATGAAAGTGTACAACATCAGCCCTAAAATTATAGAAGTCATCAAAAGCCTGTATGACAAGGCTACCAGTGCAGTCCTCCATAACAGCGTCATCGGGAACTGGTTCAGAACAACAATCGGTGTGCGTCAAGGATGCCTACTCTCTCCAACACTCTTCAACATCTTCCTAGAGCGCATCATGTCAGATGCTCTTGCAGATCACGAAGGCACAGTCAGTATAGGGGGCAGAGCAATCTCCAATCTTCGTTTTGCGGATGATATTGATGGATTGGCTGGAGAGGAACAAGAACTTGAACAGCTTGTACAGAGGCTTGACACCACCTCCAGAGCTTATGGAATGGAAATAAGTGCGGAGAAGACCAAAATGATGACCAACAACACCAATGGCATCAACACGGACATCAAAGTACAAGGCCAATCCCTCAACACAGTGCACAGCTTCAAATATTTAGGAGCCATTGTGTCAGACAATGGGTCTCGACAGGAAGTCCTCTCCAGGATCGCACAAACAACTGCTGCCCTGACAAGGTTGAAGCCCATTTGGAAAGACAGAACCATCAGTCTACATTCCAAAGTAAGACTGCTGCGCTCTCTGGTCATCTCCATCTTCCTATATGCTTGCGAAGCATGGACCCTCACAGCAGATCTCCAACGAAGAATACAAAGCATGGAGATGAGGTGCTACAGAAGACTTCTGTGCATTTCCTATACCCAACACATCACCAACGTTGAAGTCCGACAGACCATCACACAAGCCATTGGACAACACGATGACCTGCTCACAGTGGTGAAGAAACGGAAACTCCGATGGTATGGCCACGTCACCAGATCATCAGGCCTTGCAAAGACCATTCTGCAAGGCACAGTGCAAGGAGGTAGAAGAAGGGGGAGACCGAAAAAGAGGTGGGAGGACAACATTCGAGAATGGACTGGTTTGACACTGAGCGAAGCCATGAGGGCTGCTGAGGACAGAGAAAGATGGAGTATGCTGGTTAAGCGATCATCTGTGGTGCCCCTACGACCTTCGGGTTATGGGACAGGATAGGATAGGATAGGTATAAATAACGCATTTTTGCATGATACAGTGGAACCTCCGGTATCCGGCTCTCTGGTATACGACTCCCTCCGTTATGTGACCTGAAAACTTCTGACGGATTCACTTCCAATAATAAATAACCTCTGGTATGCGACAACCTCGTTTATGCGACCAGCGACCGTGTCTTAAGCCCTTTATACGACCGTCTTAGGGCTATTTAAAAGAGGATATCAGTTAATTTGTTGTCTGTACCTTGCGTTTTTTTCTCTCATGTTAGTGTACGCCTGCTGTTGTCTGCTATTTCCGGTTCGCAAATAAGGGACATTACTCGCCTACACTGGCTTGTCAAAATGGCGTCGCGCAAGAGGATGAAAGTGATTGAAAGAAGTGAAAATGGGGAGAGTTGTTTGTCTATTGCAAGAAGTTTAGACGTTGGGAAGACCCAAATTCAGCTCATCATAAAGGATAAGGAATCTGTTAAACTACGATGGGAGAGTGGAGAAAGTGGCGAAAGGAAAACATCGAAACCGAGAGCTTCTGCACAGACAGACTTGTATGAACGGGTCTGGCAGTGGTTCGACTGTTTTTTATTTTTGAAGTTGTGAATAAAAGACAAAGCTAAAAATGAAACATGTTTTACAGTTTCCTTTGTCAGAAAATACAACATGCTGGTACATGGTGAGTGTGAAAATTATGACTACATACCCCTTTGAGCCTGACACCCCTCCCCCCATCCCACCCCTTGTTTCCGGTATAAGACCACCTCTATTATAAGACCGTTTTTTCTAAGATTTTGGACGGTCGTATACCGGAGGTTCCACTGTAGTAGAAGATGTTAGGCCTTCAAATGAGGCGCTTCAGAATGGGTTTTTGCAACGCAACTGAAGATAGTAAGGGTTGTTTACATGTGGCGTCATATTCTATCCTATCCTATCCCATAACTCGAAAGTCGTTGGGGCACCACAGATGTTTAACTAGCGAACTCCATCTTTCTCTGTCCTCGTGTGACGTCATAAAACCGTTATATTAAAAAATATATATGCAGAGGCTGACAGGTATAATTTATGGTGAATGTTGACGTAGGCTATCCGAATATGTTGCAACAAAAATACTTTCCGCTAGCTTTGGGTTTAAGCATATTTTTCGACAGGCTCCCACACTAATATATAGGTCTATTAACAATCATGAACTCCGGTTTTGGCTGGTAATAATCGCTAGTTTTCATATTAACATTTACACAAATACTGAGATCTCAATTATCATTCTTTATATCATGCATGGCCGACTCTTTACATTTATCTTTTTAAAAATTTTTTTTAAAAACATTTATTTGATATTTACTTATTTATTGTCTTGAGTTTGTAAGACATATTTGCATGATTAATAACATTTCATTTTTTTAGATTTCCTATCATTTTGCTGTGCATTTTGATTGTTCCTATATTGTCAATCTTATTAGTATACCGTTTTAATGTAAATATTGTGTGTGTGAGGTTTACTTCCAATGATCACTTATTTTTTTAACTTTTTATATTTTAATGCAATTACCTGACATAATTGTAATCTATTGTACTTTGCGTATGCCTGTGTTTGATGCGCCTTGAGCAGACTGATGTTTGATAATATGCTTTATAAATAAAATGATGATGATGATGATGATGATGATGAAATACCTCCAGAAAATGTTTTGTGCAATAATTCGGCACGTTCAAAAAGATTTCACTGTAATTTTTTCAGACTTAGACACGATGGAAAAATATTATGGATAATAATAATTGCGACATGACGAACACTCGGATATCATAGGGGGGTAATAGTTGCAGGGCAGTGCAAGTTCGAACTAGCGCAACTAGCCAGGATTGCAACTGAAATCAACCTTTCTGTTGATCCGAAATGTTTGATGGAAGACAGAGCAGAAATTATAGGCGCGAAACTGTGTTTGTTTGCAAAGAAGGTCCGCCCAACGTGGGACAACTCTAGGCGCAAAATGCGGGCAAGCTGGCCAAAGTTGTTCCCCTCATATTTCCTAGCATGTTCTATTATGAACGCGCAAAACGATGCGGAAATCCAACCCAACCCTGCTCCAAATCTGTGCTATGTAAAGCCAGTTCATTGATGTGAACATTTTTTTAAGCCCCTTGGGGCAAAGACAAGGTTTCACTAATAGTTGCTGCAGCTGTTTAACAAAGAACTCCTGAACTCACTTCTTTGGAGAAACGATCCTGGCACAGCTAGTCCAACTGAGTGATAAGACAGCGGATCAACTTTTCCGAAGACACTGGGAAAACTTTGGTATTCAAAGCGATGGTGTTCCGACTGCCAATAGTCTGCTCCCAAGTCTTCATGCTTTCCTAAAAACAACCGAAACAATGCTTATTACACGAAATATAAAAAAGGTGGCAAGGTTCCATACGAGCCCTATAATCTCTGACTACTGAAGTTCTCTGCCTAGTTGGTTTGTGTCTTTTATTTACGGCAGATCTAATTTTTCAGCTAACAAATTATTTCCACTGCTACTAATGCACTCCGGCGAGCTAGCCTTTCTTGTGATGCGGTGGAAGTGCGTCATCAACTATTTCGAAGTAACTGTAATTTGTTCCTGAAACCAGTAATTGGTGTCATTGTTTGTGAGCACACCATTGGATAACATATTGGGGCTAGAAATAAATTGTTTCAGGCTGTGCTTCTGTTCCTCCATGCTACTGTTCTCATTTACACCAATTTAGCATTTCCGAATGACCGACAGTCTATTGTGATGCTCTTGATTTAAAGTACCTGTATACCAAAACCTTAACACAATTTCCTTCAGTCATTTTTATATGGAGCGAAACATGTTTAGCAACAAATGACCTCAGTGACCTTAACCTTTGCGGTAGGAAAAATATAGTGGCATAGGAGGCAAAACCTAGGTAGTGTCCATATGAAGATATGTCAAAATCTGTTCGTGGTTCTTGAGATATGGCTTCCAATAGACTGACCGACTGACAGACTGACATTTGGTTTCTCCCTCTGACTATTTCGAAGTATAATATATATTTGGAAATACAAAAACAAACTAGAAGGGCAAAGCCCATATATAATCTATAAATACAACTAGTTTGGACTTTATATCTCTCATGGTTTAAGTACTAGGTCAAGGTAACTTCAAAATACCTATACTGATCGATTTTGGACAGCTCTAGTGATCTTTACCTTGGGGTGAGGTTGACCAAATTTGCCTAGTATGTGTATCTCATTAATATCTATCATGCCTCAAAGAATCATGTTCAATGTTAATAACCTAGAAAAATTGTGAATTTTTTTACTAACATTTGTTGACCCTGTGACATTACATTAAATTACATGATTATTGCTTTAGGTCCAGCGGACTCTTCCGAGCCAAATCAAGACCGGACAACCCCTGATTCGCATAAAATATCTGCTGAAACAACCCTAGTGGTAAAACTGAAAGCTCTCCACCAGCCAGTCACTTTACAATAAAGACATCCCACGCAGGGGACGACCTATCCTTTCCTATCCTGTCCCGTAACCCGGAGGTCATAGGGGCACCACAGATGATCGTTTAACCAGCTTACTCCATCTTTCTCTGTCCTCAGCAGCCCTGATGGCTTCGCTCAAACCAGTCCATTCTCGAATGTTGTCATCCCACCTCTTCTTCGGTCTCCCTCTTCTTCTACCTCCTTGCACTGTGCCTTGCAGAATGGTCTTTGCAAGGCCTGATGATCTGGTGACGTGGCCATACCACCGGAGTTTCTGTTTCTTCACCACTGTGAGCAGGTCATCGTGTTGTCCCATGGCTTGTGTGATGGTCTGTCGGACTTCGTCGTTGGTGATGGTTTGGGTATAGGAAATGCCCAGAAGTATTCTGTAGCACCTCATCTCCATGCTTTGTATTCTTCGTTGTAGATCTGCTGTGAGGGTCCATGCTTCGCAAGCATATAGGAAGATGGAGATGACAAGGGAGCGCAGCAGTCTTACTTTGGAATGTAGACTGATGGTCCTCTCTTTCCAAATGGGCTTCAACCTTGTCAGGGCAGCAGTTGTTTGTGCGATTCTGGAGAGGACTTCCTGTCGGGACCCATTGTCTGATAAAATGGCTCCTAAATATTTGAAGCTATGCACTGTGTTGAGGTATTGGTCTTGGACTTTGATGTCCGTGTTGATGCCATTGGTGTTATTGGTCAAATCCAATGCAGTTTGCCTACTCTGAGGGTCGTGGCACAGAGGATGCCATCCTGACAATGCTGCACCATTTGTACCAACACCTCGATAGACGGGGAACTTATGCGCGCATCCTTTTCTTGGATTTTTCCAGCGCGTTTAACACTCTGCAGCCACATCTCCTCACGCAGAAGCTCCTGGCCATGGATGTCAGCCCGACCTTGATAAGGTGGATCCACAGTTTTATGACAGTACGTCCACAGAGGGTCAGGATTGGCACTACCATGTCCTCCATACTGATGACTAACACTGGGGCTCCTCAGGGATGCGTGCTATCCCCAGTCCTGTTCACCACCTACACTGCCGACTGTCGCTCAACAGACCCCAGCAACATCCAGGTCAAGTTTGCCGACGACACATCCCTTTCAGGATTGGTGAACACCGACGAGACGGCATACAGGTTGGGCGTGGACGGGTTGGTGGAGTGGTGCGACAGGAACTACCTGGAGCTCAACGTTGCCAAGACGGAGGAGATGGTGATTGATTTCCGCCTCAAGTCCAGTACCATCAAGCCACTCACCATCAAGGGCGAAGCAGTCCGGATAGTTGACAGATACAAGTACCTTGGCACGGTGATTGACAACAAGCTAAACTGGTCTGCAAACGTGGACGCCTGCTGCAAGAAGGCAAACCAAAGACTCTTTTTCCTCCGCAAGCTCAGACAGTTCAGGGTCAATAGCACAATCCTGCAACTATTCTATCAGTCAGTGGTGGAGAGCATACTGTTGTTCAATCAACTATGCTACTACAACTCCACCAAGCTGGCAGATAGAGAGAGGATGGACAGAGTCACTTCAGCAGCAGCTAAAGTGATAGGGAAGGAGGTTAGACCCCTGGCGGAGACCTACAGCAGGGTGGCGCTGAGGAAGCTCAGCAAGATTCAAGCTGATGTGTCTCACCCGCTGCATGAAACTGTTGCTGGGTGTGTGTCGAGGCGCAACACAGGGCGCTTAATCTCCCTGTGGGTCCGAACCTCTCGATTCAGTGACTCCTTCCTCCCCATGGCTATCCGCCTGGCCAACAGTGCCCCACGACAAGGAGGCTGGGGATTGGCTCATAGGCTGTGACTTGCTCAGTAGGTCAGCAGACTGTTCTTCTAAACCAAGTCTTTCATCAACAAAGATAGTAGGCAAGAAATCAGGCTATGTACATGTGGGTGTGTGTGTGTATGTGTGTGTGTGTGTGTGGGGGTGAAATAATATCTTATTTTATAATGTAGTCTAAGGCATGCATTATTATATTATATTTTATAATTATTGTTAGTTTGAGTGACATGTAATGCATATGTGTGTGTGTATGTATATATAAGTGTATGGGTGTATATATGTGTATGTATATGTATATATGTGTATATGTATGTATAGATATTTATAAATATGTGAAAGTGTGTGTGTGTGTGATAGTGCGCGTGTGCTTGTGTGTTGGTGTGTGGGTGTGTGATAACGTTATGATCTTAATCACTGTAGATATCATCATTATTTATTTTCAGTTTAGTGTGGTTTTTATTGTTTGAGAGTTTATATGCAGATGGACACTGCAATAAGAATTTCCTTGCAGGTACATGTATTTGTGGGGACAATAAAGAGTCTGTATTCTGTATTCTGTATTCTGTATTCATCATTTTGGTCCTCTCTGCACTTATTTCCATTCCATAAGCTCTGGAGGTGGTGTCAAGCCTCTGTACCAGCTGTTCAAGTTCTTGTTCCTCTCCAGCCAATCCATCAATGTCATCCGCAAAACGAAGATTGGAAACTGCTCTACCCCTTATGCTGACTGTGCCTTCGTGATCTGCAAGAGCATCTGACATGATGCGCTCTAGGAAGATGTTGAAGAGTGTTGGAGAGAGTAGGCATCCTTGACGCACACCGATTGTTGTTCTGAACTTGTTATGCTTGTCATACAGGCTTTTGATGACTTCAATAATTTTAGGGCTGATGTTGTACACTTTCATTGTTGTCCATAGAGCTGCATGCCAGACTCGGTCAAACGACTTCTTGAAGTCTATGAACACATGATATAGATGTTGTTGGTGCTGTAGGTATTTCTTACAGATTATTCTGTGGTTGAAAATCTGTTCAGTGGTACTTCACCCTGCCCTGAATCCTGCTTTTTCTTCAGCTATGATTTGTTCAGCTTGGGGTTTCAACCTGTTGAGTATTATTTTCAGGAGGACCTTGTTTGGATGGCTGATGAGGCTGATGGTGCGGTCATTTTCACACTCCTGAAGGTTACCTTTTTTGGGAAGAGTGATGACAAGCGACTGGGTCCATGGTGTAGGCCACTCCCCACTCTGCCAGATCTTGTTACAGATAATGATGAGGGCATCAATCATCGCTTCTCCTCCTGTTTGTAGCTAGAACTGATGGGTCTCCATCTGGTGTATGGTTGTAAAGGTCAGAGCAGTACTCTGTCCATCTGTCAAAGACTTCTTGTTCTTCTGTAAGGCAGACTTGCTTTGGATCGTGGAGACTTTAGGCTGTTTAACACTTGTCAGCCGCTTCACAGTCTGGTAGGCCTTCTTGCTGTTGTTCTTGTTCAGACTGTTCTCTATTTCCTTTCATTGATCTTCTATCCAGTTCTCCTTTGCTGTGCGCATGCCTTTTCCGATGTCATTGTTGATTTTTCGGTGAACATCAGCTCCCTGTGAGGTGTTTTTTTTAATCTCTCTTCGTTTATCACACAGATCCAAAAGTCCAGCTGTGATCCACGGCTTCTTCTTTGGTCGGTGCTTGCCAAGGATCTCAGTGGCGGCATCTGTCACAGCTGAGTTGAAGGTGGTGTCATGGTGTTGACATCTACTTCACCAGCTCCCAAAATGAGCAGTGGTGCAAATTTCCCTCCAATTGTGGCCTGAAATAGTTCTGCCACCTCCGGGTCTTGCAGTTTGTCCAGGTCGAACTTCAGTCTAGTGCACTTTGCTGTATTTACTCTCTTCAAGTGGAGCCGGAAAGACATCATCACGAGATCAGGTCACTTCCGATGTCTGCTCCTGGAAAAGTGCGTGTCCTGCCAATGCTGATGCTTGATCTGAAGCGTTTCTGACCATGATGTAGTCGATCTGGTTGTGATGCTCCCCGCCGGGACTGTGCCATATCCATCGTCTGGAGTTTTTGTGGAGACCAAGCGTGTTTGCCAGTAACAGATTGTTGTATCTGGCAATCTCCAAGAGTCTCAGACCCCTGTCATTTGTCTCGTTGTTGCAGTGGGGTCCACATGTGTCTCCCCAGTTGTGGTGCGCATCTTGGCCAACCTTGGCAGTCCAGTCGCCTTGCACTATGATTATGTCCTTCTTCGGCACTTGGTCAAGGACCGCCTCTAGATTTTCATAAAAATCCTCCACTTCGCTGTCGTCATAGTTTGATGTTGGGGCTTAGGCCTGGATGATGGTGATGTTGAAAGGGACTGCTCTCAGACGGACGGTAATGAGTCTACTGGAGACTGGGCGGCAACCCATGACAGTGGCTAGAATTAAATAAATAATAATAAATATAAATAATAATTAAATAAATAGCATTAAATAGAATAGACCCAACGTTTCCCGGCGTGTCGTAAGAGGCGACTAACAGGGGTGATGTTAGCACGGCATCACTGGGCGAAAGTCTTCTACACAGAAGTCACCGGCCAGGGCGGAGGAACCTCACGTTACTACAGGTTCAACGACCACGTGCTCAGGGCCAAGGCGAGCCACACTGTATTCGTGGATTTTGGCTGTGGCCAACAGCCTGGAGAGGATTGGGCACCGCCAGGTCTTTTTTTGCCCAAGACACACTACATGATGAAGCTATCCACTAATTCCATACCGGATCGGTCGTCGCCCTGCATAAGGACCGCGCCTTCCATTGGCCACCAGGACGGAGGTGTTAAGTATGCTACTGATGGACAAATTAGCAAGATCCGCACGAGAAACAACATCGTCCTAGGAACCTGGAATGTCAGGACCCTAACTGCGGAAGGAAAATTAGAAGAACTGGCCCACGAGCTGGACCACTATCGATGGAACGTTCTAGGTATCAGCGAACTGCGCTGGAAAGACCTAGGTGAAACAACGACCGACAAAGGCCACAAGCTCTATTTCAGCGGTAGAGATGACAGGCACGAACACGGCGTTGGATTCTTGGTCCACAAGAACATTCTAGCCACTGTCATGGGTTGCCGCCACGCAGGGGACGCTGAGGCTAATTTATAGACCCCCCGTTTACAAAAACAAAATAGAATACAAACATTATAAATTATCAACAAAACACATACATATAAAATGCCTACATTGCTAAATAATTACATCGTAGGAAGCCCTAGTGACCACCTGGCAGAAAGCGTCCAATAGTCCCCAGCTGATCCAACAGACCTCACACACAAATAAGGAGTCTTGGAAGAGTTTTCAAGAAAAAAGGTAGGTGACTGGTCTAGCGAAGAAGATAGTATAGCAGATTGATAGAACAGAGCAGGAATGAAAAAGAATAAATGAGAAAGACAGCAACAGTGGGAATTTAAAGCACTAAATTTCCAGAAAGTGTGGATACTATTTATACTGAAACCCCCGGCACCCCAACGGGGTGAACCCCTGTGACACTGACCTTGAAGTGAAGTTATTCATTGACTGATCACTTATGAGGTCTCATATGTATACACCAACTTACCGAGTTTGGTTGTGATAGTTAAAATAGTTTCTGAGTACTTAGCCACTTTAAAGTTTTGCACAGCCAGACATCGGAATAAAAAAATAATTTTAAAAAAATATAAAAAAGATGATGTCAACATGATTACGTCACTTGATTTGCGTAAGATTGGTTTTATGTTGGAGATAATTATAGGTACATACCAAATTTGAAACAAATCTCCCCAGTAGTTTGTGTGAAAATGCAATTAGGAAAACAAACAAAACAAATAATGACGTCACCATATGCATACATTTGTTTCTTTTGGTAGAGATCGTTATGTATGTTTGAATTACGTACCAAGTTTAAAAGAAATCCATCATTTAGTTTCAGAGAAAAGTGTGCAAAAGTGACCGACGCACGAGCGGACCAGGCCAAAAAAAAAAAAGAGGTTTTCCAGCAATCGCTAGGGCACTAACAAGAAATAAATAAAAACAGATAGACTGGTATGCACTGAACAACAGTTGTGTACCCTTTACAATGCTTCTACTTACTCTTCATCACCACTGAAAGCTTTATGTGTTCCACATCTTATAAAAACTTGAAGTCTCAGGTAACCAGTACACTAGTAACGAGAGATCAGAGGAATAAAATGTCAACTGCTCTTGGACACACAGGTTATAGAGGAATAGAATAGCAGCTAGCAGTCCAGAAAATGATTAAAAAAAACACTTACCAGTTCTTGTGTGCTTCTGAGGGGATTCAATAGTAACTTGTTTTCCAGCTATGTCTTTTAATTCATTATGAAATTCCGTGATGAAAGTTTTCGGGCCAAAAATTCTGTCTTGTATAACCTTCTTTACTTGAAATGTTTCTTTAATTCTTGTCTCTTTCTTTTCATCACTGTACTCATCTTCATCCTCAAATATTTCTTGTCCTCGACTCTGTGATGTCTTTAAAGAAACCGCTCCGTTATCCTGATCATAAAAATGATCTTCATCTTGTTCATCAGCTGTTGCCTGTTCCTTGCCTTGATCTAAAATCTCATCTTCACTTTCACTTCCACTTTGCATTTGATGTTCCTACAATAAAGAACAAAAATAAGGTATTTGTATTAATTCTGAGAACTTGTTTCATAATGTTATTGCATTCTTATAACCTTCAGCCAAAAGACTCAAATGAAAGTTGTTTTTAAATCATAAAAAGATGAAAAAGAACATGATTCAGGTATTGCTTCTTTTGATCTTGGCATCTACTGATTTCTACAGACTTTGTTAAGAATCTGATAAAACATTTGAGCGAATAACTAGACAAAACCAAAAAAAATATTAATGGATACATAATTTAGTAACAGGTGACAAACTGGTTCAGAACAACAATCGGTGTGCGTCAAGGATGCCTACTCTCTCCAACACTCTTCAACATCTTCCTAGAGCGCATCATGTCAGATGCTCTTGCAGATCACGAAGGCACAGTCAGCATAGGCGGTAGAGAAGTCTCCAACCTCCGTTTTGCGGATGACATTGATGGATTGGCTGGAGAGGAACAAGAACTTGAACAGCTGCTACAGAGGCTTGACACCATCCCCAGAGGCTATGGAATATAAATAAGTGCAGAGAAGACCAAAATGATGACCAACAACACCAATGGCATCAACACGGACATCAAAGTCCAAGACCAATCTCTCAGCACAGTGCATAGCTTCAAATATTTAGGAGCCATTGTATAAGACAATGGGTCCCTACAGAAAGTCCTCTCCAAGATCGCACAAACAACTGATGCCCTGGCAAGGTTGAAGCCCATTTGGCAAGAAAGACAGTACCATCAGTCTACATTCCAAAGTAAGACTGCTGCGCTCCCTTGTCATCTCCATCTTCCAATACGCTTGTGAAACATGGACCCTCACAGCAGATCTACAGCGAAGAATACTAAGCATGGAGATGAGGTGCTACAGAAGACTTCTGAGCATTTCCTATACCCAGCACATCACCAACGACGAAGTCCGACAGACCATCACACAAGCCATTGGAGACGATGACCTGCTCATAGGGGTGAAGAAACGGAAACTCCGATGGTATGGCCACGTCACCAAAGCATCAGGCCTTACAAAGACCATCCTGCAAGGCACAGTGCAAGGAGGTAGAAGAAGAGGGAGACCGAAAAAGAGGTGGGAGGACAACATTCGAGAATAGACTGGTTTGACACTGAGCGAAGCCATGAGGGTTGATGAGGACAGAGAAAGATGGAGTACACTGGTTAAACGATCATCTGTGGTGCCCCTACGACTTCCGATTTACGGGATAGGATAGGATAGGATAGGACAAATGGTGTAGTGCACCCTTCACTCTAACCTTTGAGGATGGTTGGCTGGCTCCTTTATCACTGGAACAATATTGAACCTCTTCAGATGTTTCAGAAACTGAGACCTCTTTCAAAGGGGAGAAGTCACCAGATGATTCTTCAGCAATTTCTTCTTGGCCTACAACAATGACAGGCCAAATACTAATAAATCATGTAAAGCAAATGTAGTCTGAAACAAACACAAACATTTTTATATTACATAAAAACAAAACAAACAAGATGGCAAGCCATTTAACTGAATTTCCAGACACTCACATAGAGCCAAAAACTAAGCATTTTCAAAAGTGGTAATTTTTGTGCAAAGTGTTGTGTCTCAGCTTTGTCATAACAAGGCAGAAAGAAAATACAATGATAGGCCGCTATTTGATCTATCTGGAAGCAAAAAAAAAATATAAAAAGCGGCTGACCTAATTTTTAGATACAGTGCAAAACTTGTTTAGAAAACGGTGAAACACAATGACCTTCACCTTTGAGAAAATATAAGTGCAAATGATCAGACATGCTTATCAATACAATGACCTTCACATTTGAGAAAATATAAATAGAAATGATTTGACATGCCTATCAATAGTTAAAGTATATAGATCCTGACGCTCATGTCCTAGACGGGTGAGTGCCAGTATAATAATATATATATATATTTTCTCTCTCACACAGTGTCTATGAAAATAGTTCAAATTATTTGGAGTAAATGTCCAGGGCCGGACCCAGGAAGGGGGTTACCTGGGTTCCGGAATAGATTTTTTTTAATGCAAAGAGTTTCAATTTTTTTAATTGTTTTTAAAACATTGCAGTTTTTAGTCACTTTTGGTCCATAGTACAAAGAGTTATTTATAGTCAATTCAACGGAAATCCATTTCAAGGGATCCGTTGAAACGTCCAAAGCGTTTTCCTGTTGAAACGACCAAGTAACCCAACCCCTAAGCCTAAATTAGTAAATGCAGCCATATTTTCTTGTTCTGGCCGCAAGCCTCTTCCAGGACCTTCACCTTGATACTGCCCTAATCCACCAAAAACGACTTTTTAGAAATATTAATTAAGATGCTAAGTTAATAATTATGACAATTCGTTGTAACGAACATCCATTGAAACGACCATCGCTGAATCGTCCAAAAACATCGTTGAAATGGAAACCTTCAGGAGACAGCAGCAAGTCAGATAGCGAGGCAGATACTGGAGATATGGACTACGATTCAGCAGATGAAGTTGGGGATAGAAAGCCGTACTTCCCTAACCAGAAAGACGTGAACGATTTAATTAGGGACCTTGGGCTTACGAAATCGAATGCTGAGCTTCTGATATCCAGGCTCAAACAGTGGAACCTGGTTGATGATAGCGTACAAGTCACGGATCAGAGGAAGCGGCATCAAAGATTCTCTAACTTCTTCAGCCAGCGTGTTGGGCTGTGCTTCTACAGCGATGTTGCCGGTCTATTCCAGGATATAAGTATCGCATGTAATCCCATTCAATGGCGCCTATTCATAGACAGTTCATCCCGGAGCCTCAAAGCCGTGTTGCTTCACAATGGAACAACTTCCCGTCTCTCCCGATGGTCCACTCTGTGCATCTCAAAGAGGACTAAACCAGTGTCAAAATGTTGCTGAGTGCATTAAAGTATGACGACTACGGATGGGAGGTCATCGGTGACTTCAAAATGGTATCATTCCTCAAGGGTCTTCAAGGATGTTTCACGAAATTTCCTTGTTTCCTCTGTCTCTGGGACAGCCGTGACACTAAGGCGCATTATTGCACAAAGGACTGGCCACAACGGACCGAGTTTTCTGTTGGGAAGAGCAATGTGAAGTGGGCGCCACTGATAGAACCTCATAAAGTGCTTATGCCACCGCTGCACATCAAGTTAGGCCTCATTAAGCAATTTGTCACTGCTCTTGACAAGGAGTCAGCAGCATTTCAGTACCTCCAAGATCTTTTTCCAAAGCTGTCCGAGGCTAAGGTCAGGGCTGGTATATTCGTCGGACCACAGATCAAGAAGATCATAGAATGTGAGGATTTCGCAAAGCTGTTGAACAGGACGGAGAGAGCGGCTTGGAGCAGTTTCGTTGCAGTTGTTCAGGGCTTCCTAGGTAATCACAAAGCTGAAAAGTATGTGGAGTTGGGGCAGACTCTCATAAAGAATTACGCCACAATGGGATGCAGAATGTCTCTGAAAGTCCATATCCTTGATTCGCATCTCGACAAATTCAAGGAGAACATGGGCGCTTACTCGGAGGAGCAAGGCGAGCGCTTTCATCAAGATATATTGAACTTTGAACGTCGTTACCAAGGACAGTATACCGAAAACTTGATGGCGGACTACATTTGGGGGCTACTTCGAGAGAGTGATTCACATTTGTGAACCTTGTTGAGAGGTTTCCGACTGTGTTTGTCTATTCCTTGTGCAATTTTTGTTTTTACCTGATCATAATGACAAAATTTAAAAAAAAAAATCGTTCTATTTTCACACAAAAAAGGTTTTCTTCATGCTGTTGTCGTGTAAGCAAAGTTTGTGCTTAATAAAGTCATGTTTTCACGTACTTTAGACATAAGCAATTAAAATATAACACTTAGAAGCCAGGAACAAGAATTGTGTTACATAGATGTATCACTGCATATTGTACAGCCGATTTTTTTTGTCCACTAAACGACAAAATAACATAGCCATTAGATTGCTCCCTTTAAAAAAAAAAAATTAAGTTTTAGTTCTTGTTTAGCCGGAGTTTGAAGTCACAACCTATCATATTGTCCTAAAACAGTTATATGAACATTTTGCTTCCAACAGCCTTCTCTACCCAAATCAGTCTGCCTACCGTTCTGATCATTCCATGCTCCGAATACGCTCGTACATATTTTAAATGACCTCTTGCTTGCCACCGACTCTGGGAAACTTTCCCTTCTCATTCTTCTCGATCTCTCTGTTGCATTTGATAGCATCGGTTACTCTATTCTCCTCCAACGAAATGAAAACATTTTTGGGATCTCGGGCTCTTCACTCAACTGGTTCTCTTCGTATCTTTCTTACAAGTTTAGCACAGTCTCCGTGAACAGTTCCAATTCTTCTCCTGTCCTACTTACCTGTGATGTTCCTCATGGCTCGTTCTTGGCCCAGTTCTTTTCACTCCGTATACTTTTCCTCTCACTGACATCATCAAAAATCACCACATCAAGGCAGTGACCCTCCTGAAAATCTTCCACACCTTTTCAAAGGACCTCTGACTGTTTCACTGACATACAAAACTGGTTGGCTACCAACAAACTTTAACTCAACGCTGTTGTACCGTAATTTTATTCAAAACATGAGGACTCCGGCCAATAAAAATATTAATTAAAAGGGTGTATGCCATAAGGGCATTGAAAGTATATGGAGGGTGGGAAAGAAATGAAACGTGTGTGTGTGTGTGTGTGTTTGTATGTTTATTTTTATGTTATTAATGTGTTGTTTTTTTTTGGCCCGAGGAGAGGAGGGGAGGGGAAGGGAGTGCTCCTCTGGACCCCATTATAATCCGCCTCTGCCTAGGCCTACGACTTTTAATTCAGCTTTTTTTTTGTCATTTTAAAAAAAATAAATAAAATAAAAAAATTTGTAATTCTGTTACCTTGATCTTCAAGTGAAATCATTCATTTACTGATCATTTTCGAGGTCTCGTGGATATACACTTACCAAGTTTGGCTGTGATAGGTGCAGGGTTGGAAGATTTTACGATAACGATTTAGCGAATTAAATTTTTGGTTAAAGAAAATTTAATGCGTTAATGTTTTTAAAAAGTTAAAGAAAATTCAACGAATTAAAAAATAAAAGTAACGATTATCGATTTTTTTCGTTAAAAATTTCGTTACTTCAGTTTGATTTTCCGCCACGAACAACAGGTGCCT
This sequence comes from Oncomelania hupensis, assembly GCA_036898135.1. NCBI lineage: Eukaryota > Metazoa > Mollusca > Gastropoda > Littorinimorpha > Pomatiopsidae > Oncomelania > Oncomelania hupensis. The sequence goes on along the minus strand of CM072512.1, from coordinate 66,913,979 downwards.
ATGCGCGAAGCCAGTTTGACCCAGTTGCAGCCAGTTTGAGGCGGTTTGGATTAACCTATGTAGACAATACTAGCCTACCCTGCATCAGTTCATATTAAATTTTGAGATGGTTAAAAGAAGATGGCTTCCTGCAATGATTCGAGTGATGAAAGTTTGACAAAATTTTTTGAAACGTTTATGGAATACTACGACTTTGATGGAGGAAAGTCAGCCGAGACGCTCATTTTTAAATATAGGTTCTTTATATTCTAGCTGCTGTATTTGAATGCTTAAATTCTTTGTCTCGTTGGTGTGCGTGGGTTAAAATGCTTGGAAGTGGTGTGAATGAGTGTTGCAAGGACAGATTAGAAAAAAAAAAATATTCTAATATCTCTATTCTTGTTGTTAATAAAATATACAATGAAATCACATTATTTGTTCTTGATTTTTTTTCCCAGTGTGTTCATAGATTACATGGGTTCTAACACAAGTTGTATGTAATTTTTTTTTTACTGCATACCGCTTTTTTTGGGTCTGAGCTGAGCAATAAATAATCCTTCATGTATTTAACGCAAATTTATTTCTGTAACAAAAAAAAAAATTAAAAAAATTTATTTCTTTAATTTTCGAAAAAAATTAAAGAAAAAAAATTTTTTTAACGTTTTACCCAAATTAAAGAACATTTTTTTATTTAAGCAAAAAAAGTACAGATTATCAACCCTGGATAGGTAAAATAGATTCCGAGATATTTAGCCACTTCCAAGTTTGCACAGACATCAGACAGAAGATTGTTTGATTGATTGATTGATTGTTGCTTTAGGTCCAGCGGACTCTTCCGAGCCAAATCAGGACCGGACAACCCCCAATCCGCATAAAAGATCTGCCGAAACAACCCTAGTGGGAAAATTGAATGCCCTCCACCGGCCAGTCACTTTACAATAAAGACATCCCACGCAGGGGACGGCTGAGGCTTTACCCCAACTACTCGAACCCCCGGTTACAAAAACAAAATAGAATACAAACATCATTATAAATCATCAACAAAACACATACATATAAAATGCCTATAGTGCTAAATAATAACATCATAGGAAGCCCTAGTGACCACCCGGCAGAAAGCGTCCAACACTCCCAAGCTGATCCAACAGACCTCATACACAAACAAGGAGTCTTGTCCAGGAAGAGTTTTCAAGAAAAAAGGTAGGTCAGGGTACACAGGTTCCCATACCCCCCTCCCCCCACTCCCCTGATATCTCCCCGTCCCCCTCCCCATGATGGATCACCATACCCCCTTCATACCTCCCCGAACCCACTTGATACCTCCCCATACCCCCTTTATACCTTCCGTACCCCCCTTGTAACCTACCTGTACCCTCCTTGATACTTCCCCATTGATCGTTTCGCAGGTATGGATGAAAGGAATAGACCATCACCATACCCCCTTATATATACCCGTATCCCCGTTATGCCTACCCATGCCCCTTTAAACATACCCGTTGCCCCCTTTTACCTACACGTACCACCCAATCCCGATCCTTGGTAATAATAATAATAATAATAATAATAATAATAATAAAAATAATAATAATATTGAATATAGAATAATACAAATAGAAATCATAAAAAACACCAAGGTTTTAAAAGAAAATGTGATATAAGATATAATAATAATAATAATAATAATAATAATAATTATTATTATTATTATTATTATTATTATTATTATTATTATTAGTTTATAAATAATAATAATAATAATAATAATAATAATAATAATAATAATAATAATAATAATAATAATAAATAAGTTAAAAGCCTAAATTAAAAAGAAAAATATCCATATTGTAAAGTTTTTTTTTTTTTTAAAAACACATTAAAAAAAAAAAAAGACCCGCGGGAGATTCTAACTTGGGTCTCCTGCACGGTAGGCGAATGTCTTACTAAGTCAGCCACCAAGGCTTGGTATAAAGATTATCAATTTTTTGGTCTATATGGGAAAACATGCTGAAACCTCGAATCGATTTTTAATTAATCAAATTTAATTAGTTAAACACAAAATTTTGTAAGATTGGTGACATGAGTGCAAAAGTGTTTTGAATGGAAATAAAACAAAATTTGCGGTATTACAGAATTGCACGTTCTTGACACGGCCGGGTTGAATCGGAAGCGCGCGGAATGAGGCTATTGCAGTTTGTGGACATTTTGTTTATTTATTTATCTCAGAAACGGTTAAACGCTCGGTAAGGAAATGTCGGCTATAACGATTTGGCGGGTTTTGAGCGCACAACAGGCCGATCCGCAGCGCCCCGCACCTGCCCAGATCAGCGTCCATACCGGACAAACTTTACAGTAGAGGCGAAGAAGGACTTCCGGCTAAGCAATTTATTAGATAGATAGGACACTGCCTTTTGCGTCATATGTGGTCGATGACATGGATTATCGTTCTTGACACCGTGCTATAGCTTCTTGCAGCCTATATACACAGTGCAATTTGATCATGATTCCTCCCAACCTACTGGTCAGATTATTGTGAAACTTGGTGTTTAGGTGGGAGGTGATGAGTTCTATCCTATCCTATCCTATCCTGTCCCGTAACCCGGAGATCGTAGGGGCACCACAGATGATTGTTTAACCAGCATGCTCCATCTTTCTCTGTCCTCAGCAGCCCTGATGGCTTCGCTCAGTCTCAAACCAGTCCATTCTCGAATGTTGTCCTCCCACCTCTTTTTCGGTCTCCCTCTTCTTCTACCTCCTTGCACTTGTCCTGTGGGTTCGGGCATTAAATAGAACAGACCCAACGTTTCCCGGCGTGTCGTAAGAGGCGACTAACAGGGGTGATGTTAGCACGGCATCACTGGGCGAAAGTCTTCTACACAGAAGTCACCGGCCAGGGCGGAGGAACCTCACGTTACTACAGGTTCAACGACCACGTGCTCAGGGCCAAGGCGAGCCACACTGTATTCGTGGATTTCGGCTGTGGCCAACAGCCTGGAGAGGATTGGGCACCGCCAGGTCTTTTTTGCCCAAGACACGCTACATGATGATACAATCCACTAATTCCATACCGGATCGGTCGTCGCCCGGCTCAAGGACCGCACCTTCCATTGGCCACCAGGACGGAGGTGTTAAGTATGCTACTGATGGACAATTTAGCAAGATCCGCACGAGAAACAACATCGTCCTAGGAACCTGGAATGTCAGGACTCTAACTGCGGAAGGAAAATTAGAAGAACTGGCCCACGAGCTGGACCACTATCGATGGAACGTTCTAGGCATAAGCGAACTGCGCTGGAAAGGCCTAGGTGAAACAACGACCGACAAAGGCCACAAGCTCTATTTCAGCGGTAGAGATGACAGGCACGAACATAGCGTTGGATTCTTGGTCCACAAGAACATTCTAGCCACTGTCATGAGTTGCCGCCCAGTCTCCAGTAGACTCATTACCATCCGCCTGAGAGCAGCCCCTTTCAACATCACCATCATCCAGGCCTATGCCCCAACATCAGACTATGACGACAGCGAAGTGGATGAGTTCTAAGTCAAAAATAACTTTTTATTACCCTCATTTCATAATTGTCCCCTAAGACAATTTCTATGTATTTAATTTGGTTGTGATAGTTGAAATAGGATCTGAGATATTAATCCACTTGCAAATTTTGCACAGACCGACCGCGGACACCGGATGGCGCACAAACAGATGGAAGGACAGAGTTTTGAAAACAAAATGTTTTTTTTGGACTATTTAGGACTTGCCTTGCACAGATTTGCAAAACCTGGAAAAATGTTTTTTTGGGGGGAGGGGGAGAGTGAGTACATAGACTATGCATGTGAGTGAAAAAAAAGTGCATTGTTGTGGCAGTGGAAAACTATAAGATGCACAACCAGCAAATCATTAAATTGAAATTACATTACACTCAAAATCCCAACTGAAATACTCTTTTTCAGTCAAGTTAGCATCACCTAACAACATACACACTAATAAATAAATACTAAACTTTGTATTCCTTCAATGCTTAAAAAGACAACTTGAATAGAAAGGCACATTTAGGACTCGCATACATGCAAATCTATTCTAGTATATATTCCCTGAAATATATATTATCTTGATACACAAAAAAAGCGCACATGATATATAGTTTATAATTAGCTTTCTATGATGGGTTGAGCTTGACTTCATGATTAAATTACATTTTTACACATTTTACTGATGATTGGAACATGTTTGAATACTTACTAACTTGTTATTCATATTCGTAATTTCATTAAAGCTGAAATCTGAACTTTAAAAGTGATATTAGAAACGTTCCCCAAATATGAATAAAATAACATTTACTATGTCCTAAACTGTATATTACATTTTAATCCTTTTGCTTTCAAGGGGGAATTGCACTGTTACAACTATCTAGAATTGTAAATTAGAAATAACTGGGTAAAATCATAACATTTCTGAAAGGTAATTAATTTTCTATATGGTCTATCTGGAAAAAGAAACAAAAATAAAAACAAACAATGGTGGGCTTAAAAAAAATTATTTATTAATTTATTTACCTTGTGTCCCATAGACAGAATGTGAGAGATGGATGCATTCGATGTATGGATACAACATGTAAATCTGATGAATAAAAATTGATACAAGTATGGATGCACAGTGTCCCTTTCATCTATATCCCTATTTGGCACATCAGCTTGTTTGCGGGTGTATGGGTAAGTTGGGGGTGGACTAAGGATGCGAGTGGTCAAAAGCAATAAAAAGGGTTGTCATACCTAACTTATACATGCTAAGCAGCTAATGTTCTGAGCTTATTGTGTATTCATGTGTCCAACAAACTAGAAGGACAAGGCCCATATGACTCATATGCTCTTTATGGAACTTGCAATATGAAAATGAGTGCCCCGACCAAAATAATGGAAATGGTGGCATTAAGATGCAAATACCAACGTTGATCTTTCGATACTCTTGACATTGAGATGACCATGACCTCCGGTTCAAATACACTGTACGATCAAATAAACTACAGCAAAAGTTGTAATAGGCCCAAAATCAGTGAACTTGGGATGACGACATTCAGTGACCTTAGGATGACCTTGACTCTCATGTGACCTCTCATGCTCATGCATTATTTTTTAATTTTAATTTGTTTTAATATTAATTTTTTTATGATCGAATAACCCAATGCTGTTGCAAACTATGGGTCAAATATAGAGCCGCTCCACTAAACCATCAGAATTATTTTGTTTTGTAAGGCCTAAAATGACCTTGACCTTCACGATAAATAAAAAAACGGAACATAATTATATAGTACATGTATCTCTAAATACTGCAAGTTTGTACTTTATCTCTCATAGTTTAGGGTCAAGGTCACTTCAAAGTACCCATACGAACCAACTTTGCAGCTCCAGTGCCCTTGACGGAAAGATTGATTTGCATAGTATGTGTGTCCCATTGATATCAATCATGCATCAAAGAATCTTTCAATATTAATAACAGGAAAAAGTTGAATTTTCTGAAAAATTCTCATTTTTTGACTAACATTTGTTGACCCTTTGACCTTGAAGTTAAGTCGTTCATTCTGTGATCATTTTCAAGGTCTTATATACCATCATACTAAGTTTGTGAAAGTAAAGTTAAAATAGGTTCCGAGATACTAAGCCACTTGCAAGTTTTGCACAGACGGCAGACAGATTTGAAAAAATCTATTTTTTTATGTTTTGGGAGAAGGGTGGGGGATGTTGGGTGAGGGGGTGAGGAGGTTGAATACACATGCAGACTCATATTGCTACATGCATTTGAGTCAAAAACATTACAACGAAAATGATGATGATACCCGTCATTGGCATGAATGGTCACACTATTGAACGATTAGTTAAGTTGTTTGAAGCAGTCAAGGGGTTAAAATGTATATCATAATTTTCTTAAGAACGTTATCAGAGCAACTAATTTACTATAATTGTGAACAAAGTAAGACCTCTGGTCGTCATTGACATGAAAGAGTAACATAATAGTTGTATAACCTGAAGTGAGTGTAGTCATAGAAGCATAAAGATGCCGATGTCCTGGCAGTTCGTCTTCTACAGCATCTTGAAGAGGACTGGTTTCAAGGGGACTATGGTATTTGTCAACTGAACGAAACTGTTGCAATGGTAGTTCAAGAGGTTCAATTGTCCCATTTGCAGTGTGTCTACTGTAATCATCGCTGCTATAGTCATGTACCCTTTGGCCATGAGAATCACAGCTGTCAGTATGTAGGCTTCCTGGACGATCTGTTTCAGTATCTGTACTAGTCAAGCCAAAATCTCTGCCAAGGATCTGGGCCAGGGAACGAGCCCGTTCGTGACCTCCCATTGCAAAACGATTCCCACTGTCTAATGGTCGATGATTACTATCAATGTCAGAATCACTGTCGTAATCACGATTCAGGCGATTAATTGGTAGGCTCTGAAATGAGACAATTATGTAGACGTTACAAAGAAAGGATGGTAGGGGGTTTGGGAAATAAAGGTAATTCAGTTGTTGTTGTTTTTAAAATTCTACACTTTGTCACATATGCACACACACACAGGCTCACATACAATCGCATATATACACAAATCTTTCATGTTCGTCTTGTTTATAGACCATATAACTATAAAAGCCACTTCAGGGAAATGATAATTTCTTTTGTTTATAAAATAAGAACTAGAAGAGCAAAGCCCATATGGCACATGCTTCATCAATCCAATGCCAATCCATCAACACAGTGCATAGCTTAAAATATTTAGGACCCATTGTATCAGACCGACAGGAAGTCCTTTCCAGGATCGCACAAACAACTGCTGCCCTGACAAGGTTGAAGCCCATTTGGAAGGACAGGACCCTTGGTCTACATTCCAAAAGGCTGCTGCGCTCCCTTGCCATCTCCATCTTCCTATACGCTTGCAAAACATGGACTCTCACAGAGGATCTACAAGGAATAATACAAAGCATGGAGATGAGGTGCTACAGAAGACTTCTTGGCATTTCCTATACCCAGCACATCACCAACGACGAAGTCCGACAGACCATCACACAAACCATTGAACAACACAATGACCTGCTCACTGTGGTGAAGAAACTGAAACTCCGATGGTATGGCCACGTCACCAGATCATTAGGCCTTGTAAAGACCATCCTGAAAGGCACAATGCAAAGAGGTAGAAGAAGAGGGAGACCGAAAAAGAGGTGGGAGGACAACAGTCGAGAATGGACTGTCTTGACACTGAGCGAAGCCATCAGGGTTGCTGAGGACAAAGAAAGATGGAGTACGCTGGTTAAAAGATCATCTGTGGTGCCCCAACGATATCCGAGTTACGGGATAGGATATGATTGGATTGGTTAGGATAGGATGTGATGATTACAAATATCATGGGATAATTACAATTATCAATGGATAACAATCACCATTGAAAAATTATTAATACCTTCGCATGATCATGTTTAATTTTCAGGTTTGGCTCTAGCAAATCCCATTGGAAATGCGCCATAACTGAACATTGTAATTATTAAATAATAATTACAGTTTTCATTTCATAATTAAAACTTTTTCCGTGATCACGCTTACTAGCGCCAAAACGTGCATTTACAGGTAACAGTGATAATAGTAATTAACACGTTTTCTGTGTAATTCACATTATGACGACATACTAGCGCCAAAACCTAATAATTACAAATATCAACGACATATTGCCCTGTGGGTTCTGGCACTGAATAGAATAGACCCAACGTTTCCCGGCATGTCGTAAGAGGCGACTAATAGGGGTGCTGTCAGCACGTCATCACTGGGCGAAAGTTTTCTACACAGAAGTCACCGACCAGGACGGAGGAACCTCACGTTACTACATGTTCAACGACCACGTGCTCAGGGCCAAGGCGAGCCACACTGTATTCGTGGATATCGGCTGTGGCCAACAGCCTGGAGAGGATTGGGCCCTGCCAGGTCTTTTTTTACCCAAGACACACTGCATGATGAAAACAACCATTCACTCCAAACCGGATCGGTCGTCGCCCGTGTCACCAAGGACCGAGCCTTCCGCTGGCCACCAGGACGGAGGTAATAAGTGTGCTTCTGATGGACAACTCAGCAAGATCCGCACGAGAAGCAACATCGTCATAGGAATGTCAGGACCCTAACTGCGGATGGAAAATTAGACGAACTGCCCCACGAGCTGGATTACTATCGATGGAACATTTTAGGTATCACCGAACTGCGCTGGAAAGGCTTAGATGAAACAACAACCAACAAAGGCCACAAGCTTTATTTCAAAGGGAGAGATGACAGCCATGAACACGGCGTTGGATTCTTGGTTCACAAGGACATTCTAGCCACTGTCATGGGCCAACCGTTTGAGAGCATCCCCTTTCAACATCACCATCATCCAGGTCTACGCCCCAATATCAATGACGACAGCGAAGTGGAGGATTTCTATGAAAATCTACAGGCTGTCCTTGACCAACTGCCAAAGAAGGACATAATCATAGTGCAACAGTCCCGGCGGCGAGCATCACAACCAGATCGACTACATCATGGTCAAGAAACGCTTCAGATCAAGCATCAGCATTGGCAGGACACGCACTTTTCCATGAGCAGACATAGGAAGTGACCACGGTCTTTCCGGCTCCACTTGAAGAGAGTAAATACAGCAAAGTGCACAAGACTAAAGTTCGACCTGGACAAACTGCAAGACCCGGAGGTGGCAGAAATATTTCAAGCCACAATTAGAGGAAAATTTGCACCACTGCTCATTTTGGGCGCTAGTGAAGTTGATGTCAACACCATGACCACCTCCTTCAACTCAGCTATGACAGATACCGCCACTGAGATCCTTGGCGAGCACAGGCCAAAGAAGAAGCCGTGGATCATATCTGAACTTTTGAACCTATCTGATAAACGAAGAGAGATGAAAATGAAAAAGAACACCTCACAGGGAGCTGATGCCTACCGAAAAATCAACAGTAACATCCCAAAAAGGCATGCGCACTGCAAAGAATAACTGTATAGAAGATCAATGCCAGGAAATAGAGAAGAGTCTGAACAAGAACAACAACAAGAAGGCCTACCAGACTGTGAAGCGGCTGACAAGTGTTAAACAGCCCAAGGTCTACACGATCCAAAGCAAGTCTGGCATATGCCTTACAGAAGAACACAAAGTATTGGAAAATGGACAGAGTACTGCTCTGACCTTTATAACCACACACCAAATGGAAACCCATCAGTTCTAGCATATCCAGAGAACGGAAAAGAAGAAGAAATCCTCCCAATTCTCCGAGATGTTGAGCAAGCAGTGCATTCGCTAAAGAAAGTGAAGTCAGCGGGAGTGAATAACATACCCGCGGAACTGCTTCAAGCAGGAGGAGAAGCGATGATGGACGCCCCCACCATTATCTGTAACAAGATCTGGCAGAGTGGGGAGTGGCCTACACCATGGACCCAGTCGCTTGTCAAGACTCTTCCAAAAAAAGGTAACCTTCAGTAGTGTGAAAATTACCGCACCATCAGCCTCATCAGCCATCCCAGCAAGGTCCTCCTGAAAATACTTAACAGGTTGAAACCCCAAGCTGAACAAACCATAGTTGAAGAGCAAGCAGGATTCAGGGCAGGGCGAAGTACCACTGAACAGATTTTCAACCTCAGAATAATCCGCGAGAAATACCTACAGCACCAACAACATCTATGTCATGTGTTCGTAGACTTCAAGAATGCATTTGGTTGAGTCTGGCATGCAGCTCTGTGGGCAACCATGAGAGTGTACAACATTAATCCTAAAATTATTGAAGTCATCAAAAGCCTGTATGACAAGGAAGTCCTCCATAACAGCGCCATCGGAAACTGGTTCAGATCAACAATCGGTGTGAGTCAAGGATGCCTACTCTCTCAAACACTCTTCAACATCTTCCTAGAGCGCATCATATCAGATGTCCTTGCAGATCACCAAAGCACAGTCAGCACAGGGGGTAGAACAAACTCCAACTTTCGTTTTGCGGATGACATTGATGGATTGGCTGGAGAGGAACAAGAACTTAAACTGCTGGTAAAGAGGCTTGTCACCACCTCCAGAGCCTATAGAATGGAAATAAGTACAAAGAAGACCAACATGATGACCAACAACACCAATGGCATCAATACGGACATCAAAGTTCAAGTCCAGTCCCTCAACACAGTGCATAGTTTCAAATATTTAGGACCCATTGTGTCAGACAATGGGTCCTGACAGGAAGTCCTCTCCAGGATCGCACAAACAACTACTGCCCTGGCAAGGTTGAAGCCCATTTCGAAAGACAAGACCATCAGTCTACATTCCAAGGTAAGGCTGCTGCGCTCCCTTGTCATCTCCATATTCCTATACGCTTGTGAAACATGGACCCTCACAGCAGATCTACAACGAAGAATACAAAGCATGGAGGTGAGGTGCTACAGAGGTGAAAACCAACAATGACCTTGAGAAAACATTGACATTGGGATGATGACCTTAATCTCTAAATGAACACTCATGTATTATCAATAGACAGATTATGATGAAAACCAACAATGACCTTGAGAAAACCTGGCCTTGACATTGGGATAATGGCCTTCATATGACCTCTTATCCTCATGTATGATCAAACAAACCCATGTTGACACATACTGTGAGTAAAATATAGTCGTTCCACTGTAAATACTTTTTTTTTCTCAAGTTTTTGTCAGGTGACCAAATTCAAACCACAAAAACATCAGAAAGATTCATAATTATATAATTTCTATATGTACGAATTTGGACTTTCAATCTTAATATTTTAGGGTCAGGGTCATTCCAAGTACCCAAATTTTGTACCTCTCCAGTTACCTTGACCTTAGAGCAAGATTCTGACTGCAAAACTGAAGTAAAAAACAAAAACCTCCATTCTTAATAGTGGCAACCCATACCGTAGGCCTACAAGCATGCAAGACAAGACATTCCAAACACATTAAAAAAATAATAATTACATCACTAAATCATGACGTACGTAGCTTTCTCTTTCAACTGAAATGTTTCCTCAAAAAAATGTATGAACAGATAATAATTTTGTAAAATCTCATAATTAAAATGAATTCTGCATGAATATCGAATGTTTGCATTCAGCTGATCACGTTTAAGAGGTATGTAATAGTAGGGATCTTCTGAAAACTGAAAAATTTACAAAATATTTCATGGACACTAAAATCAATATCCTGGCTGGCATAGTGAACCTTATGGCAGACGGTCCAAATTGTGAAGTATAAATATATATAGGCAAAAGTAAGTATCACAAACAATACATGTTTACAATAGTAAATGTTTTAATTTTTTCAAAGCCTCAAATAACCTTGACCTTCAATGCAAAAGCAGAACATACATAAAAGTTCAATCTATATATTACAGTGGAACCTCCGGTATCCGGCTCTCTGGTATAGGACTCCCTCCGTTATGTGACCTGAAAACTTCTGACGGATTCACTTCCAATAATAAATGACCTCTGGTATGCGACGACCTCGTTTATGCGACCAGTGACCGTGTCTTAAGCGTGTCTTAAGCCCTTTATACGACCGTCTTATGGCAATTTAAAAGAGATATCAGTTAATTTGCTGTCTGTACCTTTCGTTTTTTCTCTCATGTTAGTGTACGCCTGGTGTTGTCTGCTATTTCCGTTTCGCAAATAAGGGACATTACTCGCCTACACTGGCTGTCAAAATGGCGTCGCGCAAGAGGAACGTTTTGAGTTTGGCAGAGAGAATGAAAGTGATTGAAAGAAGTGAAAATGGGGAGAGTTGTTTGTCTATTGCAAGAAGTTTAGACTTTGGGAAGACCCAAATTCAGCTCATCATAAAGGATAAGGAATCTGTGAAACTACGATGGGAGAGTGGAGAAAGTGGCGAAAAGGGAAACATCGAAACTGAGAGCTTCTGCACTGACAGACTTGGATGAACGCGTCTGGCAGTGGTTCGACTGTTTTCTATTTTTGAAGTTGTGAATAAAAGATAAAGCTAAAAATGAAACATGTTTTACAGTTTCCGTTGTCAGAGAATACATCCTGGTGAGTGTGAAAATTATGACTACATACCCCTCGGAGCCTGACCTCCCTCCCCGACGCCACCCCTTGTTTCCGGTATAAGACCACCTCTATTATAAGACCGTTTTTTCTCAGATTTTGGACAATCGTATACCGGAGGTTCCACTGTATTTCTAAATCTCTCAATCTAAACAACTGTATTTATGTCATAACGAAATCGTTACATTTGCAGAATTCCTGAATTCGGCAGTAGTGTTGCTGATTTCAGATTGTCGAGAATGCAAATTCGGCAGGCTGTTGCTGAAATAGTGAACAGGCTTTTCAGAGTTTAAAAATTCATGAAATAGGCAACAATGAATGATGTAAAAAAAGCTTTGATACAATGTCTGACATCATAAAAATTACACTACAAATGGTATCTGTGTCTTTACAAGTATCCACTTGGTGTCTGATCTACTTTTTATTATGACCACTAACTGCGTTCCGAGTTGGGGGGGGGGGAGGGAGAGGGATGAGGGAGGGGATTGAGGGGTTGGTGAGTAAGCTTATACATAGATTCACATTGCTATGCATGTGAGTCAAAAATTTCAACAAAAAAAATTAGGCTCCAAGTCACAAACCTAAAGCACTCAATTTGGTACATCCACCCATGCAACCCCACAAGAAACAATGTGTATTGCTATACTTACCTTCAACCTCGTTTTGCCGCACATCTCTCCCATTTTGTCTTCTAACCAGATGACTCGCTTTCGGGCAGCATTGATATCACCAATACCTTTGTACAGTGCTTCATTCAAATCAGCTCTAGCATATGCGAGTTCTGTGTTTAATTTCTTCATGACCTGGTGTATGCACAGAAACAAAACATTTTAATTCTGCTACTATCCCTCCATTACCTCAAACCACTCAATCTCTCATGTAAAAGAATGTTTCATAACAGCTGTCAGTTATTCATAATTCAGTATAAATTTGGAGACAAAAATTGTATTAATGCATGAAACATGTACAAACAAACCATTTGTAATAATGATGATATTAATTAGTTAAAAGTGTGTCTGATGTCAAAATGGCGCACAAACTTTTTACAATCTCTGATACAAGCTGAAATAACATTGACTCTTTATTATGCTTAGTATTTGTAAAAATTGAATCAAAACTTCTAGATGCAACAAAAATCATGGATGTTATCGGCCATGATTGAACACTATCTGTATATGTACGTATTGGAAGATGTTGCTATTGTCATGCGACATTCGGCCTGGTGTATCAATTGGTGCAAAATGACTTTAAAGGAATAACGAAGCTTAACGTCCTATTGCTTTAGCATTGACGAATCACCACGTCGTCACCTTGACAACAATGATCATCATCATATCAAAAAGGTGTAAGAAATCTCACGACATGAATAAAGGCACTGCATGTCTTTTTAAGCGGTGTGCGTGCTTATTTTGGAGCTTTCACCTCAATAATGTGGATTAATATTCTTGATCCTATTATTTAGTTTCAAAGATTGAACAATTACTTCAGAGAGGTAAAAAGTTTAAAATGATTGGGAAAAAATGTCTTCTAAATACATGGTTGATGCAGTCAATGGAGTGAACTAGTCATTTTTCACTGTAAGCAGGTATGATAGATGGCTTTAGTGCCTCAAGAAAAAAAAAATTATGGATACATCTGAATGTATACATACCTGAAGCACAAGGACAAGCTGGTCCACTTCATCTTTAAGCTGAAAGGCAGTTTTAGTCCATTGTTCAATATCTGCTTCAGTTTTGGCATTTTCAATGTTGATAATTGCCACTTTTAATGCTTCCTGAGAACTGGACACATTGCTAATCTGAAAAAATACAGGATTTTTCATATTTCAGTGGTACCTATTCCTGAATTGGTGAACCACGAGGCTGATGTCCTGTCCTGCTTGACGCTGTAAACGGTTTTCTACAAAGACATTGTACACAGTTGTGATTTTTTGAATTCTACCAGAACATTACAAAATTCTACAATGTAATTTTTCTTATATATATTGATATTTCAAATGATTTGATTTTGAAAGATAGTCATTATCTTACTTATGATTGATCTATCTATCTATCTATCTATCTATCTATCTATCTATCTATCTATCTATCTATCTATCTATCTATCTATCTATCTATCTATCTATCTATCTATCTATCTATCTATCTATCTATCTATCTATATATATATATATATGCTATGATTAATTTTGAATTTTGTATTCGTTTGTCATACTCTTCACTTTGACGATTTGATTTTCTTTACAATACATTTTCTGGTAATAAATTTATCCGGTGACGTTGCAAATGTCCAGTTTGGGGTGAAGATTAGATTCTAAGTGCACAAGGACTAATATATATGTTCATAAATCTTGAGAATTCATGCATATATTGAAGAGGGCAATTATCTGAGAGTACTTCGGATGAAAGAGTCTAGATAGCTTTAAGTAGTTGTCGCGGGTGACAAATGACAGGATTTGATCGTGGAGATCATACCTTTTGTGAAAATTAAAATTCTTTGTCCTCGGTCGGTTAAAGATTTTTTTTAAATGGGGGTGTGACGACACGAGTTTCAGAGTAGCAGAGAGAGCTATATTTTGTACGAAGTTGCACTTCTCTGTTATGTAGTGTACATAGAATAGCTTGGCCGGTTTCCTTATTGCATACGAAAGAGTGCAGTAATCGTAAAGTCCGTGCGTAACGTAGAAGACAGGGGTAGGCCAAATACAGAACAGGGCTATGCATAATAAGAAATATGTATACTGAGGAGAACTCGACTGTTTGCTTGTGGCCGGGTGCATTTGGTAAGGCAGAGTGATTTGAAGTGCTCTTGCGAGAGGTCAACTCTAACCAGGCAGTAACTCTGTGACTGTGTGTCATGTTAGAACTAAGTTTCTGTGTTGGAAGGGTGTGATATTGTTGATACAAGCCACCCAAGGTCTTACGCCCTCGTCGGGGTAGGAATGTTCAGAGTTGGAGAGAGGAGGGATGTAACTGCCATTTATAGAGAATAAGTGTAGAGTTCATCTCCTAAGGTGTGTGTGGTTCTCTATTGAACACCCACCGAGACTCAGTTTCTGTGACAGAATTGAGGTGTCCTCGTCCTCATTTATCAGTGTTATTTTTGAGTGAGATAACCAGCAATAGCCAGACACGAAGTAACTCTCAAAGACTAACCATTTGTGTTGTGACAGTGTTGTGTCGTATTGTGTTGGGGAGAAGGTTATCACAAGCCGAGGCCGAGACGGTGAGTAAACCCTGTAATGCAATTTCTTAGTGGCCTCACTCCGAGACTGCGTACGTGAATGAATGGTGTTGAATGAGGGGGAAAGGGATGTATTTTTTATGCATAATGATTTTATTGATTTTGTCTGATTTTCATATGATTTTCATATTATGTATATGATTAAGAAATGTCGTTGCTGCCATTGTTGTAAAAGTGGGTCAACGGCGACGATGGGGAATGCATGCTAGAGAGGGAGAGTGAGAGAGAGAGGGTGAGGGTGTATGTGTGGAGAGAGAGATAATTGTACTATACTAGAGAGGCATGAAGGGAATGATGATTATGAAGAAAGCATGTTACAGTATAGTATGTCAAGATAGTATGAATGAAGGGAGATAATCGTGATGTGTTATAACAGTTGGGAAAGGATGATGAGGACGGAGGAAGATGGAATGAATCAGGACTGTGTGATGGAAGTGTGGTTGCAATAATTATGTATATTTATATAAATGGCTGTGTTTATAAAGATATGAATTATTAGGCATCAAGGGTTGCATTATACGCTTGAAGTATATGCATAGCATCAATGTAATGTTATTATCATTGTATGCATAAACAGGTCAAGATGGCGGACGGAGGACGGCGTGTTATATTATATAGTGTTTATGTTTTGTAGGCAGGCTGTTAAGACTGTGTATATGCTTACAGGTTTGGGCTGTTGACGTTACCGATGTCGTTGATGTTGTACCTGTTATCATCTGTATTACGCTGACTAATTCCTTACCAGTATAGCTGTGTTCCGCTACACCATCGACAACTTGCGCAGTCGTGGTTCTGTGTTGTGACCTTGCCTCTACAGCTGGGGAGTGTGGTGGTAAACTCCGCCACTGCCGCTTGTTTTGCCTCCGTATCGGGGCATTACATTTATTACAGGAACTCCACACACCACACTCACGCACACACAGACTTGCACAGCGCCACACATTAAAACATATTTCATTTAGTTGTAAGAAATCATCCTTTATATTGTGAAAGTGACTGTTTAGCTCCCTCTGAGCTACTTGACAAAACATTTGAACAGTGCTTCAGTTCTGCAGTTCCACTTGGACAATAGTTCGAAGATTAAAGATTCATAGCACCATCATTTCTTAGTTGAAATTTTATATTTTGAATTGATTTACTGATTGTGATTTTGTTGTGCATTTTGTAAAAACCTGTTGATGTTTAGTTCTGTTTGGGGTTAAACAAAGGGAGGTAATTGTTAGTTAGTATTGGGACGGGGGTCTTGATAGGGGTGGAGGGTGGTTAGCCTCCCATTTGTCCTGTGTATGTACGTTAACTGTTGAATAAAAGAGTGTAACTGTTATTCTGGCATTTTGTGTTAGTTTATTTCGTTTGAGTTTCATCCTAATCACTCGCTTGATGTGCTGACGTCACAGAACCCGCTCGGGTGACCTGCAGGGGGAAATGGGAAGTTGGCGCGAAGTGAGTTGGCAATTATTTACATTTGTTTAGACCTCACGTGTTTGTAGGGGTAGAACACGAGTGAGGGCTGTTGACATAGGCAAGTGGCGTATGTATTCGCTTTGCATGAATACTATATTTCCTAGTTCATTAATATTTCGGTCTGTGATTGGATGGATGAAATAGGACTAGGATAGAGAAATAGTGGAATGAAAGATACTGTGAAAAAAAGTGAATGCTTATTTCGGGTGACCTGGAAATATTGTGGTACTGTGTAGGCTACTTCTGTTTTTTCACTGTGGTGATTCTGGATTCTGTTCATGACAGACACGGTAATTTAAATATCTATATTTTATGATTTATTTGCTGGAAATATAATATTAAAACTAATTTTGTAAATGCATAAAATATTTTCATAATTTGATAAATGTAATTGTCTGTCAGACTGGGAACGGGAATGCTTTAGAGAGATACAATCATATTATAGTTAAGCTATTTCTTATTTTATTACTCTAGGACTATAGTCCTTACTATAGTTTTTATGAATATAGTTTTCTTGAATTCAGTTTTAATTATTATTCTACTACCTTGAGTGAGAAAGTAGAGAACCACAAAGATAGACAAATATGGGCTTCTACCCAACTTCCTCCAGACATCATTTTATTATAATATTATATATGCTGTTTTAAGAGTGTTTTAAAAGCGCACCTTAGCGCTCTGTAAAATCTTTGCCTGCTAATAAATATACATATTTCTTGCGCCTTTGGTGGAGGCAGTAGGTGGTTGAAATTTAAATAAAATATATCCTTTTAAACAAAAAAAATTACAACCCTTCTTATTTTTAAAACACAAAACGCTGCATTATGGTTGTAACATTACTCATTAATGTCCGTGGGAATGATCTTTTGTTTAACAAGATAGTCCCGGGTCAATAAGGATAATGAAAAGATACCAATCAGTTTACCAACATCTGAAAGATCCATCTTTCCCAATTCAATAGGTTTCATTTTTAAAAAAAAGATTTTGCAATCATAGCGTAAGCTGTATTTAGGCCAACTAAGACAGCATTATGGTATCCAAGATTTACAATTGTTTGTTCATATTATATACTCATTTTTTAATATTATATAAAACATATTATTACTGCATTGAAAACAAATCCAATGATGGCTTCAATGATGGAGATGATTCAATTTCTTTCTCTACAAGTGGTTTTGTGGGTTTCTGTTTCTTTTTCCCTTGGCTGTATTTATATATTATGTACCCACTTGCATCTACTGCACCGGCTAGACATAAATAATACACATTCTTATTTGAAGATTGTACTGTTTGTATTGGTTCTTCTTTGTTTGTTGTTAATGTTTGTTGCTTTATTGTTTCTTCTTTTGGCTCTGCTGATTCCTTATTTGTAAATATGTTTGCTTTTGTTTCTGTTCCATCTATGTAACTTGTTAAATTCTGCTAACTTCTTTCCAGCTGCAATTCTTCCTAGACTCTTTTGTTTAGTCACTGTCACTGTGTTCTGTTGGTTCTCCGAATTCTTCATCATCTCCTGCTGTATCTCCGGATTGGAAGAGTCCATTTTTAATAGAGAAATTTATGTGGAAAAGTAATTAGCCCGGCTGAAAATGGTGCCAACAAGCTTCCAAACTTATAATATATTTCTTGATACCTCACTAATCCCATTGACAATAACAGGATTTTGAATCAAATCATCAAATAAATCATTTTCACAATTTAAAGTAACAAAGGTTGTCACAGCTTTGGTAAATAACTTCACAATCGAACGTCCCAGACTTTTAACCATTAATGCTCAGAGAACTTTATCATATTTGTTATGCAATATCATGATCTCTTCGGGCCTCAGTCTTTGTACTTGTTCAGCTGTTAAGTCAACACCAAAATAATACTTTGACTTTCCAGAAGCTACTAATGCAACAAGCCTGCCTCTTTTCTCTGCATAATTGTCAACACCTGTAGCTGTGACATTAATAGCTTCTTGCATTAACAAGCCATCACAATTCATTTTAAATACAAACAAAAATAAAAGCTAAATTTTAAAAATGGCTGGTGCTGCAATGGTGCTTGGCTCTGCTGCTGTTAATGCCTTAGCCTTTTCAGGATCAAATTATTTGTTTTCAAAACTAGACAGTAAAGGAATCAAAATGGCATAACTTAGCAATGCAAAAATTACAACAAGATCAGGCCGAATATGAGAAAAACTGACTAATGCAGCTTGATTTTGTTAATAAAAGAATGAAAGAAGAAGGCAATGCTGATAAAACATTCGAAGTCGTTGATAAAGCTTTGCACCAATATTATTTATTTACTGGTACAACACTACCTTCATTAAAACAGCCCGTGTTATCTGATTACTACACACCTAACATTGCACCTACAATTTTAGAGACTGGAGAATTAATTTTAATTGTTTTTAGAATAACGATAATTTATTACCTTTGTTACACTCAGTTTGATGATGGTGTTTTTCTTTATCAGTATTTGATTCAGCCCCGATGCTGAAGTCCTGATAAGGTGTAACTCAGATTCGTTTATTCACACAGCCCGTCCAAACAGCATACAAGTCACAAAGTCGACGTATGAAGTTTTCCACTTTTATTCAGCACACATCAACAACTGCATACAATTCTCAACTCAACTCAACAACTTTCACAGCAACTCTCTAAATCACTATCAACAACTTTACTATCTACAGCAATCTCGGCACACGATTAAATAACCTCTCTCTTTTCTGGAACAATTTGGTATACTGTAGAAATGACGCACTGCCACCAATCCAATAAAAGATCGTCATCACTAACTTACGTCAATACATATTTTTATATCTTCCGGAACGACCACTTGCTTCGACAATCGTCCCGAAACTTCGATCGATAGTAAACAAGGAAATCCAGAATATTCTCCGACAACATCGACCAACGAAAATTATCAACGTTATACAAAGCCTCTCCTAACAACAATGCAAACTCAAATCAAAGGTAAATAAACTCCATTATTGAATACTTTGCAAATCGAAACGATTAGATCTATCGTACACGTTTCTGACGTACTACCATTCGCGTTTCAACGTAACATAACCCCCCACTCAAGAAGAAATTTACCCAATTTCTTTCAACAACGTTGAAACGTAATGCACAAACAATGTACAGAATTAAAACTTACTTCAGACTATCTCATTTACTGTCAATGTTCTCAGTTTATATACACAGAGTCAATGTTCTTCCATCCGCAAGTCTATCTGGACATTGTCAATGTTCACAGTTCATTCACACAGAGTCAATGTTTCTCATCTGCAAATCTTTCTGGATACTGTCAATGTTCACAGATCATTTACCCAGTCAACGTTTTTCATTTTCAAGTCTGTCATTACCAATATTCTTAGTTCGTTCACACAGTCAATGTTCTTTCGTTCGCAAGGAATCGACGCCCTCGTCAGTTGCGGTCGTCATCGGCCCAGGGTCAAAGACGATGATCACGTGGGCTTCCCCGGAATCATTGCGTCCTCCGTTGTCTTTTTCTTCCGTCGGATGTCCGACGCAGTCGACGTTGTCAGCTCCCAGAATGCATTCGCTGGGTCTCACGGTCAGGTTGGCTTCTGCTGGACGGTGGAACAGCTCCCTCAAGGTCTGCAGATGCTCCTTCCAGGTCTGGGTGTGGACTTCATGTTCGACCAAAGTCGTAGAGCCTGGGACATCGCTGAAGCTATGGGGAAATTCGCCCATAAGGTCCTTGAGCTCAAACTTTTGACCTTCCGTCAAGCTTGGTCCTAGCTTAACATCATCGATGCCTTCTTTGCTGTGGAAGTCTCCCAGTTCCAACAGTTCTTCGCTGTCAAAGCTGTCGTCGGTCACAGCTGCTGTGGCTGCGTGCACAGTCTCTGATGGCCTTTCCACGTACAGCTTAAGGAGGTTGGCGTGGTATATCTTGGAATGCTGGCCGACCTTCACCTTGTAGTCGTTGATTCCCACCACGGTCTCCACTTCGTACGGGCCTTTCCACTGCATCAGCAACTTATTGTGATCGGTAGGTAGCAGCACCAGCACTTTGTTGCCAGGTTGGAACTTCCTGTTCACAGCCCTACGGTCATAGTAGTGCTTTCCACAGTCCTGGGACTTCTTCAGGTTTTCTCTGGCTATCTCGAGAGTCTGCTCCAGCTTCTCCCGTAGCTCAAACACGTACTGGTAGCTGTTCTTCACCTCTGGGGTGTCTACTTCTTTCGTCCACAGTTCTTTTAGGATGTGCATCGGCCCGCGGATGGTTCTTCCGTACAGCAGCTCGAACGGAGAAAAGCCGGTGGACTCCTGCGGTACTTCTCTGTAGGCGAAAAGTAAGGCGTTGATGTAGCGATGCCATTGTCTGGGCTGCTCGCTGCACAGTTTCTTCAAGGTGGACTTCAGCGTAGCATTGAACTTTTCGACAAGCCCGTTGCACATCGGATGGTAGGGTGTCGTAGTCAAATGCCGGATGCTCAGCAGTCTGTTCACCTCCTTCATGCAGTCAGAGACGAACTGCGTCCCGAGGTCTGTCAGAATTTCTTCAGGCACTCCAAGTCTACTGAACATGTCCACCAGTGCCTCTGCTACAGTTTCAGTGTCAATCTTCTTCAGTGGCACTGCTTCTGGGTACCGAGTCGCATAGTCCACTAAAGTCAGTACCCACCGATGACCTTCTTCACTCGGAGGTCTTATTTCGCCGATTAAGTCTAAGGCCACCCTCTTGAAAGGTCGGTCGATCAAAGGCATCCTCTGCATAGGTACTTTCGGGACCCTTCCTCGAGGTATGGTCTTCTGGCAAATGTCACATGATCGGCAGAAACGGCTGACGTCCGCATGAAGCCCTGGCCAGTAGAACACCGCCTGTATTTTGTCTGACGTCTTCTTGATGCCTAGGTGACCTCCCATGATTGAGTCATGCGCTACTTCCATCACCTGGCGCCTTAGGGGTAACGGTACCAAGACTTGACGTAGTGGTTTCCCTCCGTTGACCCTCGGGTGCTGGAAGATTCGATACAGGATCTTGGCCTTCACCTCAAAATAGACCTACCACGGCCTTTGGTCACGTGGTCTTGGCGGTTCCTGTACTTGTTTAAAGTACTATCAGCTTCCTGGAGCTGGATCAGCTTATCTCTGTCCACGATTGCAGCTTTAGAGTTGTCGGCGACCTTCAGTGGCGTAGACGTCTTGTCTCTCTTGGCCTGGGCCCTGGTAGTAACAGCACCGACGATCTCCGGTCGGCAGGGCTGAGCCGGAGTAACCACATTGTCCCGTAGCAGCTCTGTAAGGTCCCCATCGGGAAGCGGCAATGGATCCTCCTCCACAACTTCGACGTGTTGGGTTGAGGCAGGACTCCATTCTGGATCGGGGTCGTCGGGTCGTCTCGCGCCGTCGATGTTCCCGATCATCAAATCATACAGCGGCTTCTTCAGGCAAACCGCTTCGACTTCGCCTATGTAGAAAGGGGTGTTGACATGAATTTTTGCAACTGGCGCTTTCACACATTTGCTGTCGGCCATAAGTGTCCATTTTGAATCGCCAGTGAACTGTTCTTTAGCGATTAGGTCTTCTCTGACGATGACCCCACTGCAGCCAGAGTCTCTTAAAACAGTCACTTCATGATGTCCGACGCGTCCCTTGGAAACAGGCATGTTCTGTACGGTCACAGCTGCGCTGGCGACGACGGGGATGGATTTCCCGTTGGCAAGGAGAAGTTGGCCATCGGTTATGCACTCTTGCACGTCCGCGGGAGTAGCTGCGCGCTCGGTCTCACTCGGAAGAATGACGCTCCCGCCGCACACTTGATGGTCAGATCTACTGGTTTGCCGTAGATTGGAGAAACGTCTCTGTCGGTTGCCCGCCGCTGCATTGTCCGTACTGCTCCGCTGTCCGCTACTTTTGTTTTGAGGACAGTTAGCCGCTCTGTGGTCTGTAGCGTTGCAAGTGAAACAGCCTCTTGAATGCCCTTCCCTGGGAGGAGGCGTGGAGTCCGTCTGTCTCTGGTTCGTCTGGCTCCCCTGGATCTGGTTCACATGGTTTCCAGTCTTCTGAAAATGTTTCGGCGCGCTGGGTGGCCCCAGGGTTTTCCCATGAGCAATGAGATATCTTTCAGCAGCCTCAGTCACATCTTTAAGCGTCTGCAGCTTTTGTTCTTCTAAGTGGGTCGCTAGGTCCTTGTGACAGGCATTGAGAAATTGTTCCTTCACGATCAGGTCATGGAGACTGTCGTAAGACTTCGTTTCGCCTGATAACTCCACCCACTTGTGTAGATATGACGACAGGCGCTCCACAAACTGCTTTGGCGTCTCGTCTGACTTAGGCCGGCATTCACGGAAGCGTTTACGGTAGCCCTTCTCTGTAAAGTTGTAGCACTGCAACAGGGCCTCTTTCAAGACGTCGTAGTTTTTGGCGTCATCGTTCGACAGTCTGGTGTAAACTTCGAGAGCTTGCCCCGTCAGAAGTGCACTTAGTCGAATCGCCCAGTCTCGAGGTTGCCAATTGGAGCTTTCGGCGAACCTTTCGAATCTGGCCAGATAGCTGTCGATCTGGTCCTTCCCGTCGACGAAAGCTGGCAATTTTGGAGCCGTATGGTCGTTGGTGACTTGTGGCGCATGCTGATTGTTTTGGATACGCGCCATTTCTAGCTGGAACTCAAGACGCTTCAGCTCGAATTCTCTGTCTTCACGGCGACGCTGCTCTTCTAATTCTCGTTCTTCACGGCGACGCTGCTCTTCTACTTCTAGACGCTTCTGTTCTAGTTCTATTTCTTTTTCTAGACGCTTCTCTTCCAATTCTCTTTCTCGTATTCTCTCCTGAGACTTGACGTACTCCGTCAGCTGCTTGCCTTTTAGATTCAGTTCAACCCCTTTCTGCCAGAAGTCAGCCATCTTGATGCTTCTGGAAAGTTCTTTTAAAGAAAGTTCTTTTCTGGAAGGTTCTTCTTCTAGAAAGTTCTTGACTGTAGAGTTCTTTTTTTTCTGGAAAGTTCTTGACTGTGCTGTACCTTTCTAGACTGTTCTAGAACAGCACGCTTTCTGCAGTAGCGCTGATGCTTGTCACTAGTCGCCTTCGCTGACGCAGGCCCCGCTGTCCTCGTCGTATGCGACGCTGCACCACGCTGGTGTTGATGTATACGCTCCTGTGCTGAAGTAGACGCGACGTCCGCTCGCCGCTCTCTGTAACACTGGCGATGTAGCTCCGAGACTGTCCCTCGACGTAGTCCTGCGGCAGCCACGTAGTCCCGCTCTGTTGTACGCTCACGAAGCAACTCTTCGGCGACTACACGCCCTTGCAGTCAACCCGAACCTATCGGTGATGTAGTCCCAGTGTGTTGGCCCCTCTCGACGCAACTCGTTGGCGGCTACCCTCGATGACTGCCTCTCGTAACGTTGACTCGCTTGTTGTAGCAGTTGAACCCTTGGCTATGGCGTGAATCGCGGCTTGACCCCCAAAATGTTACACTCAGTTTGATGATGGTGTTTTTCTTTATCAGTATTTGATTCAGCCCCGATGCTGAAGTCCTGATAAGGTGTAACTCAGATTCGTTTATTCACACAGCCCGTCCAAACAGCATACAAGTCACAAAGTCGACGTATGAAGTTTTCCACTTTTATTCAATACAATACAATACAAGGTTATTGCTTTAGGTCCAGCGGACTCTTCCGAGCCAAATCAGGACCAGAGAGACGTTATCTTAAAATATTATAAAATGATTCAAGTCTTAAAAAACAAGCCTGTGTTATTCTTAAATACACAAACAAACTTTCACATGACGCCTCTTTAAGAGACTTCTTTAAAACTGATGTATTAAAAATATATTCTCTTTCTTCAATCAAATGACTAAATTCAGTCCTAATAAAATCCAAACTAAACAAAACATGTCGATACAATTTATATGCGATAGAACAAACCAACATCATGTAAAAATTGAAACAGATGTTGACCATTACATACTTTAAAAAAATCTCTTTGAAAGGTATGGAACCAAAATATGTTTCCCTTTCCTCAATCAAATCAGCACATTCAGACATAAAATGGCGAACAGAAAAAGATTGATCACATGCAAAGCACCATGGTGGTTCTTCTCCTTTTAAAAGGAAACTGTGGGTGACATAAGTATGCCCAATATGAAGGCGAGATAACACTGTTTCCTCTCTGCGAGTGGACGCAAAGTTAGGCAAAGAAGTGGACAAATCGGGAAGAATTTGAAATAATTTGTTGTTGACATGGTTAGACCAGTCAGTCTGCCACAGTCGTTTACAATAAGATCCAGTCATACAACGTAGGTCAGAGTAGGGCACAAACTGGAAAATCTCTGGAGGGAAATCGAGATGTAGAGCATCTTTAGCCGCTCTGTCTACTGCAATATTGCCGCGGATGCCCATGTGACCAGGGACCCACATAAAAACTATCTTTTTACCCTCAGAAACAAGTTGTGTATGGAGGTCATGGATCTCTGCCAGAAAAGGGTGTGATATCTTTCTCGTGGAAAGAGCCTGAAGTGCTGACAATGAATCGGACATGATTAAAAATGAGGTTCTTTTGGATTGATAAACTTGTTTCAGAGCTAAATGAATTGCCTTGAGCTCAGCTGTATAAACAGAACAAAAATCAGGTAAACGCTGTTGCAAAGGCTGGTCTAAGTGTCTCCTTTCTTTGACCCGTCTGTAAAAAGTTGTTCATATCCTGGGTATAATGCACACTGTTCTAAATAAAGTTGGTTATATACGGTTTCAGAGGTATTGTTTTTAAGGAAAGCGGACAACTGCCAATTAATGTTTGGGGTACATAATTTCCATGGGGGAGCTTCAGTCCGAAGTTCATCGTCGTTGATGGAAGCAACATCAATGCCTGCTTTTTCCAGATGAACTTGCATTCTGATGCCAAACGGAGGGATTGTGTTAGGTTTGGATTCAAATTTCTGAACAAAATCTGGGTTGAAAACACAGTCATAAGCAGGGTTCATAGGATCAGTTTTTAATTTTAAATAGTAATTCATTGACAATTTTGTACGTCTCAGCTCCAGCGGGGGTTCGTTAGCTTCCACATAAAGGCTTTCACAAGGGGAAGTGCGAAACGCACCCAAAGCAATGCGTAGTGCCTGATGGGCAACTGGATCTAGCATCTTAAGATAAGATTTTCTAGCAGAACCATAGACAATGCAACCATAGTCTAACTTGGATCTAATTAAAGAACGATATAACAGCAATAAAGTTTTCTTGTCAGCACCCCAGTCTGTACCACTGATAACCTTGTGCAAATTGCAGGCCTGTTGACATTTAGTTTTCAAAATTTTCAGATGAGGAATGAAAGATAGCTTTTGATAAAAAATAACACCCAAAAATTTGACTTGTTTGACCGCCTTTATTGGAGTTTTATTGAGGAGAATAGTAGGGTCTTGAATAATTCCCCGGTGCTGGAAAAGTGAATACATTCAGTTTTTGCTTCAGAAAATTTAAAACCATTTTGTAAAACCCAGTCTTCAACGGCCTTGACACATAACTGTAGCTGACGTTCTGCAGATGCCAAAGTTTTACCTTTGGCTACCAATGCAAAATCGTCGACAAATAAAGAATTGTCAATTCCTCGTTTCACGGAACGAACAATGTTATTTATTTTAATATTAAACAGCAAGGGAGACAAGATGCTACCCTGAGGCACTCCCATCTCCTGTTCTCTCGTATCTGACAAAGATCCCCCAACCTTAACCTGAAAAATTCTGTCTGTTAGAAAATTGGATATAAACAGAGGTAAATGTCCTTTCAAACCCATTTCTTGTAAATCTGAAAGAATGCCATATTTCCATGTGGTATCATAGGCTTTTTCCAAATCAAACATGATGGCAACGACATGTTCACCCTGGACGAACGCGTTACGGATAAAAGTTTCTAGTCGCACCAGGTGGTCAACAGTACTTCGACCACTTCGAAAGCCACACTGAGTGTTGGATAAGATATTATTTGTTTCTAGATACCACAGTAAACGAGAATAAACCATTCTTTCCAGCGTCTTGCATAAGCAAGACGTTAAGGCTATTGGTCTATAGTTTGTCGGGTTAGTATGGTCTTTGCCAGGTTTGGGGATGGGGACAATAATGGCCTTTCTCCAGGAGGGAGGAAAGGTGCCAGTGATCCAGAGCTGATTGAAGATGTCCAGCAGTTGAGACCGTGAGTACCTTGTTAAATGTCTGAGAAATTGATAATGTACATCATCCGGTCCAACTGCTGAATCTGCACTTTTGTTAATTGCATCATCAAGCTCGACTAATGAAAACGGAATGTTGTAATCTTCAAAATTATCGGAGGTAAAATTTAACTGTTGTTTTTCTTTACGGGTTTTAACTGTTTGAAAAGGGACAGAATAATTTTCAGAGGAAGAATTTGCAGCAAAAGAAGAAGCCAAAAGATCAGCTACTAATTTTTTATCTCCGATTACGTCACCCTGCACAGTAAGGCATGGGCTCACCTGTTTGTTACTTCTATTTTTGAGTTTGCGGACTACTTTCCACACCTTCGACAGTTTCGCTTTCGAATTAAGCGTGGAGCAGAAACCTCTCCACGATTCCCTTCTCTTTCGTTTGAAGAGCTGTCGGCATTGCGCTCGCAAACGTTGGTGGTTTTGTTTATTGTCAGTGCTTGGGTGTAAAAACATAGTTCGTAAAGCTTTTTTACGAGCTTGCTGAAGTTTTCTACATTCATCGTCAAACCAGGGTTTTTTAAGTGTGTGAGGGTTTGACGAAGTTTGCGGAATGGACTCCTTGGCACTGTTAATAATTATGTCAGTATAAAGCTGTATTGGATCTAAGGCATTTGAAAATTCCTGTTTCTTAGCACGTAGCTGGGCCTCAGACAGGTTAGAAAACAGACTCCAGTTAGCTTGTTTCAGTTTCCACTTGCCATGAGTTTGCTCAAGGTTATCTGAATCATGTTTTAATAAAACCGGGAAATGGTCGCTGCCATGGAGATCTTCTAAAACTGTCCATTTAAAATCCAAAAGTAACGAGGGATCACAGATTGATATATCAATGTGGGACAAAGAAGCAGTTCTTGAACAGGAAAAAGTTGGAGCACCCTCGTTCAAAGTTACTAGATTTAACGAGTCTAAAATGTCTTCAATTATTTTACCCTGAGAATCGGTATGATCACTACCCCACAGGGGAGAGCGTCCATTAAAATCTCCCAACAACAAAAAAGGGGCAGGTAACTGTTGGACCAAATTCTCAAGTTCACTTTTAGTTACATTTATTGATGGTGTCAAATATAGAGAACAGACTGTGAGGGATTTAAAAAGAGATACTCTAGCTGCAACTGCTGGTAAACTTGTATTAAGTAAAATTGGATTAAATGGGACATTTCTATGAATAAAGAGTGAAACGCCTCTAGAAGATAAACAGTCTAGAGAGGAATAACCAGTAATATCTATAGGATGTTTTCCTGACAGGAGAGTTTCCTGAAGGGCCAACACTTCAGGTCGATGCTCTGTCAGCAGACAGCAGAGCTCCTCATAATTTGCCCTTATCCCTCGGATGTTCCATTGTAAAATGGACATAAAAATGAAGTAAAAGAATGCTAAAATTTTCATCTCCGAGAGCACAATTACGTCTCTGTATCTTTTGGACCCTCGTCCATCTCTTCATGTTCCATCAACCCCCCGAAACGGTTCTCCGTTTCGAGAGGCTGATGGGGCTTGGAAGAAAGGGGTCCGGGCCTTTGATTTTTTGTCAAAGCCCCGGAACCCGAACTGCCAGCGGACTTCCTCCCCTTCTCCCCAGCACCAGATTTTATATCTTCCCTCTCCCCTTCACCCCTGCCAATCTTTCCCTCTCCTCCTCTGACGCTCTTCTGCTGGGTAATTAGGATTTTAGTCGCCGCAGCAACTACCCGGTCGCTAAAACCGGTCGTTGCTGGTGCGGTGGCATGAGGCATAACCTCCTTCGTGGCAGGAGTGACGGCTTTTGGCGCGGCCGTCTGCGCACTTGGAGTGACGGTTTTTGACGTGCCCGTCGGCACGTTCTCCAGTGGAATCGGTGGGGCTGGAGAAACCCCCTTCTGGGCAAACAACACGAGCATCTTTTCTAAAGCATCCATCCGTTTGCACAACGTTTCCAAAATCTGTGTTATTTTATTCATGGCAGTGTCCACTGTCGGGTGTGCGCTAGGTTCCACATAAGATGTGGAACCCGCCACAGCCGCAAAGGACCTCTCTTTAAGCACCGGCCTACTTGCGAGAACTTTTTTCCTTGCGTCGCCAAAGGAGCAACTCTCAGTGGCCCGCACCTTTTGGATTTCCAGCTCCAACTGCCACTGAGGACAGTCTTTGGAGCTGGAAGAATGATTCCCGATTTTTGCATTCGTTTTCGTGTTTCTCTTTACCACAATCACGACATATTTCCTTGCTTTTACAGGTCTTGCTACCGTGACAAAATCTTTGGCACCGGTAGCATCGCAACGGTGATGGTACAAACGGCGTCACCTTCACCCTAAGGTACCCCACCTTGAGTGACTCCGGCAATTTGGCCATAGCGAAGGTCACAAAAAGTGTGTTGGTGGGGATACGTTGGGGTCCCTTGGTGACGAAGACCCGCTGGACTGCTGTGACCCCCTGGCTGGAGAGCTCACCACGGATTTCCAATTCTGACATGTCGATCAAATCCTGACATCGGATGACTCCCTTGGAGGAATTCAACCGTCCATGCACAGAAACTTTGATTTGTCTATCAACGAAGACAGTCGAATCCCTCTTCAGCAGACAATCCGATGCCATTTTGGTTGAGCACTCCACCAGGTAGGCCCCAGATCTCAATTTTTTAACGTCCTTGAAACCCGTTGTGCAAACGGACTGGAACCCCTTATGGATGGCGAACGGAGACAGGTTGCCTAGTGGCATAGCCGGATCCGCCCCCTCTACAACCAAAAAACGAGGCCAGGCCCCTTCCACCCCCGATGCACAAGCTTTTTGTCTCGTCTCCATGTCACTGTCCGTATCCGTGTCAGAGTCGTCACCGTGAAGTCGTTTTTTTTTGTTTGAAGCCATGTTATTAATTTATGAATTCATCCCCCCTGCTCCCCACCCACCACGGAGTCCAACAAGGGGATGCGTCCAAGCGGAAAATCCAGCAAGGGAGCGCACCAGGGCTACAGGGGGGGATATACACCCAGACAATCCCGCACTGCCACTACGGTTTTGTTCAAGTTTGACCCATGAGCCGCAGCCTTCTAGCAGAGCTAGGGCAATACACGACCAGCCGCTTGACTGACGCGGGCCACGCCAGCCTCCCGTCTAGGAGAAGTCCGGGCCAAAGAGGTGTGTTAGTGTGAGGGACCGCAGTCCCTCAGGGACCTCAACCTCCAGGATCCCATTCTCCCCCGACACGGGTTGCCCTGCACGGCAAACGCAGGGGGCCAAGAGAAGGCCACAGAGAAAAAGAAGGGTAGAAAAAGAAGGAATGATGGGGAAAAAGAAGACAGGGAAAGTCCGGTAAGGCAGAAGAAAGGGAGTCAAAACTGCATAGTATACTGGGAGAATTTAAGGGTGAAGAGAATATAGGTGAAAGGACCAATAAGACAGAAACAAGACAAAAGAGAAGAAAAAGGGGTAGGCAACTTGGTCACCCAGCCAGAGAGAGGCATGGGGTCCACCCCCGGCGCGCAGAGCCGAGCCCGTGGGGGCCCACTTTTATTCAGCACACATCAACAACTGCATACAATTCTCAACTCAACTCAACAACTTTCACAGCAACTCTCTAAATCACTATCAACAACTTTACTATCTACAGCAATCTCGGCACACGATTAAATAACCTCTCTCTTTTCTGGAACAATTTGGTATACTGTAGAAATGACGCACTGCCACCAATCCAATAAAAGATCGTCATCACTGACTTACGTCAATACATATTTTTATATCTTCCGGAACGACCACTTGCTTCGACAATCGTCCCGAAACTTCGATCGATAGTAAACAAGGAAATCCAGAATATTCTCCGACAACATCGACCAATGAAAATTATCAACGTTATACAAAGCCTCTCCTAACAACAATGCAAACTCAAATCAAAGGTAAATAAACTCCATTATTGAATACTTTGCAAATCGAAACGATTAGATCTATCGTACACGTTTCTGACGTACTACCATTCGCGTTTCAACGTAACAACCTTGTTAAACAAAAATATAAATATAAATAAAATATGACTTCACGTTTGTCTCGATTATATTATTCTCAATCTGGATATTGGAAAGGGATGACAGCAATTAATAAACTAGTAGAAAAGACTGGCTTGTCAGCAAACACAGTTAAACAATGGTTATCGAAGCAAGCTGTTTGGCAAATCTATCTTCCACCCCCGAAGGAAATAATAAGACCAAAATTTAAAAACTCTAGACCAAATGATATGCATCAAATAGATCTGTTATATCTCCCCATGACAAAATACAAAGAAAGAAATACGGGTATGCCCTTACTGTTATTAATATATAGCTACCAGGCTTAAAGACGCCCATCCTCTTAGGACAAAAAATTCTGCTGAGGTCGCTCAAGTCTTAAATGCGATTTATTCAAGAGGGCCTCTTAAATTCCCTACACTTATTCAATGCGATGAGGGGTCTGAATTCAAAGGAGCCGTTAACCAGCTTTTGTTAAAACATAATGTAACTGTTAGAAGAGGAGTTGTTGGATTACACAGATCGCATGGTATTGTAGAAAACTTTAATTGGCAACTGGCAGAAAGGTTATTCACTTATCAGTATTCAAAGGAGTTGTTTACTGAAACCACTAATACAGATCGAATGGGTTATTAGGCTACCTCAAGTTTTACAAGAAATGAATTCAGTAGTAAGCAGAGTTACAGGCTTAAAACCAGTTGAGGCTATTTAAAAAAACAGACTGTTGTTGCTGTTTCAAAGCCTGGTCAGCCAGATCTAGTTTTGATGAACAAAACAGTTAGATACCTTTATCAGCCTGGAGAAGTTGCTAATGACATTAGAAGAAGAGTTACAGACCCTCTGTGGTCATTAAGCGTTTACCAAGTTGACAGAGCATTGTCTATTGATCTGCCAAGAAGCGATGTAGAACACCACAAAGAAATTTTGTAAAAGAAGAACTTCAGATTGTCCCACCTGACACAGAACCATTAAGGTTTGATAATTAAGAAAATAAAAATGTCTAAAAATGATGGACACAGTAAGGAGCTTGCCAAGTATATTAGAGGACCTTTCACCAATGTTTTTAATATTGGATGATGAATATTGGACCATCTTTTTCACAGGCTTACCTACAAAATACATCTTTATGTATAATAACTATACTAAACGATAACTTAATTAATAAAGAATTAAAATTTGCATGTGAAATAGAATTTGAAAAAGATTTTAATAGAATTGTTGAGTGTGGAAATTATAATAAAACCCTTTTACTACCATATACATTTTACTTGAGAAATTGTGGGGAAATTTTATTTGTAAGGTTTATACAAAGTTCATAAAATGAACCAACATCATGTTTGTAAATGCGAATGCAGTAGTTTTAAGTTTAGTTTATGATTATTATATTTTTAATGTAAAGTTTTGTTATCAGTATAAAAATGATGGATACAAAAAGTTAAGAATCTCCTGAATCAAAAGGACCTTGAATGCAATCTCCTTTGTTTAAAGACATCTTCCAGACATTACAACTTCCCATTCTCGACAGTCAAGATGTTATTAAATCTGTTTATAATAACTACCCATTTGTACTCAATAGTGTTAATTTTAAATTCCTCCCCCCCCCCCCCCCTCCTTTAAAATATGCATCCACGCTCAGGTAACCTTTATTAAACCCTGTAGTATTATTGATGTAACCGCGCACAGCTGAATTCCGAGCCTTGAGTTTCCTTCCAGCATGAAATCTTAATTGCCCAGCCTCCTGCTCTTATCACTGACCCCAGGCTTTCCCTCCTTTTCTTTTACTCTGGCTCTCTTTATCAGTGTTAACTTGCACCTTTGTGGTGTTGTGCTTGTTACATTTTAATCAGTTTTTCTAGTTTTTTGAGAAACATTGCATTATTCTTACCAATATTTTTAAAAACATGGTTTCTTTAGTGTTTGAAGTACTGAGTGAAAGTTAATTTTTGTTGACTGTTGTGATATTTAAGAAGAAAAGTGCTATATAATGTGGTGTGGTGTGCATTTTTGTGATATTGTTTATCTGTTGATATGAATGGTAAGAACACATTTTTGGTGGTTTGACTTCAATTTCTGTAATCACTTGCATTTTAAGTGTTTTTAAAGTTGTTAACACTGTAAGATATAATTTCTGTGCATTAATAAATATAATAAACGAAATGAATGTTTAATTGTGAAAAATGTTACTAGTGATCTAAAAGTGTAGTGTTTTTAAGGTTTCAGTATCAGGCTCCGTTGACTGTGTGAAGCTCTGAACAACTTATGCAATCAGCATCAAATTTAATGCACTAATGTAATACTTAATTAACTTGTATATCTTCTACAAAAGTTAAGATACTTGATCATTGAAAGTACTGCCGGAGGATTTTTTCCTGTGCATTAAATGGATACTTTGGATGCTTTACAAGCTTAGCAGAGTACAGACAGATGTTATGGTAGAATCATTTATTTCATGCATTCACATGCAGCTAACAATGTATTTTTGTATCTTTGAGTATTGTTTTCGTTTCATTTTAAATTGCACAACTTTCTCTCTCTTTCTCCCTCCCCCCCCTTCCTTTCCTGCTTGCACATTATTCTGTTAGTTTACATAGATGGTTGTATATTTTAATATTTATTGTATACATTCACATGCATATGTATTTGTATTTATTTAATATTATTTTCTGTTTGTACACATTTGTCTACATATATTTATCTAAATATTGTTTTAGATTATTGATTCTAACAATGACAAGAAAGAAAAAAACCACAAAATATACAAATTGTGTTTACTGCAGCTAGATAATCCAGCGCTTATGATATTTACTGAATCTCACTCCAAAAATTGTCAAACAGCTACACATTGCCATATTTGTAATAATGAGTTTGGCCCTAAGGACCAAAGGGTAAGAGATCATTGTCATATAACGGGGGCATTCAGAGGCGCCTCTCATCAGAACTGCAACTTAGACTATGGAATCAAACATTTCTCTCTCCATATATTTATTCACAATCTTCGCAAGTATGACTCACATTTGGCAGGCAGCGACAAACGCATACAAAGTGTGTATTGCAG
Organism: Oncomelania hupensis; assembly: GCA_036898135.1. Taxonomy (NCBI): domain Eukaryota; kingdom Metazoa; phylum Mollusca; class Gastropoda; order Littorinimorpha; family Pomatiopsidae; genus Oncomelania; species Oncomelania hupensis. Next base: position 66,880,046 of record CM072512.1, on the reverse strand, counting down.
AGACAGAAGAAAAATATAAAACTTTCACTCTGAATAAATTAGTTTTATGACAGCTTTCAACATTTGTCTTCTACTCTAGTTTAGAAACATTAGCTAAGAACTTACCCAGCTATCCTATTACTAGTAAATGTTTTCCAGACGTGACACTTATTCGGAAAGGTGTGTATATTTATGAATGCATGGACTCTTGGGAAATGTTTCAAGAATTGGAATTACCACCCAAAGAAAACTTTTATTCCTTGCTCAGTAAAATATTTATTAGTGATTCCTATTACCAACATGCTCAGAACACCTGGAATGCACTCGGATGTGAAAACCTTGGTGACTACCATGACATATATTTAAAAGCTGACATCTGTTTGTTGGCCAACATGTTTGAAAAATACAGAGAAACGAGTTTACATCATTACTCCCTCGATCCTTCTCATTCTATTTCTTTGCCAGGAATGAGTTGGGATGCTTTCTTAAAACTTAGTGATTCTAAAATCGATCTTATAAATGACCAGGTAATGATGGCAATGATTGAGTCAGGCATTCGTGGTGGAATAAGCGTGCAGGTCATAATTATTGCAAAGCCAACAATAAATGCCTGAAGCATTATGACGCCTCACAGAAAACTAATTATATAATGTACTTAGACACGTACAATATATATGGTTGGGCAATGAGTGAGCCTTTATCAGTTTCAGATTTTAAATTACTTGTTAATCCAATCTCTGCAAACTTAACATGGTTAAGAAGTATTTTAAATCATCCTAAAGATCATACGATAGGGTTTATTGTTGAAGTTGACCTAGAGTACCCCAAGGCCTTACACAACCTACATAATAATTACCCATTACCACCGGAAAGAATGCATGGTACAGACAAGCAATTTAAACTTATTCCCAACCTCTTTCATAAATCTAATGACATCTGTCACTACAGAAACCTGCAGTTCTACGTCAGACATGGCATGAAGTGCACAGCAATTCATAAGCTTTTATACTTTAAACAAACGAACAATAAAACACAGAGCTCAGACAACAAGCACAATCTACGTTTGAAAAAGATTTCTTTAAACTGCTGAATAACAGTTGTTTTGGTAAAACTATAAGGAACCCTTACAAGCGAAAAGACGTCAGGCTAATTACAACACCTAATCAAGCAATTAAATTAACATTAAGCCTCAATACCATGGTTACAAAGAATTTCATGACTCACTGTATGCCGTTACTATGAAAACCACATAAGTTACTCTAGACAAACCCGTGTTTATGGGGATGACTATTCTTGACCTTTCTAAATTACTAATGTTCGAATTTTACTACGATTACTTTAAACCTAAATACCCGGAGTCCAGAGTTTTATAAACAGACAGATTCACTTATACTAGACATCCCTACTGAAGACATTTATAAAGACTCAGAATCAGAACTACAACACTACGATACTAGTGACTACCCTGATAATCACGCTTTGTACAGCAAAACAAACCAAAAGAAAGTAGGTTTGATGAAAGATGAAATGAATGGGAAACTAATTGAAGAATACACAGTACTGCGATCTAAGCAGTACAGTATTACACACTAATCGGGAGAATCTTCAAAAGCAAAAGGCACCCAAAAAGCTGCAATAAAAAACAGAGATATTAGACATGAAAACTACCTGGAAGCCTTAGATGGAAAAAAGTTAAACCATACCCTAACACAACAATACAGTATAAAACCCATGTACTACTATCCACTGCAGTGACGACTAAAAAAAAACATTGTGCGCCAATGACATAAAGAGGGTAAGGGTTACAAAAGAGTTTGTATACGCACTAGTAGAAACTATGACTATGACTATGAATAAGGGGGAAGACCAGCAAGGCCTGCAAAACCAGCAGGACCAGAGTAAATGTTAACTATATTTATTCTGAAACACCGAGCCTTCATAGCATCTAGCTGCTCCTTCTGGCCCAATAGTCTCCCTTCTTCTATTAATTTTTTTAAATTTCTTTAACATTAACAGGTACAGACCTAGATTTAGATTGGATGTCATGCTTCAACTTTTTATATTCTTCAAAATCTCGCTGGATAATTACAAACTCTTGGTCAGTAATCTGAGTGCCTTCTAAAGCTTTCTAAATTATTAAGTTCATTGTGACGACACGAGTTTTTGACGCATGCTAGTTTATGCTGTGTCAGGTTGTACATAGTCTGTAGTTTCATATTTCCGAGAGTACGATGTGCAAAGTTTGAATCAGCAGTCTGTATTGCGTAGTGTAAGTTAGAAAGTATGTTTTTTACATGGACAGGCATAGCTCTAAGGCTGAATATAGCTGAACGGAGCTCTGGGCTTTAACTGTGGACTGGGGAGAAAGCGGCAGGACTGGCAGAGTTGAGGCGTGTAGTCTTTGTGGATAGACAACTAATGGAGAGACTGTATCTGCCACTATCAGAGGATAAAGTGTAGGGATCGTCTATAAGGGCTGTGTTTTGTGTTTGAACCACCCAAAGTCTTGAGCCTTAAAATGGACAATGACCAATAAGTTGTGACAATTATTATAGAAAAGTAACTTTATAGTAATTGAGGAGGACTTTTGCTGCCACAGTGCTGTGTGTTCTCTGTGTAGAGTGACGTCCTAAGGGTGTGCACTCTTGGTTTAGAGGCCTCCCAAGACCAAACATTTCGCCAGTGTTAGGGTGTCCTAGTAAATCATATAAGACAGTAACGAACCATCTACTCTCCACAGATTGTATTGTGTTGTAGTGTGTTGTGCCGTGGTGTTGTGTGTATATGTGCGTCACAGGCCGGGAAACTGAAGGTGAGTTGATGCCCAGTACTCTAGTTCCTTAGTGGCTATGCACTCCGAGCATGGATGAATGAATATGTGAATGGATGATGATGAATGAGGGGAAAGGGTGATATTTTGATAAATATTATTTTTATTTGATTTTCTTGGTGAAATGCCTAGGTTAATTTGCGTTATTCTTTAAATAGGATTGGTGACAGGGCTAAACATTAGCTTGGATGAGGAAACAAATACAGAGTACTGATTTTCATTTTCTCTTTTCTTCATAAATACTGTAATACGTCTGGGATCTTCGTCTAAATCGGCCCAACATAGAATCACATGCGGAATTACATTAACATTTCTCTGCGTATGTTTGTCAGCAATTATGTAGAGTACTATCATAGCCACACTACCTAGCTGTAAAGGAGGCTGCAGAACAACTTTAACATTTTTCCCGGTGGTATCACACTTATGTAAAACATACATAGTTTTTTTGTAGGCTTTGATTTCTATGTTTTCTTGATTATTTTCATCCAGCACTAGACTAACTAACATAGGCCCAGTGTTAATAATTTTCTTAAATGTATTGTCTGGTCCTATAAAAGTATAAGGGCTTTGGCACTTGAATTTAATAAGCCAATCTAATTCTAATCTAATTCTGTGTCTACAGGTGTTAAAGACCAGATATTTTCTCATTTAGTAATAGCATACTTTAAATCAGGCTTCACTTTACCGGCATTAAAGTCCTTTAGCTGGTCGATCGATGGTTTGCATGGTTTCTGGTTCTGCCGGCGGTACTAGTGTTCATTTATAATATCCAGTTCAGTTGGTGTAAATTGGAAACCGTAAATAGACCCAACAATAGCCTTCACATCAAAGTCAATTAAGTCTGCTAGGTCTTTCAGTTCAATGGTAGGACAGGTTTCTGGAATTATAGGGCCGTTCGACAATGTATTTAAAAAAAATTAAACTTTATTTTATCTCAAAAATAATTGTAAGATCATTAAAGTCTACAATTTGCTTGTTTTGGTTTGTTATTTTGAAGCAGACACTAGTATGATAGTCCTGACTTAAGTGACGTTTTTGAGGCAAATTTTTTAATGAAACTGGATAGCAATAAGACTCTATCTGAGTTGAAATTATCCTTAGCAATGTACTAGGCATTACATTACATTACATGATTATTGCTTTAGGTCCAGCGTTCCATTTACTAAGTTTTCCTATGTCTTTAGTTGATGAAGGTACACAATCTATTATTAATTAACAAATTCATAGTTGTTCCAATAAATCTTATCTTATATTACTGTTGCTGCTAGTGCTAGTGCTGCTGCTAGTGCTGCTACTAGAGCTAGTGCTGGAGTCAAAAGATAAAGATAATTCATTGCCAGTGAAACCTAATATTTCTGCCAGCTTTGGCGCAATTTGGTAATGCCTTTATGCTGGGTTTTATTGAAAGGTAAAGTTACTCTCAAGTTTGCAGGGTTCATTTTTGCTTCAATCGAATGGGGTTTTTAACAATTCTTCAGTAAGTCTGCAGAAATCATAATAGCCATCTTGAATATGAAGTCTTTTTTTAAATTAATCTATCCAGTTGTTGTTTAGATCATGGCTAATATTCAGCCATTTAATCGTGTAGAATATTTAGTGTAGGATTACTTTAAAGTCATTGATTGTGTTGTCAATAGGATGGCGAAGTTCAATGGGTATGTCTGATTTTACAGATTTGAAAGTTACAAACATATTTTTTTAATACAGTAATAAAAATGTATGCGCCTTATAAATATAACAAAGCTGCAAAGTAATACTTCAGAGTTTTATTATTATGAGAAGGCAGTCGACCCAACCAAGCTAACAATAGCTGTGGCTGCCAAGGCTGCCAAGGTTCATTTTGAAACTAGCCCCCATAATATTTTTAATCATTACCTCAACCCAGATATTACGAATGACTTTTTAGCTAACCTATGGCTAAACAATGGGGGTATGCAGTTCTTTCAGAATCAAGTTAATTTTGCCGTGTCATGCGCTACAACTGGTTGTGGAGTTTCTTACGTTCATCACCTTAATCACCCAGATCATATGTTGAAGTCTATTTACTTGTTCCATTTATATTATCAAGTGAGGTGTGGCGGATGTTGTCTGAACATCAGGTTCCGTTACCCACAGACAAAAACTTTAATCCCTTTAACAACAGCTTTGACAAAAAAGCGTTTCAAAGGTTATGCAATGAATTCAGAATTGATACTAAAACAGACTTCAGATACGCTGTAGGTAATTTATACACGGGGCCTTACGTACCTGGATTCACATCATTTAACCACAACAGCCAAGTTTGATTACTTTATATCAGACAAAAATTTACTGCATACAGCACTTTTATTTTGAACACATCAACCGGATTTACCCAAAGTGGTGTGGAAAGGCTGAATAAATCTATTCATACTTATGCATGGTGCATTCTTGGGTCGCAAGCGGAAACGCGAAGTAATATCATTGGGGATGGGACAAGTTTCAATAATCAAAAGCAGTTTCTAGCCAACATATAAGATTCTATTAATTTGGCAGAAGATTTACCCACGAGTATTAAAAGATATCAAGACACTTTAAAGTATGCTAGATCAAAAGTAGACTATGTAATAGGTTTAAGACTGTAAACAAGTGTATGTTGCCTTCAGATCTTCAGCTTTTGATAGGAACTATATCAAACTAGAACAACAATATAGTGATTGCCAACCCCCAGTTTCATATAGGCTATAATCCTACAATAAATACTGTTATTAATGAACCTTTAAGTTCACCACTGCCACCATTATCTCCACCACTAGGGCTACCAAATATTGATCATGGGGTTTTGCGTCTAGAGCTTACAGGCGGTTTGTTGTTAGCAGGGTTATTTGCGATTTATTATTTTCAGTAACGAGAGTAATATTATTATAAACAATGACCACAGATGCTCAGACGCCCAAACAACAACTTTAGAAGCAGTATTAAATACCCATGAAAATACAGAACCTAATATTCCTGAAAGTGCGTCTACAAGTTTGTCACCTAGGCATTTCAATAAGTTAGCTATGTTTTGTAATGTTTTCTTAAACCAGTCTTTAACCGGTCCAGTACTCTGATCTACTGGCATTGCCCGATCCACTAATGCCTGCGGTTCTAGTGAGAGCCAGGACTAGTGTGCTTATAGTCATCCCAACAGCTGTAAGAATGCTAAATATTGTAACACCTTGTTCTCTGAATAGTTTGAATTAATTCTGCAAGTGTAGTATCTTCGTGTACAATTCTATGCACTTTTTCTTTTATTCTAGCAAAATTAGTGAATAATTTTTCTGTTTATGGATAAGATTTCTAGCGTCGTTGAACGGCGAGCCTCTTTTGAATAACCTGTTTTACCTCAATGCTTAAGTTGATTTCATCAGCTTCTGCTAGTTTAATTTTGTGTTTTTCTTTTATTTATCGAGCTCACCTAGCTTGGCTAAATTCATCATTGTCTCCCCTCTCACAGATTGTAAAACTTTATCTAAGCCTTGAAGTTCGCACAGTGGTAATAATTAATGATAAGGGCTGGTCATTTATAGTTTCCATAGTCTGATCAACATTAGTATCCACATTTGTTTCCAATATGGTTTTTAAGTTTGTATTTACTTGTAATGCACAGTCGGGTGAAACGGAAACTCCAATGGCATAGCCACGTCACCAGAGCATCAGGACTTGCAAAGACAATCCTGCAAGGCATGGTGCAAGAAGGCAGAAGAAGAAGGAGACAGAAAAAGAAAGGGGAGGACAACATTCCAGAATCCGGATTGGCTTGACACTGAGCAAAGCCATGAGGGTTGTTGAGGACAGAGAAATATGGTGTAGGCTGGTGAAATGATCACCCCAACGACCTTCGAGCTACAGAATAGAACAGGATAGGATAGGAGTTTTACTAAACTTGCATTGTTAAAATTCCCTTGGTTTAAACTAATAACATGAGATATTTTTTATTATATCTTACATCAATGGTTACCATCTATATATGTAATGTGCAATCAACTTACATGCTCCTTCATTAGTAGATCTGAACGATGTTGCACTTTATATTTGGATGTTAATGCCATTGCACTTTTGACCACTTCAGGCCTCTTAGGGTGCAGTTGTGCGGCCATCCTGAAAAACAAAATAATTCAATTCAAATTAATATATTGCACATTTTATAAAGCAAAATCACAATCATCAAGTGCATGTATTAAGATGGCCCCAATCTATATTCCTACAATAATTATGGTCAATTATGGCCCTAGTGTTTGAGGAAGATTTGACCGATTTGAATACACGGTTGTTTTTAGAGTAATCAACAGTTACTGGATTACCACTAACCCAAATTAATCCAGAGATTCCATTGTGACACCCATCTAACAGAAAGGGGAATACTATGACCCTAGCAATTGCCCCCCCCCCCCTCTCTCTCTCTCTATCTCTCTCTCAGCGCACAATAGTCAACTGAATCGTCAGCAGCAACAGCAACTGCAGTTTCACAATGAGACACCTTTAGACCTCTCTAATCAGAGTCATTCCTCACCCCTAAACGACAAGGAAAAAAGCATACTTTTTGAATACCTTGTCCGACTCCTAAACTAAATGTTTCTAGGTCTAATAACCTGACTGTAGTTTATTTTTAATAGTGAATAACGTAGGTGCAGTCAACTTTCAAACACGACATGCATAGCCTACACTCAAACACAGAACACTTTTGTACTCGATCCTCTCCCCTCCTTTTCATTATATACAGCCAAACTGTAACATTTCTGATAACATTCTTGAGCATTTATTCTTTGTGATAGAAACCCTTGTGTAACCTTAAATTTGTAATAGTATATATTTTATATTATTAGGTTTTGTTCTCTCTCTCTCTCTCTCTCACACACACACACACACGCATTGTATTGTGATTTGATATTCCCATCTACTGACTTTAGTATTTATTGTTAATTTTAATTGCTTATGCCAATTCCATTTTAATTTGATATATAATTATATTGTAACTGTTCTGATTCTTTTGCACTCATCCATACCTCCTGTCTCCCAACTACTTTTATTTTTTACATTTAATTTTTCTGTTAAATCTCCTCTCCCAATCCCTGCCCACCTTCCTCCATTGTGTTACCTCCCTATATAAGAAATGTCACTTACAACATGGCCTTCCAAAGATGGTTTTCGAATTGGCCATCTTAATATATGTCATGCAATCAACAAAACACATGAAATAGCATCAATTTTAAACAACCATAATACACCATTTCATATATTTGGCTTTTCTGAATCTTGGTTATGCACTCAGACTGTTGATTCTGAAATGGCGATACCAGGTTATTCTTTAATAATACGTCATAGAACAAGAAATCAAGAAACTGGTTTATTAATATACATTAGTGAAACGCTTAATTTCAAACGTCTACATTACCTTGAGCAGCATCAAGTTGAGTCTATTTGGCTTGAAATAAATATAAAACATTCAGCCCCAATCATTGTCGGATTCTTATACAGGCATCCTGATGTACATGTGGACTGGATTAGTAACTTTACTTCAATGATCGATGAACTGTTATTAGAATCTAAAGATTTCTTCATTTTAGGGGATTTTAATATTGACCTGTTTAAACCTAATAAACACTGGACTGATACTATTAAACTGTGCAACTTTGAACAACTAGTGTCAGGACCAACCAGAGTAGCTGCGACTTCAAGCACACTCATTGATCACATATATACAAATAACAAGACGCATGTTGTAGAAGTTTGTGCACCAGTCTTTGCTTGCAGTGATCATTATCCTGTTTGTTTGACCTGGAAAAAGAAAGGAGCTAAAATACCCAAACCAGGACATAAAACTATAACATACAGATCTTTTTCCAAATTTATTACAGATGATTTTCTCTTTGACCTCAGCAACAGCGCTCTCTCAAATGTTTATAATTTTACTAACCCTGATGTTGCTTTAGCGTACTGGTATGACACCTTTATGAATATATACAATAAGCATGCTCCTATATATACCAAAAGAGTTAAGTACTATTCCAAACCTCCGTGGCTAGACACAGAACTGCAAAATGCCATTAAATTAAGAGATTATTTAAAGAAAAGTGGTAAAGAAGATGAATACAAAAAACAAAGAAATGCAGTAACTTCACTCAAAAGAAAAAAAAAGAAAGCATTTATTACAAATTTAATCTCGTCCAAAAACAGTTCTAAAACGATTTGGAAAGCAATTAATCACTTAACAAACAAATCCAGTATATCACCAGTGATTAAAAATATTTCTCCTAATATTCTGAATTTACATTTTGTTAAAATGTCTGATAGGATTATTACTATTGACAAATCAAAAGAAAACAATCTAGAGAAATTAGCAAACTTTTGTCATTCTAAAAACATTAAAAGCAAACTAGACATTCCTTATTTGTCTACAGAATTTGTAAACAAAGCACTAACAAACCTTAAGCAAACAAATTCAAGAGGAATTGATGAATTGGATAGTAAAATACTAAAATTGTCTGCGTCATTTATTACTGACACTTTAACGTATATATACAACCTATGCATAGACAAATCACATTTTCCTATAATGTTCAAAAAAGCTAAGGTTATACCCCTTTTCAAGAATGGTGATAGCACTGACCCATCGAACTATAGGCCTATTTCGATTCTTTCTACTCTCTCTAAACCTCTTGAAAAGCACATAAATAATAATATTCTTGATCATTTCACTGAAAATAGCCTCTTACATGAAAATCAGTCGGGTTTCAGAGCTAAACACTCTTGACACACAGCTCTTACATCAATGATAGAACAATGGCTAAATAATATTAATAAGGGACAATTTTCTGGAACATTATTTGTTGACTTCGCAAAAGCTTTTGATGTAATAGACCATGACCTTCTTCTACGTAAACTAAACCTATATGGCATTCATTCCAAATCTCTTGAGTTTCTTAAATCGTTTATTTCGGACAGAGAACAGTGTGTTTATGTAAATAACCAAAAGTCACAATTTGAAATTGTTACAGCTGGAGTACCGCAAGGATCTGTTTTAGGACCGTTGTTATTTTCTATCTACATAAATGATCTCCCCCTTTATATTTCTACTTCTTGTGAACTCTTTGCTGATGACACTACATTACATTCTCAAAATAGAGACTTGAATAAACTCTCCTCCTCATTACAAAAAGGGGCTAGTGAACTACAGGAATGGACTGAATACAACCACATGGCCCTCAATCCAGACAAAACAAAATCCATGCTAATTACAACAAGACAGAAAAGACAAAATGTATCAATAAAACTTCTTCCATTAAAAATTGGCAATACAATAATTGCTGAAGTACAGTGTCATAAACTTCTTGGAGTAACTATAGACAATAATTTGTCCTGGGTAAAACATATTTCAAATATTAGTAAAACTATTTCTAAAAGGACTTACCAATTGTCAAGGATAAAGCATTTATTAAATTTACATTCTCGTAAACTATTTTACTCCGGTCATATTCAATCATTTATTGATTATTCTTCTACTATTTGGGATTCTGCTAGTGGCAATGCAATGAAACCTTTAATTAGAATTCACAAACGTGCAATTAAACAAATTTTGCTGAAACAAAAAATCTCTCCAGATGACTATAAACGGATCAATATTCTACCCCTTACCGACAGACTAAAATTTAATAAAGGCGTTTTCATGCACAAGGTCCTTTCTGGCAATACACCTTCCTATCTTTCTTCTCTTTTTTCAAAAAAAACTGCCAGATCGTCCACAAAATTAAATGTTCCAATTCCAAGAATTGATCTCTACAAAACTAGTCTAGCTTATTCCGGTTCCATTTTGTGGAATAACTTTCCTGAAGATCTCCGCACTCCAGCATCTAAATTTACATCATTTAGAACACGTCTCCTAAAACACATTAAAATTTAAATACACATTAATTGTTAATGTTGTTGATTGAGATTAACAACATTAATTTGATTTCAATTGTTTGAAAAGGATTTTATCTAATGATGACTTTGTTTATTTGTTATTGTTCCATGATGTGAATGTTATAACCTTGAATTGTATTTAATAGTTATTGTTAAAGCCCCCAAGGGCAAAATGTAAAAAAGCGCATCCAGCGCCTATTCTTTTACCCTTGCAAAATAAAATTGTTATCTTGTTATCTTATCTTATCTCTCTCTAACCTGTACAGCTCACAAAAGAGCATGGATCAGACCATGGTTTCCTATTCAGAGAACAGTGCTCCTGCAAGACACAGCTGCTTGAGATAGTCTATATGAGATGGTCGACAAATGTCAGGAGGCTTCTCAAAGGTCTCCAACTGAGTAAACACATTTTAATTGCATATAAAAGCAACCTCTGTGACCTTCTAGTATCTTTAAAAGTCCATTCTTCCTCTTCACCCTCTAGCTGCTCCTGGCACTACTCAATGTGGTCTGTGCAGATGTCCAAGCTGCCACCACATCACCAACACCATAGTTTTTATTTGTCCCCAGTGTCAGTTTGTCATCTGCTCTACCTAACTGCCACAGTCTCTCTGAGAGTCAAATTCAAAAGATTTATTCAGAAGGCAGTTGAAAACCCAAAACACACCTTTCAAGAACTTGCCACTGGACACATTTTAAATCTCACTCCAAATGTACTATTATTCTCAGTCTGAGCATGCTAGTATATCATGGACTCAACTGGCTAAACAACTGGTCAACATAAGCGGCCTTTCTACTAACATGGTCTACATCATTCAGTGCTCCCTCTGTCAACAGCTTTAGGTAAGCAAAACTTGCTGCACTCTCAAACAGACCAGTTCTGAATACCTCTTTGCTGTCTGTCACTCACCACTTAGGGCGCTTAATTCCCCTCTCTTGATCCCAAATTGAAGCATTTATGTTCAAATTATTCCAACTGCCCCTATCAGCCTTCTCCATCACTCCGTTCAAAGGACACAGCTCTTATGACTGTCCCCAGATACTTGCTAAAGTCCTTTAACAGGTCTTTCTTTATCTGCCCCTACTCTCTGCCCTTTGATCTTCACCACACTCAGACTCTTGCCGATTCGAAAAAGCTTAAAGTATATATCTTCACTAAATACTTGTAATCACATACCGTTTCCCCTCCCCAAAGTGGTATAATCTGGTTGTGTAGAGGTTTGTGTGCATATGGATGTTTGTAAGCATGCAGGCATTTGTGGTTATGTGTGTGTGAGTGAGAGAGAGAGAGATAGAGAGGGGGGGTGAGAGAGAGAGAAGCATGAGAAAAATTAGAGAGAATGTGTGGTTGTGTGTTATATGTGTGGGATTATATGTAGGTTTCAGGTTTGTTTTTTCTTTGCCCGTCAGTCTGTAACTTTGTCAGTTTGCTTGCCACTGTATAGTTTTCAAATACTGTGGTAAAGAAAAAAAATTGTGTTTCGTTTTCTTAATTTTAACCTCAATTTATTTTCTATTTATTGCTATGGTGCATGTATTTTAACAAAGTTAAAATTATTATTATTATCTATATAAATTCTTTAGTATTTTATCATGAATTTGTAAGCACGTGTACCTAAATGGAATGAGTGCACATATGTGTATAAATATAAGGGTGTGCACATGTATGTGTGTGTGTTCAAATGTTTGTGAATGTTACCATTATTAGCAATGTATACTTTATCTGCCTTTATTGTACTTGGTGTATGCTTGTATTGCTTAAATTCAGGTTTTGGTTTCTTTTATGTCATAATAATCTATCCTTGCAAGTGCATGTGTATGGGTGCTTGCCAGCGCTTAGAGCAGACTTTTAGTTTGGATTTGAGCTATTATTATTATTATTATTTTTTTATTATTATTTTTTTAAGCTTCAAAATGTTTTTATTCAGACAAAGGTTACATAGTGTTATGTTGCATCAGAAAGTACATTTTTAGCACACATGTAGTATTGAAAAAATGTGTTTATAACATTGGCAGAAATGTAACATACATGCAGTAAACTTGAAGATAAATAAAATAGAGCATTGAACCAATTATACAAAAACATACGCGAACAGTTCCAAGCATGATGCACATACCTTCTTAGCCTTACGTTCAATTCGCCTTAGGGTTCACTATAATGCATATCATTACCTGCATATTATTTTCCTTCATACACTTTTTAATGAAACAAACACATCCAAACTATGTCAAAAAAGACACATTAATATTAAATTTGCTTCTAAATTCTTGTACTGTTAAAAAAGCGCCATTATCTGTCACCATATCCATTACAAAACATGTCTTTTTTGGTCCAGTAATCAAAATATAACATCTCACCATCAATTTTAAACTGTTTATTAAAAAAATAATGACTATTAATATCTCTTGGTCAGTGCAAATGTTCACTTTATCATACAAAATATTATAACTATTAAATACATCCTTCCAAAATTGATTTACAAAATGATTCTCCAGTTTTAACACACCTGCATGTTACGTTGAAACGCGAATGGTAGTACGTCGGAAGCGCGCACGATAGATCTAATCGTTTCGTTTTGCAAAGTATTCAATGATGGAGTTTATTTACCTTTGATTTGAGTTTGCATTGTTGTTAGGAGAGGCTTTGTATAACCTTGATGATTTGCGTTAGTCGATATTACTGTAGAATTTTCTGGATCTGCGTGTTTACTCTCGATATAAATTTCCCGATACATGTCGAAGCAAGAGGACGTTCCGGAAGGAGAAGAAAATATGTATGACGTAAGACAGTGATGACGAAGTTAGAAGCGATTGGTTAAATTGCGTCAAACGAGATTGATCCAGGTTAATCGGGAGTATCAAGAGACTATTTAAGTGCCGCGCTGTTTCAAAAATAGGATAGTGTTGTTGTTGATAGTGATTTGGAAAGTAAATTTGAGAGTGGAAAGACGATTGAGCGATTGTATGCAGTTGTTGATGTATGCTGAATAAAAGTGGAAAACTTCATACGTCGACTTTGTGACTTGTATGCTGCTTGAGCAGGCTGCGTGAATAAACGAATCTGAGTTACACCTTATCAGGAATTCAGCATTGGGGCTGAATCGGATACTAATAAAGAAAAACACCAACATCGAACCGAGTGTAACATTTTGGGGGTCAAGCCGCGATTCACGCCATAGCCAAGGGTTCAACTGCTACAACAAGCGAGTCAACGTTACGAGAGGCAGTCATCGAGGGTAGCCGCCATCAAGTTGCGTCGAGAGGGGCCAACATACTGGGACTACATCACCGATAGGTTCGGGTTGACTGCAAGGGCGTGTAGTCGCTGAAGAGTTGCTTCGTGAGCGAACAACAGATCGGGACTACGTGGCTGCCGTAAGACTACGTCGAGGGACAGTCTCGGAGCTACATCGCCAGTGTTACAGAGAGCGGCGAGCGGACGTCGCGTCTACTTCAGCACAGGAGCATATACATCAACACCAGCGTGGTGCAGCGTCGCATACGACGAGGACAGCGGGGCCTGCGTCAACGAAGGCGACTAGTGACAAGCATCAGCGCTACTGCAGAAAGCATGCTGTTCTAGAACAGTCTAGAAAGGTACAGCACAGTCAAGAACTTTCCAGAAAAAAAGAACTCTCCAGTCAAGAACTTTCTAGAAAAAGAACTTTCCAGGAAAGAACTTTCCAGAAGCATCAAGATGGCTGACTTCTGGCAGAGAGGGATTGAATTGAATCTAAAAGGCAAGCAGCTGACGGAGTATGTCAAATCCCAGGAGAGAATACAAGAACGAGAATTAGAAGAGAAGCGTCTAGAAAAAGAACTAGAACTAGAACAGAAGCGTCTAGAAATTGAACAGCAGCGGCAAGAAAAAGAAGAGCAACGACGTCGTGAAGAAAGAGAAATAGAGGAGCAGCGACGCCGAGAAGAAAGAGAGTTCGAGCTGAAGCGTCTTGAAGGCGAGCGTCAGTACCAGCTAGAGTTGGCGCGTATCCAAAACAATCAGCATGCGCCACAAGTCACCAACGACCATACGGCTCCAAAATTGCCAGCTTTCGTCGACGGGAAGGACCAGATTGACAGTTATCTGGCGAGATTCGAAAGGTTCGCTGAAAGCTCTAACTGGCAACCTCAAGACTGGGCAATTCGACTGAGTGCACTTCTGACGGGGCAAGCGCTCGAAGTTTACACCAGACTGTCGAACGATGACGCCAAAAACTACGACGTCTTGAAAGAGGCCCTATTACAGTGCTACAACGTTACAGAGAAGGGCTACCGTAAACGCTTCCGTGAATGCCGGCCTAAGTCAGACGAGACGCCAAAGCAGTTTGTGGAGCGCCTGTCGTCATATCTACACAAGTGGGTGGAGTTATCAGGCGAAAGGAAGTCTTACGACAGTCTCCATGACCTGATCGTGAAGGAACAATTTCTCAATGCCTGTCACAAGGACCTAGCGACCCACTTAGAAGAACAAAAGCTGCAGACGCTTAAAGATGTGACTGAGGCTGCTGAAAGATATCTTATCGCTCATGGGAAAACCCTGGGGCCACCCAGCGCGACGAAACATTTTCAGAAGACTGCAAACCATGGGAACCAGATCCAAGGGAGCCAGACGAGCCAGAGACAGACGGACTCCACGCCTCCTCCCGGGCAGGGAAGGGCATTCAAGAGGCTGTTTCACCTGCAACGCTACAGACCACAGGGCGGCTAATTGTCCTCAAAACAAACGTAGCGGACAGCGGAGCAGTACGGACAACGCAGCGGCGGGCAACCGGCAGAGGCGGTTCTCCAATCAACGGCAAACCAGTAGATCTGACCATCAGGTGTGCGGCGGGAGCGTCATTCTTCCGAGTGAGACCGAGCGCACAGCTACCCCGGCGGACGTGCAAGAGTGTGTCATGAACCGAGCAGTTTTAACCCTGCCCAGTGACTATTTAGCCTTGTGTAGTCATTGTAACATTAGAGGGAACAGTGTATTACACAGTAGCAATTAAATTACACAGCAGACCACCCACAGCGAGCGAGCCACACACAGCGTAGTGAGTCAGCACTTGAGCTTTGAATCTGACCGTTTTAACCAATCAGAAGCAGGCTAAGCGGGGTAGAGCAGTTCTGACTGTGTCAGAACCTACACACAGTTTGAATCAGTCGTGTGTGAGACGAGGAAGAGGTAACATCTCCATAGCTAGCAGAGAAATATCTTCACTCATAGACCAGGAAGCAGGACTTTAGAATCTTAGAATTCTATCAAGTCATCACGGGCCTGAACTTGTCAAACAGGTAAATGAACACCCTTCTGTTTCATCGTGATATATTTATATTATTGTTGAAAGTATGTTTGAAGAATTTGCTATGCATAAATGTGAATTGTTAATCCGAATTTGCGTGACCATGTGGAAAAGCCGAACACGTGGCGAAACACGACCGGTTGCGCCGCCATGTTGCATACCATACGGAACCACTGTTGTTTAACTTATATGTATGTTTGCAGACCAGTGACTGTACCACTGAATGTTTATAATATTATTAATTCTGTATGTGTATAGTTAGCCACGATTGATATTTATGTATGTAGGGGAATTTAGAGTGAGATTCCAGTGGACCCCGGAAGTAGCAGAATGTTCGTCGCTTATGTATAGAGATGTGGAGCTATCACTGAGGGCTACCGATTATTCAGGGTTGTGCAGAATTTCGTCTCTTATATTACAGACGAGCAGGCGAGCTATCCTGTGCGTCCCACTCCACAGAAACGACGAGTTGGTTGCGGAGCCTTTACCGCACAAGTCGGAAAGAGCTACCCGGAAAAACACCCTGTCAGACCCCACAGCGTGGCAAGGGAACCCAACTACACAACGACACAGGTGGACCAGAAGCTACCTCACAGAAGGACTTCGCACGCACCATCTAGCAGTTAAGTGTAATCAACAAAGGTGCACTTAAACTGATCGAAACAGGACCACAGACTTAGTCCAACTCTTCAGAAACTGTAAAACGGACCACAGTAGTCCAAATCTACATGAGATATAATAGCAAGTGCCCGAGGAAGATATAACAGCTGCCTAGACTATCAGCGATCGAACTATTAGCAGTAACTGAGACATTTTAAGTTAGATTAGTACTTAGAGAATCTTGTATAGAGTAGAAGAAATAAATGTGTGATTTTAACTGTTATCAAGTGGCTGGACTACATATGATTCATAGCCGTGTGAAAGCTAGTGTGACAGTAATCTCTTACCATTTTTCTATCTATTTCTGTACCCCAACCTTAACACAGAACGAGCTAAACAAATAAATTTATTAAAGTAATTCATAGGGTGACTTACTAGCAGTTCCCACCGAATAAACGTGAGGGTCCATAATTCCATTGTGCAGAGCCCATAAACCCCACGTGACACTTTAATTGGCGAGCCTGCCAGGATCTGTGTATAATAGGAATTGGGTATAACCGGATCTAAGTACAATAAAATTAGATAACAGTAGTAGTAGTAGAATAACTTAGAATAGTGTAAGGGTATAACACTGATCAGTTCTGGTGCACTATTCTTTAGTTAAAAACTTGTTTGCTTCAATTATTTTTGTGTCTGTATGTTGCATTGTTCTTTTGCAGGTTTTGCTTAAGTAACTGTTGTATGCCATTTGACTCTTGTTTTATTCTATTATTGATTACGAATTTGATTGTCTTTGCATTGTTGTTATTGACTTGCAAGATTGCTAGTGTTTTGGTATTCCACGTGATTCAGAGGTTGTTCATAGACACTTTTGACAATGTCGGACCCAGTGGCCTTGAGATTGCGCTTCAAGGAACTAGGAGAAGCTTTACACTTAGCAGGGGCAGACCTAATTGCGTATATAAATGCAGAGGTAGAGAAACAGGAAGCTGAGGCAGAGAGAGCAGCCGAGAGAGAACAGAAGAAACTCGAAGCAGAACAGAGAAAAGCAGAACTAGAAGCAGAGCAGAAGAAACTAGCATTAGAGGCAGAGCAAAAGAAAGCAGAGTTAGAAGCAGCAAGAGAGCAAAAGAAAGCAGAGTTAGAAGCAGCAAGAGAGCAGAGGAAATTAGAGCTAGAGGCAGAAAGAGAACAGAAGAAGGCAGCATTAGCAGCAGAGAGAGATGCAGAAAGTCGGAGATGGGAGTATGAGAGGGCAGAAAAGGAAAAAGACAGACAGCATGAGTTAGAGCTAAGAAGATTGGGATCAGGAGCTTCAAGTTCTTCCTCAACCCCTCCCCACTCAGATCAGCTAGAGGTAGCATCCAACCCTGTACAAGGAATGTCATTTCCACTGGGAACATTCAATGAGAGAGAAGAAGGTCTAGATCTCTATCTGACTAGGTTTGAGCGTCTAGCAACAGAGTACAAACTAGATCCCACTCATTGGTCTTTTAAGCTTAGCCAAGGGCTTAGAGGAAAGGCTTATGACATCTACAGTAAGCTACCGACTGACAGAGTGACTGACTATCACAAGGTAAAAGAGGCACTCCTAACGGGATTCGAACTAACAGGGGAATGCTACCGGCAAAAGTTCCGCACCAATCGGAGAGTGAAAGGAGAGAGCTATGCGCAGTTCGCGGATCGGTTGTCCACAACGCTGGATAAGTGGATTAGCCAGTCAGCCACGGCTAAGACGTATGATGGACTGACAGAACTGTTAGTATGGGAACAGCTACGGGAAACCATGACCCCCGAGCTGAGGACATTCTCAGTAGAGCAGGGCGCGGAAAGACTGGAAGATCTGGTCAAGGTCGCAGATAGGTACGTGGCCGCACACGGAGAAGCCAAGAGCTTCAGGCGAGACCTAAAGCCTAACGGGAAAGAGGCACAGAAACGAAGCCCTAACCGGGAAGAGCGCACCGCGAATAAGCCGAATAACCCCAGACCTGGGCAAAATAAAGGACCCAACACGGAATTCGGGAAAAGAGGTCCTGCAGAACAGAGACGGTATTGTTCGTTCTGCAACAGAAACAATCACTCCACCGCAGAATGTTTCAAGTTGGCCGCACAACGTAGGGAAGAGCGCGAAAGCCGGCCAGCGCACAGAGTTCTAACTCAAAGCAGCGGTAACAAGCCACACACGATCGGAGATCACCCATCGGTGACAGACACGGTCAAGGTCAACGGTAAAGAAGCGAACTGTCTGTATGACACAGGTCTATCATACGACGCGATAGTTAGCGAATCTCTTGTATCGCGCGCGGACTTGACAGACAAGACAGTCGACTTACAAGGAGCAGACTTGACGAAACCGACGACTACTTGCCCAATAGCTTGGATAGAAGTAGAGAGTAGGTACGTCACAGGACGAATCCAAGCAGCTGTTTTACAGAAACCCCTGTATGATCTAGTGCTAGGTTGTAGGTATGTGTTCTTAGGCACGCCCCCTAAAACTGTAGAGATAGCTGCAGTGCAAACCAGGGCCCAAGCTAAAACCCAACCACCCCAGCCCGAGTTCGCTCCGAATCCAGGACTCGAAGAGATCAAAACAGCACAGAAAGAAGACACCTCGATAGCGAAGTGCTTCCAGAAGCTACCCAAGGCGCACACACCCCCGCACAAGGGAGACTTCTACATGGAAGAGGGAGTTCTACATCGACAAGGAGATGGAGATCACACCCAACTAGTACTACCAGCCACCCTTCGAGCCCAAGTACTAGAACTAGGCCACAGCATGCCACTCAGCGGACACATGGGAATTGGAGCCACAGTGCAGAGAATCAGCGCACACTACTATTGGCCAGGAATCACGGAGGATGTCAAGCGCTACGTGAAATCTTGCCACCAATGTCAACGATATTCCCCGCGACATCACACCGTACCAGTTACCTTAGGACCATCGGTAGTAGTCGGCGTGCCATTCCAGCAAGTCTCAGTAGACATAGTAGGACCACTGCCCATGACCAAAAAGCGGAACAGATTTCTACTCACACTCGTCGACGCATGTACGATGTGGTGCGAAGCAGTCCCGTTGCCAGCGATCGACACCAAGAAGATTGCAGATGCACTCATCGCCATCTTTACCAGAGTCGGATTCCCGGACAGCATTAGAACGGACAACGGATCTCAGTTCACCGGCCGCCTGATGCAAGACGTGTTCGAGTTGATACAAGTTCATCACATTCGCACACCACCATACCACCCAGCCAGCAACGGACAAGTAGAAAGACTGAATGGAACCCTCCTCACCATACTCAGGAAAGTCGCCGACGACAATCCAGAAGCGTGGGACACCTACGTGAATGCGGCACTGTTCGCATACCGAGAAACACCCCATGCAGCCACAGGCTACACCCCGTCAACATTGCTATTCGGCAGACCTCTAGCAGGACCGCTAGAAGCCCTACGCAGAAGTTGGACGGAAGCCAAGATAGACGACACACCAAGAGGTGCCACCAAGTACGTCGCAGACCTGCAGGAAACCCTCAAAGCAACGTGGAAGAAAGCTGGTGAAGCACTGAAGAAGGCAAGAGCCCGTCAGGCGAAGTACTACAACCGCCACGCGAAGGACAGAGAACTGCAAGTCGGCGATCAAGTGCTACTCTTACTTCCAAGTGGAACCAACAAGCTGGACATCGCTTGGAGAGGACCGTACCGGGTGACTGCCAAGAAATCCAAGACAGTCTACCAAGTAGAGGCAAACGGGAGAGCCCGATACCACCACATCAGTCTCCTCAAGAAATACACGGACCGACCAGCGACCCCCAGCACTCACAACTTGCTAGCCATCGCCATCGCGGAAGAAGGAGAAAGCGTGGAGACCAATGCAGTAGAGTATCCCCTGCACTCCAAGGAAACCTACAAAGACGTGATACTCAACGGAGACCTAGCCGCTAAACAGCAACAGCAAGTACTACAGGTCATTCGACAACATCAGACTGTGCTCACAGACCGACCAGGGAGGACAGACCTCGTCGAAGTAACCCTAACGGTGACCGACCCAACACCCGTCCGCCAGAAGCTCTACCCGATGCCACTGTCGCAACAGCGAGCCATCAAGGAAGAGATAGACACTTTACTGGATAGACACTTTACTGGCAGCCGGAATCATCTCAGAGTCTACTTCACCCTACAGCGCAGGCACGGTATTGTTGCGAAAACCCAACGGAGAGCATCGACTGTGCATCGACTTCAGACTCCTGAATGCGGTAACGCAGTTCCAGCCAGAGCCACTCCCGGACCAGACAGACCTATTTGCCAAGCTACAGGGAGCGAAGTACTTTTCACGCATCGACCTCAGCAAAGGATACTACCAGATACCAGTACATCCAAAAGTCCGAAAGTACCTAGCGTTTAGCACTATGGAAGGACACTTCGAGTTCAACGTACTTCCATTCGGACTCCACAACGCACCCAGCATCTTCAGCGCCATGATGCGAAAACTCCTGGCACCCCTGAGCAGCGAGCACCTACATTCGTTTATGGACGACATCCTCATCGCAACACCTACGTGGGAGGAACATGTCACGCTCCTACAACAACTACTCGCACGCCTCAGAGACACAGGATTGACGGCAAGACCCACCAAATGTCAGATTGGATTCACAGAACTAGAATTTCTGGGACACACCATCAGTCAAGGAAGCCTGCGACCGGTAGAGAAGACAGTGAAACGCCTACTCGACGCTCCTAGGCCCAAGACCAAGAAGGAAGTACAGTCGTTTCTTGGACTCTGCGGCTTCTACCAGAAGTTCATCCCCAACTACAACAGCATCGCTGTGCCACTGACAAATGGAACCCGGAAAATCGCCCCGGACAAAGTAGTTTGGACAGCGGAATGTGAGACAGCATTCCAAACACTCAAGGACAGAATGACATCGGCGCCAGTACTCCACCTACCCGATTTGACTCAGCCATTCGTTCTTCGCACCGACGCAAGCGACTTAGGCCTCGGAGCAGTACTGCTACAGCGCGACCCCAAGAATGCGGAGACGCTATTCCCTGTCGCCTACGCCAGCAGAAAATTGAGACCCGCCGAGACCCACTACGCCACGTCGGAGAAAGAATGTCTTGGACTAGTCTGGGCCATACAGAAGTTTCAACTCTACCTGTATGGGACCCACTTCACAGTTCAGGTGGACCACCAACCACTATCGTTCCTGGCAGCCTCCAAGTCTTTGAACTCTCGCCTGATGAGATGGGCACTCACCCTTCAGGCATACTCATTCCAGATCGAGTACATCCCCGGCAAAGAGAACCACGGAGCCGACTACCTCAGTCGCCATCTCGTGGAGGACACAGCAGCTGTCGCCCACCCAACACAACTAAGGGCCACAGCACCAGAATTCATCCCCGCCCAATAATACCCTGTCACTAGTGTCCATAGCTACCTGGCATAGCATTGCAGCTCAGGTAGAGCAACTTAATTAGTTTGTAAATAGGACCCTAGGATAGTGCAGTGTTAAACTAGGCTCTGTAGTAGAAAAAGGTCGAATCCAGTAGTCATCGCCTTTTTTCAGTTGAGGGAGCCTGTCATGAACCGAGCAGTTTTAACCCTGCCCAGTGACTATTTAGCCTTGTGTAGTCATTGTAACATTAGAGGGAACAGTGTATTACACAGTAGCAATTAAATTACACAGCAGGCCACCCACAGCGAGCGAGCCACACACAGCGTAGTGAGTCAGCACTTGAGCTTTGAATCTGACCGTTTTAACCAATCAGAAGCAGGCTAAGCGGGTAGAGCAGTTCTGACTGTGTCAGAACCTACACACAGTTTGAATCAGTCGTGTGTGAGACGAGGAAGAGGTAACATCTCCATAGCTAGCAGAGAAATATCTTCACTCATAGACCAGGAAGCAGGACTTTAGAATCTTAGAATTCTATCAAGTCATCACGGGCCTGAACTTGTCAAACAGGTAAATGAACACCCTTCTGTTTCATCGTGATATATTTATATTATTGTTGAAAGTATGTTTGAAGAATTTGCTATGCATAAATGTGAATTGTTAATCCGAATTTGCGTGACCATGTGGAAAAGCCGAACACGTGGCGAAACACGACCGGTTGCGCCGCCATGTTGCATACCATACGGAACCACTGTTGTTTAACTTATATGTATGTTTGCAGACCAGTGACTGTACCACTGAATGTTTATAATATTATTAATTCTGTATGTGTATAGTTAGCCACGATTGATATTTATGTATGTAGGGGAATTTAGAGTGAGATTCCAGTGGACCCCGGAAGTAGCAGAATGTTCGTCGCTTATCCTGTGCGTCCCACTCCACAGAAACGACGAGTTGGTTGCGGAGCCTTTACCGCACAAGTCGGAAAGAGCTACCCGGAAAAACACCCTGTCAGACCCCACAGCGTGGCAAGGGAACCCAACTACACAACGACACAGGTGGACCAGAAGCTACCTCACAGAAGGACTTCGCACGCACCATCTAGCAGTTAAGTGTAATCAACAAAGGTGCACTTAAACTGATCGAAACAGGACCACAGTAGTCCAACTCTTCAGAAACTGTAAAACGGACCACAGTAGTCCAAATCTACATGAGATATAATAGCAAGTGCCCGAGGAAGATATAACAGCTGCCTAGACTATCAGCGATCGAACTATTAGCAGTAACTGAGACATTTTAAGTTAGATTAGTACTTAGAGAATCTTGTATAGAGTAGAAGAAATAAATGTGTGATTTTAACTGTTATCAAGTGGCTGGACTACATATGATTCATAGCCGTGTGAAAGCTAGTGTGACAGTAATCTCTTACCATTTTTCTATCTATTTCTGTACCCCAACCTTAACACAGAACGAGCTAAACAAATAAATTTATTAAAGTAATTCATAGGGTGACTTACTAGCAGTTCCCACCGAATAAACGTGAGGGTCCATAATTCCATTGTGCAGAGCCCATAAACCCCACGTGACAGAGTGCATGACCGATGGCCAACTTCTCCTTGCCAACGGAAAATCCATCCCCGTCGTCGCCAGCGCAGCTGTGACCGTCCAGAACATGCCTGTTTCAAAGGGACGCGTCGGAAATCATGAAGTGACTGTCTTAAGAGACTCTGGCTGTAGTGGGGTCATCGTCAGAGAAGACCTAATCGCTAAAGAACAGTTCACTGGCGATTCAAAATGGACACTTATGGCCGACAGCAAATGTTTCAAAGCGCCAGTTGCGAAGATTCATGTCAACACCCCTTTCTACATAGGCGAAGTCGAAGCGGTTTGCCTGAAGAAGCCGCTGTATGATTTGATGATCGGGAATATCGACGGCGCGAGACGACCCGACGACCCCGATCCAGAGTGGAGTCCTGCCTCAACCCAACGCGTCGAAGTTGTGGAGGAGGATCCATTGCCGTTTCCCGATGGAGACCTTACAGAGCTGCTACGGGACAATGTGGTTACTCCGGCTCAGCCCTGCCGACCAGAGATCGTCAGTGCTGTTACTACCAGGGCCCAGGCCAAGAGAGACAAGATGTCTACGCCACTGAAGGTCGCCGACAACTCCAAAGCTGCCATCGTGGACAGAGATAAGCTGATCCAGCTCCAGGAAGCTGATAGTACTTTAAACAAGTACAGGAACCGCCAAGACCACGTGACCAAAGGCAGTGGTACGGTCTATTTTGAGGTGAAGGCCAAGATCCTGTACAGAATCTTCCAGCACCCGAGGGTCAACGGAGGGAAACCACTACGTCAAGTCTTGGTACCGTTACCCCTAAGGCGCCAGGTGATGGAAGTAGCGCATGACTCAATCATGGGAGGCCACCTAGGCATCAAGAAGACGTCAGACAGAATCCAGGCGGTGTTCTACTGGCCAGGACTTCATGCGGACGTCAGCCGTTTCTGCCGATCATGTGACATTTGCCAGAAGACCATACCTCGAGGAAGGGTCCCGAAAGTGCCTATGCAGAGGATGCCTCTGATCGACCGACCTTTCAAGAGGGTGGCCTTAGACTTAATCGGCGAAATAAGACCTCCGAGTGAAGAAGGCAATCGGTGGGTACTGACTTTAGTGGACTATGCGACTCGGTACCCAGAAGCAGTGCCTCTGAAGAAGATTGACACTGAAACTGTTGCAGAGGCGCTAGTGGACATGTTCAGTAGACTTGGAGTGCCTGAAGAGATCCTGACAGACCTCGGGACGCAGTTTGTCTCTGACTGCATGAAGGAGGTCAATAGACTGCTGAGCATCCGGCATTTGACTACGACACCCTACCATCCGATGTGCAACGGTGTCACGAAGAGAGGGAGTTGGGGGATGGGGGTAAGCTCTTAATCTCTCGCGCTTTATTATCTCCTTTGATAGACTAATGGTGCGATGACATTCAAGAGATTAATGCTGGGCCAACTTAATAAACAGACAGGGAAAAGACGAGATGAAGAGTAAATGTACTAGTTAAGAAATTTACATTCAAAGGCCAGTCAGGGTAATTGCAATTTCTATAACTATTTCCTTTTAATAATTTGAAATGGAGAGTCTGGGTCAAGTTACTATGACGTGAGTCATAGGCTAAGCGTCTCTTAGTAAGGAGTAGTCTGGTGATTTTCTGGATAGTCAATATTTGGGATACTAGAGCGATTGTAGACTGATCTCATCACAGGGCGAGAGTGTATCTGTATGGTTTCAGAGTCTCTCTGATAATCTGGCGAGGGGGATTCTCGTAGGCTTAGGCACTTAGCTCTGTACTGTAGTGCGGCGATTTGTCCAGGATACTCTGGTTGGCTTGTTAGCGTGGGTATTAGCGTGGGTGCTAAGATGCAGGTCAGTGGTCACGCGATGATGACGCATGGATCACGAGTGCTGTCTTGTGATATGGTACAGGCATAGAAATCGGCTTTCGTGGCTAGCCGTCCTGAAAATGGCGAAGTCCCAAGTCTCGCTTCTCATTGACCTCCTGGGTTGACAGGGGCCTGTGGCGGGTCAGTGACTGGGAGTTGATACAATGCCGGGGTGATACGCCCGGTACAGGAACCCGTCTGCAATGTGTACAGACGCTGTATCAGCGGGGGATAGGGATAGTGTGGATTCAGGGCCTGTGTTATGATAGCCCTTCTCAGAATTCGAATTGGTGTGACCGGTCATGGGTTGAGCCAGTGCACATACCAACAGTCAAACAATGCTACTAGATTTACTGGGCCAAAGTGGAGGTTATTGGCAGCCACTAGTATAAGATACATTCGGCGCATTAGGGGGGGGGGGGGGTTGTCAACAGGGCAAATATTTATACATTGGGAGCATGGGGGGAAGCAAATGGAGGATACAGGGCAAATGGGTTGTAGGTGGGGACTTTAATCTATATGTAGGGACAGCATGGCATGGGGTATTTACACATGGGGCAAACGGAGCATACAAGCATAAATCCAAACATGTCATGGGTCATATACAAGGTAAGAAATATGTGCAAGGGATAAATACAAGTCATAGCAACACATCAAGGCAAAATTATAAACATGAACATACATATTGACAGGACGCATGAACATGATGGGCGAACGACGGGTGATGGGTCTGCTATATGACAAAGAGTAAGTTCCCTCTCTTACCTTGACTTAAGACGGGTGGAAGCACAAGGGTACTGTCGAAACTCAGAGGTCACTCGGTGATGGAGACGTGTTTTCGGACAGGCTGTGACTTCGAGGCAGGAATGCTGGTGTCTGACACTATGTCAAGGTTTGTGCCAGGCTTTAAGGAGATGTCCCGGGGGGCGGGGCTTAAGCGACTGGGAGAGCGGGCCTGCTGGAGATGGCTGATTAAGAGGAATGATGGCTGGCTGAGCGAGTGAGTGATGACTGTGTAGCAGCTTAGCTCAGAGGGTGATTGCCCGCCTTGTCACAGAGGCCCCCCCAAGGAAAAAGGCGAGGACGTAGGACTCGACGAAGACGCGGCCAATCAGCTCTGAGGTCGGCTGCCGGGTGGGATGATGGTTTGCGATGATCCGGGTGATGCGGGGCGATGCAGGGTTCCGGGTAGTCGATGGCGGATGCCCAAGGCTGGGGTCCGCGGAGCTGCCGGGTTTCGGCTACGGTTAGTGGGCGGCGGCGGGAATGAAGGCTGGGGCGTCGGCCCTCAGGGGCGACTCGCTGGAGTCGGTTGCGGGGTGACGGCTGAGGAAGTCTGCGCCGTGGTTGTCTTTCCCTGGGATGTGCTCCAGCTGGAAAGAGTATGCTTGGAGCAGCAAAGCCCACCTCATCAGCCGGGCGTTGAGCGATTTGGATGTCGCCAAGAAGGAAAGCGGCTGATGGTCCACTTGGACGGTAAAGTGCGAGCCGTAGAGATACAGTTGGAACTTCTGGACTGCCCAGACGAGGGCGAGACACTCCTTCTCCGACGTGGCGTAATTCTGTTCGGCCGGCTTAAGCTTCCGGCTGGCGTACGCGACGGGGAAGAGCGTCGGGGCGTCCGCGGAGTCCCGTTGAAGCAGAACGGCTCCGAGGCCTACGTCGCTGGCGTCTGTGCGCAGGACGAAGGGCTGTCCGTGGTTGGGGAGTCGCAGGACTGGCTGGGACGTCAGCTTGTCCTTGAGCTCCTGGAAGGCAGCTTCGCATTGCGGGGTCCAGAGGACTCGGTCCGGTGCGGTCTTCCGGGTTAGACTGGATAGTGGCGCGGCGATCCCGTTGTAGCCGGGTACAAACTTCTGATAGAAGCCACTCAGTCCCAGGAAGGACTGAACATCTTTCTTGGTCTTGGGGCGTGGCGCGTCTCGAAGGCGCTGGACGGTCTTTTCCAGAGGCCGGAGCTGTCCACGGCTGATGGTGTGGCCAAGAAATTCCAGCTCTTGATAGCCGAACTGGCATTTGGTCGGCCGGGCAGTGAGGCCAGCTTCTCTGAGGCGGCGCAAGAGTTGGCGCACCACTCGTAGGTGCTCCTCCCATGTCTCCGTTGCGACGAGTATGTCGTCCATAAAAGAGTGTATGAACGGACAGTGGAGGGGGTCCAACAGCTTCCGCATCATCGTGCTGAAAATACTCGGGGCATTGTGCAGACCAAACGGCAGAACGTTGAACTCATAGTGGCCGTCCATCGTGCTGAAGGCTAGGTACTGGCGGGATGAAGGGTGCACGGGAATCTGGTAAAAGCCTTTGCTCAGATCCACTCGGGAGAAGTATCGGGCGGACTGTAGCTTTGCAAACAGGTCTGTCGGGTCGGATAGGGGTCCGGGCACGAACTGGGTTACAAGGTTCAACTGCCGGAAGTCGATACAGAGGCGATGTTCTCCGCTGGGCTTCCGTGATAGAACTATTCCTGCGCTGTAGGGGGAACGGGAGGGAGCGATGACTCCGGCTTGTAGCAGAGCCTCTACTTCCGTTCTTACTACTTGCTGCTGGGAAAGTGGGACGGGGTACGGTTTCTGGCGGACGGGAGTGGGGTCCGTCAGGGTTAGTCGAACTTCTTCCAGGTCCGTCCTCCCAGGAATGTCGGTGAGGACTTCCCGGTATTCTGCTACGATGGCGCGTAGTTGGCGTTGCTGGCCGGCGGGGAGTGAGGGGTCCAGAGAGACGTCCCGGAAGGATTCCTTCCCTTTTAGCGGAAATTCGGCGACGCCGGTCTCTGTGCCATCCACTTCGACGGCCAGCGCGACCGTGAGTAGCGAGTGGGAGTCTGGGGCGGGTGCAGGTTGCTCCAGGTACCGCTTGAGCAGATTGATGTGGTGGGTCCTGGGCTTTCCGCCTACCTCGATGCGATAAGTGGTGCGGGAGAGCTTCTCCAGCACCGGGTAGAGTCCCTGCCAAGCTATGTCTAGCTTGTTGGTGCCGCTGGGGAGAAGCAGTAGGACTTGGTCTCCTACCTGTAGTTCTCGGTCCCGGGCGCGGCGGTTGTGATAGCGGGCTTGTCTTTCTCTCGCCTTCTTCAGGTTGGCGGAGGCGGCTTTCCATGTGGCCTTGAGGGTTTCTTGGAGTTTCGTGACGTATTTTGTTGCGTCGACCGGTGCCTCGTCCAGTTTGGCGTCGGTCCAGCTACGTCGCAAGGCGGCTAGAGGTCCGGAAAGGGGTCTTCCGAAAAGCAGCGTGGAAGGCGTGTATCCGGTGGAGGTGTGCGGGGTCTCTCGATACGCGAAGAGCGCTGACGCGACGTATGTGTCCCACGCTTCCGGCTGTTCGTCGGCGATCTTGCGGATAATCGAGATGAGAGTCCCGTTTAGGCGCTCGACCTGTCCGTTGCTAGCGGGGTGGTAGGGTGGAGTCCGGATATGGCGAATGCGGAGTAGTTGAAAAACTTCTTGCATGAGTTTCCCGGTGAACTGGGACCCGTTGTCGGTCAAGATGTTGTCCGGGAATCCGACTCGAGTGAATATGGTGACGAGCGCGTCGGCGACTCGGGCGGCGTCGATCTTCGGTAGCGGGACGGCTTCACACCACATCGAGCAAGCGTCGACAAGGGTTAGTAGGTACTGGTTCCGCTTCTTGGTCCGCGGGAGGGGTCCTACTATGTCGACAGCCACTCGCTGGAAGGGTGTTCCGACGACGACGGTGGGGCTGATAGTGACCGGGACGGTGTGATGGCGGGGCGAGTATCGTTGGCACTGGCTACAGGACTTGACGTAGCGCTTCACGTCTTCGGTCATCCCGGGCCAGTGGTACTGAGCGCTGATGCGTAGAGTGGTCGCTCCTATGCCCATATGTCCGCTCAGGGGCATGCTATGGCCAAGTTCCAGGACTTGGGGGCGGAGTGTCGCAGGCACGACGAGTTGAGAATGGTCGTCCTTCTGACGGAAGAGGAGTCCGTCTTCGACGAAAAAGTCCCCGGACTTGGGTGGAGTGCGTGCGGCGGGAAGCTTTCCGTAGCACTTGCGGAGGGTGACGTCGTTTTCTTGGGCCTTCCGGATCTGTTCCGGCATCTGGTTGGGTATCGGGGGTGGTGTCGCGGCTGTTTTCGCCTGGGCGCGCGTCTGGACGGCGGCCATCGACTCCACAGGCTGGGGCGGCATCCCCAAGAACACGTATCGGCATCCTAAAATCAGGTCGTACAGGGGCTGGTCCATCACGGCAGCTTGGATGGTCCCCGTTACGTATCGGCTGGTGACTTGGATCCGGGCTATAGGGAGCGTGGTGCTGGGTTGGGACGCGTCGGCCAACTTCAGGGTGATAGTCTCGCCGGTCAGGTCTTGTTCCCTGATGAGCGAGCGGCGGACGACGGCGTCGAAGGTAAGTCCAGTGTCGTATAGACAGTGGGCTGGGCGGTTGTTGACGGTCACTTGCTCGGTGACGGCCGGTCGATCGGCGGGAGTGACGACGGGGGTTACCGGTTTCCCGTCGGGGGTAACTTGGCGTAGGGCTAGTACGGTACCTTGTTTGCGACGCTGGTCGCTGATGCGTCGAAAACATTTCTCCCGGGTATGTCCTCGGCGCTGGCAGTAGCCGCAGTAGAGCTCTGTGCTCCGCTTCCCTGGCTCTGCTCCGGGGTTCGGGCGTCCTTTGGGCGGTTGTGGACGGTGGTTCGCTGGCGGGACTGGCCGGCGAGGCTGGTGGCGGGTATCTGGCGACGAGGGTGCGGGGGGATCACGGCGAGGCTGTCTGTCGTCGGGATGGGCGGTGAGGTAGCGGTCCGCGACGATGATCAGATCTTCAAGGCGAGCGGCGCCCTGTTCGGCGGCGAAAGTCCGAAGTTCCGCTGGCATTGTCCCTCGGAGTTGCTCGGCTAGCATCAACTCTAGCAATCCGTCGTATGTCTTGGGCTCGTCAGTTTGCTCAATCCATTTGTCCCGTAGCGTAGCTAGACGGTCGGCAAACTGCGTGAACTTCTCCCCTTTCTCTCTCCGGGAGTTCCGGAAATTCTTGCGGTAGTGCTCACCTGAGAGCTCAAAACCATGCAGCAGGGCTCTCTTGAGGGCGGGATAGTCTCCCTCCTCGGAAGTCGGTGTCTTGGCCAGAATCTCATAGGCCTTCCCCTTAAGGCCATGACTGAGCTTGCGATACCAGTGCTGGGGGTCAAGACCGTTTTCTCTCGCGACTCGTTCGAATCGGCCGAGATAGACTTCAATCGATTCGTCTCGTTCGACGAATGGGTCCAGGGGGAAGTTCATCCCCGGAATCGGCGGGGGGGGGTGCGGGTATTCCGGTGCTGGCGGCGAAGCTGGGGGGCGATGAGCGAGTAGTCTTCGCTAGCGGGCGATGCGATACCTAAATCGCGGCGGTCGCGCTCAAGCTGGAGGAGTGCTTGGCGCCGTTCGAGCTCCTTATCCTTCCTTTTCTCTTCCAGTGCCGCTACCCTCTCGTCCTCCTCCTTCCTCCTTGCGGCGGCTCTCTCCTCCTCTGCTATCCTCTCTTTCGCCTCCTCTCTTCTCCGCTCGGCGGCTCTCTCCTCCTCTGCAAGCTTCCGGGCGGCGGCTTTCTCCTCCTCTGCAATCCTCCGGGCGGCGGCCCGTTCCTCCGCGGCGATGCGCTCCTTCTCCTCCTCTTTCTTCCGGGCGGCGGCCCGTTCTTCCGCGGCGAGGCGCTCCTTCTCCTCCTCTTTCTTCGCCTCTCGCTCTTTGGCCCTCTCCTCCCTCTTCAACTTTTCCTCTGCCACGTCAGCATCTACGTTAGCCAAGACGTAGTCTTTGAGTTCGGTGCCGGCGAGCCCTAAGCTCTCGCCAATACTCTTGTACTTAAGAGCAAGCTCTCCCCGGTCGGCCATGGTAAGGGAGGTAACTTACCCTGAAAAAGGTCCTAACCGGAATGAGGGGCGCACACAAGGGGTACACTGACGGAAAACAAGGGGGTGGGCTGGATGAGCTAAGATGAGTCTGCAAAGGGCCGAATACAACACAACCACAAAGACAAAATGCAATCAAACCACAAAGACAAAATGCAATCAATCAAAAATACAAAAATGAATGCAAGAAAAAGCCTTTTGAGATATCGCCACTCGGGAAAACCAGTAAGGGACCTAAGGGGCTATGCTATCTACTACTAGGCTTAGAGGGCTGGGTCCTATCTATACTGGGCTGGGGTGGAAATTACGCTAAGTCCTAAGTCTAGTCAAGTTGGGATGGGAACCTAAGTCTTTTGTCTCGTTGGGTTGGAAGGGGAAACCTAAGTCTTTAGTCTCGTCGGGGTCGCCAAAGTTAATGTCACGAAGAGAGGGAGTTGGGGGATGGGGGTAAGCTCTTAATCTCTCGCGCTTTATTATCTCCTTTGATAGACTAATGGTGCGATGACATTCAAGAGATTAATGCTGGGCCAACTTAATAAACAGACAGGGAAAAGACGAGATGAAGAGTAAATGTACTAGTTAAGAAATTTACATTCAAAGGCCAGTCAGGGTAATTGCAATTTCTATAACTATTTCCTTTTAATAATTTGAAATGGAGAGTCTGGGTCAAGTTACTATGACGTGAGTCATAGGCTAAGCGTCTCTTAGTAAGGAGTAGTCTGGTGATTTTCTGGATAGTCAATATTTGGGATACTAGAGCGATTGTAGACTGATCTCATCACAGGGCGAGAGTGTATCTGTATGGTTTCAGAGTCTCTCTGATAATCTGGCGAGGGGGATTCTCGTAGGCTTAGGCACTTAGCTCTGTACTGTAGTGCGGCGATTTGTCCAGGATACTCTGGTTGGCTTGTTAGCGTGGGTATTAGCGTGGGTGCTAAGATGCAGGTCAGTGGTCACGCGATGATGACGCATGGATCACGAGTGCTGTCTTGTGATATGGTACAGGCATAGAAATCGGCTTTCGTGGCTAGCCGTCCTGAAAATGGCGAAGTCCCAAGTCTCGCTTCTCATTGACCTCCTGGGTTGACAGGGGCCTGCGGCGGGTCAGTGACTGGGAGTTGATACAATGCCGGGGTGATACGCCCGGTACAGGAACCCGTCTGCAATGTGTACAGACGCTGTATCAGCGGGGGATAGGGATAGTGTGGATTCAGGGCCTGTGTTATGATAGCCCTTCTCAGAATTCGAATTGGTGTGACCGGTCATGGGTTGAGCCAGTGCACATACCAACAGTCAAACAATGCTACTAGATTTACTGGGCCAAAGTGGAGGTTATTGGCAGCCACTAGTATAAGATACATTCGGCGCATTAGGGGGGGGTTGTCAACAGGGCAAATATTTATACATTGGGAGCATGGGGGGAAGCAAATGGAGGATACAGGGCAAATGGGTTGTAGGTGGGGACTTTAATCTATATGTAGGGACAGCATGGCATGGGGTATTTACACATGGGGCAAACGGAGCATACAAGCATAAATCCAAACATGTCATGGGTCATATACAAGGTAAGAAATATGTGCAAGGGATAAATACAAGTCATAGCAACACATCAAGGCAAAATTATAAACATGAACATACATATTGACAGGACGCATGAACATGATGGGCGAACGACGGGTGATGGGTCTGCTATATGACAAAGAGTAAGTTCCCTCTCTTACCTTGACTTAAGACGGGTGGAAGCACAAGGGTACTGTCGAAACTCAGAGGTCACTCGGTGATGGAGACGTGTTTTCGGACAGGCTGTGACTTCGAGGCAGGAATGCTGGTGTCTGACACTATGTCAAGGTTTGTGCCAGGCTTTAAGGAGATGTCCCGGGGGGCGGGGCTTAAGCGACTGGGAGAGCGGGCCTGCTGGAGATGGCTGATTAAGAGGAATGATGGCTGGCTGAGCGAGTGAGTGATGACTGTGTAGCAGCTTAGCTCAGAGGGTGATTGCCCGCCTTGTCACAAACGGGCTTGTCGAGAAGTTCAATGCTACGCTGAAGTCCACCGTGAAGAAACTGTGCAGCGAGCAGCCCAGACAATGGCATCGCTATATCAACGCCTTACTTTTCGCCTACAGAGAAGTACCGCAGGAGTCCACCGGCTTTTCTCCGTTCGAGCTGCTGTACGGAAGAACCATCCGAGGGCCGATGCACATCCTAAAAGAACTGTGGACGAAAGAAGTAGACACCCCAGAGGTGAAGAACAGCTACCAGTACGTGTTTGAGCTACGGGAGAAGCTGGAGCAGACTCTCGAGATAGCCAGAGAAAACCTGAAGAAGTCCCAAGACTGTGGAAAGCACTACTATGACCGTAGGGCTGTGAACAGGAAGTTTAAACCTGGCAACAAAGTGCTGGTGCTGCTACCTACCGATAATAATAAGTTGCTGATGCAGTGGAAAGGCCCGTACGAAGTGGAGACCGTGGTGGGGATCAACGACTACAAGGTGAAGGTCGGCCAGCATTCCAAGATATACCACGCCAACCTCCTTACGCTGTACGTGGAAAGGCCAACAGAGACTGTGCACGCAGCCACAGCAGCTGTGACCGACGACAGCTTTGACAGCGAAGAACTGTTGGAACTGGGAGACTTCCACAGCAAAGAAGGCATCGATGATGTTAAGCTAGGACCAAGCTTGACGGAAGGTCAAAAGATGGAGCTCAAGGACCTTATGGACGAATTTCCCCATAGCTTCAATGATGTCCCAGGATCTACGACTTTGGTCTAACATGAAGTCCACACCCAGAC
This sequence comes from Oncomelania hupensis, assembly GCA_036898135.1. Taxonomy (NCBI): domain Eukaryota; kingdom Metazoa; phylum Mollusca; class Gastropoda; order Littorinimorpha; family Pomatiopsidae; genus Oncomelania; species Oncomelania hupensis. The sequence continues at coordinate 66,845,974 of CM072512.1, read as the reverse complement.
CTGGAAGGAGCATCTGCAGACCTTGAGGGAGCTGTTCCACCGTCCCGCAGAAGCCAACCTGACCGTGAGACCCAGCGAATGCATTCTGGGAGCTGACAACGTCGACTGCGTCGGACATCCGATGGAAGAAGGAGACAACGGAGGACGCACTGATTCCAGGGAAGCCCACGTGATCATCGTCTTTGACCCTGGGCCGATGACGACCGCAACTGACGAGGGCGTCGATTCCTTGCGAACGAAAGAACATTGACTGTGTGGACGAACTAAGGATATTGGTAATGACAGACTTGAAAATGAAAAACGTTGACTGGGTAAATGAACTGTGAACATTGACAATATCCAGATAGACTTGCGGATGGAAAAACATTGACTCTGTGTGAATGAGCCGAGAACATTGACAGTGTTCAGACAGTCTGAAATAAGTTTTAATTCTGAACTTTGTTTGTGCATTACGTTTCAACGTTGTTGAAAGAAATTGGGTAAATTTCTTCTTGAGTGGGGGGTTATGTTACGTTGAAACGCGAATGGTAGTACGTCGGAAGCGCGCACGATAGATCTAATCGTTTCGTTTTGCAAAGTATTCAATGATGGAGTTTATTTACCTTTGATTTGAGTTTGCATTGTTGTTAGGAGAGGCTTTGTATAACGTTGATGATTTGCGTTAGTCGATATTACTGTAGAATTTTCTGGATCTGCGTGTTTACTCTCGATAGAAATTTCCCGATACATGTCGAAGCAAGAGGACGTTCCGGAAGGAGAAGAAAATATGTATGACGTAAGACAGTGATGACGAAGTTAGAAGCGATTGGTTAAATTGCTTCAAACGAGATTGATCCAGGTTATTCGGGAGTATCAAGAGACTATTTAAGTGCCGCGCTGTTTCAAAAATAGGATAGTGTTGTAGTTGATAGTGATTTGGAAAGTAAATTTGAGAGTGGAAAGACGATTGAGCGATTGTATGCAGTTGTTGATGTATGCTGAATAAAAGTGGAAAACTTCATACGTCGACTTTGTGACTTGTATGCTGCTTGAGCAGGCTGCGTGAATAAACGAATCTGAGTTACACCTTATCAGGAATTCAGCATTGGGGCTGAATCGGATACTGATAAAGAAAAACAACATCGAACCGAGTGTAACACTGCACCATATTCCTTTAGCATTTGTATCTCTGGACATTTTCTTTCAAGATGATTTTCCATTTAGGATTATGCCCCTGGATACATTTTTTTCAACCAACTAAGTTTTCAAGATGTAATTTGTGTTTCTATATTTGGCAAATGTATACCTCCATTCTGGACACTATGAATTGCTATTGCCCGTTTAATTTAATCTATTTTTTGGTCACATACAAAGTCATAGCACCTTTTCTGTACCCTTTCTATTATCTCGTTGGGAGGATTAGGTAATAAAATCCATAAATAAGTGAGTTTGGATAATATCAAAGATTTTAGTACTGCAACTTTTCACAATGGAGTGATAGATCTTTTTGACCAAATATTAAATAATTTTGTTAGTCTCGTTAAATTTGTCTGTTAAATTTATTTCTGCCATTTTCGAAAGATTGCTTGTAAACCAGAGCCCTAGGATTTTAAAATGTGCTGGATTCCAAGTCATTTTTATGTTGGGCAAAAATGTAATGTCACTATTTTGTTTACTACCAAGCCATACATTACAGATTTTTTCATAATTCAACTTTAAGCCAGAGATATTCTCAAAATCATTTAACGTCTGAAATAGATTTTCATAAGAATTTTTGTCACCTTTTAAAAGTAATGAAGTATTGTTGGCAAACTGACTCACTTTACATTCCATCTCTGAAATATGTATTCTTTAATTTCTTTGTTTTCCCTTATTTTATTTGACAATAATTCTGCACACAAAATAAATAAATATGGAGAAATTGGATCATCTTGTCTACATCCTTGTTTAATCATGAAACTAGCAGAAGCTTTACCATTTACCAACACAGAGGATTTTATGTTATTATAGAAGGCTGATATCCAACGACATATGTCTTCTCCAAAGCCAAACAATTTTAAGACCTAGTGCATGTAATTCCAATTCACAGAGTCAAACGCTTTTTCAAAATCAATTGAGAGTAAAAGACCAGGGAGTTTTTTTTCTTTTAAGTAGTGGATTAAATCATAACCCCATCTTATCCGCCCAGAGAGCGAGCCTAAAGCCCAAACACGGAGATAAGCAGCTGTTTGAGCATGGTACCAGTCGCCAATCCTTCTGAACTCCTAAAGTTCTTAAAGACCACAGTATTTTTAGGTCATATCGGTATTTCGTACCGGTATACCATGATTTTAAGTATTACAATTAATTATCCCATTAATTGTAACACTTAAAATCATGGTATACCGGTACGAAATACCGATACGACCTAAAAATACTGTGGTAATACCAGTACGGCTTTGACCTGCAACGACCTCAACTAGGATACCCACATCACCAATGTCACCAACAAAACAAGACAGCTTCTGCAAGTTGTCCAGAGAAGAACTGTCCGCTGGGTATCAAGCAACCACCAAGAGAATCGAAGACATGTTGACCCACCTAAGCTGGCCTTCTCTTCAAGAGCAACAACACAAAGCGCTACATGTAATGGTTTACAAATAAGTCAACAAACTAGCATAATGTTATAATGTAAGTGAATAATTCCTCATAAAACACAAAGGACCTAAAACCTAAAAAATGCATCGGTCATACAAAAACTGTATACACCCTGAAAACGTTCACTAACCTCTTACTTCGAGATTTATTATAATCTAGGTCGACGCCATTCTCGTAACCATGCACACCGGAAGTTTAGGGCTGGAGTGGGCTTATTATTATTTTAAATATATATAATGTTTCCGTTTAAAATTACGGATCGTTACAAATATTATGACCAATCCTATTGCTGAATACATAGAGAAAAATCAATACAAAGTTGCGTTTAAATCTAATTTAAGAAAAGGAAAGCTAGAGTAACGGAGTAACTTCCCTTAGCTTACTTATTTCCGCTTCCTTTTACAACACATCAACTCCATCACAAAGGTATGTAGAGAATTGTGTTGCTTGTGTAAATCGCCTATCATCGGTTTATTTTACTCTGTATTTTCGATTATTTGTATTACTTCTAGTTTGTTTTATGTTTATTTGTATTCTGTAAAAATTATTGTTACTTTATGACACTTATATCTATTAATAATTAAGTTTATTTCATTGTTATTTTTTCCCTCTCATCAATTATGATTACATGTGGGTTTTGTCCGTTCACAGAATAACATTGAAAATTTTTAGCCGATTAGCGTTCGGAGCACGCGTTATAATATATATATATAGGTATAGTTTATTACAACTCTTTCCCTATTTATCAGATGAGTCATTCTTTGCTAATCGTAAACAAAATGGGCCTTTTACCGAAAAATAAAACTTGCTAATAGAATCAATCAACTAGTGCCATTTTGTAGGGAAATCTTTCAATTATCTGAATATGTAAACACTAAAACAGCAGCTATACCACCTTTGACAAAAAATCGATTCTTGTTACGGGTCACCACGCCGGTTACTTGCATGATGTTGTGACACTAAAACATTAAATCGCGGGTCTAGAGGAAAACTATTCTAAGTGACTTTTTTGAAATTTTACAGGAGAAGCAAAAAATCTTCCTATTTCAATAAAAAGTAATTTTATGGTCTAAAACCCATATATGTAGGAGATAAATGGATCGTGGTCTGTTTTTGACAATACTTTTCTCAAAAATCTTTTCCTATCTTGTTAAAATAAAAAAAATGCCACTTAGAATATTTTCCTTCTGTAAAATAGTATGAGTAAAACTATTCTATCTGCCACATAGAATAGTTTTCCATTGAAAATGTTGAAATATTAATGGAAAACTATTTTATGTGTCAGAAAGAATAGTTTTCCTCCATTGCTGAGAAAAGGAAAGAAAAGAAAATTATTGTAAGAGTCAAATAGCATACTTTTCCTCTCGAAAAATTTTGAAAACTGAGGGAAAAAAAAAACAAAAAACAACTTACACATGATACACTTACAATAGTTTTCTGTAACAAACAAAAGAACGAGAAAGCAACACTGTATATTCATCCTCAAAAACGAGTTCCCAATTTTATTCAAACCAAATACAAAACCTTATCTTCATTTTCCAAAGTACCATTAACATAAAATAATTAAAATCATATTAGACATAAGTCGTTATGTACTACTCTTGTACCACTACTACTCATGTATTTTATTAGTGCACTAATAAAATAATGACAACGTGTTATGCAGCTACCAAAATGAAATAGCATTGATAAAGTGAACATGACTGGTCAAATTACACTGCATTAATACACAAAAAGACTTTTATTTAGATCTAGTACAAATGGAGCATTGCCTGTTGCACTCTCTTAGTATGATGCACTTCGAGAATAAAACTTTCAACGGTCATCAACGAACTGGCTTGGGGGGGGGGGGGGGAGAGAGAGAGAGAGAGAGAGAGCATGTGAGAGAATTCTTCATCACCCTAGCCTCCATCACTTTATCATCTTCTCTCCAACATCCAACACCACTACAAAAATTTTGGCGCTGCGAGCAGGATCAAGAAAGATGACAAACCCAAGGAAGGCATATAGGAAGGCGAGGCAGCTGAGGAACCGACCAGTGGAAAGCGAGAGCGAAGAGACTACCCTCATCCAGGAAGGAGGGGCCCACAGAGGCGACACCACACCTCATCACCCATCCAGTCACGAGAGGACATCATAGGCGGCGCAAGATGACATTTCTTCCACCCACGCACCCTCCTCGACCATGCAGAAGTTGTGGATGATGCCACCCCCCCAAACTTCCAACCTTCACGGGGGATGGCAATGACGTCGAGGACTTCACACAGGAGGCGCGGCGAATCCTGGGCCACTGCCAGCTGGATGGTGGTACAGCTATGGAGTGGCTGCTTCAATCGCTCCGCGGCTGTGCCCGACAGGAGATCATCCAGCGGGCAGACGTGAAAACGGCAGAGGCCCTGGGTGTCCGACCAGAGGGGGAGTCACCAGCACTTTAAGCAGGTTCCACAGCCGGCAGCAGGGAGTAGGAGAGACCGTGCTGCAGTACGGCCAACAACTTCAGCAGCTGGCCCTGCGGTCCAATACAAGAAAGGTTGGCAGCATCCCTGACGAAATGCTGCGTGATAAATTCGTTGAGGGGCTCAAATCACAAGACCTTCGACGGGAGCTCCGCCGCATCATTAGGGGAGAGGATGTCTCCTACCTGCGGGCCAGAGCGGAAGCGTGACAACCCAACAACAGACAGCAACGCCGGTGCCCGACCCCCAAGGAATGGCGGCTCTGCAGAGTCAACTAGCAGAGCTGAAGGAGCAGCTGCAGCAGCTAAAGCAACGTCCACAGTCGGCTCCTCAACGTGACACCAGAACTGCCGTCTGCTGGGTTTGCGGCCGAAGGGGCCACCTCCAGAGGAGCTGTCCTCAAAGACAACCCCACGTCCAACCACCACGAGGACAGCAGGGAAACTGCTAGCCCCGTTGTCGAAACACAGGCAACAGGGGGAAGGGCAGTAAAAGGCTGATTGGCGAATGCCCCACGACAACCGCACGCATCAATGGCCGAGCTGTGCAAGCTCTCCTCGACACGGGCAGCGAGGTAACGACTGTGATGCAGACCTGGGTCACCGAGAATCTTGGTGACGTTTTCCTTCAGTCGTCCCACCTCAAGCTGCGGGCAGTAAACGGCGCAGAGGTACCCTACTCCGGTATCCTGGTCGCCGAGCTGCAGTTGGACGGGACCACGTTTTCTGGTATTCCCATCCTGGTCGTCAGGGAGCCCACGGAACCGGTCATGAGGGAACGCAAGAAGCGCCTGCCTTTGTTGGTCGGGATGAACGTCCTGGGAGAGTGGATGACAGCCAGTCCGACCAGCTTACCTCAATGCCTGTTTGCGTCCATCCAAGAAGTGTGACATGACAACACCTTGGTCCAAGACAGCAGTACAAACAGTGGTCCCACCCTTCGCCATAGCCACTGTGCGAAAGACCTCAACGCAGCGCCCTACGCGACAGCTACTGGCGTCACCTTTAGCACAACCCCTGCCTGGAGGTCTGCTGATCGTTCCGACCCTTGTCAGCGGTGATGCTTCATAGCGATACGTGTGAGTGGCCAATCTCTCAGAGATGGACGTCATCCTTCCAGCCCGGACTCCACTGGCGTCACTGCAGACAGTAGAGGATGTCCAAGGAAAGGACGAGGTGGCATTCACCGCCACTGTAAATGAACTCGTGGTCACCATCGGAACACCATCAGGACAGACCACCAAGAACACCATTCCCTGCCCCACGTTCGATGGCACAACCAGACAGTGGGAACTTCTTCAACAAGTCCTAGGCAAGAACAGAGAAGCCTTTGTCCAAAACGAGTTGGATTTGGGCTACACGGACATCGTCCAACATCAACTGCGGAGGAGAGACGAAGTGCCCGTCGCCCAACCCTACAGGCGCATCCCACCTCACCAGCTGAAGGAAATCCAAGACCACATCAGAGGACTACTGGAGAAGAACAACATCGTCGAGAGCCACAGTCCATACGCGGCACCAATCGTCGTTGTGCGAAAGAAAGATGGGACTGTGCGGCTATGTGCCGACTATCGCCGCCTAAACGCCAAGACGGTTGGTGATGCGTATCCGCTACCTCGCATCTAAGTCCTTTGACGCGCTGGTTGGGGCCCAATACTTCTCCACGTTGGACCTGGCCAGTGAATATCACCAAATCGCCATGGACCCCCGAGATCAACCCAAAACAGCCTTCGTCACTCCTATGGGCCTCTATGAGTACACCCGGATGCCAATGGGTCTAATCTCGGCCCCCGCCACTTTCCAACGGCTGATGCAGACTTGTTTCTTTCTTTCTTGCTTGCTTGTTGTTTTTGTCTGATGTCTTTCTCACCATCCCCATGCATATAAAGATACAAATACCCAAACCGACACACGTCTGTGTAAAATGTAAACTCACCTTATCAATATTGTCTTGGGCTAGAATCGCCACAACATTGTTAGAAACACACACACCAGCTCTGCTACTGAGCAGAAAGTACACCTTGCGTTAGTGAGTGTTCATACTAAAATTGCTGAAAATATTGAGCACGCTTCTCACGCAGGACTACTAATGGAAAAATCCACTCAGATGTAAAGTATTCTAACTGGCACTTTCCTTGTTCTCATAGCAAAGACGTTTGGGAGGAAAATTATTCTAAGCGGTACTTAAAATATATTTTTGGGGTTTTGGAAGAAATGTTTGAGAGGAAAAGTATATTAACTGACTCTTAGAATAGTTTCTTCAATTTTGAAGAAACCATTTTGAGAGGAAAGGTATTCTAAGAGGTAGTTAGAATAGTTTACTTCGTTTTCAAAGACACATTTCGAGAGGAAATCTATTCTAACTTACACAGTTAGAATAGTCTTCTTCCTTTTCTAATAATATTAGAAAATATTTGAGAGGAAAACTACTCTAACTGCCATATAGGATACTTTTCCACCAAACATTTTCTGACGACAAAGATAGAATATTTTTTTCAAGGGTTATAACTCTGTCATTTTTTAAGCTACAGTTCTGATATTTTGACAGAAGTTGCCCCCCTCTATGGCTGTTTAAACCATGGGAAAAACTCAATTTCGGTCAAAATGTCACTTAGAATAGTTTTCCTCTACACCCGCGAAATGTACCACTTGAAATTACTTTATTTGACAAATATCTTTTTATATGATAGGAGTACTCCTGAGTCCTTATTCTTTCAATCTGAATGATTTTTTTAATTAATGAGGGAAACTAGCAAGGAGTGTGACGCAAGGAATTGTGTGACACCATATGCAAGTAACCAAGCCACTTATTTTTTTCTACCATAGACTGAATTTCTATGTTGTCAAAATCATACTCTAGTCACATTTTTTCAACATCCAGACACACACAATAACTCAATCAAAACCTAATTAAACTTATTCTTTGATGACAAGAGAAGAAGAAAATGAAAATTGTAACTTGCATGATATGATGATGCGCGACACCATCGCATGTTAAGTAGTAAAAAAGACTGCAAGATAAATGCAATAAACGAAAAGCAAATAAAAACAGAATAATTTGGTTGTTCTTTATTTAAAATAACTGCTCTTTACCTTTGAAACTTTTAATTTAACCTACGAAACAAATACAATACGTAAGGAAACAACACATTTTCTGCCAGAACAAAGCTGATCACTGTATCGGTTTCTTGCATCATACATGACACTATCTTCAGGCAATCGGAGTGCAGTCACTGTTAAACTGATTAACATTCTTAAAATACTGTTGCTCGATAATAACCGAGTCTTTTGTTGAATAAAATAAAGCATTAGATTTAGAAACACTTTTAAACTTAATGATCGACGCTAAAAAACATAGTGCAAACGAAACAACACTTGATTTGCGTGTACCAAGCCAAACAAATTGCGTGGTTTCTTGCGCATTTCTCTTTTGTTCCGTGTGACACGTCATAGAATTTGATGTAGAAATGAACATCACATGATTATTTTCCATAAAACGTCATTTAGTTGTGTGTAGAGTTTGGAAATGCAGCTTACCAGGCCATTTACACTCCGCGAAGTAAAAGCTTAAAAAAAACAAACTTGAAAAACAAACTTTGGTTACTTGCATGACGAATGTAACACCATAATTAGGTAGCGGCAGTCAAAACTTCGTTTTGAAGTGAGAGTGTATGTTTTGAGTTGTTTTGAAGGAAAAATAAAGTACAAGCAAATCACACAAAAAAGTGAGTGGATACCTGTATTAGTTCCTGAGATATTGATATTTTAGTATTATACGCTGTCGCGGCTGTTCAAAACTGTAAAATAGGGCAACTTTAGCAGCATGTGGGTACCACATAGTTATCTCCAGCCCTTTCAACTTTTTAGGATCTGTTATCAGCAACCAGGAATAGAAAAAACACATAGTTCTAGCCCTCTAATCTCATATGGCTTTTGTCAGCAAGCATGCAAACTTAACAAAAAACGCAATTGAAACCATCGCAAAATTGCACGGGAGGGCAACTTCGGGTCATCACAATTCACACAATATCTATAGCAGCTGTCTTAAACTTTCAGATATTTCAAATAAATTTGTGTAGAACTAGGTACAGGCAGGTCAAAATTAAATTTCAGGGGAAGTTAATTAAAATGATAAAATTATGAAAGAGGGCAAAAATACAAACACAAAAAACAAAACAATTTCTTTCTATCTTTACTAGAACCAGAGATACAGACCTTTAAATACGGTACATATTCAGCCGTTTTTGGCTGTTTTTGTCAAATTTCACGACAAGCTGATTTTGAGAAGCTGTAAGAAGCCACCATTTCCATAAAACATGTTCAAATTAATACAATTTGTTGCATTGTTTATGTACATTAACCCTATTTTTTTTTAGGCTATCAAACCCATAAGCCTGACCACTGGCATGACCTAAAAGTTGCAGTTTCTGCAAATTTTAGCTGCGGCCGTAAGAGCAATTATGTGTGTAAACTTCAAATAGCTGTAGAATGTAACATTATTGTTCGATTTCCAAAATTCAAAGTGTTCTGTGTGTGTTTTTTATAGACTTTTAAAATGAAATGCAGCATGACAACATTCCTATATATATATTAGGAAATAACATTCCCCCCCCCCCCCCCCACACACACACACACACAATATTTTTTGCCAATGACACCTATCCAACCTTGACTGGTTTATTCAGCAAGTTTTATTTAGGCAACAAAGTACAGGAGCTTCTTTGCATTAGTTTCTAGCCCTAGATCCGTAGGGTAGGCGCCTTACACATGCTAATTATTATTATTATTATTATTCAGTTATTGGCAGTTTTGAAGGTCATATTATTCATATGGGCCTTTTTCTTGGCTGTGTACATTTATAATAACATGACTAACATTTCTAAATGCATTATTTTGGGGTAAGAAGAGTAAACAAGAACGTAAACTTCACTTTTGCTGATTTGCATTCAGTGTAATAACATTTTCACAGTCTGTAATAGGGGTTTCCCACACCACTGTACTGTTTAATCGGGTAGATTACCTCCCTTGGAGATTTGTTTATGAAACTTTTGCAACAGATATCTTATTTAAAGTTGAACATCCAGCGCTATAATTAAATCAGCAGTTGTCGGAACTACTTATTGACACATTTGATATTTTATGGTCCTTGTATTTATTGATTAAAACACACAGTGAACTTTTTCATCGGGCACTTCAATGCCTTGTTTCCATTTTCTCAACAGGTCAAAGGTAAGAGTGCCTCAGCGCCTTGATTGTGAAAAATACTAAATTTTAAGTGCCATTATTGCTATCACAGTTTATATATAACCTTCTAACCACATTTACAGCAAAAATACATCGAAGTATGTTTGATTTTCTACCAAAATCGCGTCTAATCTGACTCCAAAGGTCCCAGGTCAACTCATTCATGTTCGCTGCCATTTTGACACAGACTGAGAAGAACAACCAATGGCTGTGCTCGTTTCATTCAAAAGCTACGAGGCCCTGCTGAGGTTACAAGGATATCGTGTAGACCATTAGAAAGAGCGAAAATCAACGTTTTCAAAAAGTATATGCTTTGTATGCTTATTTTTGCGCTTTTTGGTCGAAAATGACTCCTAAAATTTGTTTTTTGTGATTTAGACTCTTATTTTTTTTTAAATTACAAGCAAAATTAGTATCAGTTTGAAGGCAATTATCTGCACTCTCTTTCTGTGCTATTTTTAGCTGTGTACATTGAATGGGGAGACGTAGCCAGCGCAAGGAACACACCGTGTGTTTTTTGTATCACTCTGCAAGCCACGCTCATAGCGAGAAATAACCATCCAGAGCCTTTTTTAAAACAATTGTCAAAAATCACTCATTCAACATACAGCAAACAGACATACATCATTGGAAAGGGTAAAACTTCAACTTTTTTTGCGGTACAAATAATGTGGTAGTGCATGCACAAATTGTGTCATAACATTCGTGGGAATGCAACTGAAAAACAGCTGCTGAAGCGTTAGTCTTACAGTTCAAGACATAGCCTGCCGGTACCTAGTAGAACATGCCCTTTTTTTTTTCAGATAGCTTAGTTCAATACTTTTGGAGTATAAGAGCCTCAAAAATGACAAAAACCTATTTTTTCCGAGCGGAAAAACAGGAAAATTACAGTTTCTCGCACTTCAATGCCAATAATTCACAAACTATGTAAGATACAACCAAAATTTTTGGTGTGTAGATAGATGACAGTGTAATCTTTACAGACAGTAGAATTCAGTGTAATCATATTTTTGGAAATAACTTTACACACCATCATAAAACTTGGCAGAAAGACTCCTGAGACCATGCATGATGTAAAGAAATACAAGTATAATCACAAAGATATAATTATAATAATATATTTGTGTTATTATTATTATTAATATTATTATTAATTTTATAACCTTGTTGCAATGTTCTGTGTAGTTCAATGCGGGGTAATAAAAGATTTGTTGACTTGGCTAGATCAGATCATCATGATTTATTTAGCTTGACACAATGGCATTAATGGTAAATTTTATGTTAGTTTTTCAATCATTTAACGCTAAAAAATGAAGCTACGCCAACCACTAATTACATAATAGGTGTTATAATAAACTAAATGTATACAGTATTACAAGAAGGGGTCGTTTACAGACCGTGTAGGCCTATTACTGGTCCGTAACTTTACTAAAACTATCGATTAAACATTGGAGCAGACGACACTTTCTATGCACTTCCGGTAAACGGTACTCGAATATTTTGCTAAATTATCAACATACCACACCATAAACTCATTACAATTTACCAGAAACTGGTCAATCCAAGACTGCACCGAACATACCAATAATGGCACTGATTTTAATGGAAATCATAGCGAAGTCCAAGCAGCTCGAAGCAAAATTTTCACTAGAAGCCATGACTTTCAAAGTCGTTGGCCTATCATGCACGTGTTATAGGTACTCGTCTTTCATTGGTTCCCGCTCCGCGAGTATGGAACGGAAAACGATGTTTCGTATACCATTGCAATCTGCAGAAAATGACCTTTCCAGCGGGTCCATGGTTTTCATAGTTCTGAACAGCCATTTTTAAGATATCAAGCCGCGAAGTATACGTATTTTTTTGCCTTGATTTAAACTGCTTCGCAATTGAAAATAAGTTGCTTTTCGAAGAAAATAGATATACGAAAATAAAGCTAGGAGTTTCATCTTTCTATTAAGACTAGTTGAACCAATCAAATTTAAGTAAACGAACACTAACATCGACGATAAAAATAGGCGGTGTTCAACTTTGATGGAGAGCATGGCCGCCAGGCAATGGCGACACGCAACAAAGTACACTGACTGTATGCTTTTCTGAGCCACTTTAGTGACTATTTAAAGACGAATTTATTCGTAAAAACAACATAGAAAGAAAGTTGAAATGTTGATGCTTTTATTGATGTAATTTTTATGTGACAATAATTACATGCAGACCAGTAAATTGCCGACAAAAAATGTGGCTTATCAGCTGGTTTCCCGCATGTCTAGTAGGCCACTGCCGCTACCTACCATAATTTAAAAAAATTACTACAAATCTCCTGACATGTCTTCTGCGTTATTTTTCATACCAATGTGCGTGTTTTTCGCTTGTTTGTTTAATTCCTATTAGATTTTGATAATTCAATTCTTGTGTCGTCTGCTTGACCTTGCTTTGAGATTCTGATTTTTGTGACGTCATGAGTACGCAAGTAACCCTCTTTTTTAAACCCCAAATTTACGGCTAAAATCAAGCAAATTTAAGCAACTGACTGTGCTGCTACTTTCTTCAAACCATGGACAATCACATTTCATTAATCAGTTAGATATAGTAATCTTTACCGTTTTTTTTATGGGGAGTTTAAAACGCAAGGGGTGTGAAGGGCTCTTGTCAGATGCCCTTGTCAGATGCCATTTTTAGCAAAAAAAAATGCATTTAAATCAATATTTACCATACTAATAATTAACTATCTGCCATGGTGCCGTTTTTCCAGTTGCATTTACCTTATTAGAGCACAAATTTAATTTTATTTTGTTTTAAAACTAGCTTACATTTTTTTTATGGGCCTTGAACAAAATGTACCCCAACATTTACGACTAGCAAAGAATGACTCAGATATCGTTTTCCAAATACATATTTTACTGAACTGAGTGCAGAATCTTCACCAGACTATTTCAGTATTTGTAGTCTACAGCAAGAAATTGTACTGAGTAATTACTAATTGACATCTAAAAAAAATTTTTTGTGGAAAGGGCACTGTTGTATGTTTTGTTATAATTTCATTGTAGACTTTAAGCTAGTGCAAACTTTGTCAGTTTGTGAAAATCAACATAGGCTAGATTTTTTTGTTGTATGAAATAGCAATGCACATCAATAATATTTAAATAAACAAAACACATTTGTTATGTTATTATGATAACATAAAATTTTATTCACAGATCATTTTGCATTTTACAGATAAGATTTAAAATCAGATAAATAGAACTGAAAATATGTTCGATCAAATATGTCGGTAATTGGATGAGTTGCCTTAGTTAAACAAAAGGCAAAAAAAAGAGCGTCGTTAAATTGAGAGAAAAATTGATTTTTCCTTATAACTTTTTTGTTTTTAGAGATATAAGCTTGATATTTTGCAGAGCATTTCTTGAATACAATACAAATACACCGATTTCATGTTTGTAAGTATGTTTAACCCTCTAACTCCCACAGGAGCATAAGCCTTATCTGCTTCTATTTCCTAGGTCAAGGCAAGTAACTCCTTCAAAATGCTACACCATGCACATACAAAAATTAATTAAAAATGCACCACCCAAAATTATGTTCCACTTATCATTATTAATAAATCAACCACATATTTTTCTTCAAAATGAAATGTTACACATACATCTAATTTTACAATGTGTTCAGGGTGGAGAATTTTCTGCGGAAGGCATTTGCATTTCCGAGAAAAAAATATTGAGTTCCGAGTTTGAGAAGGTGAGGGGCTACCCTTTACTGGGCATAGCGGCCAAAGGTCTAAACAGGCAAAACGTCCAAAAGCGTCCGTATCAACCATGTGGTTATATTTTCTCGTTGTTTGAAAGATTGCGAGACTATATTTTATTAGATTAATTTGCTAATACTGAGCGTGTTTATAAATTCTCCCTTTAAATGAAATCTCCCTATTTAAATCCTCAGTCTCCCTTTTGAATTTCTTGGGGTAAACAGGTCTGCATTTCCACTTCAGCCACAGGTTCTGAATGCATGCCTTTCCTACCTTTTGTGTCCACTTTCAGCTAAAAAGGATGGTGCCCACGAATCGCAAACTCAAACGATGTCAACTACAAATTCATTGTGGATTTATTCCAAAACACGGCTATAGATGCAGGTTCGAGTTATGCGTCCATTATAAAATTGTGGACCGGCTTCTTACATACCATGCAACACTCAACACTGTGATTGGTGACATCACAGAATCTGCTAATGGTGGACTACTCTATAGAAAGCTAAAGTTCTGAACGTCCCATAACAATCAATAAAAAAAAATATAGACGTATTTCCAATAGAGTGTACTTCGACCCATCGTGCTCCAAGTGGATTTGTCTTTTTAGGCAGTTTAAAAGTACGTACCGGCAGGTCAAAATTAGAACAAAACCAAACATGTAGGGAATTAATATATCTTTAAAAAAAGGCAACAAAAGAAACAAAACAAAACAAAAATTTTGATTCTAGCTGTATTAGTTGAGGAGATATTACAGTTTGATTTCGTGAAAAAAATGCGTCAACGGTGAAACTTTATAAATCATCATCTTTGGAACCATGTAATTTCTAAATAACTGCTTTTACAGGTGTCAAATTGAAGGAATTCCATTGTTGTTATACAGTATTTTTGTGTAATTTTTTGCAGCACCCACAGATTGATAGAAAAGGAGCTGGGGTGGTTCAAAAATGGCAAAATCAGCAATAGCGAAGGATGGCAAAACGTATACAAGTCAAGAAAATGTGATTATCACATATCTTTGCTGTTTATTGTCCGAATTTGACAATTCAAACTGCAAATTTCTTATTTTTTAAAGCCCTTTTATTTGAGATCCATGAAATATATCTTGTTACACAGAAAAATGCAATATATAGTCTATAGTAACATAACAAAGAGTGAATGTTGTAAGCCTATGTATTACTATTAGACTAGTAGGCCTATGCTGCAGTCAACACCAGTAATGGATCAAATGCACTTCTAGATTTAATCATAAACAAATATCAAATATACTTTTTTTTAAATTACACAATACAATACAAATGAATTTCCGAGGTATGCTCTTCTTCACTACATTCAGATTACAAACAAGCACAAAAATGCACAAGGATGTTACTTCCAATTAAAAA
Source organism: Oncomelania hupensis (assembly GCA_036898135.1). Classification (NCBI taxonomy): domain Eukaryota; kingdom Metazoa; phylum Mollusca; class Gastropoda; order Littorinimorpha; family Pomatiopsidae; genus Oncomelania; species Oncomelania hupensis. The sequence continues at coordinate 66,830,538 of CM072512.1, read as the reverse complement.
TGTAAATTTCCTGTTAAGTAACATCATTCTTGTGCATGTTGTATTTTTGTTTGTTTATAATCTGAAGAGAATAGCTTGAAAATTTATTTGTATTGTATTTTTGTACAAGTTAAAATATCTTTAATACTTTATTTGTTGTGTTTACGGTTTAGCTTCAAGATAGGGCATACTGTATTGTGCATAGGCTACTTAACTTAGTTAACTTACCAGTGCCAGTTGTGTTACGTTTTTTTTTTTTTGAGGGGGGGGGGGGGGGGGGGGGCACTCAAAGATTTAGCCAATTATTGAGGAAACCTGCAGCAAGTCATAACACTGCTTCCTTACTAATAAATAATTTTCGAACGCTGGAATGTAGTTACAAGCTAGTAAGACTAAGAGATGTGGCCACATTTGACTTGTACAACTAGGCCTACAAGTAACTTAAGTAAGGCCAGATGCTTTCGTCAAAAATTTTTCAAATAAATTAACTTTTTTGTCTAAATATGCAACATAGTATGCTTATGCAAACATCCTGCGAAAATAATATATATTAATACTTGCTGAGAAGAGTCTCATGATTCGTTATAAACACTTCGTCAGTCAAATCATTTTCCAACTCCAACATGTCACAATTTGAGGCCATCTTGACATTAGCACTTTGAAAACGGTAGTCGCGTTTGATTGGCTGTTGCGTTACCAATGTCTACGTCAGTGCGTAGTTTCGCATATGAAATTATTCAGCAAAAAATGAACTTTCTGACGATACCCAACACATAGGAGGTTTATTTAACGAATAAAGAGCAAATTAACTCGAAAGTCAAACATTTTATTTTGCATGTGATTTTCTATACTCTCCGTGGCGCCGGCATTAACAAAAATTATACGAAACAAAAGCCCGACTTTTATACTTTTAAATAGCATTCTATTTATAGCTATCCATGTAATATTTATCACGAGAGATTGATTGAAGAAAGGCATGTCAATGGGAGAGTTAATAAATGGCCGCTGGCGCAGTGAGAAGCTGAGCGTTAGGTGGGTGCATGTTCTGACTCGACACTTAAAAACAAACATATATAACACAAATAACTCAATCATACACAAAAGATAAATGTTTCAACTTTATTTTCATGTAGATTTTATTGCACAACACAGATAAAAAAAAAACGCTTAAAATCTCACTTAAAAATACGCATTTTAAGCAACCTTGAGACCTTTCCTCACAAGCCAATGAATGGCCTGCCGGTACCTATTAAAAGGCAATCGGAACTTAATTTGTGATTGCATTGTGGATTAAATTTTGAGTTCGTATCATTCTAAGTGATACTATGTGCTGCTATGGGTTTTTGTGAATTTGAAATGGGAACCAAAAGTTGGGAAGGCGTTTAATTGGGGGCAAGGGCTGAAACAAATAGGGAGTGGAAGATCTTGGTTAATAAGTAGTTTTTTTTAAAAATTCAATGGTTATTAAGATTGAATAATCCATCCGTCTATGCAGTGGCTTACCTATTTCATCTGTCACAACCAAGCTTGGTAGGATGGTCAGGCATGCTACTTTTCCTGGAATTCCAGGAATTCCTGGAAATCGATCTTTGGCTTTCCAAGTGATTCAAAAATTTCCGGGAGTATTAAAAAATTCTGTGTCGAAAAAAAAAAAGCAAGCGTTCTTATCACGGTAGGCGATATCAGCGGGATTCGTCTGCTAGACCTCCATGACAGTCAATTTAACGATCATATCAAAGCGGCGTTGTGATTGGCTAGCTAAATTTATCTCACCAATCAGATTGTTTCTCTCGCGTGATTCGCTCTGTGTTATAGCCAGTTGTTTCCGTTTGATTTTTGACAGTCTTTACCACGATTCTCTGTTTTTTTAAAGTTTGATAACGTATGGAAGCGTTTTTGTGATGATAAATACTACTAATAGTAGCATAGTATCAAAATGTTACGAACGGACATTGTAATAAGAAACACAGTAGGAGACTGGGACAAAGGTCTCAAAAACAAGTGGCGTTGGGACTGGCTGCAGAGAACACTGGATTATGAAGTAAAAGTTGTCGGAGAAGAAAAAGAAAAGAAGTACGTCGAGAAATTTGGCGACCACATCTGATGTTATTTCTAAATGACAGACTATAATACAATAATGTTAACAGACATGTAGGCCTACCAGTGTCATTTCTTGTATATAGTTTAAACTAAAATGTTTTTTTTTTTTTCGTCTTTGTTGATTGATTTTTCGTCTCTCAAAAAGTGCTCAGAATGTGCCAAATTGCACAGATTTTAACTTTTTAAAAAAAAATTCCGGGGGGGGGGGGGGGGGGGGGCATGCCCCCGGACTCCCCTAGGGGGCTTTGCAGGCTCGCTCTCGGGGCTCTGCTAACCCTTCCAAAATTTTCCTGAGAAACAAAATTTTCAGAGTAGCATGCCTGGATGGTATATATCCGTTAGTTCTTTTACTGTTTTAGTGAATGAACAACTTTACTTAAATGTGAGTTTTTTTCGGTGAAGACAAAATATGTGTGTATGTAATATGTTTGTTATATATAATGTTCCAATTTATTTAAATTTTCAGTCAAAATGGTACGTATGAACGTGCTAGCTGATGCTCTGAAAAATATTGCACGGGCAGAACAAGGTGGCAAACGCCAGGTCTTGATCAGGCCATGCAGCAAGGTCATCATCAAGTTCCTTACAGTGATGATGCGACATGGTATTTACATGGTTTTTCACTTTTTAGTTTCAGTAAATCATGGGCACCATTGTTCTATTCTTGTTCCATCTTTGTTTTCTTGTGGGTTTCAAAAAAAATCTTTATTTGAGGACTTTGATCAGGGTCAGGAAGCACTGAGGGTGGCTAACTTTTAGCTTACAAAGTACTGCGCTCCAGTAAGGCGAGGTTAGTAATCAACTACTCGCTGGCAAGCATAGTGTGTGTTTTTTTATTTTGTCATCTTTGAGTGGTAATAACTCATAAATGGTTTTGTTGTACACTCTGAAAAAAAAAAAGAGCTTAAACTATGATTAGGTATGAAACTATTCTATTTTCCCACTAGGGTTGTTTCAGCAGATCTTTTATGCGGATTGGGGGTTGTCGGGTCCTGATTTGGCTCGGAAGAGAACGCTGGACCTAAAGCAACAATTATGTAATGTAGTATACCCATATTCTTTGGTTGATAGTTTAGCATTTTATATTTTAAAAAAATTTAGAAGTGAAAAAATTTAATAAAAAAGATACATGGTGGCATATGTGGAACTTTTTCTTTCTGTGAATATTAGTTTCTAGTTCCTGCAATGCATGAATCAAAACAGGCCAACAGTCATGGCTTATAGCACAGGAACTGTATATTAGTAAATAGGACACTGGCCATAATTATTTAATTTGTAGCTTTAAAGTAATCATATATTTTATTTGCAGGCTACATAGGAGAGTTTGAGGTTGTAGATGATCACCGATCGGGCAAGATTGTTGTCAACCTCACAGGTCGTCTCAATAAGGTACATTGATGGAAAATGAATTTGCATTTCTCTTCATAATTTTTTGTCAATCTGATTATCTAAACCAGGGGTGTCAAATACCGTGAACGTTTTCGAGGAATAATCGAATCTTCTAAAGGAGTTCATTATGCTCACTGCAACGCGTACAACAAGGAGTTCTACATTGCTCACAGCTGTGCATACGACATTCAGTGACACTTAGATTAGGTATTACGGACGAAAATTTTGTTTAGGTTCAGCATGTTTTATTTTGTTTTTATTAGGTAGTACTACCTACTATGAGCGATTTGGGGACACACGCTGTGCACAGTGGAATTCACCCATTTTCAAAACGCAATTTCTTCAGCCATAATGCACAGATTTGTTTAAAATATTAAATTTCTAAAAGCACAATAGTTTTATTTGCCTTCCGTGTATTTTTGATCACTGCAATAACTACAATCGCTACACTAGAACGCATTGACTGCAGTGCCTTGAAGCGGAAAATTTTCCCGTGGCCATGTTTTTCATCTGGGTCAAGTTAGCAGAACGTTTGGGTGTTCCTAGAAAAAGCGTCACGGACTTTCCGCCTCTCAACCAATCAGAATGAATCTTATACCGATGGAAAGCTTATTTCCAGAGCTTATTCTAGGGCGTGGGATCACGCACAAACAGTTTTTTTCCCGCAAAGAAATTCGATGAGCGCGTTCGCGATCCCGCGGAGTTTGGAAATATCCCGCTACATGTCTTGATCGAAGCGGGCTTTACTGTGACATTTCTGTCGTCTGCTAGGGCATAGCGGAAACTGGAGTTAAACGGAAGTTGCTCTCTTGTATATGCGATGTGTCTCAAATTTTCATTGGCCAATGCTATTTTTGACCAATCACCTTTCTTCTGAGTTTGGCATCGATGAACCTGACCGGTTGGAACTGGTTTACAATCAGAATCAGAATGGCTTCGAAAAAGCGCACGCTTTTCGACTTCGAATTCAGTGGAGGAACTGTGAAGAAAACAGTCACATTGTTTTCCCATGACTGATCTTCTATGCAACAGTTGTGAAAGCAAAGGTTACAAATACCAGTTTGTGATATATTTTGTCTGCGATTTGTATGTACTTACTGTTTGGAGAGAATGCAACACTTGACTGTTTCACAGTTTATCCGGGAACATCAGGGGAGAAAACAGATATGGATATTTGTTTGTGTGTACACCCTATATATGCCGAGAAGACGCCCCCACTGTTTTGGTCAGAGGGTGCCTAATCCCCCCCCCTTTTTTTTCAAGGAAGGGGGGCCTGCCCCCACTTCTTCAAAATCCTAGAATAAGCTCTGTCAATATTAAGGCACTCATTTAACTGTTGGGTAACCCTCACATTTTTCCCAAAAGTGGCTCATGTGTTTAAAAATAATACAAAGTGCATACAAAGGCACTGTTTTTACACAGCAAAATGCAGAACAATCTAGTATGCTCAAAAAACGAAACGTTTTGCCAGTTTAAGAAGAATATACGAAAGTAATGATGCATTTATATATATTCAGAATTCATATTAATTAATTGTTCGACAATATAATCTTTTGGGGGGTTATGGAGTAAAATACAACACAAAAAAGATATAGCAGGCATGCTACTTTTCCGCGACTTCGCTACGCCACTTGACAAAATTTGAGAGAAATCTTAATTTTGCCTGTATAGATTAGTGTGCATTTGTGACCATAACTTGTTGCGTTCTATATTATTTTGTTTCATGAGGATTAAAATGGTGAGCTGGAATTAGTATAAATTAATGTTTTGTGAATGTGGCAGTTTTATAATATGTAATGTAGATTAGGCCTATGTATATAACATTGTCTATTTGGTTCTAGGCAGGGAAATGGGGAATGCTATTATTAGCCTACTGCTGAGAACTAACAAAAGCAAATCAAGGGACACAACTATTAATTATGGTCGATAATAATTATGATCATCTTAAGGCCAGACTATGGGGGTTCAGATGGACCCAAATCATGATTTTTTCAGATTTGGGTTTATTGGATATTTTGCTTCTCTAAACTATCAATTTCAACCTAGTAAAAAAATAAATCCCCCAAACACATTCATTTTGTGCAAAAATCGACCTCAAACAATGCTACCCTGCTAAAATTTGTGCACAACTTTTTGTCTGTGTTGAGAAATCGGTCATTTTCAGCCCTTAGATACGATGATTTGTAGCAGACGAAACAAGGCATGCCGCATACCAAAATAAACCGGAAAATCTCATTAACATTTTCACGTCATTTCCGATAGGAAACCCCCATTCATGAAGCGTGGATTGGCCTCGTTTTGAAAGGGAGGTATATGCAGAGCTTATTCTAGGGCGCGGGATCACGCACAAAAAGTTTTTTTCCCGCAAAAAAATTCGATGAGCGCGTTCGCGATCCCGCGGAGATTGGAAATATCCCGCTACATGTCTTGATCGAAGCGGGCTTTACTGTGACGTTTCAGTCGTCTACTAGGGCGTAGCGGAAACGGGAGTTAAACGGAAGTTGCTCTCTTGTATATGCGATGTGTCTCAAATTTTCATTGGCCGATGCTATTCTTTTTGACCAATCACCTTTCTTCTGAGTGTGGCATCGATGAACCTGACCGGTTGGAACTGGTTTACAATCAGAATCAGAATGGCTTCAAAAAAGCGCACGCTTTTCTACTTCGAATTCAGTGGAGGAACTGTGAAGAAAACAGTGTAACACTGTTTTCCCATGACTGATCTTCTAAAATAGCAGAGCTTTTATGCAACAGTTGTGAAAGCAAGGTTACAGATACCAGTTTGTGATATATTTTGTCTGCGATTTGTGTGTACTTACTGTTTGGAGAGAATGCGACACTTGACAGTTTCACAGTTTATCCGGGAACATCACGGGAGAAAACCATACCTGTCAAGCTCTTATGGACTCTTACCATAAGATTTTGCTTCCCATACCATAAGTTTGAACAAAATACCATAAGAAATGTGTGAAAATGCATGGATGGACACATTCACGAACCTTAGCGATCTCTCTCTCTCTCTCTCTCTCTCTCTCTCTCTCTCTCTCTCTCTCTCTCTCTCTCTCTCTCTCTCTCTCTCATTCGGCGTTCGACCCTCGAGGTGTCAACACCTAAGCAGCTGAGCTCTCTCAATACAGTGTAAAGACAGTATCAACGTTTCTGAGTTGTACTTGGAATTGTATACACGGCTCAATGTATTGTGATTACTGCAACTACAGATAATGCTAATATATTGTAAAGATTGAAAGAAGGAAAAATAGTTTCAGCAAAATTGTACGTTGACTGGTTTTCTGTTGAATTGGAGTTTGTGGTGATGTGGACCATTCTATGTGCGATGCAATCATGCGAACGGATGGTTAGAGTTCCAGCACATCGGATTGTGGACATTCAGCAAATTTACATAATCTGGAACTGTGAATAATATCAACATGCCTGCGTGTAATGATACCTTTAGGACAAAGTGTGGTGCTTTTCAGTTTACCTTCTATAATTTCATGAAGAAGAGAGCGGACTACGCAACAATGTTTAGTACACGTGTACTAAAACTTACTTGGCCGGCTAGATTTGTTGATACACTTTTAATGTGTGCAGTACTGATGGCGTGGTGTGACACGTGTAGTGCACAACCTGGTAGACAGGGGATGGATGATTGCTACACAGTGAACTGTTGTCAACAATTACAAGTTACTTTTTTACTACATCCAGCACACCATTCAGTTTTCTCGTGGTTTAAATTTCTCGCTGTCGAGTGTAGCATGTATCGAAGACCACGACAATCAATGATCATAGTGTTGCGAATTAGCTGGTTAAAGCTGGGCGTATTTACACTGTGCCTCATGCTAGTATTACAATACACTGTCGCCACATACAGCAAGACAACGAGGCTTGATCTTGTGGCATCAAACATGTCTACCACGAGTTATATGAACCCTTCGAATTGCGAATTTCTCCTACTGGCAGGTGATATTGAGGAGAACCCAGGGCCTCAGGATCAGAGCACAAATGACTTGATCATAAATCTCGGTGCCACGTTATCAGCGAAGATCGATGGAGTGTCGCGTGAGGTGGCTTCCATGTCTCAGAATCTGATATCCCTGTCAGCACAGATGAGCGTCCTGAGGAGCGAGCTACAACAGAACAAATCTGACATTGCAACCATGATGAACAGAAATGAAGTGCTGGAGGACAACTTGGAGGAACTCAAAGAAAAGCTGGAGAATCACGAAATAATGGCGAAACATAACAACATTATCTTCTACGGCGTCAAAGAAGCTAGCACGAAGGAAACAGATGATGTCTGTGTACGAACAATAGTAAACATTCTGAATGACCATGACTCGACGAAAACATGGCAGGTTGGTGATATTTCATGCTCCTACAGGCTCGGCAAGAAAGACAACACAGAAACACGCCCACGGCCCTTGATAGCGAAAATGATACGGAACAGAGACAAGCAAAACTTAATCGCTAGTAAAGTTATGAGGAGCAGTTTGAGCAAAGTGGGCATTCGCATGGACGACGACCTGACTAAGAAGCAAAGAATCAAACTGAGTGCGCTACGGAAGGACGGCTATTTGGCGTACTACCGGGGACCAAGATTGATCCAGAAGATGTTGCAGAGAAATGGATCTGCGCGTAAACAAAGTAACACATATCACAACGGCAGGGATGAAGAGGGCTCCGAGCCTAAGTCACCAGTATCTCAACCACTGACGACTGATGAAGACTGGATACCGTCATCACAGACACTCAGCGCAGAAGCAGACAGTGTCGAACAGGCGGCGGGATGGACCGGTGAAAGCGTGAAAGACTCCTCAGGACATCGCTCGACTCCGGGGTCTGCTGGACGTGGACGTGGCAGGCAGCGCTCTCCTAGAGGCGACAGAAACGGAAGCGGGAGTGCTTGTGGTAACGAAAACGACAATGTGGTTCTTCGCGGTCTTGGCCGTGGATCTCCTGTGGGGGCTACTAAACGTCACATCGACAAGGATGGGGTTGACAACACTCTGTTCCCTGCGATAGAAACATCTGTTTGTCGTCCAAGGACAAGACTTCAGTCTCGTGATGTGCGGCCCTCAGGAACAACGGCAGGCAGCAGTCTGTCCCAGGGAAGAATCGACGACATGCTGCGTGGTCAGCAATGAAGGTTTGCAGTCTCCACCCCTAGTAATGTAGGCAGTAATGATAGTTCGAGTAGTGGGGACGTTAATCACAGATCCTTCACTCCATTTGTAAATGTTCAGACTAAGAGGCAGCTCGTAACACACTCCTCGGGTCAACAACTTCGTATATTAAATTGGAATGTTGAAGGTTTGAGTAGTAAACTTAGCGATGCTGATTTTATGCAGTACGTCAACTCCTTTGATATTGTGTGTTTTACAGAAACGTTTCTTGAATATAAGCGCCCCCTTGATTGTTTTTCAAACTTTGTTCAGTTTCTTAACCCCGCTATTAAAATTACTCACCATGGTCGTAGTTGTGGCGGCGTCATGATCATGATCAAGCGTAGGCTGGAAAAATACGTCACAGTTCTTGACCAATCATTAGACAACATGATCTGGCTGAAAATATGCAGGAAGGTTTTCTCAGCAAGCAAAGACGTTGTATTCTGCTGACTGTACGTGTGCCCATATGACTCGCCTTATTATAGACAGGATCACGTTAATGTACATTCAACCCTCATTATGACAGAGCAGCGTCTCCTTGACTTTATAGAGCAATTTGACAACTCTTGCTATTTTATGATCTGCGGAGATTTTAATGCCAGGACGGGGGCTTTGAATGCTATAGACACTGATATGATGGATGAGGTCCAACAGTTAACTCGGTCAGACCTGTATTCAACTCGCCAGTCAGAAGATAAGGTAGTCAACGTCTTTGGTCGTCTTTTGCTGGACATGTGTTCAGCTTGTAACTTAAGCATTTTAAACGGGATGTGCAGGGGCGACGAAAAAGGTCAATTTACTTACGTTTGTTCAGCCGGTTGTAGCACTATCGACTACTTTGTCGCCTCACCAGTATTGTCGTCAACGGCTGAACTAAGAGTGGCTGAACGATTTGACTCCAAACACTTGCCTGTAGAGTTAATATATTTTTGTTGCAAAGAGGTAGCAATAAAAGCCCACCCACTCTTTATTAATAAGCTGGTGTGGGACGACACAAAATTAGCATTGTTTTTGGAGGCAGTCACAGGAAACAAGTTCCAGTCTTGCGTGGCGGAAGCGACAGCACTGCTTCACGCGTCAGTAGACGATGCAGTGGAACGTTTTAATGTAGGCCTGTTGCAGGCATCCCAGTGTATGCATAGAAAATTGTATGTAGGCCCTAGACACAGTAAATGGTTTGACGTGGAATGTAAAGTTGCTAAACGTAAAACACGGCGGCATTGGAGGCAGTTTCGTCGCGCGAGTTGCGAAGAGGCTAGGGGACGTAGTAGACTGTTGTATGTGGAGTGTAGGAAGAACTACAGGTTATTGCTGAAAACAAAAAGACAATTATTCAAAGAAAACAAGATTCTCAATTTAGTGTCGAAGGTCAAAGACTCGAAGCTATTTTGGAGTGAAGTCAAGTCTATTTGCCAGTCTACCAGAAGCAATCCTGACATAAGTTCTGACACCTGGTTCAATCATTTTAAATATGTATTTAATAAGGGTGCTGATCAGGCAGAAGTGTTACCTCAGACACTTCAAATATATGAGGAACCAGCAAGCATTGAATATCTGGATAGGCCCTTTACTTTACAGGAAGTGCTGTCAACAATACAGCATTTGAACATGAACAAATCTCCTGGGCCTGACGGTATTCTTGCGGGAATGCTAAAGGGCACAGTCACTCAGAGCCTTCCATTTATAGTCGAACTTTTTAATCACATATTTGACTCGGGTGTTTACCCAAAAGCATGGACAGGAGCAGTTGTAGTCCCTATACACAAAGCTGGTAGTACAGAAAACCCAGATAACTACCGTGGAGTGTCTTTGCTGAGCATTCTCGGTAAGGCCTTTGCACAGATTCTGAACAGGCGTCTGACTTCATGGGCAGAAGAGAACAGTAAAATAGACGAAGTACAGAGCGGGTTTAGGGCAGGATATTCAACAGTTGACAACATTTACGTACTTTTTTCTATCGTTCAGAAATATTTACTTAAAAGGTCTGGCAAAGTGTATGTGTGCTTTGTCGACTTCCGGAAAGCATTTGATTGTGTGAACCGTGCTGTTTTGTGGAACACTCTTAGGAAGGCTGGGGTGGGTGGCAAAATGCTGAAGGTCTTGCAAAGTATGTACAAAAGTGTCCAGTCTTGTGTTCGCTGTCCAGATACTCTTACAGATTTCTTCGAGTGCCCTTTCGGGGTCAGACAGGGTTGTGTGCTTTCTCCCACCCTGTTTTCATTTTTAGTGAATGAACTTGCTCTAGAAATAGCAAATAAAGGGCTGCATGGAATACAACTATCCCCAGATATCATTCAAATTCTGATCTTGTTGTTTGCAGACGACGGTAGCGTTGACATCGTACTCTGTAGTGGGACTTCAAAACCAAATCAATATTTTAAAACAATTTGCTGACCGGTTTTGCATGGAAGTGAATTTGGATAAGACTAAAGTAATTGTTTTTAGGAAGGGTGGATTTTTGGCTAAAATAGAAAAATGGTCGTACGGTAACCTACCAATAGAAGTTGTAAATAGTTACAAATATCTAGGCCTACACTTCACGACTAAACTTTCAATGACTCTGGCCGTAGGCGAGTTAGCTTCCAAGGCCAAAGTAAGAACTATTCACATTTTAAGATGTCTTTTTAGGCTTGGGGATATACGTAGAGATATATTTTTTAAGATTTTTGATGCTCAAGTCTTACCAGTACTTATGTACGGAGCAGAAATTTGGGGACTTCAACAATTTGATAGTTTGGAAAAGGTCCACCTTTTCGCTTGCAAGAGATTTTTGCATGTCGGTCAACAGACGCCGAACAAAATGATTTTTGGAGATCTGGGAAGATATCCTTTGTATATTACTTCAGCTATTAGGTGTGTGAAATATTGGACAAAGCTAATGGGTTTACCCCGTGAAAGACTTCCAAAGAAGGCATATATTATGTTAAGCCAAATGTGTGATGCAGGCAAGAAAACTTGGGTGTACCACCTTAAGAACCTTATGTTTGATAATGGGTTCGCAGACGCTTGGAATCCGCCCCCACGGGCTCGGCTCCGCGCGCCGGGGGTGGACCCCATGCCTCTCTCTGGCTGGGTGACCAAGTTGCCTACCCCTTTTTCTTCTCTTTTGTCTTGTTTCTGTCTTATTGGTCCTTTCACCTATATTCTCTTCACCCTTAAATTCTCCCAGTATACTAAGCAGTTTTGACTTCCTTTCTTCTGCCTTACCGGACTTTCCCTGTCTTCTTTTTCCCCATCATTCCTTCTTTTTCTACCCTTCCTTTTCTCTGTGGCCTTCTCTTGGCCCCCTGCGTTTGCCGTGCAGGGCAACCCGTGTCGGGGGAGAATGGGATCCTGGAGGTTGAGGTCCCTGAGGGACTGCGGTCCCTCACACTAACACACCTCTTTGGCCCGGACTTCTCCTAGACGGGAGGCTGGCGTGGCCCGCGTCAGTCAAGCGGCTGGTCGTGTATTGCCCTAGCTCTGCTAGAAGGCTGCGGCTCATGGGTCAAACTTGAACAAAACCGTAGTGGCAGTGCGGGATTGTCTGGGTGTATATCCCCCCTGTAACCCTGGTGCGTTTCCTTGCTGGACTTTCCGCTTGGACGCATCCCCTTGTTGGACTCCGTGGTGGGTGGGGAGCAGGGGGGATGAATTCATAAATTAATAACATGGCTTCCACAAATATAAGAAGACTGCGTGATGACGGACCGGATTCGGACACGGACAGTGAAATTGATACGAGACAGAAAGCTTGTGCGTCGGGGGTGGAAGGGGCCTGGCCTCGTTTTTTGGTTGTAGAGGGGACGGATCCGGCTATGCCAATAGGCAAGCTGTCTCCGTTCGCAATACAGAAGGGTTTTCAATCCGTTTGCACAATCGGGTTCAAAGATGTGAAAAAACTGAGATCTGGGGCCTACCTGGTGGAGTGCTCAACCAAAAGGGCATCGGATAGTCTTCTAAAGAGGAATTCGACTGTCTTCGTTGATAGACCAATCAAAGTTTCTGTTCATGGACGGTTGAATTCCTCCAAGGGAGTCATCCGATGTCAGGATTTGATCGACATGTCGGAATTGGAAATCCGAGATGAGCTCTCCAGCCAGGGGGTCACAGCAGTCCAGCGGGTTTTCGTCACCAAAGGATCCCAACGTATCCCCACCAACACACTTTTTGTGACCTTCGCTATGGCCAAATTGCCGGAGTCACTCAAGGTGGGATACCTTAGGGTGAAGGTGACGCCGTTTGTACCATCACCGTTGCGATGCTACCGCTGCCAAAAGTTTGGTCACGGTAGCAAGACCTGTAAAAGCAAAGAAATATGTCGTGACTGTGGTAAAGAAAAACATGAAACGAATGCAAAAATCCGATTTGCTGTGTGAATTGCGCCGGGAATCATTCTTCCAGCTCCAAAGACTGTCCTCAGTGGCAGTTGGAGCTGGAAATCCAAAAGGTGCGGGCCACTGAGAGTTGCTCCTTTGGCGACGCAAGGAAAAAAGTTCTTGCAAGTAGGCCGGTGCTTAAAGAGAGGTCCTTTGCGGCTGTGGCGGGTTCCACATCTCATGTGGAACCTGGCGCACACCCGACAATGGACACTGCCATAAGTAAAATTACACAGATCTTGGACACGTTGTGCAAACGGATGGATGCTTTAGAAAAGATGCTCGCGTTGTTTGCCCAGAAGGGGGTTTCTCCAGCCCCACCGATTCCACTGGAGAACGTGCCGATGGGCACGTCAAAAACCGTCACTCCAAGCGCGCAGACGGCCGCGCCAAAAGCCGTCACTCCTGCCACGAAGGAGGCTAGGCCTCATGCCACCGCATCAGCAACGACCGGTTTTAGCGACCGGGTAGTTGCTGGGGCGACTAAAATCCTAGTTACCCAGCAGAAGAGCGTCAGAGGAGGAGAGGGAAAGATTGGCAGGGGTGAAGGGGAGAGGGAAGATATAAAATCTGGTGCTGGGGAGAGGGGGAGGAAGTCCGCTGGCAGCTCGGGTTCCGGGTCTTTGACAAAGAATCAAAGGCCCGGACCCCTTTCTTCCAAGCCCCAGCAGCCTCTCGAAACGGAGAACCGTTTCGGGGGGTTGATGGAACATGAAGAGATGGACGAGGGTCCAAAAGATACAGAGACATAATTGTGCTCTCGGAGATGAAAATTTTAGCATTCTTTTACTTAATTTCTATGTCCATTTTACAATGGAACATCCGAGGGATAAGGGCAAATTATGAGGAGCTCTGCTGTCTGCTGACAGAGCATCGACCTGAAGTATTGGCCCTTCAGGAAACTCTCCTGTCGGAAAAACATCCTATAGATATTACTGGTTATTCGTCTATTGATTGTCTATCTTCTAGAGGCGTTTCACTCTTTATTCATAGAAACGTCCCATTTAACCCAATTTCACTGAATACAAGTTTACCCGCAGTTGCAGCTAGAGTATCTTTTTTTAAATCCCTCACAGTTTGTTCTCTATATTTGACACCATCCATAAATGTAAACAAAAATGACCTTGAGAATTTGATTCAACAGTTACCTACCCCTTTTTTGTTGTTGGGCGATTTTAATGGACGCTCTCCCCTGTGGGGTAGCGATCGTACCGATTCTCAGGGTAAAATAATTGAAGACATTTTAGACTCGTTAAACCTAGTGACTTTGAACGAGGGTGCTCCAACTTTTTCCTGTTCTAGAACTGCTTCTTTGTCCCACATTGATATATCGATCTGTGATCCCTCGTTACTTTTGGATTTTAAATGGACAGTTTTAGAAGATCTCCATGGCAGCGACAATTTCCCGGTTTTATTAAAACATGATTCAGATAACCTTGAGCAAACTCATGACAGGTGGAAACTGAAACAAGCTAACTGGAGTCTGTTTTCTAACCTGTCTGAGGCCCAGCTACGTGCTAAGAAACAGGAATTTTCAAATGCCTTAGATCCAATACAGCTTTATACTGACATAGTTATTAACAGTGCCAAGGAGTCCATTCCGCAAACTTCGTCAAACCCTCACACACTTAAAAAACCCTGGTTTGACGATGAATGTAGAAAACTTCAGCAAGCTCGTAAAAAAGCCTTAAGAACTATGTTTTTACACCCAAGCACTGAAAATAAACAAAACCACCAACGTTTGCGAGCGCAATGCCGACAGCTCTTCAAACGAAAGAGAAGAGAATCGTGGAGAGGTTTCTGCTCCACGCTTAATTCGAAAGCGAAACTGTCGAAGGTGTGGAAAGTAGTCCGCAAACTCAAAAATAGAGGTAACAAACAGATGAGCCCATGCCTTACTGTGCAGGGTGACGTAATCGGAGATAAAAAATTAGTAGCTGATCTTTTGGCTTCTTCTTTTGCTGCAAATTCTCCTCTGAAAATTATTCTGTCCCTTTTCAAACAGTTAAAACCCGTAAAGAAAAACAACAGTTACATTTTACCTCCGATAATTCTGAAGATTACAACATTCCGTTTTCATTAGTCGAACTTGATGATGCAATTAACAAAAGTGCAGATTCAGCAGTTGGACCGGATGATGTACATTATCAATTTCTCAGACATTTAACAAGGTACTCACGGTCTCAACTGCTGGACATCTTCAATCAGCTCTGGATCACTGGCACCTTTCCTCCCTCCTGGAGAAAGGCCATTATTGTACCCATCCCTAAACCTGGCAAAGACCATACTAACCCGACAAACTATAGACCAATAGCCTTAACGTCTTGCTTATGCAAGACACTGGAAAGAATGGTTTATTCTCGTTTACTGTGGTATCTCGAAACCAATAATATCTTATCCAACACTCAGTGTGGCTTTCGAAGTGGTCGAAGTACTGTTGACCACCTGGTGCGACTGGAAACTTTTATCCGTAACGCGTTCGTCCAGGGTGAACATGTTGTTGCCATCATGTTTGATTTGGAAAAAGCTTATGATACCACATGGAAATATGGCATTCTTTCAGATTTACAAGAAATGGGTTTGAAGGGACATTTACCTCTGTTTATATCCAATTTTCTAACAGACAGAATTTTTCAGGTTAAGGTTGGGGGATCTTTGTCAGCTACGAGAGAACAGGAGATGGGAGTGCCTCAGGGTAGCATCTTGTCTCCTTTGCTGTTTAATATTAAAATAAATAACATTGTTCGTTCCGTTAAACGGGGAATTGACAATTCTTTATTTGTCGACGATTTTGCATTGGTAGCCAAAGGTAAAACTTTGGCATCTGCAGAACGTCAGCTACAGTTATGTGTCAAGGCCGTTGAAGACTGGGTTTTACAAAATGGTTTTAAATTTTCTGAAGCAAAAACTGAATGTATTCACTTTTCCCAGCACCGGGGAATTATTCAAGACCCTACTATTCTCCTCAATAAAACTCCAATAAAGGCGGTCCAACAAGTCAAATTTTTGGGTGTTATTTTTGATCAAAAGCTATCTTTCATTCCTCATCTGAAAATTTTGAAAACTAAATGTCAACAGGCCTGCAATTTGCTCAAGGTTATCAGTGGTACAGACTGGGGTGCTGACAAGAAAACTTTATTGCTGTTATATCGTTCTTTAATTAGATCCAAGTTAGACTATGGTTGCATTGTCTATGGTTCTGCTAGAAAATCTTATCTTAAGATGCTAGATCCAGTTGCCCATCAGGCACTACGCATTGCTTTGGGTGCGTTTCGCACTTCCCCTTGTGAAAGCCTTTACGTGGAAGCTAACGAACCTCCGCTGGAGCTGAGACGTACAAAATTGTCAATGAATTACTATTTAAAATTAAAAACTGATCCTATGAACCCTGCTTATGACTGTGTTTTCAACCCAGATTTTGTTCAGAAATTTGAAGCCAAACCTAACACAATTCCTCCGTTTGGCATCAGAATGCAAGCTCATCTGGAAAAAGCAGGCATTGATGTTGCTTCCATCAACGACGATGAACTTCGGACTGAAGCTCCCCCATGGAAATTATGTACCCCAAACATTAATTGGCAGTTGTCCGCTTTCTTTAAAAACAATACATCCGAAACCGTATATAACCAACTTTATTTAGAACAGTGTGCTTTATACCCAGGATATGAACAACTTTTTACAGACGGGTCAAAGAAAGGAGATTCAGTTGCTGCTGCGTCTGTCTCCGGGAGACACTTGGACCAGCCTTTGCAACAGCGTTTACCTGATTTTTGTTCTGTTTATACAGCTGAGCTCAAGGCAATTCATTTAGCTCTGAAACAAGTTTATCAATCCAAAAGAACCTCATTTTTAATCATGTCCGATTCATTGTCAGCACTTCAGGCTCTTTCCACGAGAAAGATATCACACCCTTTTCTGGCAGAGATCCATGACCTCCATACACAACTTGTTTCTGAGGGTAAAAAGATAGTTTTTATGTGGGTCCCTGGTCACATGGGCATCCGCGGCAATATTGCAGTAGACAGGGCGGCTAAAGATGCTCTACATCTCGATTTCCCTCCAGAGATTTTCCAGTTTGTGCCCTACTCTGACCTACGTTGTATGACTGGATCTTATTGTAAACGACTGTGGCAGATTGACTGGTCTAACCATGTCAACAACAAATTATTTCAAATTCTTCCCGATTTGTCCACTTCTTTGCCTAACTTTGCGTCCACTCGCAGAGAGGAAACAGTGTTATCTCGCCTTCATATTGGGCATACTTATGTCACCCACAGTTTCCTTTTAAAAGGAGAAGAACCACCATGGTGCTTTGCATGTGATCAATCTTTTTCTGTTCGCCATTTTATGTCTGAATGTGCTGATTTGATTGAGGAAAGGGAAACATATTTTGGTTCCATACCTTTCAAAGAGATTTTTAAAGTATGTAATGGTCAACATCTGTTTCAATTTTTACATGATGTTGGTTTGTTCTATCGCATATAAATTGTATCGACATGTTTTGTTTAGTTTGGATTTTATTAGGACTGAATTTAGTGATTTGATTGAAGAAAGAGAATATATTTTTAATACATCAGTTTTAAAGAAGTCTCTTAAAGAGGTGTCATGTGAAAGTTTGTTTGTGTATTTAAGAGTAACAGGCTTGTTTTTTAAGACTTGAATCATTTTATAATATTTTAAGATAACGTCTCTCTGGTCCTGATTTGGCTCGGAAGAGTCCGCTGGACCTAAAGCAATAACCTTGTATTGTATTGTAGACGCTTGGAATCAACAGGGTGTTGGAGATATTCCTGCCTTTATTAATTTATTTCGTCAACGGTTAATTGACCGTTTCCAACAGTATTGGAGCGTTGCCTTAACAACAAGCGACAGATTTGACTTTTATGCATCATTTAAAAGAGTTTTTAAAGCTGAATCTTATTTCGATTATTCCCAGTTAAGATGTTTTAGAGACGCCTACACTCAATTCCGTTTTGGTATCTCACCCATTAACATGCATAGGAAGCGTTACAGGACAGAGGCGCCTGTCAAACAGTTCTTCTGTCCTGTGTGCGAGGAGCGCCAGGAAGATGAGATTCATATTTTATTTGAATGTAATGCCTATGATGAACTCAGACGATGTCCAAATACTGAAAATGCTGATCCAAGAAGGCAACCACGATGCATCAGTGGTGATGTCGGCGGGCGATGAATTATCCATAATTGAATTGTCTCGTTATTTGTATAAAGTTTACAGAAGAAGGAACGAAAGAGGATTGAATGGTGATTAAAAATAGTTTGAATGCTTGTATGTTAATTAGCTGTACATAACATTCTCCTTACTCTGAACAATCCACATTTTGATTACATTATGTTTGCTATTTTGTATTTTTCTACGTTATTATTCCATAAAGAATGAAGAAGCGAATGTTTGAAATGAACATATAAGCAAAGTGATCGTACCTAACGCCAAGTCTTTTTGTCTGTAAAGGATCATTCGGATCGTTTTTAACTGACAATACATGCGCATATCGCGATAATTACAATGTAGATATACGAGCTACTATGTTCCGTTAAAGAAGAGAATAACGACAAGAGCGCAGTTTGCGTTCACGTTATATTTTGTTAATGTTACACACATACGTGGGACGTTTAAACTCGATATGAATTCTAGTCGGTGAAACACTTGCTAAGAAAAGAAAATGATAAGATGATGTTAAACATCCAACAATAGAGATTGGAAGACTGTGCTTGTATTCAATCAATGACTCTATATCTATAGTTAATTAGCAACTTTCTTGTTCCAATTGATCGTTTTCTTTTGGAGATATAGCGTATGTATTTATAAAATAATATTTTGAGACCTGATCTTTCGATGCATCCACTCCCAACTTTCCCAATTTGAAATGAACATGTTGTTTATTCAATAAAATGTCAAATGTCAAAAAATGTCTCTCTCGCTCTCTCTATTAGAATCTAAATACTTTTTTTTTCACCACAACTTAAAAAAAAACTTAAGGTCTTCACCTTATGCCATAAGCAGAGCTGCCAAGTGCTACGCTTTGGGCGTAGTTTGCAACGCTAGAGTTGACTTGGCTACGCTGTTACGCCCGGTCTCGATTTGCTACGCCCGGTCAAATTTTGTCTAGCGTACCACTTTTTGACAAGAAAGTGGCTGTGTAAAACTCGCACAGCAACAGCAAGTCGCCGTGTGACCGTTTTGTATCTGCCGCACGCACGCACACTGCGTCTGTGTTAGCCAATCGGAAAGCGCAGTACAAAATTACCGGAAACGCTTAACCGCCATCTTAGTTCTTCATGGTTTTAGATCGAGTCAGAGTGTGCAGATTTTTACCATTTTCATTTCAACATGTCGAAGCGACCTGCTGGAGCGAGTACAACGAATGAACCGCCCAAGTCCAAAATGCGTCATGCTTGTCAGAAATACCGAACGAAATACAGTGAAACACATCCGTGCATCACTTCTTCAAAAGTCAGTGCCCAGCACGTTAACATTTTGTTGAAATGCTACTCCCAAACGCCATTTTGCTACTCCCAAGTTGCCTTTTTGTTACTCCCGACCAACAATAGCAGTTGGCAGCTCTGCATAAGACTTGAAAATTGTTGACAGATATGGAAAACAGATATGGATATTTGTTTGTGTGTACACCCTATATATGCGGAGAAGACGCCCCCACTGTTTTGGTCAGAGGGGGGCCTAATCCCCCCCTTTTTTTCAAGGAAGGGGGGCCTGCCCCCACTTCTTCAAAATCCTAGAATAAGCTCTGATATGACATCAGTTACTAAATTTAGCACAAGTTCAGAAAACCTTGATGTTCATTGGTCAGTTGCTGAATCGGGTTTCAGTTTTTGCATGTGCGCATGCGTATTGACTTCTCGTACCTGCATTTCCGCTTCGCTACAACGCTTCGCCGATTCAATTTCGTATCAACTTCTAGCTAAAATCATGCCTCCTAAGCATCATACATCGTGGGGGCGGGTAGCTCAGTTGGTAAGAGCGTCTTGCTAGTAACCGAAAGGTCGCTGGTTCGAATCCCGGATTGGTCAACGTGTGATCATATTATTTTCCCCTTTACCAACAACTGGCCCGCTGGTGTCAGTATAAATCGGTCCAGTAGTCACCTATATGCGAAAGTGTCGTGTGACTATAATCTACAAACAACAACAACATCATACATCGATTGCCTTCAAAGGCACAGCTTCATCACAACGTCGTAAACAACTAGCAGCCGCTAGAAGTGACGGAAAATGAAAAAAAAAAAACGGAAAAAAAAAAAGACTGGCTGTACAAAGGTTCATAACTTTCAACGGCCGATTTCTCAAATCTGCATTTTTGCTCCATGTTGCCGCAGAAGTAATTGATTTATTCTGGTTCTAATAAACATAATGACATAATTCTTTTTTTTATTTTGTTCAGAAAACTATCCTCTGTGTAGTGACAGAGCCACTTGCCTGTTTTTGTTCCTGGTTATTTTGTTTATATTTATTTAGTCTAGGGGTGGCAAAGACCCGGAGGTGGCAAAAATATTTCAGGCCACAATTGGAGGGAAATTTGCACCACTGCTTATTTTTGGGGCAGGCGAAGTAGATGTCAACACCATGACCAATACCTTCAACTCAGCTGTAACAGATGCCGCCACTGAGATCCTTGGCAAGCACCGACCAAAGAAGAAGCCGTGGATCACACCTGAACTTTTGGATCTGTGTGATAAACGAAGAGAGTTAAAAAAAGAAAAAGAACACCTCATAGGGAGCTGATGTCTACCGGAAAATCAACAATGACATCCGAAAAGGCATGCGCACAGCAAAGGAGAACTGGATAGAAGATCAATGCCAGGAAATAGAGAACAATCTGAACAAGAACAACAGCAAGAAGGCCTACCAGACTGTGAAGCGGCTGACAAGTGTTAAACAGCCCAAAGTCTCCACTATCCAAAGCAAGTCTGGCATTTGCCTTACAGAAGAACAAGAAGTCTTGGACAGATGGACAGAGTACTGCTCTGACCTTTACAACCATACACCAAATGGAGACCCATCAGTTCTAGCATGTCCCGAGAGCAGAGAAGAAGAAGAAATCCTCCCAATTCTCCGGGAAGAAGTTGAGGCAGCAGTGCAATCGCTGAAGAAAGGGAAGTCAGCGGGAGTGGACAACATATCAGCGGAACTGCTACAAGCAGGAGGAGAAGCGATGACTGATGCTCTCACCATTATCTGTAACAAGATCTGGCAGAGTGGGGAATGGCCTACACCATGGACCCAGTCGCTTGTCATCACTCTTCCCAAAAAAGGTAACCTTCAGGAGTGTGAAAATTACCGCACCATCAGCCTCATCAGCCATCCCAGCAAGGTCCTCCTGAAAATAATACTCAACAGGTTGAAACCACAAGCTGAACAAATCATAGCTGAAGAACAAGCAGGATTCATGGCAGGGCGAAGTACCACTGAACAGATTTTCAACCTCAGAATAATATGTGAGAAATACCTACAGCACCAACAACATCTATATCATGTGTTCATAGACTTCAAGAAGGCATTTGACCGAGTCTGGCATGCAGCTCTATGGGCAACCATGAAAGTGTACAACATCAGCCCTAAAATTATAGAAGTCATCAAAAGCCTGTATGACAAGGCTACCAGTGCAGTCCTCCATAACAGCGTCATCGGGAACTGGTTCAGAACAACAATCGGTGTGCGTCAAGGATGCCTACTCTCCCCAACACTCTTCAACATCTTCCTAGAGCGCATCATGTCAGATGCTCTTGCAGATCACGAAGGCACAGTCAGCATAGGGGGCAGAGCAATCTCCAATCTTCGTTTTGCGGATGATATTGATGGATTGGCTGGAGAGGAACAAGAACTTGAACAGCTTGTACAGAGGCTTGACACCACCTCCAGAGCTTATGGAATGGAAATAAGTGCAGAGAAGACCAAAATGATGACCAACAACACCAATGGCATCAACACGGACATCAAAGTACAAGGCCAATCCCTCAACACAGTGCACAGCTTCAAATATTTAGGAGCCATTGTGTCAGACAATGGGTCTCGACAGGAAGTCCTCTCCAGGATCGCACAAACAACTGCTGCCCTGACAAGGTTGAAGCCCATTTGGAAAGACAGAACCATCAGTCTACATTCCAAAGTAAGACTGCTGCGCTCTCTGGTCATCTCCATCTTCCTATATGCTTGCGAAGCATGGACCCTCACAGCAGATCTCCAACGAAGAATACAAAGCATGGAGATGAGGTGCTACAGAAGACTTCTGTGCATTTCCTATACCCAACACATCACCAACGTTGAAGTCCGACAGACCATCACACAAGCCATTGGACAACACGATGACCTGCTCACAGTGGTGAAGAAACGGAAACTCCGATGGTATGGCCACGTCACCAGATCATCAGGCCTTGCAAAGACCATTCTGCAAGGCACAGTGCAAGGAGGTAGAAGAAGGGGGAGACCGAAAAAGAGGTGGGAGGACAACATTCGAGAATGGACTGGTTTGACACTGAGCGAAGCCATGAGGGCTGCTGAGGACAGAGAAAGATGGAGTATGCTGGTTAAGCGATCATCTGTGGTGCCCCTACGACCTTCGGGTAATGGGACAGGATAGGATAGGATAGGATAGGATAGGGGTCCCCCTAAATCTTTACCACATAAATCTTTATGCTGAGAAAAAAAAAACTAAGTCAGATTGCAGTAAAATCTCTTTGTAACTTCACACAGGTGGTATTGCAGTTTGTAAATAAACCAGTATTTTTGTGAAGAGTGTTTGTTGTTCTGTGTAAACTTGGGTGTGAGTAATGTACCGTTTTGTGTGTTTTTGTCTATAATATGCCTGCCAGAGTACCAAAAAGTGTTTTCCAGCACTTGAGACAGTAATTTCGAACATTTTTGGATCTCAAAGAATTAAAAAAATCCATAACATTTTCATCCCACTATTGGTCTTGTTAAACCCCCCTAGTCTGGCCTTAACAAAGTATACCGTTGCTGAATGCTAATCTGTGTAAATAGAACAGAATTAGAAGCAACAGCGATCATTTTAATGTTTACCTAGTCGTAGTTGTGCAAGCACCATTTCGTAACACATCGGAGAGCTTTGTTCGACTTCGTTGATTGCCTTTTTCTGCAAATGACTGGAACTAGTTTTGAAAAAATAAGTTCGCCTTCGGGACACTACTTTTAATAGATGTTTTGGGTATATCATCCACTGCAAATTTGGCAGCTTGCTTTTTAGCTTGGTACCACACTTTGTTTACACTTTTCTACAATCTACACAATAGTTTTAGCCTCATTATTATTGTTTTGCTCTTGATTTGTTCTTTCCATTTATGCTAAATATGTGGTTTGAATTTTCCACTACATACAGTGCATCAGAAATGTGTCAAAATTACTGCGTTGGCATTGAAGAGAGCCAAAGTACGGCATGCATCCAAGGTGAAAATCTAGCAGACTAGTTAAGCAGCATTATTTAGCAGTAGTTTATTTAGTTAATAAACGTTGGTTATTACAATACAGCCCTTAATTGTATTGGTGCCTCTTTAATCTGACTTTCTGTGCTTATATGGTGTCGCATTGATGTTATTATTTTTTTGTCTTTAGTGTGCTGTCATATCCCCCCGGTTTGACATTTCCATTGGCGACTTGGAAAATTGGACCAACAGTCTACTGCCGTCCAGACAGTTTGGGTAAATTGTTTGTGTGTGTGATATCCTTCATCAAGACAGTATTTCTCTCAAAGATGTGTTCACCTGGTTGAGCATGTGCCTTCACTGGGAGATGCAATCCCGAGCCTTAACTTGGTGTCGGCTGCTCGGCAAGCCATTCAGATGTATTTCCACTTGCTCTTGTCCAAAAAATAAGCATTTTCAAAGTGTTAATTTTATTGGCACTATTGTGTTTCGGCTTTATCCTCACGAAGTAGGATAACCTGGAATGATAGGCCGCTATCTGTAAAAAGTGTTTTGAGACCAACTTACAGGGACGTTACGTAGGCTTAGTGGTCTGCCTCCCATACCATCATATTTGCTCTACCCACAGCGCTATATTAGTAGCTCATTAGGTCGTCCATGGCTATTGCATAAAGGCCGTAAACCATGCGAGCCCAGCACTGCCAGCCCCACTGACACGATGGATCAGTTGTTACCCTACACATAGACTCAAAGGAAGCTTTTCAGATTTTGAGGCCAGCTCAGCCCGGCAAGCTATAAATATCTTCGCCCACCTTAACTCTTACTCATATAGCAAAACAGCACGTTGATCTTCTCCTTCATGTAAGGATTTGACAAAAACAAGTCAAAAATAGGTGCATGTGTTTAAAATGCTATATCTACTGAACGGTTGGTCAGAGCTTCATGGGACTTAGTCAGTGTGTAGATAATTGGTAACAAGCAAGTATTGAGTAAGCTTTAGTTCTGTCAGTGTCGTCTGTCTGTGTTACCTGCTATTTTACCTGTGATTATAAGTAATTTCACAACCAGTTCTTCGGATGAAGAAAGGTCCGATCTGAAGTCGGAAAGATCGCTAGTGTGCACGCTAGACACTGACAAATCACTCTGATTTTCATTCCCTAACTGATCAGCCCTTTCATCTACTAATTGCTGCCACAACTGCTCATATCATGTAGACTCATTGTCGGAATCAGATTCTGCCATTTTTAGAGTATCCCCGCTCTCGAAAACGCGACCAAAAACTAATCAAAAACTTTGATTAAAATGTGTTGTTGACAGGAAGAAAGTACAGTGCTTTTAGTATCAGCTAGTGCGCATGCGCAATTGGAACTGGTTTCCGTTATGCGGGAGAGATGTGCTAAAAGTAGACGGTAACTAGGCGCGCTTTACCGCGCTTCATGAGCCGTGACGAACCGCGCTTTACCGCGCTTCATGAGACTAAGAGTTAAAGAAAGGGGGGGGAAGGGAAATATTTCAAGCCGCTGGCCCAGCCACAGGCACAAGGGAAATTTTATAGCAGTAAATAGCCTTCTCGAGCAGGACTACCTAGTACCTGTACTTGCCACTGTATAGTAAGGTCTTGTTGATAACATCCCAAGGTGTTCAGCCATCAAGTGCATGACCAACTGTAAGAAAACTAATTTAACTCTTAGTCTTATGAAGCGCGGTTCGTCACGGCTCATGAAACGCGGTAAAGCGCGCCTAGTTACCGTCTACTTTTAGCACCTCTCTCCCGCTTAACGGAAACACATTCCATTCGCGCATGCGCACTAGACAGATGACACTGACAGAACTAAAGCTTACTCAATACTTGCATAGTTACCAATTATCTACACACTAAGTCCCATGAAGCTCTGACCCAACCGTTCAGTAGATATAGCATTTTAAACACATGCACCTATTTTTGGTTTGGTTTTTGGTTTGTTTTTGTCAAATCCTTACATGAAGGAGAAGATCAACGTGCTGTTTTGCTATATGAGACTAATAGTTAATTGGCTTTATGAAGGGAAAAAAAGGAAACTGTTGAAAAGAAGAATGATTTGAAATATATGATGCTGTCTCAAAAGGTCAACCTAGGAATGTGACATTGCAGCAAAAAATTGAAAAGTGACTGAGACTTGCAGTTTTGATGTTAATGTGTGGTCTTAAGCTTAAATTTCATGAAAATAACATTTTAAACAAAATGTCTTTTCTGTTTACAGAGATATGCTTGGTAATAGGGGTGAAGGTGGCATGTGTCGCGTGTGACAGTGGACAAAAGAACATTTTTAATAAATTAAAGAAAATAACAGCTAAGCAATTTCCAAACACAGCCCAAGTAAGCATATTATTATTGAAGAAAAAGTATTAATTTACTTTTAGTATAAAGCATTTACCAGTACAAAATTTTGAAATGATAACTTTGTCCTGTCACACGCGACCAAACCATGAAGTTTATTTTTTCAAGAAAACAATCAAAACAACTTTAATAAATGCCATCCATAGTTTATTTGCCAGTTTACATCTCAAGAAATAAGATATTTTACTATAAATTAATAAGTTCTATTTTAATAAGCATGTACCATCCATATATTTATATATTTTGTCTTTGTCACAACCGACACGTCACAACCAATGAACACTGAAATCATGAATTTAGTTGTAAAAAGATGGTCATGGAAGAAAAAAGTAATTGCAGCATAAAAAAGTAAACAAAAAAGGACAATGCTTTTAAAGAAAATGTATAAATTTATTTCAAGTACATCATTATCAGTATAAAAGGTTAAAGTGAAAATGTTGTCCTGTTGCACGCGACCAAACCATGAAGTATATATTTTCAAGAAAACAATCAAAACAACTTTAATAAATACCATCCATAGTTTATTTGCCACTTTACATCTCAAGAAATAAGATATTTTACTATAAATGAATAAGTTCTATTTTAATAAGCATTTACCATCCATATACTCTTTTTTTTTTGTCTAAAGACAAAGTTGTCACAACCGACATGTCACATCCAATGAACACTGAAATCATGATTAACTAGTAGAATTTTAAAAAGTAAATTGAGTAGAACACAAAAAAAGGTGAATGGCATATTTACTCATTTGCATATAGCACAAGAAAGATTTAAATAAACTCTGCAAAACAAAGCAGTCAAGGAATCACTTCGTCTTTTATCACTAAAAGTAAAAAACGAAAGCAAATTTAAAAGCACGTGTTTTCATCAGTGCATCAAGTGCGAAAAATGTAAAATAGCATCTGTAATTTAATTTTTAACATAGAATAAACCAGTTTATGTTAAGATAAACATATTTTCTTACAATATTGATAGACTCTTTGATTGGTCGTAACATGTGGTCGGTCGTGACAAGGAAAAACACAAAATCGATAGAGGAACACCAACCTGGTCTTTTCAAAGCATCCATCTTGGAATGAAAACTTTGGATCGGAAATCTCAAGAGACTTTCGCTGTAACTATTTCCATGTGAAAAGGTACTAATCGTCATCATTAATGCAACACATCAAACATAAAAAGTTCATTTGTTTCACTCAATTTTATTGAAAAGGAGATGGAGTTTTTTCAGGTCACACAGAATGTCACATTCGCGCCAACAAAATTTTGTCAATTTTTAGTGGAAAAATAGCAATAAAAAACTTCTTTCAACCTTTGTGTGTGTAATGTTGATATATGTTAGTACCTAGTTATATTGCTTTTTTATAAATGCAAAGAAAAAGCTTTAATACATGACCGAAATATTTTTTTTTATGGTTCAAAGACTGCATGGTTCCTTTTGGTCACCTTTTGAGACAGCATCATATGCTTGTGTTTTTATAAATGCTGTTCTATATGTTTTAGAGAAATACAATATTATAATGTACACACCTGTTTACAGCGAAAAATGGAAAACATGGCTATCTCTGTGAAAGTGTTAAAAGACAATTGCAGGACAGTGATTTGGTATAGAAAAACATGCATGCCCATGATAATATACACAGGGCTGAGCTTTAACGTTCGCCAACTCGCCAATGGCCCCTAAAAATAGTTGTGGCAAGCTCGATTTGGGGTACCATTCGCCCGGCTGGCGACTTGAAAATACCGCCAGTGGTAGAGATTCTGTACTTGTACACGGACTTTTGACTTGCAATGTAAAACAAAACACGCGCCAACCGCTTTCAGCACCGGAGACCCGTTCCGATGCATGCTAGGAAGTTAGGTAACGCTAGCAAAGCGAGGGATTTGCGTAGTAAAAATAGCCTTTTCTCGCGAGACTTTCTTCTTTCCCTCGCTGCGAAACGCTACTGCCCTGCGAGATCCTAGCCTTCTTGCTTCCTTGCGTGTATCGGAACGAGTCTCTGACTTCCTTGATGAGTCACGCGAGACTTGCCGTACTTTCGATATTCCCTATTCTCAGTCTTTTGTCAATCTCGAACGATGTGGCGCTTTTTAAGCGGTGTCTCGGAGCCTCCAGCAAAAAAAATAAAGTCCGAAGAAGAAAAAAAAAACAGCTGAAGAAGGCACACCCAAGCTCCTTCAAGTTTTGGAACATTGAGGAGGATGTCGATGATGAATAAATTATACAGTGCTTGTTTTAAAAAATGAAACGGTGTTGTTGTTGAAATTTATCTTGTTTATTAGCTGCAATAGTTATACAGTTTTTAAAAAAATGACCGTGCTTTTAATCAAGGGGTCTGGCAACCTGATAAATATTTTGGCAACTTCAACTTCCCAGGTTAGGAGCCCGGCTGGCTCCTTAGCCTGGCTTGCTAAATCTCAGCCCTGTATACATATATACAGCTATGTACAACACATACAGTTTTCGTAAAGAAAGAACAACAAGCATGCGCATGATACAAGGCAGGCTTGAACTTGATAAACACATAACAAAGTTATAAGTAGTAGAAATCAGTGCAGAAATCTTATAAGATACAAAAATGCAGAATTCACACACGCTACAAAGATGGCAGGGTGCACTAAAAAAATACTGATTATCGAAAATAAAACACATACAGAGTTTACAATCATTTCACAACCCATGCAGGGCAAAGACTAGTAATAAGCAAAATCATGCATTTGCATTTTATGTGCATGTGAGAAAAATACAAATAAATAAAAAGACGGACAAAAAGTGTGTGAGGTGTTTTGTTCGTGACTTGTTTGTGTAAATAAATAAATAGTACTCGCAGATGATGATGTAGTTTTGTATAGTGCAGGTTTCCATTGCGCTTGAGAAGGAACGAGAGAGTGGCCGATCTTTCTCCACACATTCGGCATAAAGAGTTTAACTTATCTCTGTGATACTGTTCTGTCTGAGCTATTTGAGATTCACTATCCATTTTAGTGTGATACATGTTACCTCCTACTTCTTCCGTATATATGCAATAAACTAAAAGCCAACTGAAACTTTCCAGTGCAACATAAACCAGACGTGCCTACCATACGATATTTGAGCGTATTTTTACGAAATTTGACTTGCTAGTACGACCGTACGCCAAGTGCGACAAAAGTACGGAGAAAAATATAAATTAGTTTTGTTTTTTGTTTGACGCAAGTTGGGCGAGTTGTCACCCCTAGTAGTTTGGGGCTCTTAGATGACCACTTCATAGACGCCGTCTTATGCAAACAGGCAGCATGTCATATCCAGCAAAACGCTGTCTTGATTCTTCAAGTGACTGTGAAGATGAATCTACAAATAAAAAATCTGCTAAAAAAACCAACAGAAAGCAGGCTTTTATAAAGGCCTACAGTGAGACATGGCCATGCTTCCCCACACCACACAAGAACTTTTGCAGCGGAAAAGTGCTTATTCAAAGGCACAACAACAGTACAAACATTGAAAACCTCAATTCAAATCATTGTAATTTTTTACTTCTTCTCCCAATGTGTTATTGTTTTGTACTTTTTAAGGATTGTGGGCAGAGCAAAGTTTAGTGGCATATTTGAATCACTTGTTATTTGTACTATCTATATATATAAATTGCTTAGCCGGAAGTCCTTCTTCGCCACTAATATAAAGTTTGTCCGGTATGGACGCTGATCTGGGCAGGTGCTGGCCGCTGGAGATCGGCCTGTTGTGTGCTCAAAACCAGCGAAATCGTTATAGCCGACATTTCCTTACCGAACGTTTAACCGTTTCTGAGATAAATAAATAAACAAAATGTCCACAAACTGCAATAGCCTCATTCCGCGCGCTTCCATTAAAAATCAAATTGAGGTTTCAGCATGTTTTCCCATATAGACCAAAAAATTTAATGTTTTTATTTGAAGTATTGATAGCTCAGTTGGTAACGCTTTAGCCTACCGTTTAGGGCGACCCAAGTTCGAATTCCACGCGGTACATATTTTTTTTTTATGTTTTTTTTCCCCCACTACAATATGGATATTTTTCTTTTTAATTTAGGCTTTTTACCTTTATTATTATTATTATTATTATTATTATTATTATTATTATTTTTATTATTATTATTACTACTATTACTTTTATTATTATTATTATTATTATTATTTATAATATTATATATCTTATATCAAATTTTCTTTTAAAACCTTGGTGTTTATGATTTCTATTTGTATTATTCTATATTCAATATTATTATTATTATTATTATTATTATTATTATTATTATTATTACCAAGGATCGGGATGGGGTGGTACGTTGTTGTTATTATTATTATTATTATTATTATTATTATTTTTATTATTATTATTATTATTTATAAACTAATAATAATAATTATTATTATTATAATTATATTATCTTATATCAAATTTTATTTTAAAACCTTGGTGTTTTTTATGATTTCTATTTGTATTATTCAATATTATTATTATTATTATTATTATTATTATTATTATCAAGGATCGGGATGGGGTGGTACGTGTAGGTAAAATGGGGCTACGGGTAGGTTTAAAGGGGCATGGGTAGGCATAACGGGGATACGGGTATATATAAGGGGGTATGGTGATGGTCGATTCCTTTCATCCATACCTGCGAAACGATCAACGGGGAAGTATCAAGGAGGGTACAGGTAGGTTACAAGGGGGGTAAAGGTATCAAGGGGTTATGGGGAGGTATCAAGTGGGTTCGGGGAGGTATCAAGGGGGTATGATGAGGCATCATGGGGGGGGGGGGGGACGGGGAGATATCAGAGGGGAGGGGGGTATGGTGAGGTATCAAGGGGGATATGGGGAGGAGGTATCATCGTCCAAATGAAACTCGCAGACAACAGTTGTCTCTCTGTCTACATTTTAAACAGCAACCTGTGTACCCTGGCTTGCCAGGGTACAAAAACCACTAGTAGTATATATAGTTTTTGAGTGTGGTATCAATTCTTTTTTAAATGTTGATTAACACAGCATTCACTGTGGCCTTTTCTTGTATCAACATTTGAAGAAATCGATAATTTTGTACCCAACTACAAATGTGTTGTTACTTTATCATAAATTGAAATTTAAAGAACCCTTTTTAAAAAAACAAACAATTCCTGTTCTAATACGCACAGTTAAAAGTACTACTTTTGGTCTCAGAATACTAGAAGTTGCTGTATAGAATACTATTAAAAAAATTGTTTGGTAGGCAGGTCTGAGATTAAACTAGGTCTTCCACATGAATTAAAGTCAAAACTGCAGTGAACTAAGGAATTGGCACCTGTTGCACACAATTTGCAAGTAACGTACCACAGTCAAAAAACACACTATAGTATAAACACAATTCCAGCAGAGGATATTTTTTTTAAAGATCATTTCAACTTGAAGTACACATATTAAAGTTTCTTTACACACAGCAACTAATACCTTGACTATCCCAAATCGTACACAGAATACACCAGATCGTCAAAATGCTTAAAATATAGTGTAATTTGCAATCACTGCAAGTCTAGAAAAGGAATTTAAAAAATCACCAAAAATAAACTTATCGGTAGATAATCCAATAAACTTTTCAATATAGTTGAAACAATAGCGGCAAACATCCCCAAAATTCAGCAACTTGTAAGTACAAGTTTGTGAGCAAATAACAAATATATGTGACAACCATCACCACACTGCCTATACACTGTCTGAAAGCTAAAAATAGCCTGCAGCATGATAACTGGAAAGCTCTACCGGCATAGTACTCGAGCTGGTGTGCCTACTATCTACATATATATAAATTGCTTAGCCGGAAGTCCTTCTTCGCCTCTACTGTAAAGTTTGTCCGGTATGGACGCTGATCTGGGCAGGTGCTGGGCGCTGCAGATCGGCCTGCTGTGTGCACAAAACCCACGAAATCGTTATAGCCGACATTTCCTTACCGAACGTTTAACCGTTTCTGAGATAAATAAATTGATTGATTTATTGTTGCTTTAGGTCCAGCGGACTCTTCCGAGCCAAATCAGGACCGGGCAACCCCTGATCCGCATAAAAGATCTGCTGAAACAACCCCAGTGGGAAAATTGAATGCCCTCCACCGGCCAGTCACTTTACAATAAAGACATCCCACGCGGGGGACGGCTGAGGGTTTACCTCAACTACGCGAACCCCCCGGTTACAAAAACAAAATAGAATACAACCATCATTACAAATCATCAACAAAAACGTATACATATAAAATGCCTATAGTGCTAAATAATACAATCATAGGAAGCCCTAGTGACCACCCGGCAGAAAGCGTCCAACACTCCCAAGCTGATCCAACAGACCTCATACACAAACAAGGAGTCTTGTCCAGGAAGAGTTTTCAAGAAAAAAGGTAGGTCATTGATCTAGCGAAGAAGAAGATAGTATAGCAGAGTGAAGGACAGAGCAGGAATAGGAAAGAGTAAATGAGGAAGACAGCGACAGTGGGAATTTAAAGCACTAAATTTCCATAAAGTGGGGATACTATTTAGACTGAAAACCCCCGGCACTCCAACAGGGGTACTGTTGCCGCAGTGAATCTGTCTTGCCTATAAAGGAAAGACAGGTTTTCAACTGTGGCTTTCACTGTTCCCTTTATAGGTTTGAACAATCTACAGTGGCAAGATTGCTCATGACCCCAAGGGGTGATAAATAAATTAACAAAATGTCCACAAACTGCAATAGCCTCATTCCGCGCGCGGTTTCCATTCAACCCGTGTCAAGAACGTGCCGTTTCGTAATACCGCAAATTTTGTGTTACTTCCATTCAAAACACTTTTGCACTCTGGTCACCAATCTTACGAAATTTTGTGTTTAACTAATTAAATTTGATTAATTAAAAATCGAATCGAGGTTTCAGCATGTTTTCCCATATAGACCAAAAAATTGATGATCTTTATACGAAGCCTTGGTAGCTGACTTAGTAAGACATTCGCCTACCGTGCCAGATGACTAGTTCAAACCTCCGGCGGGCTGTTTTTTTACACTACAATATGGATATTTTTCTTTTTAATTTAGGCTTTTTACTTTTAACTTATTTATTATTATTATTATTATTATTATATCTTATATTGAATTTTATTTTAAAACCTTGGTGTTTTTTATGATTTCTATTTGTATTATTCTATATTCAATATTATTATTATTATTATTATTATTAAGACATTCGCCTACCGTGCAGGCGACCCAAGTTCAAATTTCTCGCGGGCCATATTTTTTTTTTTTTTTTTTTTTTACACTACAATATGGATATTTTTCTTTTTAATTTAGGCTTTTTACTTATTTATTATTATTATTATTTATTATTATTTATAAACTAATAATAATATTATTATTATTATTATTATTATTATATCTTATATCAAATATATCTTATATCAAATTTTTTAAAACCTTGGTGTTTTTTATGATTTCTATTTGTATTATTCTATATTCAATATGATTATTATTATTATTATTACCAAGGATTGGGTTGGGGTGGTACGTATAGGTAAAAGGGGGCTACGCGTAGGTTTAAAGGGGCATGGGTAGGCATAACGGGGATACGGGTATATATAAGGGGGGTATGGTGATGGTCGATTCCTTTCATCCATACCTGTGAAACGATCAACGGGGAAGTATCAAGGAGGGTACAGGTAGGTTACAAGGGAGGGGGGGTACGGAAGGTATCAAGGGGGTATAGGGAGGTATCAAGGGGGTATGGTGAGGCATCATGGGGGGGGGGGGACGGGGAGATATCGGGGGGGGGGGGGGGGGGGGTATTTGGAGGTATCATTGTCCAAATGAATCTCGCAGACAACAGTTGTCTCTCTGTCTACATTTTAAACAGCAACCTGTACAAAAACCACTAGTTACATATAAATGTCATGCCATCTTCTTTAGCATTGATCTTATTTTTCTTGTGATCTTGTTTTTCTTTTTATAGGTACATTGTACTAACCACAAGCAGCGGCATTATGGACCACGAAGAAGCCAGAAGGAAACATCTCGGTGGAAAGATCCTTGGCTATTTTTTCTGAAGCATCAAGCCAATTATAATAGAAAGAATCGCCATGCTTGTGGACAAATAAAACATTGGCAGTATTTTGTGTTTTTGTGTGTGTGCCATCATATTTCATACATTAACTTGCTTTGCCAAAATCACACAGTGATTTTTGACTCGCCTGCAAACGCAGAGTGTATGCACACACACACACACACACACAATTGAGTGAGATCAGCCCTAAATAGTTCAAAATCGACATTTAAAAAATAAAAAATTGTCTGGCCGGCCGGTCATTCGCCTGTACAAAACTTTGTGTCAAAGTACTTCGAACCTATTTATGTATCTCAAACTTGGTAAGATTGTGTATATCCATACCTCTAAACTGGTGAATGAATGCCTTGCACGTAAAGGTCATGGTCAACAAAATGTTCATCTAAAATTGAAATGTTTTTACCTTTTTTTCCTACTAGATTTTTTTAATGCTGGGTAAATATAGATGCAGACACACATACTATGCAAATTAATCTACTCTGTCCAAAGTTGATTTATATGCTCTGAAGTGACCTTGACCCTAATCTATAAGAGACGTCCACACTTTTTAGAGGTTAAAGATTGATCTTTCCTATATTTTGCATTGATCTTGTCAGTTTATGCTTTGCAAAAACATTTTCTCATTTAACCTATAGTATACAACATTAGTGTTTGATCATGCATGAGCATGGGGTCATGTGTCAATAAACATAACTGACAGTCTGGGACACTGGTGTTTATTTTTGGCATAAGATTGTGTTTATAGGGTCCAGCAGCCGAATCAAGACCACACAAAACTAAGCAAAATCTGACTACAATATTAACATAAGATGTAAATAAAATCGGTCTCGCCAATAAAATCCAAACAATGCTTATGCATAAGACTGTGATTTATATGTGATACAACAAAACATGTAAGAATTGAAACGGGTGTTAACTGTTGCATACT
This sequence comes from Oncomelania hupensis, assembly GCA_036898135.1. Lineage (NCBI taxonomy): Eukaryota > Metazoa > Mollusca > Gastropoda > Littorinimorpha > Pomatiopsidae > Oncomelania > Oncomelania hupensis. The sequence continues at coordinate 66,795,776 of CM072512.1, read as the reverse complement.
TAATGATCACATTAAAAGATATCGATCCAAAATATCTTTCTCTTTCATTCACCAGATCAGCACATTCAGGCATAAAATGGCAGACTGAAAAGGATTTGTCACATACAAAGCACCATGGTGGTGGTTCTTGTAACAAAGCAATATCAAAATATATACTACTCAAAATAATACAAGGGCCATTTGAACATATGTCCGATGCATGGTTAGACAAACAGCAAAAGCGCTGCCATTTATAACCAGAAAAAAAGCGCCGATTGTTGAACTGATCACAAAATGCAAGCCTTTCGCGTGCAACTCACTTTTTAATGTTGAAAATTTTGCTTCATTAGCAAGACAACATTAATTTAAATTAGAATCATTTTTTGTAAAAATTGGGTTTGTTTTTGAACTCAGTGCAGAAAGTTCAAAACTCACACATGTGATTACTTGTCAGAATAAGATTGTCTTGAATGTTACTGTACAGGATAAGTTTTGAAATAAGCGATATTATTGACAGTAGCAAAAAATAATTAAACTAAATGAAATATGAGAGTGGACCTTCAATTATTTTGAGTATATATATATATAATTAATATCATAAATAAATTAGGGTGACCACTTGCGAACATGAACGAACACTTTCTCATACTTCTTTTGTTTATGAACCAATCGGAATCCAAGTTTGATTTTTTTGAATCGGGAGGTCGCAGTAACGGCGGCACTGACTTGGCCGGGGTTCTATAAATGAAACATTGTGGACCTACTTAGCAATTTCTGCACAGTGTACCATGATGCAGCCAGGTGCCCAAGGTGCGTCCTGCCCTGGGTGCGGCCACCTGTATTTCTTTTTCAGCCTTAGATTTTATGACTATTCTACATAGACTATTTACGTCTATTGGCATGCAATGTGAAATCCAATAAACACAAAAAGACATGCAGCTGATAATATTCAAGATGTGATAAAGGTTGATGAAAACACCCACATGAAATCTCAAAAAAAAGAAACTTTTCTTGGGTCAATACTTGCAGACAGTAAAATTCATATGCAGAGCGCGGTCATAAACCGGAAATTACGACAAAAAAGGCTAAGGTAGACTCGAGGGAAGCAATTGTGATTCCTCAAAGCTTTAAAGCTAGTAGAATAGGAGTTATTAGAATTGGCCGCACCTCGGTCTGGCCGCGTGATGGTCACCGTACTCCATATTATTATTAAATAACAACTTTGTTCTCAGTACAACTTATGCTAATAACTTGTGTTAATCTGATGAATAAAAATTGATGCAACAACAACAAGGTTCTTGTAAAAGGAAACTATGGGTGAAATAAGTATGCCCAGTATGAAGGCGAGCCAAAACGGTTTCCTCTTTGTGGGTGGACGCAAAGTAGCAGACAAATCTGGAAGAATTTGAATTTGTTGATTTGATTAGACCATTCGGTCTGCTACAGCCGGTAACAATAAGGTCTAGTCATACAACGCAGGTCAGAGTATGAAACAGATTGGAACATCTCTGAAGGGATATATATGCAGAGCTTTTTTTAGCCGCTTTGTCCACTGCAATATTGCCGCGGACGCGGATAAGTTGTTTTCGAGGATAAAAAGATAATTTTTATGTGGGTACCTAGTCGCATGGGTGTCCGTGGCAATATTGCAGTGGACAAAGTGGCTAATTAAGGAAGCTCTGCATCTAGATAGCCCTTCAGAGATTTCCCACCCCCGTTGGGGTGCCGGGGGTTTCAGTATAAATAGTATCCCCACTTTCTGGAAATTTAGTGCTTTAAATTCCCACTGTCGCTGTCTTTCTCATTTGCTCTTTCTCAGTCCTGCTCTGTTCTATCAATCTGCTATACTATCTTCTTCTTCGCTAGACCAGTCACCTACCTTTTTTCTTGAAAACTCTTCCGGGACAAGACTCCTTGTTTGTGTATGAGGTCTGTTGGATCAGCTTGGGAATATTGGACGCTTTCTGCCAGGTGGTCACTAGGGCTTTCCTATATGATGTTATTATTTAGCAATAAAGGCATTTTATATGTTTTGTTGATAATTTATAATGATGTTTGTATTCTATTTTGTTTTTGTAAACAGGAGTTCGATAAGTTGAGGTGAAGCCTCAGCCGTCCCCTGCGTGGGATGTCTTTATTGTAAAGGGACTGGCTGGTGGAGGGCATTCAGTTTTCCCACTAGGGTTGTTTCAGCAGATCTTTTTATGCGGATTGGGGGTTGTCCGGGTCCTGATTTGGCTCGGAAGAGTCCGCTGGACCTAAAGCAACAATTATGTAAAGAGATTTCCCAGTTTGTTCCATACTCTGACCTGCGTTGTATGATTGGATCTTATTGTAAACGGCTGTGGCAGACCGATTGGTCTAATCAAATCAATAACAAATTCAAATTCTTCCAGATTTGTCTGCTTCTTTTCCGAACTTTTCATCCACCCGCATAGATAAAACTGTTTTGGCTCGCCTTCATAATGGGCATACTTATGTCACCCATAGTTTCCTTTTAAAAGGAGAAGAACAACCATGGTGCTTTGCATGCGACGAATCCTTTTCCGTTCGCTATTTTATGTCTGCGTGTGTTGATCTGGTTGGTTCAATACCTTTTCATGATATTTTTAAAGTATGCAATAGTCAACACCTGTTCCAATTTTTACATGATGTTGGTTTGATTTTATCGCATGTAAGGGCTATAGAAAGACAGGAAAAAGAAAAGGATAAGGAAAGAATAAAAAGAAAGACGGGTCCAGATAGAAGAAAAAGAAAGGCAGGTCCAGATAGAGATGAAAAAGATGAGCAGGAAAGATATAGACAGGTCCAGATAGAAATAAAATGCAGCATGATCTAGAAATTAGAAGACTAGAATTACAGGGAAATACCAATAATAGCGCTAGCACTCATGATACTGATAGAACGTATCGTGCATGTCTACCGAAGATGCCTCATTTCCAACAAGGCAAAGATACGATCGATTCATTCCTGTACCATTTCGAAGAATGTTCCCGTAAATCAATGTGGAAAGAAGAAGACTGGTCACAGGCTCTGTCAGTACTGTTTGCTTGAAGGAGAAGCTGTAGAAATGTATCTTACTCTTTCAGCTGCCTCAGATTTTTCGTATCAAATGCTGAAAGAAGGTCTCTTGAAGAAGTTTGAATGTACTACTGAGGGATTCCGTAAATTGTTGCGAGGAGCACAACCACGTTCAGACGAGTCATTTTCGAGTTTTTCCGTCAGAATTCGTCACTTGCCTGATCTTTGGATAACCTTGTTAGGAATCGAACGCAATTTTGAACCCTTGTTAGACTTGTTTTTGCGAGAACTCGTGCGCAGAGCTTGTCAAAAGACTTGGCTACACATATCTGTGAACATAACCCGAAAGGTCTCAAAACAATGACGGTTATCGCAGATGCATACCGTGAAGCACACCCATGAAAATTGTTAGACCGTGCGGGTGCCGTTGATTTGTTTGCATCGGTGAGTTGCAATGTTCCTGGAACTCAGCACAATACCGGACATACATCCAAACAACAACTATGAGTAGGCATATTTCAACGTGGAGGCTTTCGTGGAGGCCAACAGTACAGTCGTTTCCGTAACCGCGGATTTGTTAAAAAACGAGGTGGTTACACACTATCAAACATTGTGCAGACTAATCCGAGTCAGAACACTCAAAACTAAAGTCATGATAGTCAAAATAACCAACTGGTCAAGCAAATCATGGACATTCATATAGACAACATTTCAGTGCAAATGCCAACCGTGGTCACAACGTGCACATGTACAATCAAGGACAATACCACAATCAGAACACTGGGAACAGACAACCAAAAGTCAATAGTGTTACTGATGTGGAGGGTGGGGTCGTATTGCCCGACAATGCTCTACACACCCGAATATATGCAATGTTTCATACACAGGTTATGAATACCCAAAACAGCAGAACAAAATGTAGAACTAGAAGCTATATCAGTGTCGCAAATCTGGTGTTAATGTGTTACACTCCGTTTGATGATGGTGTTTTTCTTTATCAGTATCTGATTCAGCCCCAATGCTGAATTCCTGATAAGGTGTAACTCAGATTCGTTTATCCACGCAGCCTGCTCACTCAGCAACAAGACACGGAGTCGACGTATGAAGTTTTCCACTTTTATTCAGCACACATCAACAACTGCATACAAACGCCTTTTCACTCTCAACTTTTTACTTTCCCACTCACTATCAACAACTATCCACAACAACACACAGAGCATCGAATATATAATTTTTTCTCTAGTCCAGAACAAGGTGGAACGATCTCGTTTGACGCAATTTACCAATCGCTTTAAACTTCATCACTGTCTTACGTCATACATTCTACATTTATCGGGAAATTTCCATCGACAGTAAATAAGCAGATCTAGAGAATTCTCCAACAATATCGACCAACAAAATTATCAACGTTATACAAAGATTCTTCTAACAACAATGCAAACTCAAATCAAAGATAAATAAACTCCATCATTGAATACTTTGCAAATCGAAACGATTAGATCTATCGTGCGCGCTTCAGACATACTATCGTTCGCGTTTAAACATAACATAACCCCCCACTCAAGAAGAAATTTACCCAATTTCTTTCAACAACGTTGAAACGTAATGCACAAAGTCTTAATTCTGGACTTTCTGAATACTGTCATTGTGCTCAGTTCATTCACACAGAGTCAATGTTCTTCCATCCGCAAGTCTATCTGGATATTGTCAATGTTCACATTTATCTACACAAGGTCAATGTTTCTCCACACATTCACTATTCTTTCATCCGCCAGGAAACGACGCCCTCGTCCGTCACGGTTGTCATCGGCCCAGGGTCAAAGACAGTGATCTCATGGTCTTTCCTGGAGTCAGTGCATCCACCGTTGTCTCCTTCTTCCGTCCAATGTCCGACGAAGTCGACGTTGTCGGTTCCCAGAATACACTTACTGGGTCTCACGGTCAGGTTGGCTTCTTGAAGACGGTGGAACAGCTCCCTCAAGGTCTGCAGATGCTCTTCCCAGGTCTGGGTGTGGACTAGCAGGTCGTCCCAGTAACACACAATATTGTCCATCCCTTTGAGCATCTTCTCCATCCCTCTCTTCAGGGTAGCTTCGCTGTTGACCATGCCAAAGGGCATCCTTAGGCACTCGTACGTCCCATCAGGAGTTATAAAAGCAGTCTTTGGTATGTCCTGTTGACGCACGGGGACTTGCCAATAACCCTTGCTGAGGTCAATCTTTGAGAAGATTCTACTCCCCGATAATTGGCGGAAGAGGTCTGCTGCGGTAGGCATCGGCTCAGGGTCGAAGACGGTGATCTTATTAACCTTCCTGTAGTCGATGCATACTCGGTTGCTCCCGTCCTTCTTCTTCACGACCATGACAGGGGACGCGTAGGGGGAACTGGACTCCCTGATGATGCCCATCTTCAGCATCTCATCGATGTCTTTCTTCAAGGATTCACGGGCCTTGAAAGGGATCGGGAAGGGTTTGGATCGAACGGGAATATTTGAAGTGAGGTGGACTTCGTGTTCGACCAAAGTTGTAGAGCCAGGGACATCGCTGAAGTTGTGGGGAAACTCGCCCATAAGGTCCTTGAGCTCCATCTTTTGACCTTCCGTCAAGCTTGGTCCTAGCTTAACATCATCGATGCCTTCTTTGCTGTGGAAGTCTCCCAGTTCCAACAGTTCTTCGCTGTCAAAGCTGTCGTCGGTCACAGCTGCTGTGGCTGCGTGCACAGTCTCTGGTAGCCTTTCCACGTACAGTTTAAGGAGGTTGGCGTGGTATATCTTGGAATGCTGGCCGACCTTCACCTTGTAGTCGTTGATTCCCACCACGGTCTCCACTTCGTACGGGCCTTTCCACTGCATCAGCAAGTTATTATGATCAGTAGGTAGCAGCACCAGCACTTTGTTGCCAGGTTTAAACTTCCTGTTCACAGCCCTACGATCGTAGTAGTGCTTTCCACAGTCCTGGGACTTCTTCAGGTTTTCTCTGGCTATCTCGAGAGTCTGCTCCAGCTTCTCTCGTAGCTCAAACACGTACTGGTAGCTGTTCTTCACCTCTGGGGTCTCTACTTCTTTCGTCCACAGTTCTTTCAGGATGTGCATCGGCCCTCTGATGGTTCTTCCGTACAGCAGCTCGAACGGAGAAAAGCCGGTGGACTCCTGCGGTACTTCTCTGTAGGCAAAAAGTAAGGCGTTGATATAGCGATGCCATTGTCTGGGCTGCTCGTGCAAGTTTCTTCAGGGTGGACTTCAGCGTAGCATTGAACTTTTCGACAAGCCCGTTGCACATTGGATGGTAGGGTGTCGTAGTCAAATGCCGGATGCTCAGCAGTCTGTTGACCTCCTTCATGCAGTCAGAGACGAACTGCGTCCCGAGGTCTGTCAGAATTTCTTTAGGCACTCCAAGCCTACTGAACATGTCCACCAGTGCCTCTGCTACAGTTTTCAGTGTCAATCTTCTTCAGTGGCACTGCTTCTGGGTACCGAGTCGCATAGTCCACTAAAGTCAGTACCCACCGATGACCTTCTTCACTCGGAGGTTTTATTTCGCCGATTAAGTCTAAGGCCACCCTCTTGAAAGGTCGGTCGATCAAAGGCATCCTCTGCATAGGTACTTTCGGGACCCTTCCTCGAGGTATGGTCTTCTGGCAAATGTCACAAGATCGGCAGAAACGGCTGACGTCCGCATGAAGTCCTGGCCAGTAGAACACCGCCTGGATTCTATCCCCGACGTCTTCTTGATACCCAGGTGACCTCCCATGATTGAGTCTTGCGCTACTTCCATCACCTGGCGCCTTAGGAGTAACGGTACCAATACTTGACGTAGTGATTTCCCTCCGTTGACCCTCGGGTGCTGGAAGATTCGATAAAGGATCTTGGCCTTCACCTCAAAATAGACCGTACCACTGCCTTTGGTCACGTGGTCTTGGCGGTTCCTGTACTTGTTTAAAGTACTATCAGCTTCCTGGAGCTGGATCAGCTTATCTCTGTCCACGATGGCAGCTTTAGAGTTGTCGGCGACTTTCAGTTGCGTAGACGTCTTGTCTCTCTTGGCCTGGGCCCTGGTAGTAACAGTACCGACGATCTCTGGTCGGCAGGGCTGAGCCGGGGTAGCCACATTATCCCTTAGCAGCTCTGTAAGGTCTCCATCGGGAAATGGCAATGGATCCTCCTCCACAACTTCGACGTGTTGAGTTGAGGCAGGACTCCACTCTGGATCGGGGTTCTCGCGCCGTCGATATTCCCGAACATCAAATCGTACAGCGGCTTCTTCAGGCAAACCGCTTCGACTTCGCCTATGTAGAAAGGGGTGTTGACTTGAATCTTTGCAAGTGGCGCTCTCACACATTTGCTGTCGGCCATAAGTGTCCATTTAGAATCGCCAGTGAACTGTTCTCTAGCGATTAGATCTCTGACGATGACCCCACTGCAGCCAGAGTCTCTTAAGACAGTCACTTCATGATTTCCAACGCGTCCCTTGGAAACAGGCATGTTCTGGACGGTCACAGCTGCGCTGGCGACGACGGGGATGGATTTCCCGTTGGCAAGGAGAAGTTGGCCATCAGTCATGCACTCTTGCACGTCCGCAGGAGTAGCTGCGCGCTCGGTCTCACTCGGAAGAATGACGCTCCCGCCGCACACTTGATGGTCAGATCTACTGGTTTGCCGTTGAGAACCGCCTCTGCCGGTTGCCCGTCGCTGCATTGTCCGTACTGCTCCGTTGTCCGCTACTTTTGTTTTGAGGACAGTTAGCCGCTCTGTGGTCTGTAGCGTTGCAAGTGAAACAGCCTCTTGAATGCCCTTCCCTGGGAGGTTGCGTGGAGTCCGTCTGTCTCTGGCTCCCCTGGATCTGGTTCCCATGGTTTCCAGTCTTCTGAAATGGTTTCGTCGCCTTGGGTGGCCCCAGCGTTTTTCCGTGAGCGAGGAGATATCTTTCAGCAACCTCGGTCACATCATTAAGCGTCTGCAGCTTCTGTAATTCCAAGTGGGTCGCCAGGTCCTTGTGACAGGCATTGAGGAATTGCTCCTTCACGATCAAGTCATGGAGACTATCTTAAGACTTCCCTTTGCCTGATAGTTCCACCCACTTGTGTAAGTATGACGACAGGCGCTCCACAAATTGCTTTGGTGTCTCGTCTGACAAAGGCCGGCATTCACGGAAGCCGTTTACTGTAGCCCTTCTCTGTGAAGCTGTAGCAATGTAATAGGGCCTCTTTCAAGACGTCGTAGTTTTTGGCGTCATCGTTCGACAGTCTGGTGTAAACTTCGAGAGCTTGCCCGTCAGAAGTGCACTCAGTCGAATTGCCCAGTCTTGAGGTTGCCAGTTAGAGCTTTCGGCGAACCTTTCGAATCTCGCCAGATAGCTGTCGATCTGGTCCTTCCCGTCGACGAAAGCTGGCAATTTTGGAGCCGTATGGTCGTTGGTGACTTGTGGCGCATGCTGATTGTTTTGGCTTCTCGGCGACGCTGCTCTTCAATTTCTAGACGCTTCTTTCTAATTTCTTTCTTCTCGGCGACGCTGCTCTTCTTTTTCTAGACGCTTCTCTTCTAATTCTCTTTCTTGTATTCTCTCCTGAGACTTGACGTACTCCGTCAGCTGTTTGCCTTTTAGATTCAGTTCAATCCCTTTCTGCCAGAAGTCAGCCATCTTGATGCTTTTCTGGAAAGTTCTTTTTCTGGAAAGTTCTTGACTGTGCTGTACCTTTCTAGACTGTTTCTAGAACAGCACGCTTTCTGCAGTAGCGCTGATGCTTGTCACTAGTCGCCTTCGCTGACGCAGGCCCCGCTGTCCTCGTCGTATGCGACGCTGCACCACGCTGGTGTTGATGTATACGCTCCTGTGATGAAGTAGACGCGACGTCCGCTCGCCGCTCTCTGTAATACTGGCGATGTAGCTCCGAGACTGTCCCTCGACGTAGTCTTGCGGCAGCCACGTAGTCCCGATCTGTTGTTCGCTCACGAAGCAACTCTTCAGCGACTACACGCCCTTGCAGTCAACCCGAAACTATCGGATGTAGTCCCAGTATGTTGGCCCCTCCCGACGCAACTCGTTGGCGGCTACCCTCGATGACTGCCTCTCGTAACGTTGGCTCGCTTGTTGTCGCAGTTGAACCCTTGGCTATGGCGTGAATCGCGGCTTGACCCCCAAAATGTTACACTCCGTTTGATGATGGTGTTTTTCTTTATCAGTATCTGATTCAGCCCCAATGCTGAATTCCTGATAAGGTGTAACTCAGATTCGTTTATCCACGCAGCCTGCTCACTCAGCAACAAGACACGGAGTCGACGTATGAAGTTTTCCACTTTCATTCAGCACACATCAACAACTGCATACAAACGCCTTTTCACTCTCAACTTTTTACTTTCCAACTCACTATCAACAACTATCCACAACAACACACAGAGCATCGAATATATAATTTTTTCTCTAGTCCAGAACAAGGTGGAACGATCTCGTTTGACGCAATTTACCAATCGCTTTAAACTTCGTCATCACTGTCTTACGTCATACATATTTCTTCTCCTTCCGGGAACGTACTCAACTTTCTACATTTATCGGGAAATTTCCATCGACAGTAAATAAGCAGATCTAGAGAATTCTCCAACAATATGGACCAACAAAATTATCAACGTTATACAAAGATTCTTCTAACAACAATGCAAACTCAAATCAAAGATAAATAAACTCCATCATTGAATACTTTGCAAATCGAAACGATTAGATCTATCGTGCGCGCTTCAGACATACTATCGTTCGCGTTTCAACGTAACATAATGGGTGATCACTACTGATGAAGGACTTCCTTGACTTTCATGACTTACCCCAGAACGTGGTTTTATTTCAATTTAAAAAAAACCTAAGGTACACCATTTCTTTCCAACACTTCACAAACACATAACACGTTTTTCCAAGTTCGATTATTTTATTACATTCCGTTATTTTTTCCTCGAAATCGGAACGATAATTTGGCGATACTTTACGTCGTGGTTACCGAAATAAAGTTCTCTTTTATTCACTTAGCTTTCGATTTTCGTCCTCGTTGTAGTTGTTGACAAATGAAGAAATCCGGGTTAAGATGAGTAGGAGGAAAAGTTCATCAGAGCTGGAACTTGACGTCGATGTCGCCGTTAGATCTAATGGCTGTCCGTGACCCGCCAGTGACTTCTGTAGCCATCGTTGACGTACAGTCCCATCGTAGATTCAGTCACCCCGATCATGAACAAGACATCAGAGAAGAATCCAGTGCAGTCTCGAAGATGAGATCGTCATGGAAATCCAAGACGAATAATACCACAAAAATAAACACCCTGAGGTTTTTTGATTTTTTGATTGATTTATTGTTGCTTTAGGTCCAGCGGACTCTTCCGAGCCAAATCAGGACCGGACAACCCCCGATCCGCATAAAAGATCTGCCGAAACAACCCTAGTGGGAAAATTGAATGCCCTCCACCGGCCAGTCACTTTACAATAAAGACATCCCACGCGGGGGACGGCTGAGGGTTGACCTCAACTACGCGAACACCCCGGTTACAAAAACAAAATAGAATACAACCATCATTATAAATCATCAAAAAAAAAAAACATACATATAAAATGCCTATAGTGCGAAATAATACAATCATAGGAAGCCCTAGTGACCACCCGGCAGAAAGCGTCCAACACTCCCAAGCTGATCCAACAGACCTCATACACAAACAAGGAGTCTTGTCCAGGAAGAGTTTTCAAGAAAAAAGGTAGGTCATTGATCTAGCGAAGAAGAAGAAAGTATAGCAGATAGGACAGATCAGGAATGGGAAAGAGCAAATGATGAAGACAGCGACAGTGGGAATTTAAAGCACTAAATTTCCAGAAAGTGGGGATACTATTTATACTGAAACCCCCGGCACTCCAACGGGGGGAACTGTTGCCGCAGTGAATTAGTCATGCCTACAAAGGCAAGACAGGTTTTCAACTGGGGCTTTCACTGTTCCCTTTATAGGTTAGAACAATCTACAGTGACAAGATTGCTCATGACACCAAGACACCCTGAGGTGCCAGAATCCAGAATTCAGCTAAAACTGATCAAACGCTGAGGAACAACTCATTTTCCTGGCCCAACCACATCAGACATCATTCAGCATCAAGCTAAACTGTTGTTGGCATCCCATAGAATAAGTTGCCTCGGAGCTTGGGTAAAATCCTCCCTATCCAGTCTAGATCTTTCTCCCAACTGATTCTTCCGACAGTTTTCCTAACCGATTTCGCCTCAATTCTATTTCACCTAGGCTACCACACTTTCATCATTAGAACAGCCAATGAAAACATCACAACGCAAAAAAAAATACTATCACAAATTATGTCACCTCAAATATTATATTTTATAAAATTAATAGTTTATAACCTCTTTGCTTTTCTTAAAATTTTATTATTGGAACTAATCACGATCTTTCACACAAAAGAATTATCGATAAAATCGTCCATTTTATTCTTTTCCAGGAATACAAAAAATGGCGATTGACACGTAGCAAAACTGATGTCATATTCCTAAATCTACCACAGGCACTCTATATAAAGTTTTGCACTTGGAAAATAAAAAAAACTCGCGAGCGTTTCGTTTCGCGACATTACGCCCCTCCTCTTGAGCTGAAACATCCATGTTTAAGCTATTCTTTTACAAGTGCAATCGACTCAAATCGTCTGCGCCAACATTGTCTTTCCCTTTGATAACTTTGACTGTGAAAGAATACTGTTGCAGCTGGAGAGCCCACCTCATTAGTCGACCATTCTCCGTCTTGGTTCTCTGCAAATATGTGAGTGGTTGGTGGTCCGTCTCCAAAGTGAATTGTGTTGAATACAGGTATTGTTCAAATTTCTTGACAGCCCATACCACTCCCAAACACTCCTTTTCGATGGTCGAGTAGTTTTTCTCTGCACGGTTAAGCTTCTTGCTTGCATAGGCTACTGGCTGTAACCCTTGCCCTTGATCTTGCAGTAAAACTGCTCCCACTGCAACATCTGATGCGTCACTCCTCAGAGTAAATGGCTTGCTGACGTCAGGCAGCAATAACACTGGTTTACTCACCAAGCAATCCTTGAGTTTAGTGAATGCTGTCTCACATTTTTCATCCCAGGCCACTTTTTCTGGCAGACCTTTCTTTGTCAAATCAGTCAACGGAGCGCTGATTTCCGCATAGTTGCTGATGTATTTCCTGTAGAACCCCACTAGTCCTAGGAATGCTCTGACTTCCTTCTTTGTGATCGGTCTGCTGGCTGACCTGATTTTCTCTGTTTTGTCATCATCAGGCGTGACTGTGCCTCCACCCACATGATGACCCAAATAGTCTAACTCCCCGAAACCAAAGTAGCACTTAAGTAAGACCTGCCTCCTCCAACCTTTTCAACACAGCATCAATGGCCTCTACATGCTGTTCCCACGTTTCAGTGGCAATGATGATGTCATCAATGAAATGTTCAAAATCATCACGCTTCAGAGGTTCAAGTAACTTGCGCATCATTCGAGTGAAAATAGAACTCGCAGTCTTGATACCAAATGGAAGATAAGCAAAACAGTACTGTCCCATTTTCGGTTTATCCTCTTCTTTGGCTGGTATCTGCCAATATCCTTTCGTCAAGTCTATCTTTGACAAATAGCGTGCTTTTTGCAATTTTGCAAAGATTTGTGGCACATCAGGAATAGGTTCCGAATCGAACTCTACCTGCTTGTTGAGGCTTCTATAGTCAATACAGAAACGTATTTCACCATCCTTTTTCTTCGCCAACACAATCGGACTATTGTAAGGCGACACTGTTGGTTCTATGACCCCCAACTCCAACATGTCAATGACCTCCTTTTTCACAGTTTCTACCTGCGCAAATGGTAGTGGGTATTGTTTCACATGCACTGGCTCTTGTGACGTAAGTTTGAATTCACATTCTTCGATTTTACATTTCCCTGGGATATCTTTCAGCACGTTTTCTCTCCTGTCGCAAATAGACAAGATTTCAGCCTGTTTGTGCTCGTCCAACTCAGGGTTGATCTTCACGTCTTTTGGGACCTTCTTTTGCGTGCAATGTAAGCATGGGAAAACGATCTATGCCTAATGCTCCCATCTCTTCATCGTACACATCGTCAACCACAACGCACACTTCCTCCTCATCTGTCTCCATAACCACCGCGTTTGGCTGTGCTTCATCCGTTCCTGTTTGCTTCCCGTCACGTTCGACGTAAAATTTCAGCAAATTCGCATGTAGCAGTTTTTCATGTCCCCTTATCTTGATCCTGTAGTTGCAGCTGCCCACTTTCTCCACAACTGGATAAGGACCTTTCCACGTTAGCTGCAGCTTGTTGTGTTTTGCGGGCAACAAAAGCAAAACTTTGTCCCCGACCACAAATTTTCTGTCTTTGGCCTTTTTGTCGTACGCCCTTGTGTACCTGAGCGCTGCCTTGCTGAGGTTGGTCTTGGCAATCTCACAAGTTTTCTCGATTTTGTTCGTGAGATCCGTTATATGACTAATCGTGGATCGCACTTCCTCTCCTGCGTCCTCGTTTGTCCACACCTGACGTAGAACCTGCATAGGCCCTCGTACTTCACGCCCATACAACAGTTCAAAAGGCGAAAATTGCAAGCTTTCTTGCGGTACCTCCCTGTAGGCAAATAATAACGCTGGCAAAAACTTGTCCCAGTCTTTGGGCTGTTCTTGACAAAGTCTCTTCATCATGTCCTTGAGTGTAGCATTGAACTTCTCTGTCAAACCATTTGTTTGCGGGTGAAAGGGTGTAGTATGGATCCCCTTTATATTGAGAAGCTTGTTCAGTCTCTCCATGATTTCGCTGGTGAATTGGGTACCCCTATCTGTGATCACTTCCTTAGGAATTCCCATCCTGGTCTAATAGACCCACAATGCCTCGCTCACTGTCTCTGCCCTAATATTCTTCAGAGGTGTCGCTTCCACATACCGCGTGGCATAGTCAAACATGGTCAATATGTATCGATGACCCCTGCTGGACGCTGGTAGTATCGGACCAATGATATCTACCCCAACTCGCTCGAAAGGTGTGCTGATGAGCAGCATGCTTTTCATCGGGACCTTCCTCGTGGCTCCCTTCCGCGTGCTCCTCTGACACACATCACATGATGCACAATACCGCTTAACATCTCCACAGATACCCGGCCAATAAAAATCTCGCCACACCCGGTCGCGAGTTCGACGTACTCCTTGATGTCCCGCCATCGGCGTATCATGAGCCAATTTGAGCACATCCGATCGGTACCGTTCTGGCACTACCACTTGTCTACATGGTTTACCTTCACTCATGTAAACTCTGTACAAAATGTCTTTCTTCCACTCGTAGTGGGTTTCTTGCTTGAGCCCTAGCTCTGCCCTTTCCCGAATCTTTCCAAAAGTCGGGTCGGCCTTCTGTTCCCTGGATAGATCTTCAGGACGTACTTGCCCTAAGTCAATCTGCTTAGGAATCCACGGCTTGGCTTGTGCTTGTTGCTTCTCCTGTAACCTGGTTTGTACCGGTGCTACAACTTGTTCCACCCCTTGGGGTCATGAGCTGCAATCTTGTCACTGTAGATTGTTCTAACCTATAAAGGGAAAAGTGAAAGCCCCAGTTGAAAACCTGTCTTTCCTTTATAGGCAAGACTGCTTCACTGCGGCAACAGTACCCCCGTTGGAGTGCCGGGGGTTTCAGTATAAATAGTATCCCCACTTTCTGGAAATTTAGTGCTTTAAATTCCCACTGTCGCTGTCTTCCTCATTTGCTCTTCTTCGCTAGATCAATGACCTACCTTTTTTCTTGAAAACTCTTCCTGGACAAGACTCCTTGTTTGTGTATGGGGTCTGTTGGATCAGCTTGGGAGTGTTGGACGCTTTCTGCCGGGTGGTCACTAGGGCTTCCTATGATGTTATTATTTCGCACTGTAGGCATTTTATATGTATGTGTTTTGTTGATAATTTATAATGATGTTTGTATTCTATTTTGTTTTTGTAACCGGGGGTTCGAGTAGTTGGGGTAAAGCCTCAGCCGTCCCCTGCGTGGGATGTCTTTATTGTAACGTGACTGGCCGGTGGAGGGCATTCAATTTTCCCACTAGGGTTGTTTCGGCAGATCTTTTATGTGGGTCGGGGGTTGTCCGGTCCTGATTTGGCTCGGAAGAGTCTGCTGGACCTAAAGCAACAATCAATCAATCAATCAATCAACTTGTTCCTCCGGTTGCTCTACCAACGGGAACAATGGAACTTTGACCTCAGTCCCGTCTGTCATCTTTCTGCTATTTCCTATCAGAACTTGATGCACGAGCGTCTTAAAAACCAAAACACGTGTTTCTCCAACGAAAAACGGAGTTTCCAAATGCACCACTGCAATGGGCACTTTCTTCCGCTTGGATGAATCTGCAAGTGTCACGTTCTGGTACTCGCACGTATACTTTCTTGGGGAAACTAAACTTGAATCCACCAATATGCTACTGGCCTCTGTATCCCGAATACCTTGAGCCTTTACTCCATCCACTTTCAACTCACAGTTCGGTTCATAGCCGTCTTCACTACATCGATTACACGATTTCTGTTCCTGGGTCACGTTGACCGCATTCACAACAGCTGACGCAAGGTTTGAGTTTGGTCTAATTCTATTCACATTTGCCTTTTGGCAATCCCTCATCAAATGTGGGCCTCCGCACCGGAAACATCCCTTGAAGTTTTGTTGAGATTTGTTCATCCCTGACGCACCCGCGTTGCCAGGACCTGTCGCTTGACCACTCACCCCTCCACTACGTCCTTGTCCCATGTTCGAATTCTGTGTCTGCTGGTTAACCCTGGGACGGTTATCCATTCTAGCATTGGGTCCAATGGGCCGCCTCGTTGCAATCGGACCCCCAGCATTCTGCGCATCTTCATACGTTTGAGCGTGGACCACCACTTCGTCCACACACGTAGGGTTTCTTTCCCTAATGAATCTTGCCTCCTCTTGAGACACTATCTCCAACATTTTGTCCATGAGAATTAAATCTTTCAGCTCACCTGATTTTCCTTCTTTCTCAGACAAATCCACCCATCTGTCCAAATACATCCCCATCCTGTTCCTACACTCCCTGATGCCTTCATGACTGCCCCCACGGGCTCGGCTCCGCGCGCCGGGGGTGGACCCCATGCCTCTCTGGCTGGGTGACAAAGTTGCCTACTCCTTTTTCTTCTCTTTTGTCTTGTTTCTGTCTTATTGGTCCTTTCACCTATATTCTCTTCACCCTTAAATTCTCCCAGTATACTATGCAGTTTTGACTCCTTTTCTTCTGCCTTACCGGACTTTCCCTGTCTTCTTTTTCCCCATCATTTCTTCTTTTTCTACCCTTCTTTTTCTCTGCGGCCTTCTCTTGGCCCCCTGCGTTTGCCGTGCAGGGCAACCCGTGTCGGGGGAGAATGGGATCCTGGAGGTTGAGGTCACTGAGGGACTGCGGTCCCTCACACTAACACACCTCAAGCGGCTGGTCGTGTATTGCTCTAGCTCTGCTAGAAGGCTGCGGCTCATGGGTCAAACTTGAACAAAACCGTAGTGGCAGTGCGGGATTGTCTGGGTGTATATCCCCCCTGTAGCCCTGGTGCGCTCCCTTGCTGGATTTTCCGCTTGGACGCATCCCCTTGTTGGACTCCGTGGTGGGGGGGGAGCAGGGGGGATGAATTCCTACTTTAAAATCATGGCTTCTACTAATAAAAGACGACTACGTGATGACGGACCGGACTCGGACACGGACAGTGATATGGACATACGACAGAAAGCTTGTGCATCTGGGGTGGATGGGGCCTGGCCTCGTTTTTTGGTTGCGGAGGGGACGGATTCGGCTCTGCCGCTAGGCAAGTTGTCCCCGTTTGCCATCCACAAAGGTTTTCAATCCATTTCAACGGTTGGTTTCAAAGATGTGAGAAAACTTAGATCTGGGGCCTATCTGGTGGAGTGCTCAACCAAACGGGCGTCGGATAGTCTGCTAAAGAGGAATTTGACCGTCTTTGTTGACAGACAAATAAAAGTTTCTGTGCATGGACGGTTGAATACCTCCAAGGGAGTCATCCGATGCCAGGACTTGATTGAAATGTCCGATTTAGAAATCCGTGACGAGCTCTCCAGCCAGGGGGTCACAGCTGTACAAAGGGTATATGTCACCAAAGGATCTAAACGTATCCCAACTAATACTCTTTTTGTGACTTTTGCGATGGCCAAGCTGCCGGAGTCAATCAGGGTGGGATTTCTTAGAGTGAAGGTTACCCCTTTCACACCTTCGCCAAAGGTTTGGCCACGGTAGCAAGTCCTGCAAAAACAAAGAAACTTGCAGAGAGTGCGCCAAAGACAAACACGAAGGTGAATGCAAAGACCCCATATGCTGTGTCAATTGAGCGGGGCAGCACTCTTCCAGCTCCAAGGACTGCCCTCAGTGGCAGTTGGAGCTTAAAATTCAAAAGATACGGGCCACTGAGGGGTGCTCCTTCGGGGACGCCAGAAAGTGCTGGATAAGAGACCCATTCCTTTAGAAAGATCCTTTGCGTCGGTGCCAGATTCCACGCCTCTTGTGGAGTCTGCTACACATCGGACGATGGAAACCTGTATGACTAAAATGAGTCAGATCTTGGAAGCGTTATGCAAAAGAATGGATTGTCTAGAGAAAATGATCACAGCGTTTAGTCACAGGGGGGTTTCTCCAGCCCCATTGAACACACTGGAGAACGTGCAGACGGTCACGTCAAAAACCGTCACTCCAAGCACGCAGACGGCCGTGCCTAAAGCCGTCACACCTGCCGCGAAGGAGGTTATGCCTCAGGCCGCCGCACCATCGGCAGGTTTTAGCGATCGGGCAGTCGCAGAGGTGGCCAAAATTTTAGTTGCTCAACAGAGGAGTGTCAGAGGAGGAGAGGGAAAGGTTGGAAGGGGTGAGAGAGAGAAGGAAGATATAAAATCCGGTGCTGGGGAGAAGGGGAAGAAGTCGGGTAGCAGTTCGGGTTCCGGGGCTTTGACAAAAAATCAAAGGCCCGGACCCCTTTCTTCCAAGCACCATCAGCCTCTCGAAACGGAGAACCGTTTCGGGGGGTTGATGGAACATGAAGAGATGGACGAGGGTCCAAAAGATAAAGAGACGTAATTGTGCTTTCAGAGATGAAAATTTTAGCATTCTTTTACTTCATTTTTATGGCCATTTTACAATGGAATATCCGAGGGATAAGGGCAAATTATGAAGAGCTCTGCTGTCTGCTTACAGAGCATCAACCTGAGGTGTTAGCCATTCAGGAAACTCTCCTGTCAGAGAAACATCTTATAGATATTATTGGTTATTCCTCTCTAGATTGTTTATCTTCTAGAGGCGTTTCACTCTTTATTCATAGAAATGTCCCATTTAACTCAATTTCACTTAATACAAGTTTACCAGCAGTTGCAGCCAGAGTATCTCTTTTTAAATCCCTCACAGTTTGTTCTCTATATTTGACACCATCAATAAATGTAACTAAAAGTGAACTTGAGAATTTGATCCAACAGTTACCTACCCCTTTTTTGTTGTTGGGAGATTTTAATGGACGCTCTCCCCTGTGGGGTAGCGATCGTACCGATTCTCAGGGTAAAATAATTGAAGACATTTTAGACTCGTTAAACCTAGTAACTTTGAACGAGGGTGCCCCAACTTTTTCCTGTTCTAGAACTGCTTCTTTGTCCCACATTGATATATCGATCTGTGATCCCTCCTTACTTTTGGATTTTAAATGGACAGTTTTAGAAGATCTCCATGGCAGCGACCATTTTCCGGTTTTATTAAAATATGATTCAGGCGACCTTGAGCAAACTCATGGCAGGTGGAAACTGAAACAAGCTAACTGGAGTCTGTTTTCTAACCTGTCTGAGGTTCAGTTACGTACTAAGAAGCAGGAATTTTCGAATGCCATAGATCCAATCCAGCTTTACACTGACATAGTTATTAACAGTGCTAAGGAGTCCATTCCGCAAACTTCGTCAAACCCTCACACACTTAAAAAACCCTGGTTTGACGATGAATGTAGAAAACTTCAGCAAGCTCGTAAAAAAGCTTTAAGAACTATGTTTTTACACCCAAGCACTGAAAATAAACAAAACCACCAACGTTTGCGAGCGCAATGCCGACAGCTCTTCAAACGAAAGAGAAGAGAATCGTGGAGAGGTTTCTGCTCCACGCTTAATTCGAAAGCGAAACTGTCGAAGGTGTGGAAAGTAGTCTGCAAACTAAAAAATAGAAGCAACAAACAGGTGAGCACATGCCTTACTGTGCAGGGTGACGTAATCGGAGATAAAAAATTAGTAGCTGATCTTTTGGCTTCTTCTTTTGCTGCAAATTCTTCCTCGGAAAATTATTCTGTCCCTTTTCAAACAGTTAAAACCCGTAAAGAAAAACAACAGTTAAATTTTACCTCCGATAATTCTGAAGATTACAACATTCCGTTTTCATTAGTCGAGCTTGACGATGCACTTAACAAAAGTGCAGATTCAGCAGTTGGACCGGATGATGTACATTATCAATTTCTCAGACATTTAACAAGGTACTCACGGTCTCAACTGCTGGACATCTTCAATCAGCTCTGGATCACTGGCACCTTTCCTCCCTCCTGGAGAAAGGCCATTATTGTACCCATCCCTAAACCTGGCAAAGATCATACTAACCCGACAAACTATAGACCAATAGCCTTAACGTCTTGCTTATGCAAGACGCTAGAAAGAATTATCAGTACAACTTATGTTAATCTGATGAATAAAAATTGATGCAACAAAAATGGTTTATTCTCGTTTACTGTGGTACCTAGAAACAAATAATATTTTGTCCAACACTCAGTGTGGCTTTCGAAGTGGTCGAAGTACTGTTGACCACCTGGTGCGACTGGAAACTTTTATCCGTAACGCGTTCGTCCAGGGTGAACATGTCGTTGCCATCATGTTTGATTTGGAAAAAGCTTATGATACCACATGGAAATATGGCATTCTTTCAGATTTACAAGAAATGTGTTTGAAGGGACATTTACCTCTGTTTATATCCAATTTTCTAACGGACAGACTCTTTCAGGTTAAGGTTGGGGGATCTTTGTCAGATATGAGGGAACAGGAGATGGGAGTGCCTCAGGGTAGCATCTTGTCTCCCTTGCTGTTTAATATTAAAATAAATAATATTGTTCGTTCCGTTAAACGGGGAATTGACAATTCTTTGTTTGTTGACGATTTTGCGTTAGTAGCCAAAGGTAAAACTTTGGCATTTGCAGAACGTCAGCTACAGTTATGTGTCAAGGTCGTTGAAGACTGGGTTTTACAAAATGGTTTTAAATTTTCGGAAGCAAAAACTGAATGTATTAACTTTTCCAAGCACCGGGGAATTATTCAAGACCCTACTATTCTTCTCAATAAAACTCCAATAAAGGCGGTCCAACAAGTCAAATTTTTGGGTGTTATTTTTGATCAAAAGCTATCTTTCATTCCTCATCTGAAAATTTTGAAAACTAAATGTCAACAGGCCTGCAATTTGCTCAAGGTTATCAGTGGTACAGACTGGGGTGCTGACAAGAAAACTTTATTGCTGTTATATCGTTCTTTAATTAGATCCAAGTTAGACTATGGTTGCATTGTTTATGGTTCTGCTAGAAAATCTTATCTTAAGATGCTAGATCCAGTTGCCCATCAGGCACTACGCATTGCTTTGGGTGCGTTTCGAACCTCCCCTTGTGAAAGCCTTTACGTGGAAGCTAACGAACCCCCGCTGGAGCTCAGACGTACAAAACTGTCACTGAATTACTATTTAAAATTAAAAACTGATCCCATGAACCCCGCTTATGACTGTGTTTTCAACCCAGATTTTGTTAAAAAATTTGAAGCCAAACCTAATATAATTCCTTCGTTTGGCATCAGAATGCAGGCTCATCTGGAAAAAGCAGGCATTAATGTTGCTTCCATCAACGACGATGAGCTTCGGACTGAAGCTCCCCCATGGAAATTATGTATCCCAAACATTAATTGGCAGTTGTCCGCTTTCCTTAAAAACAATACATCCGAAACCGTATATAACCAACTTTATTTAGAACAGTGTGCTTTATACCCAGGATATGAACAACTTTTTACAGACGGGTCAAAGAAAGGAGATTCAGTTGCTGCTGCGTCGGTCTCTGGGAGACACTTAGACCAGCCTTTGCAACAGCGTTTACCTGATTTTTGTTCTGTTTACACAGCTGAGCTCAAGGCAATTCATTTAGCTCTGAAACAAGTTTATCAATCCAAAAGAACCTCATTTTTAATCATGTCTGATTCATTGTCAGCACTTCAGGCTCTTTCCACGAGAAAGATATCACACCCTTTTCTGGCAGAGATCCATGACCTCCATACACAACTTGTTTCTGAGGGTAAAAAGATAGTTTTTATGTGGGTACCTGGTCACATGGGCATCCGCGGCAACATTGCAGTAGACATGGCGGCTAAAGATGCTTTGCATCTCGATTTCCCTTCAGAGATTTTCCAATTTGTTTCCTACTCTGATCTGCGTTGTATGACTGGATCTTATTGTAAACGGCTGTGGCAGACAGACTGGTCTAACCATATCAACAACAAATTATTTCAAATTCTCCCAGATTTGTCAGCTTCTTTGCCTAGCTTTGCATCCACTCGCAAAGAAGAAATAGTTTGTCTCGCCTTCATATTGGGCATACTTGCATGTGATCAATCTTTTTCCGTTCGCCATTTCATGTCTGTGTGTGCTGATTTGATTGAGGAAAGGGAAACATATTTTGGTTCCGTACCTTTCAAAGAGATTTTTAAAGTATGTAATGGTCAACATCTGTTTCAATTTTTACATGATGTTGGTTTGTTTTATCGCATATAAATCGTATCGACATGTTTTGTTTAGTTTGGATTTTTTTAGGACTGAATTTAGTGATTTGATTGAAGAAAGAGAATATATTTTTAATACATCAGTTTTAAAGAAGTCTCTTAAAGAGTTGTCATGTGAAAGTTTGTTTGTGTATTTAAGAGTAACAGGCTTGTTTTTTTTAAGACTTGAATCATTTGATAATATTTTAAGATAACGTCTCTCTGGTCCTGATTTGGCTCGGAAGAGTCCGCTGGACCTAAAGCAATAATCTTGTACAATACAATACAATACAATACAATAAATCTTTATTAATCCAAAAAAGGAAATTGATTCGACATGTCCACCTATAATTATTAATACACATTAGCAAAAACAGCTTAAAAACACTACACATAAAAACATAAATAATACGCATTGCCAAATCCATTTCAACATACATTCTCACTATCATTCTCATCTTCTCTTATTCTGGTTAGCCATTAAAACAGATCTGGGTAAAAAAAGAGTTTGCGTATCTGCATGTCCTAGCCCTGGGCACCCTATATCTACCACTGCGCTCTATTTGCCTACTGTCATATTCCTGCCTAAGCGGATGTGTCGCGTCATCAAGGATGGCCTTCAGTTTATTTGCCGTGCATCGGTTGCAGAGTGTGTCCACATCATCCTGTTCTGCACCCACCACCCCACCAGCCTTCCTAATCGTTTTATCCAACCTGTCCCTGTCTTGTTTCATAATACTTCCTCCCCAACAGCTGATGCCGAAGGTCAAGACACTGCAGATCATAGAGGAATAAAACATCTGTAAGAGTTGCTGACTGACATTGAAAGATTTCAATTTTCTCAAACAATACAGGCGTGTGTTGATTTTCTTAACAATACTTTCAGTGTTTTGTCTCCAAGAGAGAGAATTATCTAAGACTACGCCTAAATACTTAAAATATTCCACACGTTCTACTACTTTTTCCTTAATAATAACAGAATCAGGTTCACAAATACTTTTCCTAAAATCAATTATCAACTCTCTAGTTATGTCCACATTTAATTCCAAAAAGTTAATGTCGCACCAGTCGACAAGGTCGTTGATTTCCTGTCTGTAGTTTGCGTCATCGTCACCTGTAATCTGCCCAGTCTGTGCAATGTCGTCAGCATACTTGTCCACGATACAGTCCTCATGCGTAGATCTACAGTCAGAGGTGTACACAGAAAAGAGAAACGGTGACAAAACAGTGCCCTGAGGAGCTCCAGTATTTGTTAAAATCGAGTTTGAGGTAAGACCCGAGGTCAATCTTACAAACTGTGGACGACATGTGAGATAGTCCAGAATCCAGAGGATGGTGGACGGGAAAACCTTCATGGACGTCAGTTTATCAACAAGTATATGAGGTTGTATAGTATTAAAAGCACTGGAAAAATCATAAAACATAATACGTATACTGGTACCAGTCTTATCCAGGTGAGAATAAACACTATTTAAAACATGCAAAATAGCATCATCAACCCCTCTGTTTTTCCTATAGGCAAACTGCAACGGATCCATAAAATCAGAAACAAGATCATTAAAATGAAGCAAAACACATTTTTCAAACACTTTCATAATACAGGATGTCAATGCGACAGGACGGAGGTCATTCATGGTCTGGACGGACGGTTTTTTTGGCACAGGAACAATGCAAGAAGTTTTCCACGACTGAGGAACTTGACAATCAACAAGAGACAGATTAAATATAATGCACAGAATCTGATACAGTTGTTCAGCACAATACTTTAAAACACTTGGTCTAATACCATCTGGTCCAGGCGCCTTGTTTGGGTTTGTTTTTCTCAATGTCCTAAGTACTTCCCCCTCCTCCACTACAATCCTTTCATTCATATCTCTTGTTTCCTCCAACACTCTTTTCTTCTCATTCCTCTCACTCTGAAAATCATGACAGTCAAACCTAGCATAAAACTTATTTAAATCATTAGCGTAATCAACAATCCGGTCATGATTTGGCTCGGAAGAGTCCGCTGGACCTAAAGCAACAATAAATCAATCAATCAATCAAGCGTAATCAACAGTGTCTGTAAATATATGATTACCCTTCTTTTTTGTACACCCACTCATCAGATTCATACCTTCCCACACACGCTTCATATTGTTCGTTTCAAAAAGTTTCTCAATCCTCCTCTTATACATTTCCTTTCCCTTTCTGATAACAATCTTCAATTCCTTTTGCACCCTACGCAGTTCTTCATCTTTATTTTTAAAAGCAAGTTTCTTTTTATTTAAAACCTCCTTAATCTCTTTCGTCACCCATGGTTTATTATTGGAGTAAATTTTAATAATTTTTGTAGGCACAATACTTTCAACACAAAAGTTTTTATGTAGCCACATACAGTCTCCGCCAGGTCACCCGCGTCATTGGCAGCATCTATAAAAACCGACCAATCAGTACAGTCCAATGACGCACGCAGGGTTTCCCAAGTCTCAGTTGTCCATGACATCACGGTTTTCGAGACTGGGGGTTCCCTCTGCACACGCGGCCTATACTTGGGCATCAAGGAGACAATGTTGTGATCGGATTTACCTAATGGAGAGAGCGTCAGGCAGACATACGAGTCTTTGACATTGCAATAAAATAGGTCGAGTATACTATTGCATCGCGTCGTACACGTGACCTGCTGGTGGAACCCCGTCAGCGTCTTCCTGACATCGCAATGATTAAAGTCACCAGTCACTAGTTTTAGCGCATCTGGGGCCTTGTTTTCCAGGTCATGCACGTGGTGCGCTATCTGTTCGCATGCACGCTTGCTATCGGCTGATGGGGGCACGTAAACTGAAGTCACAAACACATTGGAGAATTCCCTTGGAAGGTAGTATGGGCGTGCACTGACAGTCAACAATTCTACGTCAGGGGTACACAGTGAAAACTTTGAAAAGCAGTTGTTGGGGTTACACCATTGAGAGTTTACATAAACACACACCCCTCCCCCTTTTTCCTTACCAGATTCTTTCTGTCTGTCCCCTCTAAACAACTGAAAACCTGAAATATTCAAGCCTTCGTCTTGTATCGCAGAATGTAGCCACGTTTCACTAAAACACATCACACTACACGTTCTGAAAGTCTGATCGTATTGCACATTGGCCCACAGTTCATCGAGTTTATTCTGCAACGACCGTACGTTTCCCACAATTGCTGACGGTAGGTAGGGTTTAAATCCTCGCCTCTTATTTCTCTCACGCACCCCTCCTTTCCTACCCCTCCTTCTGACCTTCATCTGCGGTGGCAAGTATTGTATTGTATTGCCTTCATGACTGCCCCGCTTGAATTCCTTGAACCGTTTCCGATATGTTTCAGCGGTCAGTTGGAAACGCCTCATGATCGCAACCTTGACCATGTCGTAATCCACAATTTCCTCGTCAGACACCTCAGTGTAGACCTGCCGCGCTTGGCCTCGTACTTGACCAGACAGTTTTATTGCCCACTCATCCTTGTGCCAACCCGACAAGGTAGCGATACGCTCAAACTGTTTCAGGTAGACCTCTACATCGTCCTTATCATCCAAATAAGGTACATTCACATTCACACAGCTCCTCGCTGTCCTCGACTCAGGATGAAAATTTTGATTTTGGTCCCCATCATCTGCAGTCCACTCTTGCGCCCTTCTCAACTCAAACTCGTTCTGCATGGCCATTTGTTCCAATTTTGCCTTGGCCTCTCTTTCTTCCCTCATAATGCGTTCTTCTCGTTCTTCATGTCGGAGCTGGTCCTCTCGTTGCTCCTGCCGTATCCTCTCCGCTTTCTCTTCCTCTTCCTTTCGGATCCCCTCCGCTTTCTCTTCCTCCCTTATCCTCTCCGCTTTCTCTTCCTCCCTTATCCTCTCCGCTTTCTCTTCCGCTTCTTTCCTTCTATTTTCCACATACTCTGCCAGATCCTTATCTGTCAGACCCAGGATGATCCCATCCTGCTTGTAGGCTAGCAGTGGAGACTCAATCTCCATTTGAACTGATTGCTGCCTCGGCATCTTCCTAGCCAAACTTTCCCTAAACTAATCCTGTTTTACTACATGTAACCCTGGTAGAGAAAACCACGGAATATTTAGGCCTATAACGTACTCGCCTTTCCAAAGGTTAAAGTACTTACAACGGATATGCCTGCGCTCTAGCCCCAAACGGCTATTCTGTCACAGCTATCCTTACGTGAACGGTTATACACTAATAACACGACCACCGACGATAATCCACTACCTTCCAGATTATCATCCACGCTTATAGTCTCCTGGTTAAGTAAAACGTCTAACTAGACCCACATTTACTAACCAGCACTACCAATTACCACAATTGGTTAAACTGTCAATCGCACACTACAGAATCTGACTTCCAGACCCTCAACAAGAAATAATTCTTGGTTAGAGGTTTGACCAGACTAAGCAACCCAGAGCTAATTTAGGTTGACCGCCTCACCGATCAATAACTAACCTCTAGCCTGTCTTCGAACAACACTGAAACTATACAATGTTTTCGGAACATCCAACTTAAAGTTGAAGCTGGAAAACTTACTTTCAAACTATGACCGATACTTTACCCTACATACTCCATCAGGATAATAAACGTCATAGGTTGCAGAAACTGTTCAGTCTAAGTATATCTTCGACCAAACACTAGTACCTACGTACAACAGCTATTGCAAACTTTGCAATCAAAGGTTTGAAATTTTGGAAAAGTAAAACTTATACCCAAAATATATTTAATCCTACTACAGATAATACCGGTCTTCACTGCTCACCGCCAGAATAAATAATTTCAAACGAGATGATTTCCCTGAAGATACTTGCACAGCTGGGTTCTCAGACAATATGTCACCAATGATGCACTAACATGTTCCCTATCCTATCCTGTCCCGTAACCCGAAGGTCGTAGGGGCACCACAGATGATCGTTTAACCAGCATACTCCATCTTTCTCTGTCCTCAGCAGCCCTGATGGCTTCGCTCAGTGTCAAACCAGTCCATTCTCGAATGTTGTCCTCCCACCTCTTTTTCGGTCTCCCTCTTCTTCTACCTCCTTGCACTGTGCCTTGCAGAATAGTCTTTGCAAGGCCTGATGATCTGGTGACGTGGCCATACCACCGAAGTTTCCGTTTCTTCACCACTGTTAGCAGGTCATCGTGTTGTCCAATGGCTTGTGTGATGGTCTGTCGGACTTCGTCGTTGGTGATGTGTTGGGTATAGGAAATGCCCAGAAGTCTTCTGTAGCACCTCATCTCCATGCTTTGTATTCTTCGTTGGAGATCTGCTGTGAGGGTCCATGCTTCGCAAGCATATAGGAATATGGAGATGACAAGGGAGCGCAGCAGTCTTACTTTGGAATGTAGACTGATGGTCCTGTCTTTCCAAATGGGCTTCAACCTTGTCAGGGCAGCAGTTGTTTGTGCGATCCAATGGGTTCCAAGGAAATAAACCCACTTTGTAATCAAGAAGTCAGTTCTGAAACCCATTTGGTCGCTTTTACAAGTTCACACCCACACACACACACACATACACACACTCCTATGCACATGTTTGCTCATTCATGCCTACACGAGAGAGAGAGAGAGAGAGAGAGAGAGTTTTTTGATTGATTGATTGTTGCTTTAGGTCCAGCGGACTCTTCCGAGCCAAATCAGGACCGGACAGCCCCCGATCCGCATAAAAGATCTGCTGAAACAACCCTAGTGGGAAAATTGAAAGCCCTCCACCGGCAAAAGTCACTTTATAATAAAGACATCCCACGCAGGGGACGGCTGAGGCTTTACCCCAACTAATCAAACCCCCGGTTACAAAAACAAAATAGAATACAAACATTATAAATTATCAACAAAACACATACATATAAAATGCCTATATTGCTAAATAATAACATCATAGGAAGCCCTAGTGACCACCCGGCAGAAAGCGTCCAACATTCCCAAGCTGATCCAACAAACCTCATACACAAACAAGGAGTCTTGTCCAGGAAGAGTTTTCAAGAAAAAAGGTAGGTCACTGATCTAGCGAAGAAGAAGATAGTATAGCAGATTGATAGCCTGACAGAGCAGGAATGAGAAAGAGCAAATGAGAAAGACAGCGACAGTGGGAATTTAAAGCACTAAATTTCCAGAAAGTGGGGGTACTATTTATACTGAAACACCCGGCACTCCAATGGGGGTAAGAGAGAAAGAGAGACAAAGAAACAGATAGAAATGGAGACAGAGAGAGAGACGAAAAATTGTTCTGTGGCAGTGCAACAATAAAACAATGACTATAATCAAAATCAATGTATCTGGGATGCACTTTCAAACACACACACACACACCCTCCTATGCACATGTTTGCTCATTCATGCCTACACGAGAGAGAAAGAGAGACAGACAGACAGAGACAGAGAGACAGGGTAGAGGTATTTAAACTATTCAAAGCCAACTGTATATTCATTATTCATTCGATAGCAGACACCAAACATAAGCAAATGGGCTGGCTGAAACAAAATTCAATATCCAAATGTATTCATCAGAATCACCTTTACCTTCATTTCCCATTTCCCTAGCAATTTTTTCCCATGCTTTTTGACTAAGTTCCCGACACGACTTTTTTCGGTCCGCACGACTGAAAGGGTGAAATTATACTGCCACGCACGACTGAAGTGAGGACCGAAAAAAGTCGTGTTCTCTTCTTTATTTCCTATCGGTGATTATACTGACACGACTAGACGTAAAAGGTCGTGCGGATGAAAAAAGACGTGCGGACGTGCAACACTTCTTTAAAACGCGCGGAAGGGCCCGATCTTCTATCGAAGTGTTTCGTTACCATCCGGTCTGTTTCCTGCCAAGTTGGAGGACGAAAGATTGATTGTGGCGGTGCGCTGCAGAAAATTAATATATAACAAAGGGGACAAAAATCACAGCAATCGGGAACTTATTCAAAAAGCATGGGAAAACATTGCTAGGGAAATGGGAAATGAAGGTAAAGGTGATTCTGATGAATACATTTGGATATTGAATTTTGTTTCAACCAGCCCGTTTGCTTATGTTTGGTGTCTGTTATCGAATGAATATGGATATACAGTTGGCTTTGAATAGTTTAAATACCTCTACCCTGTCTCTCTGTCTCTGTCTGTCTGTCTGTCTGTCTCTCTCTTTCTCTCTCGGGTAGGCATGAATGAGCAAACATGTGCATAGGAGGGTGTGTGTGTGTGGAGGTGTGGGTGTGTGTGTGTTTAAAAGTGCATCCCAGATACATTGATACATTGATTTTGATTAGTCATTGTTTTATTGTTGCACTGCCACAGAACAATTTTTCGTCTCTCTCTCTGTCTCCATGTCTATCTGTTTCTTTGTCTCTCTTTCTCTCTCTCTCTCTCTCTCTCTCTCTCTCTCTCTCTCTCTCTCTCTCTCTCTCTCTCTCTCTCTCTCTCTCTCTCTTACCCCCGTTGGAGTGCCGGGGGTTTCAGTATAAATAGTACCCCCACTTTCTGGAAATTTAGTGCTTTAAATTCCCACTGTCGCTGTCTTTCTCATTTGCTCTTTCTCATTCCTGCTCTGTCAGGCTATCAATCTGCTATACTATCTTCTTCTTCGCTAGATCAGTGACCTACCTTTTTTCTTGAAAACTCTTCCTGGACAAGACTCCTTGTTTGTGTATGAGGTCTGTTGGATCAGCTTGGGAATGTTGGACGCTTTCTGCCGGGTGGTCACTAGGGCTTCCTATGATGTTATTATTTAGCAATATAGGCATTTTATATGTATGTGTTTTGTTGATAATTTATAATGATGTTTGTATTCTATTTTGTTTTTGTAACCGGGGGTTTGATTAGTTGGGGTAAAGCCTCAGCCGTCCCCTGCGTGGGATGTCTTTATTGTAAAGTGACTGACCGGTGGAGGGCATTCAATTTTCCCACTAGGGTTGTTTCAGCAGATCTTTTATGCGGATCGGGGGCTGTCCGGTCCTGATTTGGCTCGGAAGAGTCCGCTGGACCTTAAGCAACAATCAATCAATCAAAACTCTCTCTCTCTCTCTCTCTCTCTCTCTCTCTCTCTCTCTCTCTCTCTCTCTCTCTCTCTCTCTCTCTCTCTCTCTCTCGTGTAGGCATGAATGAGCAAACATGTGCATAGGAGGGTGTGGGTGTGTGTGTATGTGTGTGTTTGAAAGTGCATCCCAGATACATTGATACATTGATTTTGATGATAGTCATTGTTTTATTGTTGCACTGCCACAGAACAATTTTTCGTTTTGTTTACACAGTCGGACGAAGTCGCGCGGACCTATATGATCACCACTTCCGACCTAGCTGCCCGTCCGTTTCGGTCCACACTTCAATCGTGCGTGGCAGTATAATTTCAGCCTTAGGTTTCTTGATGCGGACGACTTCGACGGTAGTGTGACTAGATCCCGTAGCAAAAAAAATAATTGACGTCACCTCCCCCCACCCACTCTCCGGCCCCGCGTGCTTGCTTTTTACATTACAATGTGCTGAGGTTCTGTAAGGGTTAAGAGTGACAAAATCTAATTAAATAATCAGTTCTTTTCGCTCAATACCGAAGAAATAACCGTACTGTACACTCATAAAAAGCAATAATTAATATATTTAAAGGTCGAATATTGCTATGCAACTCTGAGACATAATAAATGAAAGGTTCATAAAACTGATTATTACAAAAAATCTATTTCACCCCAGGCGGCCCCCCAATCACGCTTTTCAGCTAAATAGCTCTGTTGCGAATTTGGCCCCCCTTTGTGAGAACACCCACATTTATGTATAGTTGCTTCCGTTAATAAAATGGATAGCATAATAGCATTAGGAACGTACGTCAGCCATTGATGTAGAGTGATGTGGTGTGGTGATGGGATGTGGCAATGTGTATCTTTCTGCAATACAGTCCCATGCCATAAAAAATGTTCTCTATACCTTGACAGTGCCCCAGTTTTTACTATTTAAAAAAGTGTATATATTGATTTCATTACATAACATAGAATGAATTCTATGACACAGAATGAATTCTATGACAGAATGAATTCTATGACTTAGAATGAATTCTATAGCATAGAATGAATAGTATTACATAGAATGAATAAGATGACATAGAATGAATTCTATGACATAGAATGAATTCTATAAAATAGAATGAATTCTATCGCAAAGAATGAATTCTATGACATAGAATTTATTCTATAGCATAGAATGGATTCTATAACATAGAATGAATTCTGTAGCATAGAATGAATTCTATGACATAGAATTCCTTCTGTAACATAGAATTCATTCTATGCTATAGAATAAATTCTATGTCATAGAATTCATTCTATGCTATAGAATTCAATCTATGTTATAGAATTCATTCTATGTCATAGAATTAATTCTATGTCATCTTATTCATTCTATGTTATACTATTCATTCTATGCCTATAGAATTCATTCTATGTCATAGAATGAATTCTATGTCATAGAGTTCATTCTATGCTATAAAATTCATTCTATGCATATAGAATTCATTCTTTATTATGGAATTCATTCTATGTTATACAATTTATTCTATGCACATAGAATTCATTTTATGTCATATAATTTATTTTATGTTAAATTCATTCTATGTTATAGAATGAATTCTATGCGTATAGAATTCATTTTATGTCATGCAATTTATTTTATGTTAAAGAATTCATTCTTTGTAATAGAATTCATTCTATGTTATAGAATATAATTCTATGCATACAAGTGCATTCTATAATATAGAATTGTATTACATACATAGAATCTTATTCTCTATTATAAAATGTTATTCTATACATAGAATTTTATTATGGACATAGAATTTTACACTATATTATAGAATGTTATTCTATACAAAGAATTTTATTCTATGACTTACAATATTGGTTTCTTTTTTATAAATGGAATTTCAACTAATGAATGCTTTTTGTGTGCATAGAATGCTTTCTATGTGCATAGAATGCTTTCTATGTATAGAATGGTCACATAGAATAAATGGACACATGGCACCCCATATATTTCAGTTGAAAAATCGCATTTAAGAAACAATTGCAAAGGAAAACACTAAACACGCTGCTGAAAAGAACAAATTTTATGACGCTCGCGCAAAACAACGCACATTTTAGGAATGGACAGGTTTGACACGGAACGAAGCCATGAGGTTTGCTGAGAACAGAGAAAGATGGAGTATGCTAGTTAAACGATCATCTGTGGTGCCTTAGCTGTCCAAGTTGCCTCGCAGTGCGATAAGGACTCCTCTGCTGCGCTCCTCTCTATCTCTCCTGTACACTGTATATAGATCTGGGAAATTTATCTGTGCTTTAGATATGGATGGATCCAGCCAAGTCTCTGTGCCTATGATAATGTCAGGTTTCAAACTGTTTAGAAGAATTGGGATTTCCGCCCTTTTAGCGCTAGCAGACTGGAAGTTGATGTTAAGCACCCGAAGTGGTCTGTCTTTCCATTTATCTTGCTGGCTTGCTCGAGTCGGAGTGGATGCATGTTGTGGTTTAAAGTGAAGTTCTGTTGGGGTAGTACAAGAATTCCAGGAAAGGTAAGGGAATAAGGGGTCAGTCCAGACCACACCATGAATGTCGAAGGCTGTGGCACTATTTGGATTACCACAAATAGCGCAGTACCAGTGGGTATCACCAAAGAGCTTAATGATAGAAAGAGGGGGAACTTGGTACAGAACCGCGAGACGAAAGGTACGAGTTATGCGCCCTTGTCAGCAAGCTGAAAATGGCTCGTGGCAGAAAGTCAAAAGGCGACCGAGTGAAACAGGGCGGTGACTTTTGCACAGCCATCAATTGCCATAATGCCAGATACAAAAAAAGTGTTGGCAAGTCCTTTTTCAAATTTCCAAGAGACAAAGAAAGGTAAATTGCAATTGAAAAACCATTTTTTTGTGTTTATGTAGGCCTAAACTAAGACCGCTGCAGTGCTGTTAGTGTTAAAACAATCGGAGAGCGGCTTGAATGATTCATGTTATACCTATGTGCTAAATCCAAAACAGTTTGCTTTCTGACAGTTTACGTTCAACAGGTCGCTCACTGTTTACATTATTGCTAGGTTGTTTGACTATATTTGTGCTTATATTTCAAAAGTAGATGTCAGATTGGCAGTTTGGCTTCGTCAAACTGCTTATGTTAACAAGTTAAATTAGACTAAGTCTGTTTTCTCCTCGTGATCAAATACTGTGCAAGATAACCCCTTACCTAGGCACAAAAATGGTCCTTGATCTGTTGTAATCCCTTTTTGTTTGAGTGTAAACGGAAAAAAACATGTAATGTAGAAACTCAGTCCTTGTTCTGATCTGCGCATTAGATCTATATTGCGTGGAATGTTGTAGTCTAGGTTCTGATTGTTCTGTCTGATTAATTAATTATTTTCCATGAAGTGACTGATGTTATTAAGCCAGTAATGTGGGAGGTGAGAGGGTTGGGAAGTAGGGGGACACCTGATATAAATTAAATTCACACTATTAGTGAAACATTGTGTTATTGTGCTTTATTGTGATTAATTGATTGAATGACAGAGCTCTCTCTTCCCCCAACCTCTCTCTCTCTCTCTCTCTCTCTCTCTCTCTCTCTCTCACGATTACGGATTTACACAGTTTCGAATAAATGAAACAGTCTGTCATGCATATTTTAATTTTAAAATATCTGTCGTTGATTAAATAATAATAAATTTTAGGGCAGAAAACGAACCTATGACATACACACATAAGCAGCATAAAAGCACCTAATAAATGTCAATAAGTAAACATAAACAAAAAACAACAACAAAAAAGACAGCAGTAGCGGAATGTTAATAATAATGATGGTTAAAAGTTTGGTTTTTGCAAACGTTGCCATAAAAATGTTCTTTTGCAATGGCATAGGCTCAATAAGTTACCACGCACAGATCATTCATATAGCAGATGATGAAATATAGCCGGCCCGAGCAAAGGGAAATAATCCGTGAGAGCGTCTCGCATTTTTGTATATGACATAATGGAAGTTCCACCTCTGTCCGTAATAAGCTCTTTGGTATCACTATTACCCAGTGTCACAAAAAAAAGGGTGTTTGCGTGGAATAATCTGTAAGCCTATACTGCACGTGTTATTGTTGATGTTAACTTCGCCTGTGTCACGCTTCTTGTGCATGTGTGTTTCAAATGCTCTTTGTGCAGGTGATTTTCATATACACTGCCGGGTGTATTGGTAGGCTTCAAAAATTGCAGATTTGGTTTTTCACGTGCTATAGGGATTGGTTTTTGATTATTCTTTAGTTTTCCTTCCTATTGAGTTGTTAGGTGGGGTAGGTTGGTACACTTCACGCTAGTCATCCGTAGAAAGAAGTTGTCTGCGCTCTTGTGTGAGTTAGAGATACTTTTTGGAAGTGTGTATGTGGATTCATTTATCTGCTCACATTGGACCATAGTTACTATGTGCTCCTGGCTGGATATGTTGTCGTCCCGGGTAACCTCTACTGGTTGCTGGTAAGGAGTCAAATATTATTATTTTTTGTTCTTTCCTTGGCCAGCATCCTGCCTCATTGTGTAGTTGGGGTCGTGGTGTGTTCGCATTTCAGTTAATTTGTTTCGTTATTCAGTTTGTTTTTTCCTGATTATTCCGAGGGTGGGTTATGGGGGCAGAGGAACATTGAGTGCTGTGGGTGTGGTGCGTTGAGTTTTCATTTTCATTCATGTATCTCCAGTCATCATGCTATCGTTATTATTGTATTTCGTGCATATTGTATTTCGTGCATATCAGTTTCAGTTTATTATTGTGACGGTATTGTTCACATTGTGGAGTGGGAAAAGGCGGTGCTTAGTGAGCTCTACATTAATTATTGATGGAACTCATTTAGTGGGACAGAAGCTTAGCATTTGTTTATGTATTTGCAGAACCTGCTGGTATTCTTACTTGGTGGCTTCTACGCCGTTGCTGGGGGTAATCTGCCATCCACCACCGTTACCACCACCCCCTCCTCCCCCTTTTCTTCGTGCTGACTGGGCGGAAATGGCTACTCCCCCTTGCTCAAACCTTGTCCCCAGTCTTTAAGCCCTGTTGCATCCGATCGCCTTTCTACCCCAAACTCCCTCATCGTGATTGCGCAGCACCCAGGGTTATCGCTGTTGGTCTCAAGTCATCGCTACGCTTTCATCAGTTGGCGTTGCAGCTAACGTGCTTCTTTTCCCCTCATTTAACTACGTCTTAATGTAGTACGAGCTTCTGTGGATACTGATCGCCGGCTATTCGACCGACTGATTATCACTTTTCTTTATCCTTCATCTTTCATCCTCTCACTCATTGATTCATACATTAATTGTTCTTCATTCGCTCATTGGTTCGTTAGCTCATACGTGTAATCATCATCATCATCATCATCATCATCATCATCATCATCATCATCATCATCATCATCTTCATGGTCATCTGATTTGAGTGCAAAGTTGTCTGTTGCCCGAGTGAGAATGAGTAATAAAATCGTCAGTGTCAAATATACTTTTTGTCTTAGTGGTTGTTAGTTGGGTAGAGCGGGTGCGTGAGGGAGGGTTCAAGCACACAACCCCATAAGGGTCACCCAGGGCCTCGTAGTTTCACGAGTCGACACTCTGGCATTGACCATGGAACCACTGTCCACACTGTTCGCATGCCAAACCTCAGTGGCTCCATCCCACAGGCAGATCACACAGCCATGAAGAATATGTCTGGGAGGGAGACAGGCAGTAAGTCCGAGAGTCAGCTCTGTCATCTGGTTTGCTGGACTGCTGTCCGTACCGGAGGTAGCGCGGTAAATGGGCCAGGGTTAGGTTCAGGTGAGTATGAGTTGCTGAGAAGTATACACAATAGATAAAGAAGGACGTGTAGTGGATGGAAGGTTCAAATATTTGAGCTTCGAGCGTGAGAGCTAATCGACAAATACACAGTATCCAATGCCTAGTGTTCTGACGACTGACTTATTCCCAAAGTCTATGGACTCAACAATGGGAGAGTTTGGTAATGAGGCATCACTGGCAAATGTCTTGTGTACAAATATAGCTGTCACAATGAGTACCCGTGACAGATTTTTGGAGAACATGTCGATGGAAGAAAGTGATCGAAACTGTTCAGGAAAGAAATTGACTGCAGCTATCACTTTTGTCCCTAATGTTGATGTTTTTAGTTGTGTGGTCAGTCAATCGATCAAATCCCACATTTTGTCACGCTGTTACTACGGAATAACTTCAAGAAAACTTTCCCTGAAGAATGTTTCACGATATTCAGAAAGCAGCCGACAATCTTATTCTGACAAGTAATCATATGTGTGAGTTTTGAACTTTCTGCACTGAGTTGAAAAACAAAAACAATTTTTACAAAAAAATGACCCTAATTTACTGTTGTCTTGCTAATAAAGCAAAATTTTCAACATTAAAAAGTGATTTGCACGCGAAAGGCTGGCATTTTGTGAGTTCAGTTCAACAATCGGCGCTTTTTTCTGGGTATAAATGGCAGTGCTTTTGCTGCTTTTCTAACCAAGCCACCAAGGCGACGATTGACTGATGTGGATAGAAACAGACCTATTGCATGGCTTCAGGAAGGGGTGGGGAAGGAAGGGGTGGGGGTGAGAGAAGTTGGCAGGCGGCTGGGAGTGTCCCACTCCGTTGTCCAAAGGCTGCGGGAGCGCTTTAACCACACTGGAAGCGTCCAAGAACCCAGAAGGTCCGGACGCCCCCGCGTTACCACTGCAAGACAAGACCATTTCATCACCCTGTCAGCTTTGAGGATGAGGTACGCTACAGCAAACACCATCAGAAGACGGCTTCACGTAGCCAGCAATGTTAACGTCAGCGACCAGACAATTCGCAACTGTCTACACGAGGCAAACCTGCGATCAAGACGACCAGCAGGTACGGCCTTTGCTCACCCCAGCTCACCGTGCAGCGCGTTTGGCCTGGGCTCGGTGTCATTTGGTGTGGACTAGGCAACATTAGTCAAGGGTGCTCTTTACAGACGAGTCTCGGTTCTCCTTGTCTTTCAACGACCGTCGAGTGAATGTTTGGGAGCGTGTTTTTGTCCACGGGAGCGTTTTGCTGATGCGACGGTGCGCGAGCATGACCGCTTTGGTGGTGGATCTGTCATGATGTGGGGTGGCTTCGCATTAAACTTCAGAACACCCCTGCTCCAAATTCATGGCAACTTAAACGGTGTTGGCTACAAGGTGTTACGTTGAAACGCGAACGATAGCATGTCTGAAAGGCGCACGATAGATCTAATCGTTTCGATTTGCAAAGTATTCAATAATAGAGTTTATTTACCTTTGATTTGAGTTTGCGTTGTGGTTAGAGGAAGTTTTGTATAACGTTGATAATTTTAGTTGGTCGATATTATTGGAGAATTCTCTAGATTTGCCTGTTTACTGTCAATAGAAGCTTCGCGAGAAGGCGTAGAAATTTTGAGAACATGCTTGGACAGAAAGGAAAGATGTATGACGTAAGACAGTGATGACGAAGTTAGAAGCGATTGGTTAAATTGCGTCATACTCGATTGATCCAGGGTGTTCGGGAGAAGATAGAGGCTATA
This sequence comes from Oncomelania hupensis, assembly GCA_036898135.1. NCBI lineage: Eukaryota > Metazoa > Mollusca > Gastropoda > Littorinimorpha > Pomatiopsidae > Oncomelania > Oncomelania hupensis. The sequence goes on along the minus strand of CM072512.1, from coordinate 66,758,420 downwards.
ATATATGTGCCGCACTGTTTTGAGAGAGTTGTTGTGTTGTGTTGTTGTAAAAGTGAAAAGGCGATTGTATGCAGATGTTGATATGATGTGTGCTGAATAAAAGTGGAAAACTTCATACGAAGACTCAGTGACTTGTATGCTGATTGGACGGGTTGCGTGGATAATCGAATCCGAACTTACACTCATCATGAGAATTCACGCAATGGGGCTGAATCTACTACTGATAGAAAATACCAGTGTCTTCTCGTCTTTCCACAATAACACCTAGAATGTTCCTCGCATCGCCTCTCCCTCGATCAACCAACGGAACTGGCACAGCAACACTGTCTCCTGGTATGCCAGCTTGCAGAACTACCCGGCTTCTCTTCACCATCCTTTCTGCTTGAGAAGTTTGGGCATTAGCTGCTACACGCCATCAATGGTCTTCTGATAATCACACTTTGGAATCAATCCTTTCTTGTTTTCTTTAAAATGATCCGTGAGACTTTGTGTAAATCTTTCCTCGATCGACATCATTCTTGACTCTGCTTAAAGCAAGATGTTCTGCTATTGTAAATTTTATCATCAGAGTTTGCAGAGGGGTGTTTGTGTGTGTGTGGGGTAGGGGGACTGAACTTAAAGAGGACTTTTAGCACAAAACAATACTATTTTCAGTCCTTTAAAATAATGCCCAAAATGCACCAGATTGCACAGATTTTAACCATTATTTTCAAATTTTTCTGGGGGGGGGGCCGATAGATTTGGGTTGACTGCAAGGGCGTGTAGTCGCCGAAGAGTTGCTTCGTGAGCGAACAACAGAGCGGGACTACGTGGCTGCCGCAAGACTACGTCGAGGGACAGTCTCGGAGCTACATCGCCAGAGAGCGGCGAGCGGACGTCGCGTCTACTTCAGCACAGCGGTCCTGATTTGGCTCGGAAGAGTCCGCTGGACCTAAAGCAACAATAAATAAATAAATAAATAAATAAATAAACTTCAGCACAGGAGCGTATACATCAACACCAGCGTGGTGCAACGTCGCATACGACGAGGACAGCGGGGCCTGCGTCAGCGAAAGCGACTAGTGGCAAGCATCAGCGCTACTGCAGAAAGCAGTCTAGAAAGGTACAGCACAGTCAAGAACTTTCCAGAAAAAGAACTCTCCAGTCAAGAACTTTCCAGAAAAGAACTTTCTAGAAAAGAACTTTCCAGAAAAGCATCAAGATGGCTGACTTCTGGTAGAAAGGGGTTGAACTAAATCTAAAAGGCAAACAGCTGACGGAGTACGTCAAATGCCAGGAGAGAATATTGCGTGAAGAAAGAGAAGAACAGCGACGGCGCGAAGAAAGAGAATTAGAAGAGAAGCGTCTAGAAAAAGAAGAGCAGCGTCGCCGTGAAGAAAGAGAATTAGAAGAGAAGCGTCTAGAAAAAGAAGAGCAGCGTCGCCGAGAAGAAAGAGAACTCGAAGCGCAGCGTCGCCAAGAAGAAAGAGAAGAAAAGCGTCGACGTGACGAGATGGAAGAGAGACGATTAGAGGCTGAGCGTCAATTCCAGTTAGAAATGGCGCGCATCCAACAACGGCAGCGCGCGCCACATGTTATCAGCGACTTTAAAGCTCCAAAATTGCCAGCATTCGTCGACAAAAAGGACCAGATCGACAGCTATCTGGCGAGGTTCGAAAGGTTCGCCGAAAGCGCTAAATGGCAACGTCAAGACTGGGCGATCATACTCAGCGCACTATTGACGGGGAAGGCGCTCGACGTCTACACCAGACTGTCGAATACTGACGCCAAAGACTACGACGTTTTGAAAGAGGCCCTGTTGCAGTGCTACAACTTTACAGAGAAGGGCTACCGTAAACGCTTTCGCGAATGCCGGCCTCTGTCAGACGAGACGCCAAAGCAGTTTGTGGAGCGCCTGTCGTCATATCTACACAAGTGGGTGGAATTATCAGGGAAAGGAAAGACTTACGAGAGTCTCCATGATCTGATTGTAAGGGAGCAATTACTCAAAGCCTGCCCTAAGGACCTCGCGATCCACTTGGAAATACAAAAGTTGCAGACGCTAAAAGACGTTGCTGAAGCTGCTGAAAGATATATCATCGCTTATGAGAAAACGCTGGGGACACCCAAGGCGACGAAGCCATTTAAGAAAACTGCAAACCATGGGAACCAGATCCAGGGGAGCCAGACGAGCCAGAGACAGACGGACTCCACGCCTCCTCCCAGGAAAGGGCATTCAAGAGGCTGTTTCACCTGCAACGCTACAGACCACAGAGCGGCTAACTGTCCTCAAAACAAAAGTTGCGGACAGCGGGGCAGAACGGACAACGCAGCGGCGGGCAACCTGCAGAGGCGGTTCTCCAATCAACGGCAAACCAGTAGATCTGACCATCAGGTGTGCGGCGGGAGCGTCATTCTTCCGGGTGAGACCGAGCGCACAGCTACTCCTGCGGACGTGCAAGAGTGCATGACTGATGGCCAACTTCTCCTTGCCAACGGGAAATCCATCCCCGTCGTCGCTAGCGCAGCTGTGACCGTCCAGAACATGCCTGTTTCCAAGGGACGCGTCGGAAATCGTGTAGTGACTGTCCTAAGAGACTCTGGCTGCAGTGGGGTCATCGTCAGAGAAGACATAATCGCTAAAGAACAGTTCACTGGCGATTCAAAATGGACACTTATGGCCGACAGCAAATGTGTGAGAGCGCCAGTTGCGAAGATTCATGTCAACACCCCTTTCTACATAGGCGAAGTCGAAGCGGTTTGCCTGAAGAAGCCGCTGTATGATTTGATGATCGGGAATATCGACGGCGCGAGACGACCTGACGACCCCGATCCAGAGTGGAGTCCTGCCTCAACTCAACACGTCGAAGATGTGGAGGAGGATCCATTGCCATTTCCCGATGGAGACCTTACAGAGCTGCTACGGGACAATGTGGCTACTCCGGCTCAGCCCTGCCGACCAGAGATCGTCGGTGCTGTTACAACCAGGGCCCAGGCCAAGAGAGACAAGACGACTACGCCACTGAAGGTCGCCGACAAATCAAGAGCTGCCATCGTGGACAGAGATAAGCTGATCCAGCTCCAGGAAGCTGATAGTACTTTAAACAAGTACAGGAACCGCCAAGACCACGTGACCAAAGGCAGTGGTACGGTCTATTTTGAGGTGAAGGCCAAGATCCTGTATCGAATCTTCCAGCACCCGAGGGTCAACGGAGGGAAACCACTACGTCAAGTCTTGGTACCGTTACCCCTAAGGCGCCAAGTGATGGAAGTAGCTCACGACTCCATCATGGGAGGTCACCTAGGCATCAAGAAGACGTCAGACAGAATCCAGGCGGTGTTCTACTGGCAAGGACTTCATGCGGACGTCAGCCGTTTCTGCCGATCATGTGACATTTGCCAGAAGACCATACCTCGAGGGAGGGTCCCGAAAGTGTCTATGCAGAAGATGCCTCTGATCGACCGACCTTTCAAGAGGGTGGCCTTAGACTTAATCGGCGAAATAAGACCTCCGAGTGAAGAAGGTCATCGGTGGGTACTGACTTTAGTGGACTATGCAACTCGGTACCCAGAAGCAGTGCCACTGAAGAAGATTGACACTGAAACTGTAGCAGAGGCACTGGTGGACATGTTCAGTAGACTTGGAGTGCCTGAAGAAATTCTGACAGACCTCGGGACGCAGTTCGTCTCTGACTGCATGAAGGAGGTCAACAGACTGCTGAGCATCCGGCATTTGACTAAGACACCCTACCATCCAATGTGCAACGGGCTTATCGAGAAGTTCAATGCTACGCTGAAGTCCACCCTGAAGAAACTGTGCAGCGAGCAGCCCAGACAATGGCATCGCTATATCAACGCCTTACTTTTCGCCTACAGAAAAGTACCGCAGGAGTCCACCGGCTTTTCTCCGTTCGAGCTGCTGTACTGTGGACGAAAGAAGTGGACACCCCAGCAGGGGCGGATCTTTCCATTGTTGAGGGGTGTGTGCACAGTGCACTAATGCGAAGTGGCGTAGCCACAAGCGCGAGCCTGCGAGTGTACTAGGGGAGTCCGGGGGCATGCCCCCCCCCCCCCCCCCTCGCCCGGCACCTGCCCAGATCAGCGTCCATACCGGACAAACTTTATAATAGAGGCGAAGAAGGACTTCCGGCTAAGCAATTATATATAGATATATATGATCGCTTCACCAGCGTACTCCATCCTTCCCTATCCTCAGCAACCCTGATGGTTTCGCTCAGTGTCAAACCAATCCATTCTCGAATGTTGTCATCCCACCCCTTTTTCTTTCTCCCTCTTCTTCAAACCTCCTTGCACTGTGCCTTGCAGAATGTTCTTTGCAAGACTTGACGATCTGGTGACGTGGTCATACCATCGGAGTTTCCGTTTTTCACCACTGTGAGCAAGTCATCGTATTGTCCAATGGCTTGTGTGATGGTCTCTCGGACTTCGTCGTTGGTGATGTGCTGGGTTTTGGGAAATGCCCAGAAGTCTTCTGTAGCACATCATATCCATGCTTTGTATTCTTCGTTGTAGATCTGCTATGATGGTCCATGTTTCGCAAGCGTATAGGAAGATGGAGATGACAAGGGAGCGCAGCAGTCTTACCTTGGAATGTAGGCTGATAGTCCTGTCTTTCTAAATTGGCTTCAACCTCGCCAGGGCAGCAGTTGTTGCTGTAATGTAAAAGACTGGACTCGATAACAGTCAATGTCTTGAAAAACTACAGGCCTGTGTCCAATTTGTCTTTTATTTCAAAGATACTTGAGAGAGTTGTCTTGGCACAACTTCGGGAACATTTGTCTGTCTGTGGCTTGATGGAGATTAACCAGTCTGCCTACAGAAAGGGTCACAGCGCAGAGACAGCCGTGCTGAATGTCTTGGATGGCCTGCTGGTAAATTCTGACAAGCGACTTGTTTCTCTTCTGGCGCTTCTCGACCTCAGCGCGGCTTTCGACACTATTGACCATTCGATACTTCTTAAAAGACTAGAAGTTACTTATGGCCTTCGGGGAATGGTTCTTGGGTGGTTTTCTTCATATGTTAGTGAGCGCTTTCAGTCTGTTGTTGTTGATGGGATTTCATCTGCGCCTAGTCCTATTGTGTTCGGAGTCCCTCAGGGATCAGAGTATGGCCCAGTTTTGTTTACTTTATATTCACAGCCGATATCTGATGTTATTTCAAAACATGATTGTGATTTTCACAAATATGCTGATAACACAGAGTTGTCTAAAAGTGCACCACCTGATGAAGTTTGTATTGTTCAGTCTGAAATTCAAACATTTGTCTATGATGCTTGGATGAACAGTAATAAGCTCATGCTCAACACGAACAAAACAGAGATAATGGCAGCCGGTACTTCCGCGCGCCTCAGACTGGTAAAGGGTGACTCCCTGGACATTGGTGGTAGCTCCATTCAGCTCCAATGCTCGGTTAAATAAATTGGAGTTAAAATTGACCAAACTTTGTCGATGGAAAATCAGATTGGAAGCATTTGCCGTGATGCTTTCCTTGAATTGAGACGTATTGCTTCCATTCGGCCTTTTTTTTATATCCGAGACTGCGTGCGCGAAATTGGTTAACGCTTTTATCACATCACGTCTGGATTTTTATAATTCGATATTGCTGGGTCTACCAGCAGAACAGATAAATCGTCTCCAATACGTGCAAAACAGCGCAGCACGGCTCGTTTTGAAAAAGAGAAAGAGACAGAAACTTCACTGGCTGCCTGTGAAATTCCGCCTTCAGTATAAGATCTGTGTTTTTGCCTTCCGTTTCTTTGAAGGAGCTCCACAGCGTATCTTTCCAAATAACTTGTAGCCTGCCAGACAGCCCGCATACTCCGATCTTCCGCAGAAAAGCTGTTAAAAGTTCCGCGTCGAAACCTGAAAACTGTTGGAGAGCGCGGTTTCAGTTTCACTGCTCCATCTCTCTGGAACGCACTTCCTGTCGGTCTGAGGAACTTGGAAGATATTTATATATTTAAAGCCCAACTGAAAACATACCTTTTTCTCTTTGCTTTTGATTAACTTACTCGCACCCCCCTCTCCACCCTACCCCTCTTTCATCTTATGAGTGTGTAATATAACAATATTTGTGTTTCGTTGTTGGTAGATGTACCTCCATACATACATGTAATCCTTTTGTATATTGTGAGTGAATGCGTGTGTATGCGCAATGAGTCTCTGTGAATTTTGCACTATATAAATGTTATTCATTATTATTATTATTATTATTATTATTATTATTATTATTATTATTATTATTATTATTATTATTATTATTATTATCCTGGAGAGGCCTTCCTGTCGGGACGTACTCATATTGTCTGATACAATGGCTCCTAAATATACTACTCAAAATAATTGAAGGGCCACTCTCATATTTCATTTAGTTTAATTATTTTTTGCTGCTATCAATAATATCGCTTATATTGCTTATTTCAAAACTTATCCTGTACAGTAACATTCAAGACAATCCTATTCTGACAAGTAATCACATGTGTGAGTTTTGAACTTTCTGCACTGAGTTGATAAACAAATCCAATTTTTACAAAAAAATGACCATAATTTACTGTTTCCTTGCTAATAAAGCAAAATTTTCAACATTAAAAAGTGATTTGCACGCGAAAGGCTTGCATTTTCTGAGTTCAGTTCAACAATCTGCGCTTTTTTCTGGATATAAATGGCAGCGCTTTTGCTGCTTTTCTAACCATGCCCCCAAGGCGACGATTGACTGATGCGGATAGAGGCAGAGCTATTGCATGGCTTCAGAAAGATGGGGGTGAGAGAAGTTGGCAGGCGGCTGGGAGTGTCCCACTTCGTTGTCCAAAGGCTGCGGGAGCGCTTTAACAACACTGGAAGCGTCCAAGAACCAAGAAGGTCCGGACGCCCCCGCGTTACCACTGCAAGACAAGACCATTTCATCATCCTGTCAGCTCTGAGGATGAGGTCCGCTACAGCAAACACCATCAGAAGACAGCTTCACGCAGCCAGCAGTGTTAACGTCAGCGACCAGACAATTCGCAACCGTCTACACGAGGCAAACCTGCGATCAAGGCGACCAGCAGTAAGGCCTTTGCTCACCATGCAGCGCGTTTGGCCTGGGCTCGGCGTCATTTGGTGTGGACTAAGCAACATTGGTCAAGGGTGCTCTTTACAGACGAGTCTCGGTTCTCCTTGTCTTTCAACGACCGTCGAGTGAATGTTTGGAGGCATCCACGGGAGCGTTTTGCTGATGCGACGGTGCGCGATCATGACCGCTTTGGTGGTGGATCTGTCATGATGTGGGGTGGCTTCGCATTAAACTTCAGAACACCCCTGCTCCAAATTCATGGCAACTTAAACGGTATTGGCTACAGGGATGACGTCCTTCAACCTAGGGTTCTCCCAGCTCTGCGGGCCATTGGGGAAGGTGCCATACTACAGGACGATAATGCCAGACCCCACCGAGCGCGTATCGTCAATGACTTCCTGCAGCAACAGCACGTCATAAGGATGTATTGGCCGGCTCGATCACCCGATTTGAACCCCATAGAACATCTGTGGGATGTCTTGGGTCGACAGACATGGCCAAACCTCCATCCAGGATCTAACCTTGAAGTTCTGACCCAAGTTCTCCAGCAAGAGTGGTTGGCCATCCCAGGAAACATCCTCCATAACCTGATACGGTCCACGAGACAACGATGCCAAGACTGCATTGATGCAAACGGTGGACACACCCGATACTGACTCTATAGATTTTTGGTTTGAAAAAGTTTTGATTTTGTAAATGAAGGGTATGTCCAGTTAAATTGAATTTACTCGAATTTTAAGCGACTGCATTTCTAAAATCTTTTTTGTTATTGATGCAGAAATGATTGCAATAAAATATGATGAACTAATAAATTGAATTCGTGTTTTTGATTTAAAGAGAGACCCATATGTCCAAGTGGCCCTTGTATTATTTTGAGTAGTATATTTGAAGCTATTCATGAACACAGAGGGATTGGCCTTGGACTTTGATGTCCGTGATGATGCCCATTGGTGTTGTTGGTCATCATTTTGGTCTTCTCTGCACTTATTTCAATTCCATAGGCTCTGAAGGTGGTGTCTGTAACAAGCAGACCCGTTTACCCCGCACTATTTGAGCTTTTGCTTGTTTAGCAGTAGTAAAACTTAGAAGGTTACTGTAGTCTATAGCAGACGATTAAGGTATAACTGATGTGTATACACACACTGCGAGCTGACGCGAGCCGTTTAGTGACATCATCGCGGCATACAATGGTGTTTCGAACTTTATATCCACTTAGATTGGTTTAGCCAATCGGGACACAGGTAGAGTGGTTAGAACCAGTTCTGGCTGATTCATTCAAAGCCAGATAGGAGGTCAGTCTAGTTTGAGACGCTAAGCAGTACACAGCTACTTTCTAGCAGAATCTCTCCTGAGAAGATTAGACAGCAATGCTTGGTGAATTTTCGAATTCAATCAAGTAGCCACGGCCTGACATTGTCGAACAGGTAAATGAACATACTTCTGTTTCATCGTGATGTATTTATATTATTGTTAAAATTATGTTTGTGGAATTTGCTATGCATAGATTTGAATTGTTAGTCCGACTTTGCCTTACTACGTGGAGAAGCTGACCACGTGTCAAGCACGACCGGGTTTCACGCCATGTTGTATACCTGACGGAACCACTGTTGTTTAACCCATATGTATGCTTGCAGACCAGTGGCTATACCAGTGAATGTTTATAATATTATTAATTCTTTATGTGTATAGTTAGCAACGATTTATATTTATGTATGTATAGGAAATTAGAGTGGAGATTCCAGTGGACCACCGATTTAGCAGAATGTTCGTTGCTTATGTATAGAGATGTGGAGCTATCACTGAGGGCTACTTTGGCTTTCAGTGAGACGCTCTGCACAGACCTATTATTCAGCGTAGTGAAGAATTTTGTCTCATATGTTACAGACAAGCAGGCAGGATATCATGAGCCCAACTCAGCAAAGAATAGAACCTAATCTACGATTCGTGTTGGCTGCCGAGGCATCTACAGCATCGAGCGCAGATAGCCCACCCGTCGAACACAAGCAACGACAACACAGCATGTCGTAGCTACCTCAACGCAGCGCTTCAACCACTGATCAGTTAAGTGCCCAGGAAACAGTGCACTAAAACTGTATCAAAAGGACCACAGTAGTCCACTCTTCATGTGCCCTATGAAGAAAAAGTAGCTGACTAGATTATCAGCGAGCGAACCATTCGCATTGACAATTGAACTTTTAAGTTAGATTCGTAATTCGAAGATCGTGTATAGAGTAGAAGAAATAAATGTGTGATTTTGACTGTTATCAAGTGGCTGGACTTACATATGATTCATAGCCATGTGAAAGCTAGTGTGACAGTGATCTTTTACCATTTTTCTATCTCTGTACCCCAGCTTTAACATTGATTGATTGATTTATTGTTGCTTTAGGTCCAGCGGACTCTTCCGAGCCAAATCAGGACCGAGCTTTAACACAGACCGAGCTAAACAAATAAATGTATTAAAGTAATTCACCGGGTGACTCACTAGCGGTCCCCATAGAATAAGACGTGAGGGTTACAGCATTCCATTGTGCAGAGCCCAGCAACAATAAAACCCCACGTCACACTTTAATTGGCGAGCCTTGTCAGGATCTGTGTATAATAGGAATTGGGTATAACCGGATCTAGGTACAATAGAATAAGATAACAGTTTGAGTAGCAGTAGAATAGCTTAGAATAGTTGTAAGAGTAGGACAAGGACACAGTTTTGATGCACTATTCTTTGTTTAAAAACGTTTTTGTTTAAAATCTTTTTGTGCCTGTATGTTGCATTGTTCTTTTGCAGGTTTTGCTTAAATAACTGTTGTATGCCATTTGACGAATTTTATGGTCTTTGCATTGTTGTTATTGAATTGCAATATTGCTAGTGTTTTTATATTCCACGTGATTCAGGTTGGTCATAGACACTTTTGACAATGTCAGACCCAGTAGCCTTGAGATTGCGCTTCAAGGAATTAGTAGAAGCTTTGCACTTAGCAGGAGGAGACCTACTTGCGTATATCAATGGAGAGGTAGAGCAGGAATCTAAGGCAGAGAGGGCAGCAGAGAGAGAACAGAAGAAACTCGAAGCGGCAGAGAGAGCAGCAGAGAGAGGGAACAGAAGAAAGCAGAATTAGAAGCACAGAGAGAGGCGAAGAAATTAGAAGCAGACCAGAAGAAACTAGAATTAGAAGCAGACCAGAAGAAACTAGAGCTAGAGGCAGAAAGAGAACAGAAAAAGATAGCAGCAGAGAGAGAGGCGGAAGTTAGGAGATGGGAGTATAAGAGGGCAGAAAAGGAAAAAGGGTTGGAATTGAGAAGATTGGGATCAGGAGCCTCAAGTTCTTCCTCAACCCCTCCCCACTCAGATCAACTAGAGGTAGCCTCCAACCCAGTTAGCCCCGAATCCAGGACTCGAAGAGATCAAAACAGCACAGAAAGCGGACGCCTCGATAGCCAAGTGCTTCCAGAAGTTACCCAAGGCGCACATCCCCCCCCCCCCCCCCCCCCCGCACAAAGGAGACTTCTACATGGAAGACGGAGTTCTACATCGACAAGGAGATGGAGATCACACCCAACTAGTACTACCAGCCACTCTTCGAACCCAAGTACTAAAATTAGGCCACAGCATGCCACTCAGCGGACACATGGGAATTGGAGCCACAGTGCAGAGAATCAGCGCACACTACTATTGGCCAGGAATATGCTGGATTTTCTCGATACTTTCAACTTCTCCCAACTCGTCGAAAAGCCCACGCACGAAAAGAACCATGTGCTGGACTGGGTGATGCATCGTCCTGACACCCCCATCGTGCAGTCCATCGCCGTCACGCAGGCCCTGGTTTCCGACCACTACACCGTTCTATTGCAGCTGCATGCCGGGCGTCCGACGCCGGCGCCGATGTTTACTTCTGGCCGCTGCCTACGCTGCATGGACGTTGCTGCCTTCAAACGTGATCTTCAGGACAGCGTCGCGCAGTCCCCTACCGCCCATCAACTGGATGCCAAGCTCCGCACTACCCTCGACGCTCACGCGCCTATCGTCCGCCGTCGCCTTCGCCCTGAGAAATCCGCGCCCTGGTACTCCGAGATCTGCCAGCAGCTGCGCGTTGCCAAGCGAGAGCGGAGGCGTGCGGAGTGGGCGTGGCTGCGGTCGGGGCTAACTGTGCACAAGCAAATCTTCCAAGCCGCCAAGCGCGCAGTCACCACGCTCGTGCACAATGCAAAGATCACCTTCCTCCGTGATCAAATCAGTAACTGCAAGTCGAGCCGCAAGCTGTTTGACATTTGTGGCCGGCTGATGGGTCGTTGTACTGTGTCCCCCCTCCCCACCATCTTTCCCCTCAAGCAGCTTCCAGAGGTCTTCAGTAACTTTTTCATTAAGAAAGTGAAGGACATCCGTGATGAGCTAGACAGCATGACAGTTTCCAGCGCTGTGGCGCGTGATGAGCCATTGTCTTTAGGACAATCGTTTGTTGCTTTCCAGCCAGTCTGTGAAGAAGAAGTGAAGAAGACTGTTCTCATGTCCAAGCCAACAACCTGTCCGTTGGACCCCATGCCTACGCCATTGCTCGTGGAATGCCTTGACATGCTGCTGCCCTCAATCACTCACATTCTCAACCACAGTTTAACGTCTGGTGTTTTCCCCTCCCTGTTCAAAACTGCCATAGTCAAACCACTCTTGAAGAAACCCTCATTAGATTCCAACACGCTCAAGAGTTATAGGCCAGTCTCAAACCTCAGTTTCTTGTCCAAAGTACTCGAAAAGCTTGCCTTGAAACAACTTCTTTCCTATCTGACCCATCACGATCTTATTCCACACACTCAGTCTGCCTATAGGCCTTCTCACAGCACTGAAACCGCACTGCTCAAGATTATAAATGACATTCTGTATGCCTTGGATAGTGGTGACGTGTCCTTCCTCACTCTCCTTGATCTCTCAGCAGCGTTTGATACGATCGATCATATCACGCTTCTTCAACGCCTCCAAAACCTGTACGGCATCTCTGGGTCAGCGCTGGCATGGTTTGAGTCTTACCTGATTGGTCGGACCCAGACCGTGCTAGTCGATGGCCAGTTGTCCGCACCTGCAACTCTTTCTTATGGTGTTCCCCAAGGATCTGTTTTAGGCCCCATTCTTTTCATTTTGTACACCAAACCTTTGTTGTCTCTGATCCAATCTCATTCTATTTCTACTCAATCATATGCTGACGACACGCAGCTTCAAAAATCCTGTCCTCCTTCTGAAGTCACAACCACTGTCCAAGGCATTCAGACCTGTGCGTCTGATATCAAGTCATGGATGATAGAAAATAAACTATGCTTGAACGATGACAAGACTGAAGCAATGTTTATAAAGAAAAAGAGCACAATTCTTTCAGATGGTGAACCACACTCAATACAAATTGGCAATTCCGACGTTCCTTTCAGCACCTCTGCTCGTAACCTAGGATTCATTATGACATCTGACACATCTCTTGACACTCACATCTCAAACACATGTAAATCTGCATATTTTGAACTTCGCAAAATCAGTTCTATTCGCTCTTGTCTTTCACAACAAACCACGATCATCTTAGTTTGCTCTTTTGTTCTTTCAAAACTGGATTACTGCAATTCTCTTCTTGCAGGCTGCTCCCAAGATCTTCTCTACAAACTTCAAAAAGTACAAAATGCAGCTGCACGCCTTGTTCTCAAGGCTTGCAGAAGAGATCATGTCACTCCCCTACTACGTTCCTTGCACTGGTTGCCCATATCTGCACGTATAGAATATAAAATTTCCACACTCTGCTTCAACTTTTTCTTCGGCACCTTCATCATCCCACTTGTCAAAACAAAAACCTATGGAGAACGCACCTTTGCTTTCTGTGCATCCACTCAATGGAATTCCCTTCCACACAATATCCGCCATGCGCAAACACAACAAGCGTTTAAACGACAACTCAAAACATATCTTTTCCATAAACACCTTCTATAGCTCCTTCTCAATAACACACATGAATTAATCTCATCATCAGTCTAGTATGCACACATGTCGTGGCGCTCCAGGCACGGGCAATGGTGTTCGCTTTTTAATGGTGTTCGCTTTTTATAATTGTTATAAGTGTTGGTTGCCTTTTACAAGTTAATAATAGTTTTAGTTGCCTTTTTTGTGTTTCAATGTAATGTTTTTATTGAATCTTTTTAACATTATGTTGTACATTTTTAGTGAATTTATTCAGACTTTATATACCTACTGTTGTTGTGTAGTATAAATGGTGTATGAATGTGTCAAGCGCGGAGAGCACAGCCACTTGTGGCTGTGATGCGGCGCTATATAAATCTACATTTATTATTATTATTATTATTAATCACGGAGGATGTCAAGCGCTACGTGAAATCTTGTCACCAATGTCAACGATATTCCCCGCGACATCACACCGTACCAGTTACCTTAGGACCATCAGTAGTAGTCGGCGTGCCATTCCAGCAAGTCTCAGTAGACATAGTCGGACCACTGCCCATGACCAAGAAGCGGAACAGATTTCTACTCACACTCGTCGACGCCTGTACGATGTGGTGCGAAGCAGTCCCGTTGCCAGCGATCGACACCAGGAAGATTTCAGATGCACTCATCGCCATCTTTACCAGAGTCGGATTCCCGGACAGCATTAGAACGGACAACGGATCTCAGTTCACCGGCCGCCTGATGCAAGAAGTGTTCGAGTTGATACAAGTTCATCACATTCGCCAGAGATATCTAGAGAGAGAGGATTCGTAGCTTCCCTAGTTTCAATTTTAACTTCCAACGCGCATGTCCTTTGATGAAGTTGCACTGGTGTCTTCCGGTTTTTCATTCGATTCACGTGTCTGCTTCAAAGTTCTAATTGTTTTGGTTTCCAGAAAGGCTTTTGTTTATCCAAGACTAACAGGGAAAAACTGTGCTGTTGTTGGATGCGGTACGTGTAGTGTAAGGTGTCGGGGTGTGCATTTTTTTTTTAAGATACGCCAACGCAAAAATCCTGAATGGGAGCAGGCACTCGTCCTGGCTATCAACAGAAGTGACCCCAGTTTCAACATCGAGAATGCGTGCATTTGCTCTCGCCACTTTGAAGAAAAATGTGTCCAAACTTCAGGTTGGTGCTAATTTGATTATTTTTATGATAATTCCGAGTGATGAATGTCAAACTGTTACCCATTCGGCAATTGGCAGTTACCCATTCGGCAATTGGCAGTGTTTTCTGCACACTGACAGACTCGGACTAGAGCATTCATCATGCTTCATCAGTTCATGTTTGAATCAGTGTGCAGTTTTCTTTTATAAAATTTATGTCGGATAGGCAATTTATCACACAGTCACAGGTCTCATGAATCTGCTGCACTTTAGTGTTTATCCCAACTTTAAAATATAGACGTTATCATGGTTACAAGATTATTAACAACATTGACGACTTGGATAGCCTACTTTTAACACTAATCATAATGTAAACAGAAATCATGAACTGAAGATTAAAATGTAAATTATAGCAGAACTAACGTTAGGATCCATTGTTTAACTAATCGTGTTGTTAAATACTGGAATGCACAAAATCAAGTAACAAAAAGAGCATCCGATGTTAATATGTTTAAAACAAATAAAAGCCTTCTGGAACTTGATAATACTTATTAGAATGATAATTGATAGGATGCTTTGATTATGATAAATAGTTAGCAAAAATTGCATGTCACATAAACCCCAAGTATCAATATTAAACACCACTGGACACTGGAAAGGCTTCACGGCCTAATATACTTATAAATTAATAGTCCCTATACATGTCATAGGTCTATTACTTGTTCTGTTTTCATGTTTCCATTGTATGCTCTTATTTCAGGTAATACTGATACCAGGAAGCCTGCCGACACGATTTATGCCAACAAAAAGTGTGGAAATTCCCAAGCCCCCACCCAGAAAGCCTCCAGTGAGTAACATATATATGCAGATTGTCTCTTGAACTTGTACGAAATTTGTAATATATACAACAAAGATCAAACATGACTTGAGTTAGATTTGTGCACAATGACACTGTGGGCCAGCTGTGCTTGCTGCAATTTATTTTAAACATCAGTTTTAGTGCAATGAAATGTAAACGTTACTGTTAAATTTTTACGTTGCTTTATGATAAACTACTAAATTTATCCTAATGTTACATTATTATAGTTACTTTATGTCTTATTTGTCTATGTTTCAACCTAGACTTTTATATATATCTGCCGTGAACTGACAAAACCGAGCAAGTCCACAAAACCTACTTTCGAGAAAATCGACGTTTTGTGTTGCGCTATATTACGCGATCGTTTCTGGAAGTTTAAGGGCATATTATAATGCAATTCCTCGATTTAAGAGTGCATACCTTGAATGTTAAAGAAATGTTTGATAGATTTGATGTTTTAAGACTATTTGTGGACTTGCTTTGTTTTGTCAGATTATTCTTGAGATAAATCTTTGTTGAAAACATGACAAAACCAAGCAAGTCACCCGCTTGGTTTTGTCAGTTTATTATTGAATTAAATCCTTGTTAAAAAAATTCACAAAACCAAGTAAGTCAAATCCGCTTGGTTTTGTCAGTTTATTATTAAGTAAATCCTTGTTTTCAAAATTCACCAAACCAAGTAAGTCCCATAGGCCGTTTCGTTTCTTTGTTAAAAAGTCTGACGAGATGAGTCACATAAGTTGGGTTTTGTAAGATGTGGGTGCGGCAGTTACAGTGAGTGTATATGTGTGCCTGTTTATTGTTTTTAGCCATTCTTTACTTAATATTCCTGGGTTGGTATGCAGGAGTCATGGTTTTTTTTGCTCTCCCTTCAAAATAATATTAGATGCAGCCAATTTAATTTTAAAAATACAAAACTATATTCCTTTCAGTTTCCTATTGTAGCGATCTTCCTGCCTTTACACCACGTGTATGTCTTGTATTTTGTTGCCCTTGTTGTGTGTCTGTAATATATTTGTTTGTGGGTTCGGGCACTGAATAGAATAGGCCCAACGTTTCCCGGCGTGTCGTAAGAGGCGACTAACAGGGGTAATGCTACAGTCACAATAGACGCACGACGATCGCGCGACGTGTAAATCGGGCGATTTGTGCGACGATCGGGCGGCGGCAGCGCGGTGAATCGGGCAAATCGCAGCGATTTTCGACGTCGGCCGAGCGTCGGTGACGTTTTAACGCGGAGTTAAAATTTTGCGATCATCGCCGCGATTGTCTGTGTCGTCCGGGCGTCGGGCAAGCGCCGGCCGAGCGTCTCCCGATGTTTGGGCGATGATCGGAAGATTTTTTGTTATATATATATATATATATATATATATATATATATATATATATATATATATATATATATATATATATATATATATATATATATATATATATATATATATATATATATATATATATATATATAAGGCCCGGGGTCTTCACCCGGCATTTGCAACTGCTGCTGCTGATGCGAGATTCCAGTCAAGACAGGATGTCGATCCCCCATCAACGACTGCGGCAGCTTCAGTTGCAACTAGAGCTGGAACGAGCACGTCTGCAGTACGCCCGACTGGTGCTTGCTGTGAGGCGAGCAAACGAACTTCCGGCGAGACATTTACGTCAGCAAAGATGGTGGTGGGTGAAACCGTGGCTCCAGAGGCGCATCATGCATGGCCAGTACGAAACGCTCGTGCAGGAGCTGATGCAAGAATGTCATGGCGACTTCAAGTCATTCCTGCGGATGGAAGTGGAGATGTTTATGGAGTTGTTGAATAGGGTGGCCCCCGTCATCGCCAAGAACATGAGATACAGAGAGCCCCTCGATCCAGGCCTCAAGCTAGCAATTACCTTACGGTACCTGGCCACCGGAAACAGCTTCCATTCCCATGTTAAGTTTACAGTCTCCAGCCCTAGTAATAGGATAAAAAGGGACTCTAAAATGGATTTGATATAAAATTTAAAATGTTACTTCATAAAATGTTAATGTGGTATTTAACATCGGGGGAGAAAAAGAAAGGGGGGAAGGGGAAATAAAAAAAGTGATGATATAATAATATGTAAAAAATTTAACTGTGCCGCCAAGGCCGCCCCCAAGGACACCCGCAACCCCTCTCAGGACCACGATTAAAACCTTGGGGAATAAGAAAAAAAGTATGTACAGGATTCTCACGCCGAACACACACTTTCATTCTTATTAAAATAATTACAAGCCTGCTGATTTCTTTTGTTTGTTTCCAGTTTATAGTCTCCAGCTTTATACACTGATTTCTCATGACACGAATGGAGGCTATGTACCCTCCAGAAAATCAAGCTGGCGTCGCCCGACGTCCCAGAGGGCGACGGGCGATGCTCGCCCGACGTCGGGCGTTGTTCGACCGACGTCGGGCGATGCACGTCCGGGCGTCGCAACATTGGTACCGACATCTGGCGATGTCGAGCGGGCTTCCTGCGGAGCCCGCTCGACGTCGCCCGACGCCCAGCCCGACAGCACTCCGACCTTTTCGCCCGACGTCTTTGAGACGTCTAACGGGCGCCGTGAGGGCGCCGGGCGACCTATTTTCACCACCGAGAACATCGTCCAAATCGCCTGCGACGACCCCGACGTCTGGAAATCGTCAAAATCGCCCTAATCGGCCGACGTCGGGCATGTTGATGTTCAATTGTGACTGAGGCATAATGTTAGCACGGCATCACTGGGCGAAAGTCTTCTACACAGAAGTCACCGGCCAGGGCGAGGAACCTCACGTTGCTACAGGTTCAACGACCACGTGCTCGGGGCCAAGGAGAGCCACACTGTATTCGTGGATTTCGGCTGTGCCCAACAGCCTGGAGAGGGTTGGGCACCGCCAGGTCCTTTTTTGCCCAAGACACACTACATGCATGATGACACTATCCACTAATTCCATACCGGATAGGTCGTCGCCCGGCTCAAGGACCGCGCCTTCCGTTGGCCACCAGGACGGAGGTGTTAAGTATGCTACTGATGGACAATTTAGCAAGATCCGCACGAGAAACAACATCGTCATAGGAACCTGGAATGTCAGGACCCTACCTGCGAAGGAAAATTAGAAGAACTGGCCCACGAGTTGGACCGCTATCGATGGAACGTTCTAGGCATTAGCGAACTGTGCTGGAAAGGCCTAGGTAAAACAACAACAGACAAAGGCCACAAGCTCTATTTCAGCGGTAGAGATGACAGGCACGAACACGGCGTTGGATTCTTGGTCCACAAGAACATTCTAGCCACTGTCATGGGTTGCCGCCCAGTAGACTCATTACCATCCGCCTGAGAGCAACCCCTTTCAACATCACCATCATCCAGACCTATGCCCCAACATCAGACTATGACGACAGCGAAGTGGAGGATTTTTATGAAAATCTACAGGCGGTCCTTGACCAAGTGCCGAAGAAGGACATAGTCATAGTGCAAGGCGACTGGAATGCCAAGGTTGGCCAAGATGCGCACCACAACTGGGGAGACACATGTGGACCCCACTGCAACAACGAGACAAATGACAGGGGTCTGAGATTCTTGGAGTTTGCCAGATACAACAATCTGGTACTGGCAAACACGCTTGGTCTCCACAAAAACTCCAGACGATGGACATGGCACAGTCCCAGGGGGGGGGGAGCATCACAACCAAATAGACTACATCATGGTCAAGAAACGCTTCAGATCAAGCATCAACATTGGCAGGACACGCACTTTTCCAGGAGCAGACATCGGAAGTGACCACGATCTCTTGATGATGTCTTTCCGGCTCCACTTGAAGAGAGTAAATACTGTACTAGACTGAAGTTCGACCTGGACAAACTGCAAGACCCGGAGGTGGCAGAACTATTTCAGGCCACAATTGAAGGGAAATTTGCACCACTGCTCATTTTGGGGGCTGGTGAAGTAGATGTCAACACAATGACCACCACCTTCAACTTAGCTGTGACAGATGCCGCCACTGAGATCCTTGGCAAGCACCGACCAAAGAAGAAGCCGTGGATCACACCTGAACTTTTGGATCTGTGTGATAAACGAAGAGAGATTAAAAAAAAAGAAAGAAAAAGAACACCTCACAGGGAGCTGATGTCTACCGAAAAATCAACAATGACATCTGAAAAGGCATGCGCACAGCAAAGGGATAACTGGATAGAAGATCAATGCCAGGAAAAAGATAACAGTCTGAACAAGAACAACAGGAAGAAAGGCCTACCAGACTGTAAAGCGGCTGACAAGTTTCAAACAGCGCAAAGTCTCCACGATCCAAAGCAAGTCTGGCATATGCCTTACAGAAGAACAATAAGTCTTGGACAGATGGACACAGTACTGCTCTGACCTTTACAACCATACACCAAATGGAGACCCATCAGTTCTAGCATGTCCCGAGAACAGAGAAGAAGAAATCCTCCCAATTCTCCGGGAAGAAGTTGAGGCAGCAGTGCAATCGCTAACGAAAGGGAAGTCAGCGGGAGTGGACAACATACCCGCGGAACTGCTACAAGCAGGAGGAGAAGCGATGATTGATGCCTCACCATTATCTGTAACAAGATCTGGCAGAGTGGAGAGTGGCCTATACCATGGGCCCAGTCGCTTGTCATCACTCTTCCCAAAAAAGGTAACCTTCAGGAGTCTGAAAATTACCGCACCGTCAGCCTCATCATCCATCCCAGCAAGGTCCTCCTGAAAATATTACTCAACAGGTTGAAACCCCAAGCTGAACAAATCATAGCTGAAGAACAAGCAGGATTCAGGGCAGGGCGAAGTACCACTGAACAGATTTTCAACCTCAGAATAATCTGTGAGAAATACCTACAGCACCAACAACATCTATATCATGTGTTCATAGACTTCAAGAAAACGTTTGACCGAGTCTGGCATGCAGCTCTATGGGCAACAATGAAAGCGTTCAACATCAGACCTAAAATTATTGAAGTCATCAAAAACCTGTATGACAAGGCTACCAGTGCAGTCCTCCACAACAGCGCCATCGGGAACTGGTTCAGAACAACAATCGGTGTGCGTCAAGGATGCCTACTCTCTCCAACACCCTTCAACATCTTCCTAGAGCGCATCATGTCAGATGCTCTTGCAGATCACGATGGCACAGTCAGCATAGGGGGTAGAGCAATCTCCAATCTTCATTTTGCGGATGGCATTGATGGATTGGCTAGAGAGGAACAAGAACTTGAACAGCTGGTACAGAGGCTTGACACCACCTCCAAAGCTAGTGGAATTGAAATAAGTGCAGAGAAGACCGAAATGATGACCAACAACACCAATGGCATCAACACGGACATCAAAGTCCAAGGCCAATCCCTCAACACAGTGCATAGCTTCAAATATTTAGGAGCCATTGTATCCGACAATGGGTCCCGACAGGAAGTCCTCTCCAGGATCGCACAAACAACTGCTGCCCTGACAAGGTTGAAGCCATTTGAAAAGACAGGACCATCATTCTACATTCCAAAGTAAGACTGCTGCGCTCGCTTGTCATCTCCATCTTCCTATATGCTTGCGATGCATGGACCCTCACAGCAGATCTACAACGAAGAATACAAAGCATGGAGATGAGGTGCTACAGAAGACTTCTGGGCATTTCCTATACCCAACACATCACCAACGACGAAGTCCGACAGACCATCACACAAGCCATTTGACAACACGATGACCTGCTCACAGTGGTGAAGAAACGGAAACTCCGATGGTATGGCCACGTCACCAGATCATCAGGCCTTGCAAAGACTATTCTGCAAGGCACAGTGCAAGGAGGTAGAAGAAGAGGGAGACCGAAAAAGAGGTGGGAGGACAACATTCGAGAATGGACTGGTTTGACACTGAGCAAAGCCATCAGGGCTGCTGAGGACAGAGAGAGATGGAGTATGGTGGTTAAACGATCATCTGTGGTGCCCCTACGACCTCAGGGTTACGGGACAGGATAGGATAAGATAGTTTGTTTGTTTATTTCCACACCTCGTGGAAGTTGCTGCGAAGGCGGAAGATCTACAGGATCCTTCATGGTGGGCAGGAAAGTACATGAAGAAAACTCTTTTTCAAAAAGCCGAACACGTCCTTTGCTGACCGAAATTTCGTCATCATTTTCACAGGAAAATAATATTGCACAGCAGCAATAACAAGGATTCTCACTGGTCCACTTTATCTTAAGGCGCTTTCTCATTGGTCGGGAGGACTTACTTTTCTTTGTCAGGTTATTGTAGAAAATGACTTCATCATGCCAACTCGAGCATCAGCCAGAGGATCGCCGAAACAAAATCGCAGGGGACTTGCTTGGTTTTATCAGTTTATTCCCCCACTTAAAATTTTTTTAACAAGGACTTACTCTATGATATCTCCAAATCTAAACATAGTTCGGATTTGATTTTTACAGGTAAGATGCATCATTCTCTTGCAAGTTTGATGGCGCAAAAAACTCATTTTCGACCTTAGGTGGACTTACTCGGTTTTGTCAAATCACGGCAGATATATATATTTTTTAATATATTTACTCCAATAATCTACTAGTGTATGTTCATGGTCTCATGCATGTATTTAATTATTTGCTAATTATTATTATTTATTGTTAATGTTTAACATTTTATGAATTTACTATTACCACTTATTACTAAATTTGCAATGGACAAATTTTTATAATACAGTCACTTAAGAATAATATTATTATTCTTACATGACTGTATTATACATGTTAGTTAATGTATTTGCAATGTTGCTAGTACTTTGTCATCCTTTACTACACTAGGCCGATGATAATCTATTATAATAATAAATTACGTTATAATATTAAAATGTTACCCAATTATGAATTATAGTTAATACTTGTGAATAAGTTTTTTTTATTTCCAATAAACTAGTGTATATTTTGCCTCATGTAGTCTATATGGGTATTAATTATTATTAATATTGATTTCTAATATTAACTGGGACATTATATTATTCTTACGTCTACTATTCTATAACTTGTTAATCTATACATTTACATTATAAATGTAAGATTGAGGTTGATTTGATAAATTAATATAAATAGTAATTCAGTTATTCTTATAATTACTATGAATTCAGTTAAATTCAAATTATCAATTTTTTTGTGTCAGTGGGAAGGGGGCTATAAATTACAAGTAAGGAAACAGAGTCGGCCTAAATATGTGAATACAACAGAAGCATGTTATACTTAAAAAAAGTGTGCCTTGGTGGCTGTGCTAAACATTAAAAGGCATATATATTTATATTTTAATTTATTACATTATCTCTGTGTTCTGAAAAGCAATTTACAACAATTAAAGCAGCCAATGCTGTAAATTATTGATATGTTGTTGTTGTTGATTTTTATTGTCTTAATTCATTAAGATGATAAGACCAAAAAAAAATAAAATAATAATAATAATAATAATAATAATAATAATAATAATAATAATAGTAATAATAATAAAATAATAATAATAATAAAATAAAAAATAAAATAAAATAAAATTAAATTAAATTGATACTTTGGTCATGAATGTATGACTGATTGCTATATAAATTCAATCGCCTAGATGCAATAAGATAAAATAAACATGACCCAATAATGTTTCAGATGGAGAGACTACCTCCCTCTATCCCAGAGCTGGTTGTCTACTACACCTTCGGGGAGATCCAAGCTGCTGCAGAGAGATTGCTTTCACCTTGGATACAGGTTTGCAGCACAGAGACAGAGATTGTGGTGGGTGTCGTGGAAGGCAGTGCGCTGAAGGTACAAGTCAGCATAAAGCCAGATTTTGTTGCGACAGTGACTGTACATACATGGCTTTACAGTACCCGGTGAAAACAGAACCCTGGAGACTGTATCTCTGAAAAACTTTCTGACAGAACTAGCAAAAGGAATTATGTGCAAGGGCGTGACTGCACAAACCTTGCAGGAATTAGCAAGTTTACCCGCCAAGGGTCAGTTGTATTTTCGTCACATTGTGTGACTGTCAGCTGATGTGCACACATCCACTGTAAGATCCAACAAGTGTGCTTGGCTGCTTGATACAAATGATGAGAGACATGTATGCGCACTGCCGGTATACTGAAACACTTTTGAAGAAGTTGGAGAGAGCGGTCCGTGCCCAGAAAACCCCAGTGTGTGCCAATAACCTGTTAAAACTTTCAACCAGTGTGCTAAAGAAAGCATTCAAAGAGGCAAGAAAACATTCTAAAGCAGTAGAAAATAAGCTGGAAAACTTCAGAACAGAAATGGCAGCTGAAAGTGTTGCGGTCAGTGCTTCTGTGCACAAGTCACTGCAGACAGTGATAAACGACAAAGTTGGATCTTTAAACAACCCCCTGACAAAGCTTTTCTGGGAAGAGCAGCTCAAGGCTTTCAGCTGCAAGAAGAAAGAAGGTATGCACTGGCATCCAATGATGGTGAGGCTGGCCATACTGCTGTTTGTAAACTTTGATTTTGTTTATAGTGTGCTTTTACAGCATATCTTGTATGTAAAGTAAAAATAAAGCGCACACACACAATGTTTTCTTTTTAATTTATTTTGTACCAACAGCTTTTTTTTATATGGTACATGTTCACAATATATGAGCGTATGATTTAACATGTACATCAGCATAAATTACTTTTGCCCTCTTAAAATGTGTCTACAGCTTATTTATATGGTACAATGTGTTCAAAAGTCAAGAGCGCTTTATTCCATAAAACCCCATGGGTCTTGTGGATACAACAAAAAAGAATAAAAATAAACAGAATAACCATGAAAATCATAAAATACAATATAAAATACATTTATGTACACATATTACAAAAATAAAAGTTAATCTTTCACACTTGCGTTCTAAGACACATAATAAACATTTACAAAATACACATTCATTATTATCACACAACACAAGCATACTACATAAAACTTATGTCCACACAATCTGATCACAAATCGCACGCACTCTCTTGCAAGATTGGGTGATGGAGAAGGGGGGAGGGAGTGTACAAACTGGTATTGAGTACATGTATTTAAATTGTCATTATTGAAAACAATAATCACTATTATTACTATCATTAATATTACAAATCATTCTATTACGTTCTGAAGCAATCCATTATTATTTTCATAAACCTAGCCAGTTTCAGCACAATAGTCTTATTTTTCGTTGAAAATAAATTAATAAATGTAATAGCATTGGGTCGCACATAGACAAACCTTTTAAGCAGCTCTTTTCGATCATCATCAAAATGTGGACATATAAAAATAAAATGAAATTCATCTCCTAGCTCATTAAAAGTACATTTATTACAGATTTTGTCACATCTCTGGATTCCAAGAAACCGTCCCCTTTGCACTGGTAGCTTATGGTTTAAGGTTCTAAATTTTATGATAACAGCAGCTAGGCTGGCGGGCAAAACTGTCAAATATTCTTCAAATTCAAATTTTTTTTATAAACATTCTATAATTATAATATAATACATAAGTGTATGATTTAACATGCACATCAGCATAAATAACTTTTGCCCTCTTGAAATGTGTCTACATGAAAATTATAAACAGTGCATCTTCACACAATTGTAATTTACAAGTGTAAATGTAGGCATAATTATATATTTATTAAGTTCTTGTTTTTTACAGTCTTATTTTACACTTACAGGTTAAAAGACATGACTGTTTTCTCATGTGTTGAGAAAGTTAGATATACATTTCTTTTGTTGAGAAAAATAAAGTAGCCAAGGTATTGCTTGTTTTATGAAACCTAGCATTATGACAGGATTGCTCTTTTACTAAAAGTTTACATCATTGATTAATATGCGAACTTGGTTTTTACCGTTATTTTTGGATTTTGTCTTAGACGCTTTCGGAGTGCTTTTTCTCTTTTTTCTTGATGTGTCTGTCTGTAGTAATCATCCATGAAAGTTTTGCATTTGTGATGTGCTCTTGTTTTGAAACATAAAATTGTCATGTCTCGCAGAAGTTTTTCTTTGAGTTTTTCCTTGTGCATGCACTTCATATATTCGGTTGTAGAAGGCTGTTGAAACTTCATCCAAAGACACACACTCTTGAAAGAAGGCCTCAAATGACAGTTGGATAGAGTATCCACTATACAAACTTCTGAACTTTGTCTCAAGAGCTTTAAACAAGAGTTCAATACTTGGATGAAGTTTTATCAACCCACCTCTGTCCAGAATCTCTATCATGCTACCCTTTCTTGCCTTGTCCACTGAAAGATGCTGAACACACTCTAAAATTACATGTTTTTCCTCACTGTTTCTCAACCTGTATGCTTTTTGCCTTAGCTTCTGCATAACTGCTCCACCGATGTAGCTGGTGACATCTTTCTCATTTTCGCTCAAAGTGTTTGCATGCACGTGCCTCTCAGTTCTTTTTGTACAAAATGCATCCCTAAGCATCTCCTGAAACAGTGTAAAACAGATCCATGGAGACACATCTGGTCCAAGAAGGTTGTTGATGGGTTCAGTATTTGTAGAATCTAGTACGGTCCAGGCTTTTTCCTTGTTGCCAGTCTTGAAACAGGTGTCTGGCACCTCTAGGCACTTGTCCAGAAATTGCAACCTGGATACCAGCTCCAGTCCTAAACATACAGCAGGGTTCATTCAATAGAAGGAAAAAAAACATGGGTCAATGGGCCCCAACTGTCTCTTGATGTGATCAGTCATTCTAACACAATAATATTAATCATTAGTTCATAATTAATTTAATGAACCCCGATACAAGAATATTCACTAGTGAAAAAATTATTAATTTTTTTCAGTGATAGTGATACAGTAAAAAAAAAATTGTTCAGTACCTAGTGCATATTCTTTTTTTTAGAATATAAGATTGCATGCATAGAAAAGAAAACATAAATAGAATACACAAATTCTGAACTGCACAGTGATTTAAAAGAAAACACTTGCAGGTCCTAAAGTGACTGACTCGTAGACATTGGTCAATATTATGAATAATGCATCACCACTCACTTGAGACAGTTCGACAAGCTGCTATCACTTCCTCCGGCATGCACTCATCCGCAATCAATATGGCTCTGGTCACCAAGCCCATGTCCACCTAAAAAATAAATAAATAAATATAGGTTTATATTTCATTTTCAGTTAAAATTTACTTATTGTAAGTTTCTGAGACACTTTTGAAGCACTAGCACTAAAGATTAAGCACACAGCACACACACTGACCAACACAAAAGTCAAAACCTTCAAAGAAATAAACAGCTAAAAGTTTAAGTCACATTTTTATTTATGTCTGCCTGACAACACAAGTTAAACAGCTAAGTAATGGTAAACACTTACTTTTACATTTTGGCGTGTACAGCTTCTTCAGTTTGCCATCACTGCATCAGCCTTGTCACTTTTGTCAGGGTCGTGAGTTGTCTGACAGTCCAAATCCGGTAGATTTTCTGTGTTGTTAGAAACGTCCTGCAAAGTGCAATACAATAAAAGTTTTTTAGTGTTTCATAAACAATCTTCAAAAAGGGACATAAAGCCATATTTCAAAGTTTTTGTTTCAGCTATAAAACAAAACCGTACAGCATGAACACAAAAAAATATTATAAGATAAATATATGAAAATCACACAAAGACAGTTGTTTACCAAGTTTGTTGAGCTGAAGAAACCAGGAAAAAGTCGAATGGTCATTATTATTAGTTAGTTAGTTTTTGCATTTCAAGTTATATTGTGATATTTCAACCTTCTTAGTCAATCAGCAATAACCTTCAGTCCAAAAAATCGGAAGTTTTACCTGCAAAATTTGATCCAAGATACAAGCACCCTCCATCATTTTGAGAAGCGAAAAGTATCAACCGGAAATGATATGTGATACTTCACAGCGTGCCAGACAAAGCCGCTTCACGGCGATAGGGTTATCGCAGGCACGCTGCGCGAGCTACGAATCCTCTCCCTCTACATATCTCTGCATTCGCACACCACCGTACCACCTAGCCAGCAACGGACAAGTAGAAAGACTGAATGGAACCCTTCTCACCATACTCAGGAAAGTAGCCGACGACAATCCAGAAGCGTGGGACACCTACGTGAATGCGGCACTGTTCGCATAATAGAGAAACGCCTCATGCAGCCACAGGTTACACCCCGTCAACATTGCTATTCGGCAGACCTCTAGCAGGACCGCTAGAAGCCCTACGCAGAAGTTGGACGGAAGCCAAGATAGACGACACACCCAGAGGTGCCACCAAGTACGTCGCAGACCTGCAGGAAACCCTCAAAGCAACGTGGAAGAAAGCTGGTGAAGCACTAAAGAAGGCAAGAGCCCGTCAGGCGAAGGACCGAGAACTGCAAGTCGGCGATTGTCACGGTCAGGGGGAGAGAACTAAATAGAAAAGATAGAGGAAAAGTGAGAAAAGGCAGTAATAAAGAGAAAACCCCTGCCCATTCTTTTCAACAAAAGATGTGACCACATCACAGCCAGGAACTCCAAACACAAATGGATGATTATGTACATCTATTACATATTTTACATAGATGAATAGGATGGAGGCGACTGAAGATGGAGATGAAGGTTAGATGAAGTCATGAAAGTGAGTGAAGGTGAGCATGACCGATGGAAACGATGTACCGTCAATAAAATAAAGGTAAAAGTTTCTTCTTCTTTCCTTAGATACTTTGTATAACGTCTCTTAAACTGAATTTTAAAAAACCGTTAGCTAAAAGAAGTCTTAAACTGTTACTGTTCCCCATAATAACCTTTTACCCTCAGTTGCACTAAACTGTAACATAGTATGTAGGGCTTGATCTAACCTCCCTTCTGACCCGAAACATAATAGCTTTACTACTTAGCTCAGAGTTCCAAGGAAAGGTCATGTCCAGCGACCTCGGAGAAGACTGAAGACTAAGGACTGAATACGAGCAGCGAGTACGACGACGTCGACGGGGAGAAAACTGCTCTCCCACCAATGGAGACTCCAACAACAACGCGAGGGAAGGAGAAGTCCAATCTACCCCGACACAGGTGAACGATGACGACGACGTTGCCGCTAATGACGACAGAAGGATGAATAGGAGACGCTCCAGCTGCACGGCGAGACTAACTCAGAACGCCGGCCCAAGTCATAGCAACAGCAACCGCCACTTCCCACAGCAAAAGACCTGAAGCTCAGAAAAACCAAAGAGGCCTAAAGGCCCAAGTAAGACACTTGGCTATAGGATCAACGTCAGTGGACCCCCCTTTTCTCTCTCTCTGCTATACGGGCAGAAAGGAGGTTCACAATCACACTATACTAATGATCAAAACACTACTAAGTGCAACCAATTAACCCACTTGCATGCATATGCATTATTGTATACATTATTTGTAGCCCTTAAAGAATACTGATTATTAACACCCAATACTTATTACTATAAATATAGTATTCTAAATTATATATCGTCAAGATCAATGCACACTCTTCATAACATTGTCACTAGTATAACATAGATAACAAAATTAGAAAAGTTACCTGTGAAGATTACACGTGACACACATGAGCTAAACGACCAGCAGATCTCTCAGTACTACAATAAACGGCTGTCATCAGGTAAAAATATTAAGAAAACACTATTCACTTACTCTATAAAGAGCCTCTTTATCGTACGACGGCCCTGGCATCAACAGCCACACGCAACCGGCCGAAGGGCACCGCTCGAGACGCGAATAACCACGACGGCCACAACCAACGCCACCGACAGCGAAGATGACGACCGCATCTCTCCTTGAACACAGCAGGAACCGCTGCAACCACCGTAGCACTGAGAAGAGCCGGACGTCGGGCAAAACCGTAGCTTCAAGATAACAGGAGGTCAAGATAACACGGGGTAAACCCGTACCCCTCATGGCGAAAGCGGTAACAGAGCAAGCTATTAGAGAACCTTACTGCACTACATCTCGACACGGTCTGCCCACCCACCACCTAACAAATTACCGACGATGTGAACTCGGCCGAAATATTTTAAAGCTGATTGGCTAAAGCAGAATCACAACTGGATAAGGGAAAGGAAGAGGGAGAAAGAAACAATATTCATCCTGTACCACACATCCACACTCATCCAGCAGAACGAGCAAAAGGTTCTATCAGTGTTCGCACGTGCAAAACCTACACCCAGGAAAACAATTATAAATTTATGTTGAACTACCACAGTGCTCGTGAGAAACAAACCAAGAAAGCAAGAAAGGATCAAGAAGTCGTGCAACAATAGCTATAAAAAAACATTCCATAATGCCTATCTATTCTCTCACTCTCTCACCATCTCTAATTTCCCTCTCACACCCACTACCTACTAATACCAATGTCACGACCCGTGACAGCGATCAAGTGCTACTATTACTTCCAAGTGGAACCAACAAGCTGGACATCGCTTGGAGAGGACCGTACTCGGTGACTGCCAAGAAATCCAAGACAGTCTACCAAGTAGAGGCAAACGGGAGAGCCCGATACCACCACATCAGTCTCCTCAAGAAATACACGGACCGACCAGCGACCCCCAGCACTCACAACTTGCTAGCCATCGCCATCGCGGAAGAAGGAGAAAGCGTGGAGACCAATGCAGTAGAGTATCCCCTTCACTCCAAAGAAACCCACAAAGACGTGAGACAACGGAGACCTAGCCGCCACACAGCAAGTACTGCAGGTCATTCGACAACATCAGACTGTGCTCACAGACCGACCAGGGAGGACAGACCTCGTCGAAGTAACCCTAGCGGTGACCGACCCAACACCCGTCCGCCAGAAGCTCTACCCGATGCCACTGTCGCAGCAGCGAGCCATCAAGGAAGAGATAGACACCTTACAGGCAGCCGGAATCATCTCAGAGTCTACTTCCCCCTACAGCGCAGGCACGGTATTGTTGCGAAAACCCAACGGAGAGCATCGACTGTGCATCGACTTCAGACTGCTGAATGCCGTAACGCAGTTCCAGCCAGAGCCACACCCGGACCAGACAGATCTATTTGCCAAGCTACAGCGAGCGAAGTACTTTTTACGCATCGACCTCAGCAAAGGGTACTATCAGATACCAGTACAACCACAAGTCCAAAAGTACCTAGCGTATAGCACTATGGAAGGACACTTCGAGTTCAATGTACTTCCATTCGGACTCCACAACGCACCCATCATCTTCAGCGCAATGATGCGGAAACTCCTGGCACCCCTGAGCAGCGAGCACCTACACTCGTTTATGGACGACATCCTCATCGCAACACCTACGTGGGAGGAACATGTCACGCTCCTACAACTTCTCGCCCGCCTCAGAGACACTGGATTGATGGCAAGACCCACCAAGTGCCAGATTGGATTCACGGAATTAGAATTCCTGGGACACACCATAAGTCAAGGAAGCCTGCGACCGGTAGAAAAGACCGTGAAACGCCTACTCGACGCTCCTAGGCCCAAGACCAAAAAGGAAGTGCAGTCGTTTCTAGGGCTCTGCTGCTTCTACCAGAAGTTCATCCCCAACTACAACAGCATCGCCGTGCCACTGACAAATGGAACCCAGAAAATCGCCCCGGACAGAGTCGTATGGACAGTCGTATGCTTGCAGACCAGTGGCTATACCAGTAAATGTTTATAATATTATTAATTCTTTATGTTTATAGTTAGCCACGATTTTTTATTTATATATGTATAGGAAATTAGAGTGGAGATTCCAGTGGACCACCGATTTAGCAGAATGTTTGTCGCTTATGTATAAAGATGTGGAGCTATCACTGAGGGCTACTTTGGCTTTCAGTGAGACGCTCTGCACAGACCTATTATTCAGGGTTGTGCAGAATTTCGTCTCATATGTTACAGACAAGCAGGCGGGATATCGTGAGCCCAACTCAGCAAAGAATAGAACCTAATCTACGATTCGTGTTGGCTGCCGAGGCATCTACAGCATCGAGCGCAGATAGCCCACCCGTCCAATACAAGCAAGGACAACACAGCGTGTCGAAGAAGCTACCTCAACCACGAAACCAATCAGTTAAGTGCCCAGGAAACAGTGCACTAAAACTGTAACAAAAGGACCACAGTAATCCACTCTTCATGAACGCTAGTAGCCAGTGCCCTATGAAGAAAAAGTAGCTGCCTAGATTATCTGCGAGCGAACCATTCGCATTGACAATTGAACTTTTAAGTTAGATTCGTAATTCGAAGATCGTGTATAGAGTAGAAGAAATAAAGTATGATTTTGACTGTTATCAAGTGGCTGGACTACATATGATTCATAGCCGTGTGAAAACTAGTGTGATAGTGATCTTTTACCCTTTTTCTATCTATCTCTGTACCCCAGCCTTAACACAGACCGAGCTAAACAAATAAATGTATTAAAGTAATTCACCGGGTGACTCACTAGCGGTCCCCATAGAATAAGACGTGAGGGTTACAGCATTCCATTGTGCAGAGCCCAGCAACAATAAAACCCCACGTCACACTTTAATTGGCGAGGGAGCGCACCAGTCTTACTTGGGAATGTAGACTGATGGTTTTTTGATTGATTGATTGATTGTTGCTTTAGGTCCAGCGGACTCTTCCGAGCCAAATCAGGACCAGACAACCCCCGATCCGCATAAAAGATCTGCTGAAACAACCCTAGTGGGAAGACTGAATGCCCTCCACCGGCCAGTCACTTTACAATAAAGACATCCCACGCAGGGGATGGCTGAGGCTTTACCCCAACTAATCGAACCCCCGGTTACAAAAACAAAATAGAATACAAACATCATTATAAATTATCAACAAAACACATACATATAAAATGCCTATATTGCTAAATAATAACATCATAGGAAGCCCTAGTGACCACCCGGCAGAAAGCGTCCAATACTCCCAAGCTGATCCAACAGACTCCATACACAAACAAGGAGTCTTGTCCAGGAAGAGTTTTCAAGAAAAAAGGTAGGTCATTGATCTAGCGAAGAAGAAGATAGTATAGCAGAGTGATAGGACAGAGCAGGAATGGGAAAGAGCAAATGAGGAAGACAGCGACAGTGGGAATTTAAAGCACTAAATTTCCAGAAAGTGGGGATACTATTTATACTGAAACCCCCGGCACTCCAACGGGGGTACTGTTGCCGCAGTGAATCGGTCATGCCTATAAAGGAAAGACAGGTTTTCAACTGGGGCTTTCACTTTTCCCTTTATAGGTTAGAACAATCTACAGTGGCAAGATTGCTCATGACCCCAAGGGGTAGACTGATGGTCCTGCCTTTCCAAATGGGCTTCAACCTTGTCAGGGCAGCAGTTGTTTGTGCGATCCTGGAGAGGACTTCCTGTCGGGACCCATTGTCTAATACCATGGCTCCTAAATATTTGAAGCTATGCACTGTGTTGAGGGATTGGCCTTGGACTTTGATGTCCGTGTTGATGCCATTGGTGTTGTTGGTCATCATTTTGGTCTTCTCTGCACTTATTTCCATTCCATAAGCTCTGGAGGTTGTGTCAAGCCTCTGTACCAGCTGTTCAAGTTCTTGTTCCCTTCCAGCCAATCCATCAATGTCATCCGCAAAACGAAGATTGGAGATTGCTCTACCCCCTATGCTGACTGTGCCTTCATGATCTGCAAGAGCATCTGACATGATGCGCTCTAGGAAGATGTTGAAGAGTGTTGGAGAGAGTAGGCATCCTTGACGCACACCGATTGTTGTTCAGAACCAGTTCCCGATGGTGCTGTTGTGGAGGACTGCACTGGTAGTCTTGACATACAGGCTTTTGATGCCTTTAATTATTTTAGGGCTGATGTTGTACACTTTCATTGTTGCCCATAGAGCTGCATGCCAGACTCGGTCAAACGCCTTCTTGAAGTCTATGAACACTTGATATAGATGTTGTTGGTGCTGTAGGTATTTCTCTGTAAAGAAAGTGATTTTTCCGGTTTAAAAAAAAATTGAATATTGTATGTTATTTTTTTGATTGGCTAAAATTCGTCAGCCAATAGGATAAGGATTAGGTGGTAGTATGGGCAGTGTTACTCAGTCGAATTGTGTGTATCAGGCTGTGTGGTCACATATGTGGTAGGCCAGGAAAAACGAAAAAGATTTAAAAAAGAAAGAAAAGTAAAAAGTTAATTGTGAAAACAAAGGAGGTAGAGAAAGCATTGAAACCTATCACGGTGAATTGGTTTGTGCTCTTTCTCTCTGAAAGAAGTAATTGTGTGCTGTAAAGATTACAGGTATTTATAATGTTTTTCATGATTGTGAAATGTCGGATAAGTATATTTTTGTATTGCATTTGTTGTATTGAAAGGTGGTGAGCTGTTGTCCACTAAGATGAAATATTTAATTTTCATTGATGTAATAATATTGTTAATTACGTGGGGCGATAGTTGTAGAGTAGTAGATAATGTAATATGAATGAAAGGTGTGAGCATGTTTGATAGTAATTTTCATTCATGTAGTAATTACCTATGAGTTATGGATAACATCGTGGAGGAAGGAAGAAATGATCGCATATAGAACGGAAGTGGAAAAAGTGAATAAACAAAGGGAGGTCATCAAGGTTGAAACAAAAGAAGAATAATGAAATTATAAAGGTCAGAGAGTTGACGTTTGTTTATATTTATTGTGTAGCTGCCTACCTGGGAGCGGGCGTGGACCTATACGCCTGGTCACGGCAGTGACCCGTACAACGGGGATAAAGCGATCCGTGAGGCATCGGATCGGGTCAGCCCTTTGCCTTCGCTGACCAAAGACTACGATTTCAAGGTCGGGTGGACTGGGGCTAAAAGCGCTCCTCCACCTGTCGACGACAGCATTTGTATACATCTCTGGCCGCAAAGTTACTGGCATCTTGACGCCAGATTGTGTGAAACACTGCTTATCACAACTAACAAGGTACTGTTGTTTTGCCTATTTGAATTAGCCACGGACAAGCGATTGCCGGGCTTCGTTTATCCATCTCGAGCATTCAGGTTCGACTTCGTCAAGCTTGTGTGAAGCTGGTGTTGAGAGAGACAAGCGTTGGGGTTAACTGTGTTAGAATCTATGTATGAAAGGACGGGAGTGAAAGATTGATAAGAATTATTGTTGTTTGTTTATATAAAAATAGAGAACGTGGAACGTATATTTTGATGTTGGTGTTTGCCTGTATTGGAAAGAGTCTGTACGTTTGCGGGTGTGACAGTAAACAGAGAACTAGCACGCACGCTTATTTCGCTCTAGGAGTCAAATATATTTTGCATGCACTCAGATATTGTAAACAAGCACCCACACTAAATATCCATTCATTACATTCTCACAGATTATTCTGAGGTTGAAAATTTGCTCAGTGGTACTTCGCCCTGCCCTGAATCCTGCTTGTTCTTCAGCTATTATTCGTTCAGCTTGGGGTTTCAACCTGTTGAGTATTATTTTCAGGAGGACCTTGATGGGATGGCTGATGGTGCGGTAATTTTCACACTCCTGAAGATTACCTTTTTTGGGAAGAGTGATGACAAGCGACTGGGCCCATGGTATAGGCCACTCCCCACTCTGCCAGATCTTACAGATAATGGTGAGGGCATCAATCATCGCTTCTCCTCCTGCTTGTAGCAGTTCCGCGGGTATGTTGTCCACTCCCGCTGACTTCCCTTTCTTTAGCGATTGCACTGCTGCCTCAACTTCTTCCCGGAGAATTGCCCCCACGGGCTCGGCTCCGCGCGCTGGGGGTGGACACCAGCCTCTCTCTGGCTGGGTGACAAAGTTGCCTACCCCTTTTTCTTCTCTTTTGTCTTGTTTCTGTCTTATTGATCCTTTCACCTATATTCTCTTCACCCGTAAATTCTCCCACTAAACTGCAGTGTTGACTTCCTCTCTTCTGCCTTACCGGACTTTTCCTGTCTTCTTTTCCCCCATCTTTTTCTACCCTCCTTTTTCTCTGTGGCCTTCTCTTGGTCCCCTGCGTTTGCCGTACAGGGCAACCCGTGTCGGGGGAGAATGGGATCCTGGAGGTTGAGGTCACTGAGGGACTGGGGTCACTCTAACACACCTCTTTGGCCCGGACTTCTCCTAGACGGGAGGCTGGCGTGGCCCGCGTCAGTCAAGCGGCTGGTCGTGTATTGCCCTAGCTCTGCTAGAAGGCTGCGGCTCATGGGTCAACCTTGAACAAAACCGTAGTGGCAGTGCGAGATTGTCTGGGTGTATATCCCCCCTGTAGCCCTGGTGCGTTCCCTTGCTGAATTTTCCGCTTGGACGCATCACCTTGTTAAACTCCGTGGTGGGTGGGGAGCAGGGGAGCAGGGGGGATGAATTAATTCATTTAACATGGCATCAACAAAGAAAAAAAGACTTCACGGAGACGACTCTGACACAGATACGGACAGTGACTTGGACGTGAGGCGAAAACCTTGTGATTCTGGAGTGGAAGGGGCCTGGCCTCGTTTTTTGGTTGTGGAGGGGGCGGATCCAGCGATGCCACTGAGCAAGCTGTCCCCATTCGCCATTCATAAAGGGTTCCAGTCCGTTTGCACAACCGGTTTCAAGGATGTTAAAAAACAGATTTGGGGCCTACCTGGTGGAGTGCTCGACCAAAAGGGCATCGGACTGTCTTCTAAAGAGGAATTTAGCCGTCTTCGTTGATAGACAAATAAAAGTTTCTGTTCATGGACGGTTGAATTCCTCCAAGGGAGTCATCCGATGTCAGGACCTGTGTGATATGTCCGAGTTGGAAATCCGAGATGAGCTCTCCAGCCAGGGGGTCACGGAGTGCAGAGGGTATTTGTTACCAAAGGTACCAAACGTATCCCTACTAACACACTTTTTGTGACCTTTGCCATGGCCAAGTTGCCGGAGTCACTCAAGGTGGGATACCTTGGGGTGAAGGTGACGCCCTTCACACCATCCCCTTTGCGCTGCACCGTTGCCAAAGGTTTGCGTAAATTGCGCGGGGCAGCATGCTTCCAGCTCCAAAGATTGCCCTCAGTGGCAATTGGAGCTGGAGATTCAAAAGGTTCGGGCCACTGAGAGGTGCTCCTTTGGTGACGCAAGGAGAAAAGTTACAGAAAGTAGGCCGGTTGTTCGAGAGAGGTCATTTGCGTCCGTGGTGGGTTCCACACCTCTTGTGGAATCTAGAACACACCCGGCAACGGAAATTCTCTTAAATAAAATGACGCAGATTTTGGAAACATTGTGCAAGCGGATGGACACTCTAGAATAGATGCTCACTTTGTTTGCTCAAAAGGGGGGTTCTCCAGCCCCACCGGACACACTGGAGAATGTGCCGACGGTCACATCCAAAGCCGTCACTCTCAACACGCAGACGGCCGTATATACACCTGCCGCGAAGGAGGCTATGCCTCAGGCCGCCGCACCATCAACGGCGGGTTTTAGCGACCGGGTAGTCGCAGAGGCGGCTAAGATTTTAGTGGCTCAGCAGAGGAGCGTCAGAGGTTGAGAGGGAAAGGTTGGAAAGGGTGAAAGGGAGAAGGACGATCAAAGACCCGGTGCTGAGGAGAAGGGGAGGAAGTTGGCTGGCAGTTTGGGTTCTGGGGGTTTGACATAAAATCAAAGGCCCGGACCTCTTTCTTCCAAGCACCATCAACCTCTCGAAACGGAGAACCGTTTCGGGGGGTTGATGGATCATGAGGAGATGGATGAGGGTCCGAAAACTAAAGAGACGTAAGTGTGCTCTCAGAGATGAAAATTTTAGCATTCTTTTATTTCATTTTTATGGCCATTTTACAATGGAATATCCGAGGGATAAGAACAAATTATGAGGAGCTATGCTGTCTGCTGACGGAGCATCAACCTGAGGTGTTAGCCATTCAGGAAACTCTCATCAGAGAAACAGCTTATAGATATTACTGGTTATTTGTCTCTAGATTGTATATATCTTCTAGAGGCGTTTCACTCTTTATTCATAGAAACGTCCCATTTAACCCAATTTCACTTAATACAAGTTTACCAGCAGTTGCAGCCAGAGTATCTCTTTAAATCCCTCACAGTTTGTTCTATATATTTGACCCCATCAATAAATGTAAATAAAAATGACCTTGAAAATTTGATCCAACAGTTACCTACCCCTTTTTTGTTGTTGGGAGATTTTAATGGACGCTCTCCCTTGTGGGGTAGCGATCGTAGCGATTCTCAAGGGAAAATAATTGAAGACATTTTAGACTCATTGAATCTAGTAACTTTGAACGAGGATGCTCCAAATTTTTCCTGTTCAAGAACCGCTTCTTTGTCCCACATTGATATATCGATCTGTTATCCCTCCTTACTTTTGGATTTTAAATGGACAGTTTTAGAAGATCTCCATGGCAGCGACCATTTTCCGGTTTTATTAAAACATGATTCAGACAACCTTGAGCAAACTCATGGCAGGTGGAAACTGAAACAAGCTAACTGGAGTCTGTTTTCTAACCTGTCTGAGGTTCAGTTACGTGCTAAGAAACGGGAATTTTCGAATGCCATAGATCCAATACAGCTCTACACTGACATAGTTATAAACAGTGCCAAGGAGTCCATCCCGCAAACTTCATCAAAACCAATTAAAAAACCATGGTTGGATGATGAATGTTAAAAAACTTCAGCAAGCCCATAAAAAAGCTTTAAGAATGATGTATCTGCAACCAAGCTCTGACAATAAACAGAACCACCAACGTTTGCGAGCGCAATGCCGACATCTCTTCAAACTTAAGAGAAGAGAATCGTGGAGAGGTTTCTGCTCCACGCTAAATTCGAAAGTAAAACTGTCGAAGGTTTGGAAAGTGGTCCGCAAACTCAAAAATAAAAGTAACAAACAGGTGAGCCCATGCCTTACTGTGCAGGGGGGCGTAATCGGAGATAAAAACAAACTAGTAGCTGATCTTTTGGCCTCTTCTTTTGCTGCAAATTCTTCCTCTGAAAATGATTCTATCTCTTTTCAAACAATTAAAACACGTAAAGAAAAACAACGGTTAAATTTTACCTCTGATAATTCTGAAGACTACACCATTTCGTTCTCATTAGTCGAGCTTGACGATGCATTTAACAAAAGTGCAGATTCAGCAGTTGGACCGTATGATGTCTTTGTTGACGATTTTGCATTAGTAGCCAAAGGTAAAACCTTGGCATCTGCAGAACTTCAGCTACAGTTATGTGTCAATACCGTTCAAGACTGGGTTTTACAAAATGGTTTCAAATTTCCTGGAGCAAAAACTGAATGTATTCACTTTTCCAAGCACCGGGGAATTATTCAAGATCCTAATATTACCCTCAATAAAATTCCAATAAAGACGGTCTGTGACGACACGACTTTCAGCACATATTAGAGATAGCTAATTTCGTGCAAAGTTGCACATCTCTACTATGCAGTGTATATAGATAGATCGGCAGTTTTTTTTATTGCGTATGAAAGATGTAAGTATCTCTGGATCCACGTGCATAACGCGGAAAAGGGCATATGCTGAATTAGGAAGGGGGTTACTGAACTCGACTCGACTGTTTACCTGTGGCCTGGTGTGTGTTTGGTAGGGCAGAGTCAATGTGGAGCTTTTTGCGAGAGGTCAGTCTTTAGACAGAACTAACTTTGTGACTGTGTGTCAGACAAGAATTAGGTTCTTCTGTAAGGGTAGATTGTTCGTTGTGTTTCGAACCACCCAAGGTCTTACGCCCTTGTCGGGGTAAGAATGTCTAAAAGTCTGTGGTAGGAGGATTGTAATCGCCATTTATTGGAAATAAATGTAGGGTTCTGTCTTAAGGTTGTGTAGTCCTCGATTGGGCACCTGCCAAGGCTCAATTTTTTTGTCAGAATTGAGATGTCCTGATGCATAGCTAGCAATTAGCCAAATAACGAATTGACACTCGACTAACCAGTACTGTACTGTATTTTGTACCATGTTGTGGGTGTATCACAAGCCGAGAACTTAAAAGGTGAGCAAAACCCTGTAATTCATTTCTTCAGTGGCGTGCACTTCGAGCCTGCGTACGTGAAAGAATGATGGTGAATGAGGGGGAAAGGGGTGTATTTTGATAAATAGTAATTTATTGATTTTGTATGATTTTCATATGATTTTCTTGTCATTTACATAAACGGGAATGTCTGTAACGAAGGGTTTTTGTGTATTATAATCTAAATAAATATATGTATAACTACTTATGGTGTAATGAATGAGTGTGTGAGTGTGGCTGTCTGACGCTCAGTATAAGGTGTGTGTTCTATCTCTGTTTACTATACTCATACACTGCCACACACGTGCTTGCAGACAAAGACAAAGAATACACAGTTGTTTCTCTTTGCCCTCTGTTATGCTATTTCACACTCAATCATGAACATACACAATAAATCATCTTCACATACACTAAATTCACAGATACATTAAATCATACAATTATTTCTAGCATATAAATAAATTCACACATACGATAGTTAAGTGCCCATAATTAGTGTAATACTTCCACCCGGGCGCTTGGGTGAGTGCACGCAGATTACTCAGTAAGTTCACGCAGTTTCTGATATGAATGTACACAGTTTCTTTCAGAGTTCAACACTAGTAGAAGTCGTTGTCCCTTTCTGGGGACGTCACTCGACTCTACTCTGTTCATTAGCACCGACACAAATATCTCACTTTAAATATTTCACTTTGATGACTTGGAGACACAGAAGTCACAGTTTTTATTTACTGACCTATTTCACGGATCAAGCACTCCAGGCGCGGAATTATTAGCCGTCGCTGGAGTCACAGCCACCCACACTGAAGACGCTGCAGATGTCTTCGTGGCGTCGATCCGGAGATTTACTTCGGCACCGTTGTTGCAATTCTGCACCAGTGATGGTATCCGAAGGAGAGGCAAGGCAAAGATGGGGTCCACATCCGGTCAGGCCAGTGATGTCATGGGGACCAGATCCATCCGCCGCACATCAGGGGTTCTTTGCTCCGTAACCGCCCCGCTGTATTCTTATACAGCTAAAGTCCTAAAGAAACAGGTCTTTCCAGAGCACCCACAAAAACGTCCTCTCGCTTAGGCTGATGTATAGTCTCTGCTCTAACAACAGTTCACAAACTATTCGAAAAATTACGCAGTGACGTCATCACGTCTTCATACACAAATGTGTACGAACTGCGGTCGTTACACTACCCCCCTCCCAAAGAAAAAAAGAACCGACCGAGGTTATTTTTTACAAGTTCTGAGGATAATGTCAAAACACAGCAACGACCACGAAACCTTGATCTATGGAACCGATTGATCACGATCAGCGCGTGACAACAGATCCGCGAACACATTCTGTGTACCTGGAAGTGGTTCAAGAGTGAATCTGAACTCTTGTAAGGACAAAGACCAACGCATGATGCGAGAATTCTTAAAGCGACTTGTATGCAAGTACGTCAGCGGTCTGTGATCAGTCTGAAGGACGAAGTCAACCCCCCAGAGAAATTTTGAAAATTTCGAAATAGCCCAAACAATAGCCAAACATTCCCTTTCTATCGTGCTATATCGGGTTTCTCTGTCGAGCAACTTTCTGCTCGCAAATGACACGGGGTGAAGAGTTTCCTCCAACTCCTGAAGCAGCACAGCACCCAGGCCAGTAGAACTAGCATCCGTGCGCAAAATGAAAGGTTGGTCCAGCCTAGGTAACTGAAGAACAGGCGCAGAAGAAAAAATGTGTCTGATCTTAACCAACGCTTCCTCACAAGCAGGAGTCCACGCAATTGTGCGCGCTTTCGTCTCCTTTGTGAGATCGGTAATGGGAGCCGTGATAGTTGCGAAAGCAGGGACATATCTTCTATAAAAACTCAACAGCCCTAACAGGGAACGGACCTGCTTTCTGGTAGTCGGAGTAGGGATGGCCAAAATCTTTTCTATCTTTTTCTTTTCTGGACGCAGCATCCCCTCTCCACCACATGTCCAAGAAACTCCAGACTTTTGTAGCCAGACGCGATCTTAGCCGGTCTCGCCGTCAAATTGTAGTGAAGCAGCTTGTTCAAAACTCCTCTAACATGCACCAAATGATCTTGGAAAGTAGCACTATGAACCAAAACATCGTCAAAGAAGTTCATGGAATTGGCCTCATCAAGTTCGAGCATCCTCATCATCCGGGCAAACACTGCAGGAGCAGAAACCAAACCAAAAGGCATTCTAATCCATTGGTAGAGACCAATGTGCGTTGCGAACGCCGTCTTGTGACGATCCACCGGGCTGACAATAATCTGCCAGTAACCCTTAGAAAGATCAATACGTGTGAAAAACGTACTGTTCGCAAGCCTTGTGAACAACTCGTCCACATCTGGAATAGGCTCCGCATCAAAAACTGTAATTTTGTTGAGGGCTCTGTAGTCAATGCAAAATCTACAAGCGCCATCTTTCTTTTGAACCAAGACAACCGGTGATGAATATGCAGACTTTGACTTCTCGATCACACCCAGATCAAGCATGGCTTGAATTTCTCTTACGACTACCTGCTTGGAAGAGAAAGGTAAATCATAAGCCCGTCGACGAACTGGAACATCAGTCGTAAGTTTGACGTCAAGGAATAGATTTCCATTGAATGCACCGGGTCTCGATGTCAACACCGTAGGAAAATCTGCAAACACTGAATACAGGGACTGACCATCAGAATCAGAGAGATCATTGTTGAAATCGATCTTTGAAATGTCCTCGTCATTGACAGACGACAACATGAGAGGAATAGTGGGAAGACCACCAACATCATCATCATCTTGGACAACACCAATAGCCACTGATGGGACAGTATGCCAATCTGAAACGTCAGCATGAGGAACAACACACTGAGGCCCAACATCCTCGACATCTGGAAGCAAAAAGGTAGAAATGGAAGACCAGTCAACCAAAACACCTGTTGACAACCGTGTAGTATCCTCAACAACACCAACAGCAGCATCAACACGACGAAGATATCGTTTGAGCATGTTTGCATGGAAAATCTTCGACTTGCCTTTCACAAGAATTCTATAATCTGGATGAAGACATTCCTGTACAAAATAAGGACCTGACCATGTCATAAGAAGTTTGTTAGAGTCAGTGGGGAGAAGAACGAGTACCTCATCATGAACAGAAAAAGTTCGTGCCTTTGCACGACGATCAAAGTACCTTTTGTTCTTGACAGACGAATCTGCAGAGTTTTGGGAAGCAATTTCACAAACTTCAGAAATAATATTCTTCAGGTCAAAGAGGTAAGTGTACAATGGCTTCGCTGATGTATCACTAGAGTTGTGATCTTCGGTCCAGAAATCAGCAATGAGAGAAATGGGACCTCTCGGTTTGCGACCGAACATCAGTTCAAAAGGACTGAAACCTGTACTTTCTGACGGCAATTCTCTACATGCGAAGAGCAATGCAGGAAGATAGCGATGCCAAGCTTTAGGTTGAGAATGAACAACCTTTCGAAGCATAGATTTCAAAGTGCCATGAAACCGTTCAACAGTACCATTTGCTTGAGGATGGTAGGGCGAAGTACGTATGGCTTGAGTACCACACAAAGCATGAAACTGTTTCATCAAATCTGAGTTGAACTGAGAACCTTGATCTGAAAGAATTTCCTTGGGAAAACCTAACCTTGAAAAAATACTCATCAAAGCCTCAGCAACTGCAACAGAAGAAATGTCTTTCATAGGAACAGCTTCGGGAAACCTAGTAGCTAAGTCAATCAAAGTCAGAATATATCTGTGACCTTCAACAGATGGAGGAGACAAAGGCCCAACTAGATCAATAGCGACCCTCTCGAATGGAGTCGAGATAAGAGGCATAGTCGCCAAAGGAACAGGGGGAACTTTTCCTTTTGAAATTGTTTTCTGGCAAATGTCACAAGTGTGAACATAAGCACTCACATCAGCAGAAACACCAGGCCAAAAGAATTGGGACAGAATCCTAGTCAAAGTTCTACGAACTCCACAATGACCTGCCAAAAGTTGATCATGCGCAGCAATCATGACTGAAGTGCGAAGTTTTTCAGGAACAACAACCTGATGCAAAATATCCTTGGATTTCTGATACCTTCTGTACAAAATATCATCTTTAAAATAGAAAGTATAAGTAGCAGAACCAACAACCTTTTCTTCACCTGAAACAGCTAACTTAAAACAACCTTGCAAAGTAGCATCACCTTTCTGCAACTGAATAAGTTCAACACGAGTGACCTTCAAGTCATCGCACACAGTGACAAGAGGTTTGTGCGGGAGATCCTGCTTCCTAGCCTGAGCACGAGTAGTGACAGCAGCAACAGGGACATCAGCAGCAGCAGCAACTTTGGTATCTTGGGTCTGCTGAACAATCAAACCTGGAATATTTCCTACAATCAAGTCAGCAACTGGATCCTCAAGAACACAACAAACCAACTCTCCAACAAAATATGGGCAAGAAACAACAACTTTAGCCTGCTGATAAATGTTTATCTCTCCACCAAAAGTTTTACAACGAACAGTACCTGGTATATACTGCTCATCAGAAACCAAACGTTTTCGAACACCACAAATGGTAGCACCTGTGTCTCGCAGAACTGAGCAAGCAGTAGAATTTACAGAACCAACTTCTAAATGCAAGTGACCAGCATGTGTCTGATCAAAAACAGAACAAACAACTTCAGAGTCTACAGGGACAACTGCACAACCTGAGCTTGATTTATTAGTCTTATCATCTAAAGCTGTGGCTTTCTTTACAACAAAGGGACAAGCTTTTCTAGTATGACCACCAATGTTGCAAACAGGGCAAGGGTTTTGACTATTTCGAAGGGGACATTGTTTAGGACCATGACCTTTACCATCACAAAGAGGGCAATTATCAAAATTGGTGTAAAATGAACCACCTCCACGTCCACGTCTATAAGATCCCCGAGTTTGATCAAAACGACCTTCGACCTTTTGGTTCGAATCTGTGTATGTTGGGTCTTCCTTTTGAAAACCACCACGATTTCTCCAATAGCCACGACCTCGATAGTTGGAGTAACCACCGCGAGAATCTGCAGAGCCAGCAGCAGCTTGCGATTCCTCAGCTACATCAACTGATCCTACTGAACCGAAAATTGTAGCAGCCGATTTGCGTGCTAAGTTCTTTCCGGGACGAGCAAGACGATAACTTTCAGCAGTTTTAACCATATCATCCAATGTGACAAGTCCACGCTCGCGAATGAAAGTAGCAAGATCTTGTGATACACATTCTAGAAACTGCTCACCTAAAACAAGATTCATTATTCCTTGCATGTTTCTAGGAACACCGGACAAAGCTATCCACCTATCAAACAATCTGTTCAGTTCAATACCAAATGTTTGGAAAGGTTCGTTTGAGTCTGTTCGGACTTCACGGAATTTCTTGCGAAAACCTTCAGCAGTACACTGGAACTTCTTAAGCAAATTGTCTTTCAATGTTGGATAATCAACCTGACCATTTGCAGCAAGACTGTGGTATAAGTTCAGTGCATTACCTTCTAACAAAGCTGAAAGAAATGTAACCCATTTGCTTTTATCCCAGCCAAGGGCTGTAGCATGAGTCTCAAAACGAAAAAGGTATGAATCTATGTCATCTTGTCTTTCTTTGAAAAGAGGCAACTTGGGGTAAACAGGTCTAGCACCAAAAGAAGTACTATCTCTACCTCTGTTTCCATAACCCGTATCTTGTTCCTCA
Organism: Oncomelania hupensis; assembly: GCA_036898135.1. Lineage (NCBI taxonomy): Eukaryota > Metazoa > Mollusca > Gastropoda > Littorinimorpha > Pomatiopsidae > Oncomelania > Oncomelania hupensis. The sequence continues at coordinate 66,713,918 of CM072512.1, read as the reverse complement.
GGGATATGTTCAGAACGTAACTCAAATTCCTTTTGTTTTGTTTTCTCTCTCTCTAACTCAACATCTGCCTGTTTATTTGCTTGTTCAACTTCTGCCTGTTTAGTTGCTAGTTCAACTTCTGCCTGTTTTTTAGCTAATTCAACATCTGCTTGTTTTTTAGCCAATTCAACTTTTTCTTTTTCTAATTCAACATCTGCTTGTTTTTTAGCCAATTCAACTTTTTCTTTTTCTAATTCAACATCCAATGCTTTCTGCTTTGTTTCTTCTTCTAATTTCTTTTCATCTCTTAATCTTTGTCTCTCAAGACGATCAAAACAATCCTGTACATATTTCCCACGTTCTTTATCAGGAATACCCAAAGTTGTAGCTTGACCAATAAAAGATTGGAACAACTGATCATAATCATCAGACATGGCTAAGTACAATGTAGATCAACAACCAACAACAAAAAATTTACTATAAAAGTATCAAAGTGTTCAACCAGTAAATCAATAAAATATCAAAGTATCAACAATGAAATGGTCAAATGCAATCAATCAAACAACTATAAATTGCTCAATGAATCTTATGAAAACAATTAAGGTTTTTTCAAAAGCAGCTTTTCAATACAATGCACAATTCAAGTTATAATGAAAGCAGTCAAGTCTTAATGTAAACAAAGCAAATTATATATTATATTATCCAAATATGTTTTACAAGTTGTGAAGCAATGACAAAAAATCTTTTTAAATATCAAATGGAATACACCGAGTCAATATATTCACAACATATGTTGAAGAACTTCAACTGAAGTTGATAATAAACACAATGAATATACAGTGAGAGATTAAATTACTAAGTTAAGTTTGGATCCAAGTATTTGTCAAACAGTCTTTTAGTTTTAAAGTATGATAATATTATTATGCATAATCACAGTAATAAATCTATTCACAAGTATTTAAAGTTTGTATTAATGTCAATAGGAATTTTAAAAAAAAAATTAAATAAATTTCTAAGTCAAATAAAATATACCAACGTTCAACACTCACAATCAAATTTGTTACCTCCCTTTCCCCAAGAGAATAATTATATAAACAGTGTAAAAAACTATCCTAATGAAAAATATATACAATGCCCACAAAGGAAATATTATTTAAACAAAGTTATTAAATAAAGAATTATGAAATGAGAAAAAAAAAAAACAATTAACTCTCACACAGTAAGCACTAGAACTAAATAATACTATAATACCAAGTAGACGGCCAAAGGAAAAAAAGAACTCAACAAAATAACAAAGTGTTATCAAGATTAATTTTATAAATAATAAAAATCAATGAGTGTCACACTAACTACTATATTATTCTATATCCAATTAAATTCACAGTCAAACAGAATAAAATAAAAATCACAAAACACAAACTATCAGCACTAACAATCCAACATGAACCAAAGGAAACAATGTATTAACAACTAAACTAAATCAAGGGAAACAATTTAACAAGGATAATCCAGCATAACTACATACATAAATACAGAATATTATAACATCAAACTCAATGCAAATCAAGAACACAATGAATAAATAAAATAAATTAAATTAAATGGGGCTGAAATTCGAACACTATAACCTACTTAAAATAAGGGCAAAGAGAACATACACCCAAACACACGCATGAAAGGACAGAACCCTACACAGCAAAGAACTAACAAAAACAAACAATCCCACTAACAGAAGAACATAGCTGAAAATAAGAAAATAGCAACCCACAGACAGAAAAAGAATTAAGCCCTTAGTGCCCAGAAACTGTACACAGGCACAGCCGTTACGCCGGAGACGGCATTGTCACACAAAACAAAACATCACAGTCATACACAATATAATCAAGAAGTCCAAGGGAGATAAGCCCACTAGTCTAACTGTATATAAATATAATAACTAGTGGTGCCCTCAATAAATATAAATATGTATGACTTAATGCTAACTAACACAGAGAGAGTCTAGGGTCACCAAATGTAACGAAGGGTTTTTGTGTATTATAATCTAAATAAATATATGTATAACTACTTATGGTGTAATGAATGAGTGTGTGAGTGTGGCTGTCTGACGCTCAGTATAAGGTGTGTGTTCTATCTCTGTATACTATACTCATACACTGCCACACACGTGCTTGCAGACAAAGACAAAGAATACACAGTTGTTTCTCTTTGCCCTCTGTTATGCTATTTCACACTCAATCATGAACATACACAATAAATCATCTTCACATACACTAAATTCACAGATACATTAAATCATACAATTATTTCTAGCATATAAATAAATTCACACATACGATAGTTAAGTGCCCATAATTAGTGTAATACTTCCACCCGGGCGCTTGGGTGAGTGCACGCAGATTACTCAGTAAGTTCACGCAGTTTCTGATATGAATGTACACAGTTTCTTTCAGAGTTCAACACTAGTAGAAGTCGTTGTCCCTTTCTGGGGACGTCACTCGACTCTACTCTGTTCATTAGCACCGACACAAATATCTCACTTTAAATATTTCACTTTGATGACTTGGAGACACAGAAGTCACAGTTTTTATTTACTGACCTATTTCACGGATCAAGCACTCCAGGCGCGGAATTATTAGCCGTCGCTGGAGTCACAGCCACCCACACTGAAGACGCTGCAGATGTCTTCGTGGCGTCGATCCGGAGATTTACTTCGGCACCGTTGTTGCAATTCTGCACCAGTGATGGTATCCGAAGGAGAGGCAAGGCAAAGATGGGGTCCACATCCGGTCAGGCCAGTGATGTCATGGGGACCAGATCCATCCGCCGCACATCAGGGGTTCTTTGCTCCGTAACCGCCCCGCTGTATTCTTATACAGCTAAAGTCCTAAAGAAACAGGTCTTTCCAGAGCACCCACAAAAACGTCCTCTCGCTTAGGCTGATGTATAGTCTCTGCTCTAACAACAGTTCACAAACTATTCGAAAAATTACGCAGTGACGTCATCACGTCTTCATACACAAATGTGTACGAACTGCGGTCGTTACAATGTCGTTGCTGTTGTTGCTAAAGTGGGTCAAAAGTGACGACGAAGATGCATGTTAGGGAGAGAGAGAGAGAGGGGTGATGTATGTGAAGGAAGAGACAATTGTACTGTGCTGGAGAGGGGTGAAGAAGGTGATGAATATGAGGGGAGCGTGTTTATGTTATAGTATGATAGAGATAATATGGATGAAGGGAGATAATCATAATTTATTATAGCAGTTGGGAGGGGCGATGAGGATGGAGATGAGGATGGAATGAATTGGGATTGTGTGACTGAAGTGTAATCGTAATAATTATGTGTTACGTTGAAACGCGAAGGATAGTATGTCTGAAGCGCGCACGATAGATCTAATCGTTTCGTTTTGCAAAGTATTCAATAATAGAGTGTATTTACCTTTGATTTGAGTTTGCATGGTTGTTAGAAGAAGCTTTGTATAACGTTGATAATTTTCGTTAGTTGATATTATTGGAGAATTCTCTAGATTTGCGTGTTTACTGTCGATAGAAACTTCCCGATAAATGTCGAAGTTTGAGAACGTTCTTGGAATGTAAAAAAAGATGCATGACGTAAGTCAGTGATGACGAACTTTAATTTGATTGGTGGTAAAGCGTCATCGGGAACATTCTGACGTTATCTCGATCGAGAGAAAATCTATAAAATGGATGCTCTGTGTGTGGGTTGTTGTTAATAGTGTGTAGATAGTGAGTTGGAAAGTAAAAAGTTGAGAGTGAAAAGGCGATTGTATGCAGTTGTTGATGTGTGTCTACATAGGCGAAGTAGAAGCGGTTTGCCTGAAGAAGCCGCTGTATGATTTGATGATCGGGAACATCGACGGCGCGAGACGACCCGACGACCCCGATCCAGAGTGGAGTCCTGCCTCAACCCAACGCGTCGAAGTTGTGGAGGAGGATCCATTGCCATTTCCCGATGGAGACCTTTCAGAGCTGCTACGGGACAATGTGGCTACTCCGGCTCAGCCCTGCCGACCAGAGATCGTCGGTGCTGTTACTACCAGGGCCCAGGCCAAGAGAGACAAGACATTTACGCCACTGAAGGTCGCCGACAACTCCAAAGCTGCCATCGTGGACAGAGATAAACTGATCCAGCTCCAGGAAGCTGATAGCACTTTAAACAAGTACAGGAACCGCCAAGACCACGTGACCAAAGGCAGTGGCACGGTCTATTTTGAGGTGAAGGCCAAGATCCTGTACCGAATCTTCCAGCACCCGAGGGTCAACGGAGGGAAACCACTACGTCAAGTATTGGTACCATTACCCCTAAGGCGCCAGGTGATGGAAGTAGCTCACGACTGGGATGTCACCTAGGCATCAAGAAGACGTTAGACAGAATCCAGGCAGTGTTCTACTGGCCAGGACTTCATGCGGATGTCAGCCGTTTCTGCCGATCGTGTGACATTTGCCAGAAGACCATACCTCGAGGAAGGGTCCCGAAAGTGCCTATGCAGAGGATGCCTTTGATCGACCGACCTTTCAAGAGGGTGGCCTTAGACTTAATCACCGAAATAAGACCTCCGAGTGAAGAAGGTCATCGATGGGTACTGACCTTAGTGGACTATGCGACTCGGTACCCAGAAGCAGTGCCTCTGAAGAAGATTGACACTGAAACTGTTGCAGAGGCACTGGTGGACATGTTCAGTAGACTTGGAGTGCCTGAAGAAATTCTGACAGACCTCGGGACGCAGTTCGTCTCTGACTGCATGAAGGAGGTCAACAGACTGCTGAGCATCCGGCATTTAATTACGACACCCTACCATCCAATGTGTAACGGGCTTGTCGAAAAGTTCAATGCTACGCTGAAGTCCACCCTGAAGAAACTGTGCAGCGAGCAGCCCAGATAATGGCATCGCTACATCAACGCCTTACTGTTCGCCTACAGAGAAGTGACGCAGGAGTCCACCGGCTTTTCTCCGTTCGAGCTGCTGTACGGAAGAACCATCAGAGGGCCGATGCATATCCTGAAAAACTGTGGACGAAAGAAGTATAGACCCCAGAGGTGAAGAACAGCTACCAGTACGTGTTTGAGCTACGGGAGAAGCTGGAGCAGACTCTCGAGATAGCCAGAGAAAACCTGAAGAAATCCCAGGACTGTGGAAAACACTACTATGATCATAGGGCTGTGAACAGGAAGTTCAAACCTGGCAACAAAGTACTGGTGCTGCTACCTACCGATCATAATAAGTTGCTGATGCAGTGGAAAGGCCCGTACGAAGTGGTGGGAATCAACGACTACAAGGTGAAGGTCGGCCAGCATTCCAAAATATGCCACGCCAACTTTCTTAAGCTGTACGTGGAAAGGCCATCAGAGACTGTACACGCAGCAACAGCAGCTGAGATCGACGACAGCTTTGACAGCGAGGAACTGTTGGAACTGGGAGACTTCCATAGCAAAGAAGGCATCAATGATGTTAAGCTAGGACCACGCTTGACAGAAGGTCAAAAGATGGAGCTCAAGGACCTTATGGGTGAGTTTCCCCATAGCTTCAGCGATGTACCAGGCTCTACGACTTTGGTCGAACATTAAGTCCACCTCACTTCAAATATTCCCGTTTGATCAAAACCCTTCCCGATCCCTTTCAAGGCCCGTGAATCCTTGAAGGAAGACATCGATGAAATGCTGAAGATGGGCATCATCAGGGAGTCCAGTTCCCCCTACACGTCCCCTGTCGTGGTCGTGAAGAAGAAGGACGGGAGCAACAGAGTATGCATCGACTACAGGAAGGTTAATAAGATCACCGTCTTCGACCCTGAACCGATGCCTACCGCAGCAGACCTCTTCTGCCAATTATCGGGGAGTAGAATCTTCCCAAAGATTGACCTCAGCAAGGGTTATTGGCAAGTCCCCGTGCGTCAATAGGACATACCAAAGACTGATTTTATAACTCCCGATGGGACGTACGAGTGCCTAAGGATGCCCTTTGGCATAGTCAACAGCGGAGCTACCCTAAAAAGAGGAATGAGAAAGATGCTCAAAGGGATGGACAACGTCGTGTGTTACTGGGACGACCTGCTAGTCCACACCCACACCTGGGAAGAACATCTGCAGACCTTGAGGGAGCTGTTCTACCGTCTCATAGAAGCCAACCTGACCGTGAGACCCAGTAAGTGCATTCTGGGAACCGACAACGTCGACTTCGTCGTACGTTCAATGGAAGAAGGAGACAACGGAGGATGCACTGATTCCAGGAAAGCCCACGAGATCACCGTCTTTGACCCTGGGCCGATGACAACGGTAACGGACGAGGGCGTCGTTTCCTGGCGGACGAAAGAACATTGACTGTGTGAATGAACTGAGAACATTGACAGTGTTCAGACAGACTGAAATAGGTTTTAATTCTGGACTTTGTTTGTGCATTACGTTTCAACGTTGTTAAAAGAAATTGGGTAAATTTCTTCCTGAGTGGGGGGTTATGTTACGTTGAAACGCGAAGGATAGTATGTCTGAAGCGCGCACGATAGACCTAATCGTTTCGTTTTGCAAAGTATTCAATAATAGAGTGTATTTACCTTTGATTTGAGTTTGCATGGTTGTTAGAAGAAGCTTTGTATAACGTTGATAATTTTCGTTAGTCGATATTATTGGAGAATTCTCTAGATTTGCGTGTTTACTGTCGATAGAAACTTCCCGATAAATGTCGAAGTTTGAGAACGTTCTTGGAATGTGAAAAAAGATGTATGACGTAAGTCAGTGATGACGAACTTTAATTTGATTGGTGGTAAAGCGTCATCGGGAACATTCTGACATTATCTCGATCGAGAGAAAATCTATAAAATGGATGCTCTGTGTGTGGGTTGTTGTTAATAGTGTGTTGATAGTGAGTTGGAAAGTAAAAAGTTGAGAGTGAAAAGGCGATTGTATGCAGTTGTTGATGTGTGCTGAATAAAAGTGGAAAACTTCATACGAAGACTCAATGACTTGTATGCTGATTGAACGGGTTGCATGGATAATCGAATCCGAACTTACACTCATCAGGAGAATTCACGCATTGGGGCTGAATATACTACTGATAGAAAACACCACCATCAAACGGAGTGTAACATTATGTATATTTATATAAACGACTGTGCTTATGGAAGAGGTATGGATTATTAGTATCAAGAGTTGCATTATATTATTGAGATGTATGTGTAGCATCCTGTGTTATTATTATTGTTATTATTATTATTATGTATAACCAGGTCAAGATGGCTGACGGCGGAAGGCGTATTCGGTTATGTAGTATTGAGTTTTGTAGACGAACTGTTGAGACTCTATATTTGTCTACAGGATTGGCCTGATTTGATGATCTGATGATGATGATGATGATGCATGCATGTGTGTATGACTACCATCGTCACTGTATCAACATGTTCTGGTAGTTCTCCACCGCCAGTACTTCCACTTCTTCCTCTACTTCTACCTCTGGTATAGTTCTACGCTTTTACCACCGTGCCGTGTGTGCATCCGCTTTGGAACCTCTGCCTTGCAGCCGTAAAGTGTGGACGTTGTCGGGTCTCTTCGCCACCACCGCCACGTCTTTCTTCAGGACTGTGGGCGCCGCCGTTGGAGTCTCCATTTGCCACAGGAACTACACGCACCACCCCACGTACACACAGATTTGCACGACACGCACCTAAAAACATACTTCATTTATTTAATGTAAATTACTTCATCATGTCGTGTGAATAACTGCTTTAGCTCCTACTGAGCTCTGAATAACTGACAGTTTCTAAACAGAGCTTCTGAACTGTAAGCTAGCTTAGGTGATATGTTTGAATTTCTAAGATTTGCAGCTCTGGTTATTCAGTTGAGAATTGTATTGATTTTGAATTTGATCGTTTATTGCTATTTGCTGCACATTGTTGTGGGAAATCTGTTGATGTATAGTTCTGGTTTTTTTTTCCAGTTAAACAAGGGAGGTAACTGTTAGTAAATACTGGGTTGGGGGTCTTGATAGGGGTGGAGGGACCCCTTGGGGTCATGAGCAATCTTGCCACTGTAGATTGTTCAAACCTATAAAGGGAACAGTGAAAGCCACAGTTGAAAACCTGTCTTTCCTTTATAGGCAAGACAGATTCACTGCGGCAACAGTACCCCCGTTGGAGTGCCGGGGGTTTTCAGTATAAATAGTATCCCCACTTTATGGAAATTTAGTGCTTTAAATTCCCACTGTCGCTGTCTTCCTCATTTACTCTTTCCTATTCCCGCTCTGTCCTTCACTCTGCTATACTATCTTCTTCTTCGCTAGATCAATGACCTACCTTTTTTCTTGAAAACTCTTCCTGGACAAGACTCCTTGTTTGTGTATGAGGTCTGTTGGATCAGCTTGGGAGTGTTGGACGCTTTCTGCCGGGTGGTCACTAGGGCTTCCTATGATTGTACTATTTAGCACTATAGGCATTTTCTATGTATGTGTTTCATTGATGATTTATAATGATGTTTGTATTCTATTTTGTTTTTGTAATTGGGGTGTTCGCGTAGTTGAGGTCAACCCTCAGCCGTCCCCCGCGTGGGATGTCTTTATTGTAAAGTGACTGGCCGGTGGAGGGCATTCAATTTTCCCACTGGGGTTGTTTCAGCAGATCTTTTATGCGGATCGGGGGTTGTCCGGTCCTGATTTGGCTCGGAAGAGTCCGCTGGACCTAAAGCAACAATAAATCAATCAATCAATAGGGGTGGAGGGTGGTTTAGCACCCCATTGTCCTGTGTATGCGTGTTTGATTGTTGAATAAAAGTGTGATTGTCTATCTGGCATTTTTGTGTTAGTTTTTTTGTTTCAGTTTTTATCCCTTTCACTCCCTATTTGAGCTGACGTCGCGGAGCCCACTCGGGTGACGTGACACGGTCCAACAAGTGAAATTTTTGGGTGTTATTTTTGATCAAAGGTTATCCTTCCTTCCTCATCTGAAAGATTTGAAAACTAAATGTCAGCAGGCCTGCAATTTGCTCAAGGTTATCAGTGGTACAGACTGGGGAGCTGACAAGAAAATTTTTCTGCTGTTATATCGTTCTTTAATTAGATTCAAGTTAGATTATGGTTGCATTGTTTATGGTTCTGCTAGAAAATGTTAGATCCAGTTGCTCATCAGGCATTACGCATTGCTTTGGGTGCTTTTCGTACCTCCCCTTATGAAAGCATTTATGTGAAAGCTAACGAACCCCCGCTGGAGCTGAGACGTACAAAATTGTCATTGAATTACTATTTAAAATTAAAAACTGATCATATGAACCCCGCCTATGACTGTGTTTTCAACCCAGATTTTGTTCAGAAATTTGAAGCCAAACCTAACACAATTCCTCCGTTTGGCATCAGAATGCAGGCTCATTTGGAAAAAGCAGGCATTGATGTTGCTTCCATCAACGATGATGAACTTCGGACTGAAGCTCCCCCATGGAAATTATGTACCCCAAACATTAATTGGCAATTGTCCACTTTCCTCAAAAACAATACATCTGAAACCATCTATAACCAACTTTATTTAGAACAGTGTGGATATGAAACACTTTTTACAGACGGGTCAAAGAAAGGAGATTCAGTTGCCGCTGCGTCGGTCTCTGGAAAACACTTAGACCAGCCTTTGCAACAGCGTTTACCTGATTTTTGTTCTGTTTATACAGCTGAGCTCAAGGCAATTCATCTAGCTCTGAAACAAGTTTATCAATCCAAAAAAAAAAAACCCTCGTTTTTAATCATATCCGATTCACTGTCAGCACTCCAGGCTCTTTCCACGAGAAAGATGTCACGCCCTTTTCTGGCAGAGATCCATGACCTCCATACACAACTTGTTTCTGAGGGTAAAAAGATAGTTTTTATGTAGGTCCCTGGTCACATGGGCATCCGCGGCAACATTGCAGTGGACAAAGCGGCTAAAGATGCTCTGCATCTCGATTTCCCTCCAGAGATTTTACAGTTTGTGCCCTACTCTGACCTACGTTGTATTACTGGATCTTATTGTAAACGACTGTGGCAGTCTGACTGGTCTAACCATATCAACAACAAATTATTTCAAATTCTTCCCGATCTGTCAGATTCTTTGCCTAATTTTGCATTCACTCGCAAAGAAGAAACAGTTTTGTCCCGCCTTCTTATTGGGCATACTTATGTAACCCACAATTTCCTGTTAAAAGGAGAAGAACCACCATGGTGCTTTGCATGTGATAAATCCTTTTCCGTTCGTCATTTCATGTCTGAATGTGCTGACCTGCTTGATAAAAGAGAAACATGTTTTGGTTCAATACCTTTCAAAGAGATTTTAAAAATATGCAATGGTCAACACTTGTTTCAATTTTTACATGATGTTGGTTTATTTTATCGCATTTGAACCATGTCGTTTTGTTTTGGATTTTAAGATAAGACCGAATTTAGTGATTTGATGGAGTAAAGAGAACATATTTTTAAAACATCAGTTTTAAAGAAGACTTTTCAAGAGGTTTCATGTGAAAGTTTGAGTATTTAAGAGTAACAGGTTTATATTTTAAGATTTGAACCACTTTTATAACATTTTAACTTCTTCTTCTCTGTTCTCGGGACATGCTAGAACTGATGGGTCTCCATTTGGTGTATAGTTGTAAAGGTCAGAGCAGTACTCTGTCCATCTGTCCAAGACTTCTTGTTCTTCTGTAAGGCATATACCCAATTTCATAAGTCACTGCGTGAAAGTATTGCATTAATGTTAATTGACTGGTCTGCCTGCTAGAATGTGTTGAGCGATAGTGAAGAAGCTAAAATGTTAAGTTATGATCTATGCACCCTTCCCGCCACTGTGTGTGTGTGTGTGTGTGGGTGTGTGTGGGTGTGTGTGTGTGTGTGTTTGTGTGTGTTTATCCACCTCCCTCCCACTAGCGCTGCGATCATACCCGTCGGCGTGGAAATATTTACACGCTTTATAAATTATTCATTCATTCATTCATTCATATGCCAGACTTGCTTTGGATCGTGGAGACTTTGGGCTGTTTGACACTTGTCAGCCGCTTCACAGTCTGGTAGGCCTTCTTGCTGTTGTTCTTGTTTAGACTGTTCTCTATTTCCTGGCATTGATCTTCTATGCCGTTCTCATTTGCTGTGCGACGACCGATCCGGTATGGAATTAGTGGATAGTGTCATCATGTAGTGTGTCTTGGGCAAAAAAGACCTGGCGATGCCCAATCCTCTCCAGGCTGTTGGCCACAGCCGAAATCCACGAATACAGTGTGGCTCGCCTTGGCCCTGAGCACGTGGTCGTTGAACTTGTAGTAACGTGAGGTTCCTCCGCCCTGGCCGGTGACTTCTGTGTAGAACACTTTCGCCCAGTGATGCCGTGCTAACATCACCCTTGTTCGTCGCCTCTTACGACACGCCGGGAAACATTGGGTCTATTCTATTTAATGCCCGAACCCACAGGGCCAGATTTTGTTGGTGCTGTAGGTTTTTCTCGCAGATTATTCAGAGTTTGAAAATCTGTTCAGTGGTACTTCGCCTTGCCCTGAATCCTGCTTGTTCTTCAGCTATGATTTGTTCAGCTTGGGGTTTCAACCTGTTGAGTATTATTTTCAGGAGGACCTTGCTGGGATGGCCGATGAGGCTGATGGGGCGGTAATGTTCACATTCCTGAAGGTTACCTTTTCTTGGGAAGTGATGACAAGCGACTGTGTCCATGGTGTAGGCCACTCCCCAGTCTGCCAGATCTTGTTACAGATAATGGTGAGTGCGTCAATCATCGCTTCTTCTCCTGCTTGAAGCAGTTCCGCGGAAATGTTGTCCACTCCCGCTGACTTCCCTTTCTTCAGCGATTGCACTGCTGCCTCAACTTCTCGGAGAATTGGGAGGATTTCTTCTTCTCTGTTCTCTGAACATGCTAGAACTGATGGGTCTCCGTTTGGTGTGGGGTTGTAAAGGTAAGAGCAGTACTCTGTCCATCTGTCCAATACTTCTTGTTCTTCTGTAAGGCATATGCCAGACTTGCTTTGGATCGTGGAGACCTTGGGCTGTTTAACACTTGTCAGCCGCTTCACAGTCTGGTAGGCCTTCTTACTGTTATCTTTTGTGCAGAGAAGACCAAAATGATGACCAACAACACCAATGGCATCAACGGACATCAAAGTCCAAGGCCAATCCCTCAAAACAGTGACCCGATGCTTGAATCTTGATATGTGTAACTCGAATTCGTTAATCCACGCAGCATGTTCACTCAGCAACAAGGCAGGGTTCGTCGTATAAAGTTTTTCAACTTTATGGTGCGTTTCGCACCTCCCCTTGTGAAAGCCTTTATGTGGAAGCTAACGAACCCCCGCTGGAGCTGAGACGTACAAAATTGTCACTGAATTACTATTTAAAATTAAAAACTGATCCCATGAACCCCGCTTATGACTGTTTTCAACCCAGATTTTGTTCAGAAATTTGAAGCCAAACCTAACACAATACCTTCGTTTGGCATCAGAATGCAGGCTCATTTGGAAAAAGCAGGCATCGATGTTGCTTCCATCAACGACGATGAACTTCGGACTGAAGCTCCTCCATGGAAATTATGTATCCCCAACATTAATTGGCAGTTGTCCGCTTTCCTCAAAAACAATACATCTGAAACCGGATATAACCAACTTTATCTAGAACAGTGTGCTTTATACCCAGGATATGAAAAACTTTTTACAGACGGGTCAAAGAAAGGAGATTCAGTTGCTGCTGCGTCGGTCTCTGGGAGACACTTAGACCAGCCTTTGCAACAGCGTTTACCTGATTTGTGTTCTGTTTATACAGCTGAGCTCAAGGCAATTCATCTCGCTCTGAAACAAGTTTATCAATCCAAAAGAACCTCGTTTTTAATCATGTCCGATTCACTGTCAACACTCCAGGCTCTTTCCACGAGAAAGATATCACACCCTTTCCTGGCAGAGATCCATGACCTCCATACACAACTTGTTTCTGAGGGTAAAAAGATAGTTTTTATGTGGGTCCCTGGTCACATGGGCATCCGCGGCAATATTGCAGTAGACAGGGCGGCTAAAGATGATCTGCATCTCGATTTCCCTCCAGAGATTTTACAGTTTGTGCCATATTCTGACCTACGTTGTATGACTGGATCTTATTGTAAACGACTGTGGGAGTCTGACTGGTCTAACCATATCAACAACAAATTATTTCAAATTCTTCCCGATTTGTCCGCTTCTTTGCCTAACTTCTCATCCACTCGCAAAGAAGAAACAGTGTTATCTCGCCTTCATATTGGGCATACTTATGTCACCCACAGTTTCCTTTTAAAAGGAGAAGAACCATTATGGTGCTTGCTTTGCATGCAGGGGCGGACGAGGGGGGGGGGGTTTCCGGGGAAAAGAAAGAAGAAGAAGAAGGAAAGAAAGAGAGAGAGAGAGAATACAATTATAAAAATAAAAATAAATAAAAATAAACATAAAATAAAGAAATAAATACTATATATATCTATATCTATATCTATATATATATATCTCTCTCTCTCTCTCTCTCTCACCCCTTGGGGTCATGAGCAATCTTGCCACTGTAGATTGTTCAAACCTATAAAGGGAACAGTGAAAGCCACAGTTGAAAACCTGTCTTTCCTTTATAGGCAAGACAGATTCACTGCGGCAACAGTACCCCCGTTGGAGTGCCGGGGGTTTTCAGTATAAATAGTATCCCCACTTTATGGAAATTTAGTGCTTTAAATTCCCACTGTCGCTGTCTTCCTCATTTACTCTTTCCTATTCCTGCTCTGTCCTTCACTCTGCTATACTATCTTCTTCTTCGCTAGATCAATGACCTACCTTTTTCTTGAAAACTCTTCCTGGACAAGACTCCTTGTTTGTGTATGAGGTCTGTTGGATCAGCTTGGGAGTGTTGGACGCTTTCTGCCGGGTGGTCACTAGGGCTTCCTATGATTGTACTATTTAGCACTATAGGCATTTTATATGTATGTGTTTTGTTGATGATTTATAATGATGTTTGTATTCTATTTTGTTTTTGTAACCGGGGGTTCGCGTAGTTGAGGTCAACCCTCAGCCGTCCCCCGCGTGGGATGTCTTTATTGTAAAGTGACTGGCCGGTGGAGGGCATTCAATTTTCCCACTGGGGTTGTTTCAGCAGATCTTTTATGCGGATCGGGGGTTGTCCGGTCCTGATTTGGCTCGGAAGAGTCCGCTGGACCTAAAGCAACAATAAATCAATCAATCAATCAAACTCTCTCTCTCTCTCTCTCTCTCTCTCTCTCTCTCTCTCTCTATATATATATATATATTTCATTTTATTTTATTTTATTTATTTTATTTCTTTTATTTATTTTATTTTTTTTATACGAGTATTTGACCACTCCCACACTATGCAAGCCCTCGCAATCTTCTCCCTAAAAACGTTCAATCATTGCAATCATTCTAAACAATCTCCAGACAAACACCGTCTTTCGTGCTCCACAAAGAGCAAAGCTGATATTTCCCGTCTTCGGCGACATTCTATTTATTTATTTATTTATTTTTTATTTTATTTATTTATTTTTTTTAAGGGGGGATAGCGGGGAGGGAGGAGGGGGGGGGGGGGGGGCGCCACGAGCGGAAGAAATGAAAAGAAAGAAAACGTATTCCTAATGGATAATATCATGGTTTACTACATGAGTGCCCAATGCGTCGATCGCGATCGACCGGTCCATCACGAAGGCAGTGTGACTGAGTAGATTGCGTAGCAATTAAAAAAAAAAATTGACCTCAGCTTATTATATGACTATATACATGTTTTGCATTTTGGTGGTAGGTACATCATTTTGGCTTGGTCATTTTAAAAGTACCTCGCATGCTGAAAAAGTCATAGTGTGGGCAACCCTGGCTTACGTTGACGTTTTAGCAAAAAGACAAATAGTCAAAGTTCCGTCTCTTTGCTTGCTTATTCCGACTCGCGACAGCGCCTCAAAATGCCGCGAACGCCGTCGTTGAAGCCCACCGATTCTAAAGGTGTGGCAAAGCTCCGTAATATTTTGGGAGCAAAGGAGGTAATTATTATTTTGATAATTTAATCTTAAAAGTAAATAACATATCCTATCCCATAACTCGGAGGTCGTAGGGGCACCACAGATGATCGTTTAACCAACGTACTCCATCTTTCCCTGTCCTCAGCAACCCTGATTGTTTCGCTCAGTGTCAAACCAGTCCAGTCTCGAATGTTGTCATCCCACCTCTTTTTCGGTCTCCCTCTTCTTCTACCTACTTGCACTGTGCCTTGCAGGATGGTCTTTGCAAGACCTGATGATCTGGTGACGTGGCCATACCCTCGGAGTTTCCGTTTTTTCACCACTGTGAGCACGTCATCGTGTTATCCAATGGCTTGTGTGATGGTCTGTCGGACTTCGTCGTTGGTGATATGCTGGGTATATAGGAAATGCACAGAAGTCTTCTGTAGCACCTCATCTCCATGCTTTGTATTCTTCGTTGGAGATCTGCTGTGAGGGTCCATGTTTCGCAAGCATATAGGAAGATGGAGATGACAAGTGAGCGCAGCAACCTTACCTTAGAATGTAGACTGATGGTCCTGTCTTTCCAAATTGGCTTCAACCTCGCCAGGGCAGCAGTTGTTTGTGCGATCCTGGAGAGGACTTCCTGTCGGGACCCATTGTCTGATACAATGGCTCCTAAATATTTGAAGCTATGCACTGTGTTGAGGGATTGGCCTTGGACTTTGATGTCCGTGTTGATGCCATGGGTGTTGTTGGTCATCATTTTGGTATTCTCTGCACTTATTTCCATTCAATAGGCTCTGGAGGTGGTGTCAAGCCTTTGTATTAGCCGTTCAAGTTCTTGTTCCTCTCCAGCCAATCCATCAATGTCATCCGCAAAACGAAGGTTGGAGATTGCTCTTCCCCCTATGCTGACTGTGCCTTCGTGGTCTGCAAGGGCATCTGACATGATGCGCTCTAGGAAGATGTTGAAGAGTGTTGGAGAGAGTAGGCATCCCTGACGCACACAGATTGTTGTTCTGAACCAGCTTTCGATGGCGCTGTTGTGGAGGACTGCACTGGTAGCCTTGTCATACAGGCTTTTGATGACTTCAACAAATTTTAGGGCTGATGTTGTACACTCTCATGGTTGCCCACAGAGCTGCATGCCAGACTCGGTCAAACGCCTTTTTGATGTCTACGAACACATGATATAGATGTTGTTGGTGCTGTAGGTATTTCTCACAGATTATTCTGAGGTTGAAAATCTGTTCAGTGGTACTTCGCCCTGCCCTAAATCCTGCTTGCTCTTCGGCTATGATTTGTTCAGCTTGGGGTTTCAACCTGTTGAGTAATATTTTCAGGTTCCTGAAGGTTACCTTTTTTTGGGGAAGAGTGATGACAAGCGACTGGTTCCATGGTGTAGGCCACCCCCCACTCTGCCACATCTTTTTACACATAATGGTGAGTGCGTCGATCATCGCCTCTCCTCCTGCTTGAAGCAGTTCCGCGGGTATGTTGTCCACTCCCGCTGACTTCCCCTTCTTCAGCGATTGCACTGCTGCCTCAACTTCTTCTCGGAGATTTTCTTCTTCTCTGTTCTCTGGACATACTAGAACTGATGGGTCTCCGTTTGGTTTGTGGTTGTAAAGGTCAGAGCAGTACTCTGTCCATCTGTCCAAGACTTCTTGTTCTTCTGTAAGACATAAGCCACTTGCTTTGGATCGTGGAGACCTTGGGCTGTTTAACACTTGTCAGCGGCTTCACAGTCTGGTAGGCCTTCTTGCTGATGTTCTTGTTCAGACTGTTCTCTATTTCCTGGCATTGAGCTTCTATCCAGTTCTCCTTTGCTGTGTGCATGCCTTTTCGGATGTCATTGTTGAATTTTCGGTAGGCATCAGCTCCCTGTCAGGTGTTCCTTTTCTTTTTCATCTCTCTTCGTTTATCACACAGGTCCAAAAGTTCAGGTGTGGTCCACAGCTTCTTCTTTGACTGGTGCTTTCCAAGGATCTCCGTGGCGGCATCTGTCACAGCTAAGTTGAAGGTAGTGGTCATGGTGTTGACATCTACTTTACCAGCTCCCAAAATGAGCAGTGGTGCAAATTGCCCTCTAATTTCGGCCTGCAATATTTCTGTCACCTCCGGGTCTTGCAGTTTGTCCAGGTCGAACTTCAGTCTAGTGCACTTTGCTGTGTTTACTCTCTTCAAGTGAAGCCGGAAAGACATCATCACAAGATTGTGGTCACTTCCGATGTCTGCTCCTGGAAAAGTGCGTGTCCTGCTTGATCTGAGGCGTTTCTTGACCATCATTAACATTTACCGAGTAAGTCCCTTTAATAGAATTTTGGAAATCCCCCCCCAAAAAACTAACTGATCCGCCCCTGATCAATCCTCTTCCGTTCGCCATTTCATGTCTGAGTGTGCTGATCTGATAGAAGAAAGAGAAACATATTTTGGTTCAATACCTTTCAAAGAGATTTTTAAAGTATGTAATGGTCAACATCTGTTTCAATTTTTACATGATGTTGGTTTGTTTTATCGCATATAAATCATATCGACATGTTTTGTTTAGTTTGGGTCTTCTTGATTGGACTGAATTTAGTGATTTGATTGAAGAAAGAGAACATATTTTTAATACATCAGTTTTAAAGAAGACTTAAAGAGGTGTCATGTGAAAGTTTGTTTGAGTATTTAAGTGTAACAGGCTTATTTTTTAAGATTTGAAACAATTTATAATATTTTAAGATAACGTCTTTCTGGTCCTGATTTGGCTCGGAAGAGTCTGCTGGACCTAAAGCAATAACCATGTAATGTAATTTAATGTTCAACTTTATCCAGCAAACACCAACAACTGCATACAAGATCGCTTTCCGAAAATCACTCCAAAAATCACTTTCTCAAACAGACAAAGCATTACTTATATAGCCTCTCTGCAATCCAGTAAAGCTTAGTATCTCTCTTCTATGTCGCTATCGACGTGCGCGTACAACCGGTTGCTACCCTTTACATGCTTTTCGCTCCATAGAGCGTCATCGGCCTGAAATAACTTTTTAGAAACTTCAAAACCCAGGGGAATTATGGGTAGGGAAATGCTTTTCTGAAATGACGTCGGCCAAATCCTTCTTTAGTTTCTTTGCTCGAGCAAAGGCAACCTCATAGGTATGAAGCACTTCGTCCATTATAACTCCATCGCTGATAATACTGCTGACAAGTTTCTGCCTTTGTTCACTACCAGAAATATGCAGTTCCTCTCCCAACTTTCGTTTAATTTCAGCGAGAACAGATTTCCCAGAATTCTCTATTCTATTTTTAGGTTTGGGATATTCCCGTCTCAGCTTGTGGCTAAAACCAATGGCAACGGGACCACCGCACGTCGACTTGGGGCAATAGGAGATACTAACTTGTTAGTTGATATACTTGTGAGTAAAGCTTATAACATTCCAGAGTGAGGCAATAACACTCAATCAAACTAAAGCGTATCACCGGAATTGTCTTACGACATAGAACATTCCAGAGTTTAGAAGACTTGCCTACTGCCTAGTTAGCCTATTACCAGATAGGTCTGGCTCTTTCGATCGATATTAAAACAATTATGTCCAGAAAATTCTCAACTATGTTACACCAACAATTAACTATATCGACCAACGAAAATTATCAATATTATACAACACCTCGGTGATAATAAAGTTGTTAAAATAAAAAAAAAAAGTAAAAAAATTTTAAACAAAGTTTTTTCTAGCAACAACGCAGAATCAAATCAAAGGTAAACACACGCTATCATTGCATGCTTTGCAAAATAAAACGTTGGGTACTAACGTGCGCGTTTCAATCGTAACAACTACACGGAGCTCTCTCTCTCTCTCTCTCTCTCTCTCTCTCTCTCTCTCTCTCTGTCTGTCAATAATGGTATTGCCTCCCCGATTGCATTCAAGACTTAGATGTAATTGACAGCGAAACAAAAAAAAAACGGAAAAATAAAGAGACAGAGACGGGGACAAAAAGGGACAAAGATAGAAAGTTTTTTTATTTAAACATATTTTTAATATTTACTTCGAATGAGAGAGAGAGAGAGAGAGAGAGGGGGGGGGGACAAAGAGAGAGTTTTAAATTTGTGTACATTGTATGCTTATTTTTAATATTTACTTTGCATGAGAGAGAAACACAGAGAGAGAGACATAGAAGGACAAAGAGAGAGAGAGAGAGAGAGAGAGAGAGAGAGAGAGAGAGAGAGAGAGAGAGAGAGAGAGAGAGAGAGAGAGAGAGAGAGAATAAAATTGAAGTGTATACATTTTAAGCTTATTTTTAATATTTACTAACTTCTACTTAACATGGTTTAGTTGTGTGGATGTGTCCCTGCAAATGTGCGTATTGAAGTTAAAAAACAACAACAAATGATTGCGTGGTCGTTCATTTATTCATGTTTACAACCAGTTGCAATTTATATGCCGAATGACAGTTCAATCAGTTCGTATATAGACCAAAGCATTTTTTTTTTAAAGACAATACCCCTATTGACTGGAAATTTTAGTGGTCACAATCAAAACACGAACTGACTAATTTTTATTAGACAATGCACGTATTGACTGAATACACAGATTGCGGGTAACACACACACACGCACACACACCCACACCCACACATATCTATTTATTATATTATTTTCCTAAAGCAGTTCAAAATTGTTCCCTGTTAGTCACAGGAAAGAAGCACACGAAAAATCAAGCATGACAAAGAGCGTAAAAATCATCTTCACGGTGACCTAATCAACTATTGGTTGGCTTATGTGCCAGATGTGAGTTTCGTGCCATCGCATTTGCTCTACATCAAAGGTCACGATCGGGTCTATCTTTGCTAAACCACGGTTTGCTTTACATCGAATGAGAAGATTGTTCATATACCGATATATCTAATCATTCAGCTGCTCAGCCAGTTACTCCGAATTTTACTTTCTGTTCAAAACACATTTTTATTAATACCTCAGCAATGACAACCAAGTTTTATTAGTTCCCGAGCTTTAAAGCTCAGCTCGGGAGCTTATTACGATTGAGACGCGTACGAAAGTTCGGATCATTTTATTTTGCAAAGCATGCGATGATTGCGTGTCCTTACCTTTGATTTGATTCTGCGCTGTTGCTAGAAAAAGTTTGTATAATGTTGACAGTTCTCGTCGATCGATATTGTTGTAGTATCGTGGAGAATTTTCTGGAGTTACTTGTTTATTATCGATCGAAAGTTCCAGAACTGTCTGGTAATAGCTAGGTAAATCTTCTAAACTGACTTATTGAGCAAGGTTCTATGTTTATCGGGTGTTATTGCGTTATTCTAAAATTTTAAGTTTCTCTGAACTGTTGAAAGACTATATAAGTAATGCACTGTTTGCTTACGAATAGTGATTTTCGAAAAGAAATCTTGTATGCAGTTGTTGGTTTTTGTAGAATAAAGTTGGAAAACTTTATACGACGACTCCTGACTTCTTACGGAGTGAACATGCTGCGTGGATAAACGAATTCGAGTTACACATATCAAGATTCAAGCATCGGGGCTGATTCGGCTATTGACAACACGTGTAACTGAGCTATTGTTTTTGGCTTTGTCAGTCCGTCCAGCGTCCGTCTATTGTCCAGTATCCGGCGTCCGTCCAGTGTCCTGAGTCCGTCCTTCCGGAGTTGACATTTGCGCACTTTTCTCTAAAACTAATGGACGGATTACTTTGAAACTTGGAGCAGTATTTAGTTATGAAATAGCGAACCCTACCATATGACATAAAAGTATGCATATCGGGTGAGTCATCATGTTGACGCCATAATTTGTTGCGTTATTTTATAATCTTATTTTCTTCCAGACCACTGGAGGGATTTGGTTGATGTTTGATACGTAAGACTTAAATTGTGCCTCCAAGGTAAAACCAACCTTGCAACAAATCGATTAACGTAAGCCCTAATCATCGTAACGTCATTAAAATAAAAAATGTAAGATTTTAAAAAATTATATATATATATATATATATATATATATATATATATATATATATATATATATATATATATATATATATATATATATATATATATATATATATATAATTTTTTAAAATCTTACATTTTTTATTTATATATATATTAACTTCGTATGTAATTAGAGCCTTGAGCCTTAGAGGCTGAAAATATTGTAAAAATAGGTCTAGTCTAAGCCTAGGGTTACAGTTCACCCTAACACTAGCCCGAACCATAACCCTAATCCAAATTCTGTAATTATAACGCTAAATATCAAAATTTGAATTTTATTCTGTACCTTTGCCTAATAAATGAATGCGCAAAACGATGCGCGAATCGACGTAGATGCTCCTAGTTTGACCGCCAGAATTTGGGCTTTTCCCTGTTGTTATACGAAACTAAAGAGAACTTCTGGGCATTTCCTATGCCCAGCACATCACCAACAACGAGGTCCTACATGCCGTCGCGCAGGCCAGTGGGCAGCACGATGGCATGCTCACAGTGGTGAAGAAACGAAAATCCGATGGTGTGACCACGTCGCCAGAGCATCAGGTCTTGCAAAGACCATTCTGCAAGGCACAGTGCAAAGAGGCAGAAGAAGAGAGACAGAAAAAGAGATGGGAGGACCATTCGAAAATGGATTACACTGTAGCTTGACACTGAGCGAAGCCATGAACCCTCTGAGAACGGAGAAAGATGGAGTACGCTGGTTAAACGATCATCTGTGGTGTCCCAACGACCTTCGAGTTACTGGATAGGATAGGATAAAACAGGAAGGATAGGAAACGAAACTGGTATAATGAGTTACGTCATCGTGTGACATCATCATTGTGACGTCATAATTTTGTGTGTGTGTTGTTGTTGTGGTTTTTTCCTAATCCTATTTTTTTCCAAAACCAACTGATGGATTTGATTCAAGTTTGGTATCTACAATGACGTCACCGTTTAATTTAAAGTGTAGCTATTGGGTGCTGACCTACATTTCGTCAAATCACGAAATAGGACTATTGAGTGACTTATAATGTACTATACTAACTAAAAAAAACTACGAGGAGTTCGAAAATGTGCTTGGATTATTTTGCCGTTGCGTAGATTGTTTGATATGTACTCCCAAAAAAATCGACTTCCAAAAAAAAATTCTTCAGCTGGTTTCGGAAAGTGACGTCACAAAAGTGACCGGTTTGGTTGGTAGTGTCTAGTGTGTTGTGTTGGTTTGAGATTTGGAGCAGTGCAATTTAGCGTATTTACTGATTAAATGTAGATTTTATTTATTATTATAGTTAATTTGTAAAGGATAGCATATGCACTATTAAAACAAAATGCCAGCTCAAATGTGTGTTGTTGGTGGATGCAGAAATAGATCATGCCAAGAAACATCGCTGCATCGTTACCTGAAAGATATTTTGTTATGGCCACCTTGGAACCATTTTGTTGTTAGTACGCGGAAAGATTTCTCCAAGGGAAATGCACACACTGTTGTGTGCTCCTCACACTTCAAAAAAGACGATTTTACCAATCTTCTTGAATTTCGAATGAAATTCGCGAAAATGCTCCTTCTCAAACCTGGAGCCTTACCGACTATCAAGCCGGCAGTAGCCTACTATCGGTATAGAGTAGGCCTACACCAGCAGTCGACCCTCGCCCTAGCAGTGATGCCACAACAACAAGAAAGAGAAAGAGAAGTTCCATTCTTCTTATGAAGCTAAACCTTGCGAGAGAGGTTAATGATAGCATCACACTCTAAATAGTTTAGATACACAACTGTGAAAATTGTGTGCGGGAGGTGTGGGGTGGTGGAGATAGGGTAAATCAGAGATCACTCATCAGATAGCATTACCTGTAGCCTTGCCAGCAGTTTCCACAATTACTTCAATTAGGCCTACGGCAGTACAGTACTCCTCTCTTAAGGTGACCCCCCACGGGACCAAATTTTTGTTTGATCTTATCCGAGGGGCACCCTAAACAGTCCTCTGATAAGATCAACTACCAGTTAAAAACTTGATCTTATACGAGGTGCTAAATTTTGTGTCGTGTGACAGTGTGTGTGCGTGTGTGTACAATGTGCACGTTAGTGCGCGCGTATGCATGCATGCATTACTGTATATGTATTTTTTGTGCGTGTGTATGATGCATAAGCACACACTCAAACACTCAAACGAACGGATGCAAGCATGCATACACATACACACACTCTCTCACACACACACAAACACACAGACGCGCACGGACGCAAATGAGAATAAAAAATTAAAAGTATGCACCAAGACAATTACTGGGTGTATTTGCAGAAAACCTTACACAAGTTTAACGAATTGTTCACTTTGTCTACGCCACGGCACATGCTTTATTGCTAGTGAATGAAGTCAATTCAGGGTAAGGTCCACTGTGGCAATACGTCCCGCTTTTGCCATTGTGCGAAATCTTCTCGATTTGACTCACTGGAAACAAAAACAAACAAACCCAAAAAAAATAAAAATAAAAATAAATTAATTAATTAAAAAATAATAATAATAATAATAAGAGTGAACATTGGATCACAAAATTTGACCAACAACTTTTTTTTTCATGGCTGACGTGCTATTTTTTACAGATGCAATCACCCCCCCCCCCCCCCACTCCTATTTTTTTTTTCAGTATTATTATGATAAAGGTTAGGTGGAACTCAGTCACAAAAATTCCATCCAACATGAATTCAAAAGAAAAATGTGACAGATTTACCAGCACAGCGTCCCACGCTATGTGAACAGGAAATGACATCATAAGGAATATATGACATCATGCATCTCAAAACTGGAAGTGACCTCATAAATGACGTCATCTGTGACATCAATTTCTCTTAAGCAGAAGTCTCCTCCATTTGGGAACCAAAACGGGGTTGACGTTATCCCAGGTTTTCCCTTATGCGAGGTGACGCTAAGCGAGGAATTCTAAATGGTACAAAGAAGGTGTTTGGCCGGGGCCAACAACCTGATTGATCTTATCCGCGTTGTGACCTTAAACGGTAGTGACGTTAAAAGAGGAGTACTGTACTACTAATAGTAGCACTAATTAGTAAATTACTGTAACTTTAAAAAAATACTTTTTACGTAGGACTGTATTGTAGATCTAAACCAAATTTTAAGTGCAGAGAATTGGTATTCAGTCTTAGTTTTCTGTTTGTATGGGTGCACAATAATAATATCAAAACATTATTCTGCATTTAGTGGAAAAACGGTTTTTCCTCTGCTTATCTTTGTTAAATCCATTAGGCATATCGTGTCCTATTGTAATGACCATGTTCAATTTAACAGATCTATCGAAAAATATGAATATATTATTATTATTATTATTATTATTATTATTATTATTATTATTATTATTATTATTAGTAGTAGTAGTAGTAGTAGTAGTAGTAGTAGTAGTAGTAGTAGTAGTAGTAGTAGTAGTATTAGTATTAGTATTATTATTTGTTACGTTGAAACGCGTACGATAATATGTCTGAAACGCGCACGATAGATCTAATCGTTTCGCTTTGCAAAGTATTCAATAATAGAGTATTTACCTTTGATTTGAGTTTGCATTGTTATTAGAATAGAAGAAGCTTTGTATAACGTTGGTGGTTTTAGTTGGTCGATATTATTTGAGAATTCTCTAGATTTGCTTGTTTACTGTCGATCGAAACTTCACGATAGGTTTAGATATTTGAGAACATTGCTAATTGAACGGGTTGCGTGGATAAACGAATCCGGGTTACACTCATCAGTACTTCAGCATTGGGGCTGAATCAACTACTGATAAAGAAAAACACCACCAACAAATCGAGTGTATTATTATTATTATTATTATTATTATTATTATTATTATTATTATTATTATTATTATTATTATTATTATTATTATTTATAATAATTAATGCAAATGAAACATGTATAGCATCGTACAAATAATAGTAATACAATTTCAAGACATTTATTATGACTAAATAAATGTGGAAGAACAAAAATACAAGTTACAATTACTGACTTGTTCCCGTTGGGGTGCCGGGTGTTTCAGTATAAATAGTATCCCCACTTTCAGGGCCGGATCACTTACTCTTGGAGGGGGGAAGGGGGGTTCAAAAATTTTTTAAGGGGTTAGGGGGTGACAAAAACGTGTTCGCTCGAGGAACTTGAGTAGAATGAGGAACGTTTTACTTACCACCAGTGTCAATTAAATTAAGAGCTTTAAAAAAACTCCATACATATATATTTTTTTCTGACTGAGTGAGGTACATCGAATGGCCAGGGGGGGGGGGGGGGGGGGGGGGGGGGGGGGGGGGGGGTCCGGAACCCAGGACCCCCCCCCCCCCCCAGATCCGGCCCTGACTTTCTGCAAATTTAGTGCTTTAAATTCCCACTATCGCTGTCTTTCTCATTTGCTCTTTCTCATTCCTGCTCTGTTCTATCAATCTGCTATACTAACTTCTTCTTCGCTGGACCAGTGACCTGACCTGTGTTTATATATTAATTTACATGTAGTTCATATGAAATACACTGTACATAACCCATCAAATGTTTGGGGTTGAGGGGTGAAAGGCGAACGTTAATAAAGCTTTCGAAGTTGGGCGGCACATTCTGGTATGTAATATCTCAACCAAGGTACAATGGGAAAAGTTCAGATCCACCCCCCATCCCCCTCCATCTGCCTCATGCAGTCTAAAATTTGTGCGAGTTGGGTGAGATATGGGTCTGGCATTCCCAATATAGATCTTTTCGCGAAAACGAACGCTGTTCCAATAGATAAGATTTGCCACGAAGAAGCAGAGCAGTCTGGCTTTAACAGGCGTGGCTGTGTACCGGATGCACACTCCAGTAATAACGCTTCGTCCGCGCACGCCTGCAAAACTGTTCACATTGGGTTCCAAAACTGAAAGAGATGCCAAAGTGTGTTTGTTAAGACTTCCTAATGCCGTAGGTAACAGCCGCGGCTGCTGCTTATCAGTATGGCACGCTTAATGGCAGATGACTATAATTGTTCCGTTCGTTCAGAAGAAAGCGGCCGGCCCTAGCTAACCATGCTTTGACTATTTGCAATACTATTCAGATTTGTTTTAGATTTTAGACCGAATTGTTTTTAAAGCAATGCTTTTAATATTTTCATCTCTTATCGTTTCGGTGGAAAAGAAATAAACAAATTAATTAATTAATTAATACTTTCAAATGTTTACAGTCATCGTTGAGAAGGAAAAGGAGCGAACTGGTTATCTGAATCGCTCAGTCAGTCTAAAATCTAACACTGTAATAACGTTTAGAAAGAGCGAAAGAGACGGGGTGGTTATGAAAGAGGTTTTCATAATTTATGCACTTTATACACATGGTATAAACTTAATTAACCTTCTTGGAGGTCTTCACATTGTCCGTGACGGACTGGAACACAGTGAAATACTTAGATCTACCATCTTGTTGTATTGATAAATAGCAACTCTTGCATGTATGTCATTAAAAGTAGCTAGGAAAATTTCATTACTTGCTTTGCAGATCATTCAGAAAAGAAGATATGAATGACGTACACGATTTATTTTCTCCAAGGGTTTTAAGTCCACCGCACTTAGCATGCTGCACTACTATAGATTTTCGCGATATATAAGAACTGTCGTCGTCCCCTATACGCACTGTGTCCGGGGACGTTAATTTATACACCTAACCTAACCTAACCACAGAGAGAGAGAGAGAGAGAGAGAGAGAGAGAGAGAGAGAGAGAGAGGAGAGAGAGACAGAGACAGAGAGAGACAGAGACAGAGAGAGACAGAGAGAGACAGAGACAGAGAGAGAGAGAGAGAGAGAGAACTCATAATTAAAAATTTGTTTCAAATTAAGCAACACTAATTAACACTAGAAACGTAAGTTCAAAGCTGCCATAATGCACACAAAAGCCCGGATGCAATAATAACAAAAACCACAATGCGTAGCAAAGACGACCGGTCTCTGCCGCTGGTTTTATTGAAGTATTACGTAATCACCGTTCCGAACTGGAATAGAGGAGGCGACTCTAGGTCCAAATACGGTACGTCACCCGGCGTAATAGGTAGGCTATATGACCAGCAGCGAAAAAGGTGGTGGAGAAGCAACGTGAGACTCGGCCGTCTCTTCTACGCTGTGTGAACAAACGCATGAAACCCCCATTTAACGGCGACCAGCTTGTCTTTGGCGTGCCCTTGAGAATGATAGCTAAAGCTGCAAGGCCGTCTTATATGAAACTTGTGCAGTCGAAGATTCCCATGCGTATCTGTCTGAACATACAAGAAAAGGTTATATTGACATAGACACAGTATAGTACTCCACGATGAGTTTACAAATGTATGCAAATGCTCTCTGAGCGTCAGACACACATTTCCACGCCTGTTACTCGAAATCCAGTTCTACTACAGTACTTGTTTCAAACGTGTACAACGCGCTGCATCTGTTGTCAGTGAAAACTTTCACAACTTGCAGCCAGTGAGTGGTAGGCCTACTGCCCAGTGTGTGGGCCGGCAGGCAAGAGTGGCTTTTATAGAGCAAACATTGTCTTAGGAACGAGTTCCGAGTCAAGCTTCAAGTCGGTCGAGCTACGTTAACATCTCACGCACTGTATGTTTTGTATTTGATTTTGCTCGGTAATATTTATAGTTTAACTAGATGCTACATATTGTTTACTAAAACATGTGACTGACAGAAATGACCGAGCTGGATTGCTAAGCACGTACGTTGTCTCAGCAGTGTGAAGGTTTGTTACCTCCGTTTATAGCATATAATTATATGATATGGACTTTGTATCTAGCAATTCAGGAAACATGCATAAGAAGAAGGTACCTACCATAGTTTATAATTATTTTAATGTAACATTTTAAGCAAATGCAAAAAAAAAAAGTTTGTTCTCCATTGTGATTGCAAATGAATTTAAAATGGTTAGAATTTCCTGAAATGATGTTTATTTTAAAGCAAACATCCTACATAAAATACAAAAAAGTCGTGCCGTGCTACTTTTTAAGTTATATAATTTCGAAATTTTATTGACGGGTGGCAAACTTGAGAGAAATTGACGTAGTATACTAGTAACTAATATACTAGTAAACGGATGGACAGAAATTGAACATTTGAGCATGATAACCACCAGCAAGGTAGAAGTACGCTTTGTAAGTAAATTTGTAACATTATTTTGATTGAAAATTAAATTTTAGTGAGACAGTAATTTAGTATTTTTATTTTTTTCATTTTTATTTGTTTTATCTTAGTGTTCAAGTGCCTGTCATAATTCCTTGTAAGAGGTAATAAAGATTTGTTGAATTGAGTTGAATTGAATTGAATTAAGACTAAAACAATTGCAATTTTGACCCCTATAGAGACTAAAATTGTAAATAACTCATGAAATAGTAGATTGAATTGCCTGAAACTTTGCAGGCACAATCATTATGATCATATTGTTATTCACACAAAAAATGAACATAGCCTAGGACGCTCAGCAAAATGTTGATCTATAAGAGGTTACACTTAATCAAAACTAGTTTTTTGGGGCCAACACCACAGTTTACATGAAAAGATAATCAGAATGTTTTGAAACTATGCAGACATTGTCTTCATTATCATTTTATAACACTCCGGCTTTAAAACTGAGAGTGCATAGGTTGCATGTCTTTCTGCTTGTATGTCTCAGTATGTCTGTATGCTTGCCTGTTTGTTGGTCTCTATTTATTGTTACAGATTGATTGACTGTGATTAGTGTTGATTTTTTTTGGCCTATCTTAGTTTGTTAATTTTCATAAACATCAATGTGTTCTTGGGTAAAATGGAGGGCGACTGCTGGAGTCTTGAAATAAAATGATGAGGTAGTCAAAAGGTCCAAAAGAATAAAACGAGGCAGCGCGTCGAGTCTTACTCTTCAATGTCCAACTAATAGACTATGGAAGTTCTAAGATTTATGTAGTCTGATTTATTTAGAACAGTTTTCACCAACTTTTACTACTTGTAGGCTAATTAATTTATTTAGTTTGTCTTAGTCATGATCGCCCTTTTCACCGGGCGAGTACGAATAGTTAGTTGCATATTGTCAGAAAATATCTGCAATCGTATCCTTCTCTAAAGGTTGTGTGAAAACATCACCTTTGTGTGTTTCTAGACTTATCTGGAAGTACTTTGAAACAGTCATGGGGAATCAGAATGAGCCACACGTCGGTCAAAGAAGCCATACCTCAAGAACCACAACGGATTTTGACACATCTTCATAAAAACATTATGTAGGTTAGTGGTTTGCCCTGCCGTGCCATCATATTTATCCGCGACCGAAGATGTTTGGGGGAGAAAGGGGATGGGCAAAAAATATTTTCGGGGTGGGGGGAAGAGTCGAGTAGTGGGAGGGAAAATTATTGATTTTTTTCTTCACAAATTCTGTTCGTAGTGTGTTTTAGAGAGAGCGAGAGAGAGACGTAAGACGTTTTATTGAATAAACAATACATTGTTAATTTCAAGGCCACAGGCCACATTAAAACCCAACACTGAAACGCCTCATAAATGTACAAACACAAAAGTACGCGTCCCAAAAATCGGTCCATGATTTAAATGCGATTAAGACAGACCAGTTAAAAACCATTTCTGACATTAAGTTAACACAATGTATACGACACACACACAAATGCCTTTTTAGTTTTATACCACATCTATCATTCCTCATTTTCTCCCAAACGCCTGTTTTAATTCTCGCTGTAACTGAACTTTCTAGCACAATTTTTCACTCAAATCTACTTATTCTCTCCTATTCCTAAATGCAACTATCTTCATTGCATCATTTTCTCACAAACATCTGCAGTCTTACCCACAACTATCTGTTCATTTGCATCGTGTTCTCATACACACAGCTTTTTGATATTAATCTGTCCATCCGCAAACATTTTTTTAAACACCTGCATTCTAACACACATCTGTCAGTCTAGTATCATTTTCTCTCAAACACGTCTGGCATAACGTCTTGCTATCTTACAACCATTTTACCAAGTAAACACATGCATTTTAACACGCAACTGTATCTGTAAATCTTGCATCACTTTCTCTCAGACACCAGCATTCTTGCACAACACACACAACTGTCTATTTTGCATTATTTTCTTTCAAGAGATCCGGTTTCTAAATGTTTTTTTAAAAAAAAGAGTACACAAATCAAAAATACAAATAATAATAATAATAATAATAATAATAAGAAGAAGAAGAAGAAGAAGAAGAAGAAGAAGAAGAAGAAGAAGAAGGAGAAGAAGAAAAAGAAGAATAACATTAAAAATAAATAAATAAATAAATAAATAAATAAAAATAAATAACTAACTAAATAATATATAAAATAAAGAATAAGAAATAAACAACAAAGAACTATGTCATAAACCATTTCTGCCTATTCATTTTCTCTAGCATGCTCTTGTCGTTTCTGGAAAACCCTGTAAAGGTATTTTGGCAGTTGCATAACAACTTGTTCTTCATCGTTTGCCATAATCAATTCAGCAGAAACATTGTTCGGATTATCCACAGCACGCTCCAAAACAGGAATACTCGTCTTAATTCAGCATACCCAGTACAGTCTAGTAAAACATGTTTTTCATCTTCATTTGCACTTTGACAGACTGGGCACAGAAGATGTCTTGGTATAACATCCTGACGATATCTTAGTTTATGTACACGAATTGGTGAAACACCAAATCTGAACTTGGTATATGCTTCCCGAAAACAGCGAAGCTGGCTAACATTAAAATAATTATCAAATCCAAAAGTACGTTTAAAACTGGCATAAAACTCAAAACGATCAGAAGTAATTTCAGCCATCCAGTCTTGTCTGTACTGATCAACCAATCGCTGTTTAAAAATGCCCAGAAATACCTTCACCCTTCCCACCCCCTGCTGCATCCATACATTTCCGAACCCATTTTCGAATTAGTTCTTTCACATGATATGCCCAAGACCTCTTGCCCAGGCTCTCCAAGTGATATAACATCTTATAAGCCTTTCTAGAGAGTCTCTCATCCGGCAAAGCCAGCACTCTTAGCCAATATTTAACACACTTATTGCAGCGGTGACAAACATGGGGAACCGGCCAAGGTAGCCGTATATCAGTTTGTTTGGTGTGTTGAGTCCAACATTCAAAAACCGCTTGCATGCAAACAAGTGTCTCAATGTCTCCGTACTGTTGGAAACCTCAAAGCTCAGCACCGTACAACAACACTGTGGCAACCTGTGCGTCGAACATTTTGAAGAAGACATCTCTTTGGACGTTCCCCAGCTTCCACAGGCATCTCAAGATTTGAACAGTTCGTGCTTTTGCTTTTACTGCTAGTTCACTTACACTGCTTGTTAAACTTAATTTGGTAGTAAAATATAATCACAAATACTTATAATTGTTTACCACTACAATTTTGTCTCTGCCATAGCACCACATCTCATTTTTAGCAAGGAAACCTCCTTTACGGAACACAATCACTTTAGTCTCGGAGCTATATCGCCAGTATTACAGAGAGCGACGAGTGGACGTCGCGTCTGCTTCAGCACAGGAGCGTATACATCAACACCAGCGTGGTGCAGCGTCGCATACGACGAGGACAGCGGGGCCTGCGTCAACGAAGGCGACTAGTAACAAGCATCAGCACTACTGCAGAAAGCGTGCTGTTCTAGAACATTCTAGAAAGGCGCAGCACAGTCAAGAACTTTCCAGAAAAGTATCAAGATGGCTGACTTCTGGCAGAAAGGACTTGAACTGAATCTAAAAGGCAAGCAGCTGACGGAGTACGTCACGTCTCAGGAGAGAATACAAGAACGAGAATTAGAAGAGCGGCGTCAAGAAAGAGAAGAACAACGTCGCCGAGAAGAAATAGAACTAGAAGAGCCGTGAAGAAAGAGAAATTGAACAGCAGCGTCAAGAAAGAGAAGAGCAACGTCGCCGAGAAGAAAGAGAAGAGCAGCGGTAAGAAAGAGAAGCTGAGCGTCAGTACCAGCTAGAGTTGGCGCGTATCCAAAACAATCAGCATGCGCCACGCGTTATCAGCGACCACAAGGCTCCAAAGTTGCCAGCGTTCGTCGACGGGAAGGACCAGATCGACAGCTATCTGGCGAGATTTGAAAGGTCTGCCGAAAGCTCTAACTGGCAACCTCAAGACTGGGCGATTCGACTCAGTGCACTTTTGACGGGGCAAGCACTGGAAGTTTATACCAGACTGTCGAACGATGACGCCAAAAACTACGACGTCTTGAAAGAGGCCCTATTGCATTGCTACAGCTTCACAGAGAAGGGCTACCGTAAACGCTTCCGTGAATGCCGGCCTTTGTCGCCAAAGCAATTTGTAGAGCGCCTGTCATCGTACTTACACAAGTGGGTGGAATTATCAGGCGAAAGAAAGACCTACGTTAGTCTCCATGATCGTGAAGGAGCGATTCCTCAATGCCTGTCACAAGGACCTGGCGACCCACTTAGAATTACAAAAGCTGCAGACACCTAAAGATGTAACTGAGGCTGCTGAAAGATATCTCATCGCTCACGGAAAGACGCTGGGGCCACCCAAGGCGACGAAACAGTTTAAGCAGACTGGAAACCATAGGAACCAGATCCAGGGGAGTCAGACGAGCCAGAGACACACTGACTCCACCCCATATTCCAGGGAAGGGCATTCAAGAGGCTGTTTCACCTGCAACGCTACAGACCACAGAGCTGCTAACTGTCCTCAAAATAAAAGTAGCTGACAGCAGAGCAATACAGACAACGCAGCGACGGGCAACCGACAGAGGCGTTTCTCCAATCGACGGCAAACCAGTAGCTCTGACCATCAAGTGTGCGGCGGGAGCGTCATTCTTCCGAGTGAGACCCAGCGCACTGCTACTCCTGCGGACGTGCAAGAGTGCATGACCGATGGCCAACTTCTCCTTGCCAACGGGAAATCCATCCCCGTCGTCGCCAGCGCAACTGTGACCGTCCAGAACATGCCTGTTTCCAAGGGACGCGTCGGAAATCATGAAGTGACTGTCCTAAGAGACTCAGGTGGCAGTGGGGTCATCGTCAGAGAAGACCTAATTGCAAAAGAACAGTTCACTGGCGATTCTAAATGGACACTCTTGGCCGACAGCAAATGTGAGAGCGCCAGTTGCGAAGATTCAAGTCAGCACTCCTTTCTACATAGGCGAAGTAGAAGCGGTTTGCCTGAAGAAGCCGCTGTATGATTTGATGATCGAAAATATCGACGGCGCGAGACGACCCGACGACCCCGATCCAGAATGGAGTCCTGCCTCAACCCAACGTGTCGAAGTTGTGGAGGAGGATCCATTGCCATTTCCCGATGGAGACCTTACAGAGCTGCTACGGGACAATGTGGCTACTCCGGCTCAGCCCTGCCGACCAGAGATCGCCGGTGCTGTTACTACCAGGGCCCAGGCCAAGAGAGACAAGACGTCTACGCCATTGAAGGTCGCCGACAACTCCAAAGCTGCATCGTGGACAGAGATAAGCTGATCCAGCTCCAGGAAGCTGAAAA